>OZ018323.1:108897283-109599969 GCA_963969495.1 Ceratothoa steindachneri | reverse complement strand
TCTCCATCCAGCCGGCTACCTTTCCGTCTATGCCTAGCGCTCGCACTTTCCGGAGAACGCGGCGGTGTGGTAACTTATCAAAGGCTTTCTGAAAGTCTAAATACACCACCGCCTTGTCCCGATCGTGCTCACTGAAAAAACGAAGTGGAAGAATTCCACAAGGTTCGTCAGGCATGACCGTTGCCTTCGGAAGCCGTGCTGGGAACTCTTCAGTAGCAGGTTTGACACTAAATACAACGTCATTTTGTCCACCATCATGCTTTCCATGAGACAGAGAGAGAGGGGATATATATATATATATATATATATATATATATATATATATATATATATATATATATATATATATATATAAACATGCAAAAGCCTTGCGGATGAAAAAGGGCAACAGTTCGCGTGGGCATGGCAAAGAGGTGAAAGACTATATCTTTTCCACAACCGTTGAAACCAAGTACAACATCCCTTTTAATCTTCAGTGACCGTAGCGATCAAACGTTCGTATCTTTGACTCGGGAGTTCGAGTTTACATACCCTGATCAAAACGCTTGAGATTGGTTGAGCCATAGCCCTGTTAATTCCGGTGTCGTTGACCACTTAAGGAAAAAAAACTAAAGTACAAGCTCAACAAAGATGGACATCCCGACCGACGAGCGAAAATAGATATTAGGGGTGAGTAGAATGTGTGCGACAATAGTCCCTCACCTCTTCCCGCACTTTTGCCACCATATCACAAACTAAGATTATCAATTAAAGTTAAAAACGAAAAGGCAATAAATATAAAATCCCACTTATACTACATTAATCGAGATAGAGAAAAAAAACATTTTAACAGAACACACACACGCCTCTCGGACTTTAAAGGATTCCAGCGCTATCGAAATCCTAATGTGTAATAATGCATGTATTGATAAAGCAATTTCAACACACCCATTAAAAACGACCGAGCAAAAAAACAAAACAATAAAAGCCACAGGAGTGAAATCAGAACCCAACCTCTGATCATGGTGAGGGGGAGGGGGGTAAAAGGGTAGAAAAGGAGAGAAGAACCCCAGCTCAGAGCCGATTACGACCAGACGAATCAAGAGATGCATCTCTTCACAAGCCCTCACTTGCCCAAATATCAGAACAAAGATACTATATTCTTTAATGACCAAATCAGATGAAGATAACGGTCAAAGAGACATTAAGAATAAATGCAAAACAAATCCAAAGAATGAGAAGAGTAAAGCATTAAGAGTGGCAAAAATTCGTAAGAGTGAACCCTTCGACCTAAGGACTAGGGTTGCGTCGGTAGCTTATTACACCTACGAGCAAATCAGTACAAAGAACAGCTTAAAAATTACGATCTTGTGAATCAAGACTATATAATTCTGTTAAACTAGCTCTATTTTCACCATAACAATAAGAGTCGGCATTTTAGTGATAAATTGTGAAGCACCTCAATTTATGTAATGCTGTTGATAGAAGGACCAATACACAAGCCTCGAACACACCCTCTCCCGCAGCTATCTTGCAGAGAAACCTATGAAACCCCATCTTCGGCGACACTTAAATCTAGTCGCGAGGGCAAGGGGCAAATCGCGAGGCGACGCACACTAACCATTCCCAATTCAGAGCGACGCGATTGCTGTCTCACGCAAGCACGCACACATACACAAAGACGTTCAACCTTGTCATGTTAAGTTATTTTTGATTTAATTGGGTCTGAAGAGACTTCCTTAAATGGCGCAAGTCAAAAACCGACGAAGGCATCTCGTACGGGTACAGTGAGTGAGTGAAAGAGTGGAGTAGGGTGAGGTGGGGTGGGGTGAAGTTGGGGATTAAAATGGTACAAGGCGAAAGAAAAAAAAAATTTAATCGCCCGCCGGGAGACTACCTTGAAAGACAAAAGTGACGGTAGTTAAAATTATAGCTTAGTACTAGGCTATTCTAAAATTAGCAAGAAACAAAGAGAAAAACAAACAAACAAGGAAGTACGTGCCGTTTTCGGGGGGGGGAGGGGCGCCTCGCCCATGCGCAAGAACATGCGACCTACAACAGAGTCGAATAAAATGGAGGAGGCCAACCTCCTCCAAAAGGTCGGTTTTCCACGTGTCTGTGTACACGAACCAGTCCCGAGTAGCTACCCTGCTCGTACTGATACCAGGAAAGGCAACGTAGGAGAAGATCACCCGGACTGGGACATTCAATAAGAATGTGTCTAACAGTCGGGGGCACAGCCCAGTCGTCGCAATAAAGTGCTGGCGAACTCTCTATCAAATGGCGGTTCGTCCCGCGAGTGTGCCCAATTCGAAGACTACAGGCGTAGTGGCATTGGTGGATATGTCCATGGGAAGTCTTGGCGCAATGGCACAAAACTTTAAGTTTCCCTCGGCCGTCGCCCATCTTCTTTGCCTGATTCCTGCCATGTAATCTGTGGGAGGAAAAGCGAAATGTTGGTCTTGTCACCTAGTCCTCGCAGACTCTTTGGCACCCTCATTCTCCGCACTTCCCAATGTCCAGGAACCCAGCAGAAGATAATTTCGACATCCTCCCGGCTCGCGGCAACCGATGCGTCAAGATACCGCGAATCAGGGTGTGTGGAGATTCCCATGTCTCGACAGGAATCAGGGTGCTTTGTGGGTCACTAAGAATCGCAATCGCGTCTCCGAAACGGGCACGAAGTTAGCTCCAACACAACAGAACGAAATAGTTTGTCAGCGCTGTGAAGCTATGTGGGCGGAGGCGAGGCGACAAATAGTCAAAGGTGGTACCCCCCCAGGGTGGCGGCGTGGGTAGAACCAAAGGGGCCAACGGGCCGAGCCTTGTCTCGGCGGATTAGGCACTGTAGGCACTGTCGAGATCGGCTGCGGATACAGTGAGAAACGTTGGCGACTGAGGAAGGCGCAGGGCACGTGTGTACAAGCGAATATGCGCTTCCACGAAGTAGAGAGATTAGCATCGCTTCACCATCGACAAGTACATAGGCTTTCAATGGGAGACGTGCTGAAGTCACCAGTCACCGGTCACCAGACGGAGACCGGATTGTTGGATCGAGTCCACCCTTCGACAATAACGCTAGGCTGCGGATGCATAAAACTCGCATCTGTAGTCAAGCTTCGCACAAACAAAGAATAGGTATAAAAGCAAGACAGTATCCCTATTAGCAGCCCCAGGTGCTGAAAGAAACGGAACGAAGAATGTCCATGACGGAGGTAAAAGCGATTCTAAGGTTATGAATATGAGCCTCCCAGGTGAGGCGTCAGACGAAAACAAAACCAAGGAAATGGTGCAAATTCACTACTTTCAGGGAAACCGTGTTTAGGAATAAGTTCGGGTCGGGGAGGAGCCGTGCATGGGGGCTGAAATGCACCACCTTAGTCTTGGCTGGGTTAAACCAAAGACTATGCGCTTCGCCATAGCGAGAGATGCGGTCAAATGCCTGTTGGAGTGGACGCTCGAGTTGGCATCAAGGCCGCACCAAAAGAGATCGAAATGTCCTCTTCACAGAGCGCAACGAGAACATTTTCCAAAACACCGAGGTAATACCGTTGGGCTAAGGGCAAAGATACTAAGGACTTCCTTGCAATACACCTTCTTCCAGCTAGATTGGGCTGAAGAGGGATCTCCCCAACCTGTTTACAGAAACTCAGAAATAAGAAAATGCGGTCCGCAAAGATAGCCACGGACTCGGGGTCCGAGATTGCGGTACCAATCTTCTGGAGAACGGAAGGGGGATCCTGCTAGAACTTGCTCCCAATATGTTTGACTCTCTTCCACACCTCTGCTAGAGGTATCTTCTCGTTAAATGAAGACAAGTATGCGCGTGTGGAGAAGCGGCTGGCGTACTTCGAAACATACACGAAAATAACCCTAGCTCGACGAACTTCAACAACTGTGAAATCGTTCGGGCGGTGCTTATAGCGTATGTAGGCGCCAGCGATGTGGTTACCAGAGAAGTCAATGGCCTCTTTCAACGGCCTAAACTCGTCGAATTAAACAGAAATCAGGTATTTTCTGAAAAGCGGACCATCGGGACAGCGCCAAGCACCACGAGGGAAGTCACTCAAGCGGCAACGGTCCAGAGATATGATATTTGAATGAGAAATTCATCACTACCATGAAGGTCATCAACCACATCTCACCGAAAATCGGGCTGTGAATCTGAAGAGCATAAGCATACACCATGACAGGTAGATGAAGCAGTTCTGGAGGGGTGATGCGTAAACTTATCCACATTTATGACACCTATTACCAGCTCGTCGATCAGATCAGCATGGACTTGACCCCTGGGATTGATCGAGTAGTCTCCCCGGAGGGGGTGGGTGTACCGTTCAAAACCCTGAGCAAGAGAAAGGGCCTCGGCAATCGTGCCACGACGCGTCGGAAGCCCCAAGCGTCGAAGTCTGCTGACTGTGGAATGTACGCAGAAATAATTGTATATACCTCTTATCCAGGTCCAGCTGTACTGCTACTGCGTGAAAGGAAGTACTTATAGCAAAGAGAAAAGCGGAGAGATCATGCAGGGTGTAAATTGCGCATTCTCCTGCCCGTGGTGGTGGCGGCATCGCAAAACCCTTATACCCCGGGAGGGTGGGCAGGGGGCACGCGCCCAGCATAGTTTCCTAAAAAAAAAAAACTAACAGGAAACGGTACTCATCCCAGTTAGCAGGAGTCCGCGGATATTCGTTTGAAGAAATATGCCGTGCAGGCTTAACTCGGAGGAGAGGCGGGCAACCTCTTCGAAGAGAAGACCCTCACAGGAAAGGCAGTACGCTTCCCGGAGGCAGAACTCCGGGCGTTGTTGGCCGAACAACGCACTGAAGTGTCTGTCGCCTTCGAGGATTTAAGGACGAGGGGGGGGGGGGCTTGTAATGCGAGTCTTTTCCTCATTCCACCGCTATGAAATATTAGGCGGGCAGGGCGTCGTCGGATGCGGGGGCTCCTCCTTTGAGGATACACCGCCTCCAGCCATCCCTGGGTGGGGGTATAAACACTAAAGTTGCTTTGGTGCTGTCTTTTATTCGGGGGCAGCTTTAGGAACCCGAGGGAACGGCCTCACGACCACCTTCAGGAGTGTTGCCTGCTGTGACTCGAACGACTCGGTGGAGGCGAGCAGCCGTTTTGCCTTACGGTAAACAGTCAAGGTGAGGGGGAAGGGAGGGGAGAGGTCCGTGGTTTTAGTCGAGGCTAGGTGTGAACTGTTTGTGCCGGTAGCTATAGCAAGGATGCGCCCACCATTAGTGGACCCCGCAGAAGGGTTCTGAATGGGCGCGGAAACGAGCCTGTTCGTAGGCATAGAGGGACCCCAAGTACTATTTTTTTTTTAAGAGCTCATCTGGCGACTGCAAACTTGGGCATTAGTCGCCGTATTAAAAACTGCCTATTACTAGGCTACTTTTAAATCTAATGCAATAACACAAAAAAAAACCAAATAAACAAACAACCCAAACAACACCAAAAATTTTAAAAAAAGGAAAAGGAAACGAGTAGTAAGCAAGCTCATGCGTCGGGGGAGGTCTCCCCAGCGCAGGAGCGTGGCAACCTAGAAGGAAAAAAAAAAACAAAGAAAAACTTGGTTAAGTAATAGGGAGAAGGCAGGCCTCCCCCCAAAAGTCAACAAGTCCACCAGTCAATGTGCACGCACTCGGCAAGAGTACAAGGGAAAGGCAGTAGCGACCCCGCCCATCCCGGTACCGGGACAGGTAACGAGCGCGAGGATTACCCAGTTGGGACATTTAACAATAATGTGTCGAACAGTCTGTGGGGCGACGAACTCGTCACAATAGGGCGCAGGTGAGCGCTCCATCAAATAGCGATGCGTCACACGAGTGTGTCCGATTCGGAGACGACAGAAAGCGGCCTGAAGCCGTCGTGGCATTGGGAGATAAGTCCATGGAAACAGTTGCGGCGCAATGGCACGCAACTTTAAGTTCCCTTCGACCGTCTCCCATCTTCTTTGCCAAGAAGTCCGAAGAGCTGCCCATAATCCTGCCATGTAGTCGGTGTGAGGAAGAGCAAAACGCTGGTCCGGTCGCAGAGTTCTCGCGGACTCTTTAGCGCCCTCATTCCCCGCAATTCCTACATGTCCAGGAACCCAGCAGAAGATAATCTCGACATCCACCCGGCTCGCCAAAACCGTAGCGTCACGGATATCGCGAACCAGGGAATGCGGAGATTCCAATGCCCCGAGAGCACTCAGGGCGCTTTGTGAGTCGACATTGATCACAATCCGGTCTTCGAACTGGGCACGTCGCGTAATCTCCCGTACCGAGAGGTGTACAGTGATCCCTCGTTTATCGCGGTAGATTGGTTCCGAGACCGGCCGCGATAACTGAATTTCCGCGAAGTAGGGACACCATATTTACAGTATTTATTTAACGTGTATTTGGACTTTTAAAACCCTTCCTGTACTGTTAACAACCCACCCATTACAGCAAAGTACTCTATTAATAACAAGGGAAACAATTTTAGGCCGAAGCGTATCTGAAACTTAGCAAACCACGCTTTGCTAGCAGAAAAAGGACATTTTTTTTAGGTTGTGAATCACTGGACTTTCCTGGTTGCGGATCTTCTACGTCGTCTTCGTCTTCTTCCTCTTCTTCGTGGTCGACATATTAAAGGTGATGGCAGCCGTCTTCCTAATGTTAGCCTCGTCCTTCTTGATGTAGCGAACGGTGGATTCGTTCACGCTAAAATTTCGGGCGACGGCAGTGAAAGTTCTCCCTTCTTCAACATATCCAGAAGTTTCACCTTCTCAGCGATCGTCATCATTCTTCGTTTGCGTTTAGGCTCAGTACCAGCCTTAAAAGAAGCAGCATGCTTGGGAGACATTGCATGGGGCAAAGTTCAACGCAAAGAAACAAAAAAAATCACACACAGCACAGCGTAAAGTAGTACAGTAAACCACTCGGCGAGAAAGCTTGAAGCGAAATAGCCGCGACATGAAACAACAGTACGCGGGTACTGTATGCACATCGCATTCTAGATGGTTCTTTTTTTTTTGTCATGTGAGTTACAAGTTCAAATACCCCTATATATGCTTTTTTGCTATTTTACGTTTGTTTTTTTGTTCTTAGATTAGGCAATAATATTTATTATTAATATTTTAATGGATTTAATGAAAGATTTTAGGTGTTCATATATCGCGATTTTTCTAGAATTTTCCAGAAACTCCGCGATATATTTTCCATATAAATATTTAAAAAATCCGCGGAGTCGTGAATCCGCTATAGTTGAACCGCGAAGTAGCGAGGGATCACTGTATTGCCAGCAGCTCGACCGTGAAGACAGACGCAGCGTCTGGCAGAGCCCGGATTACTTCAAACAGAGGGGATACGGCATGGAAGCCGACCCCCTCTTCGGACTTGGAGCCATCCGTATACACTGGCACGTTTCCAGCGTGACACGAGGTGTGCTCCAAAAAGGTGGAACGCAATACTCCCGGCGATGTACAAGCTTTGGGAGCAGAGGCGTGGCAACAAATAGCCAAATGTGGTACCATCCAGGGTGGCGTCCTAGGCAGATCCAGGGGCGCCACCGGCTCGAGAGCTATACCTAGCTCTCGAAAGAGTTTCCTGGTCCTAAACCCAAAGGGCTTAGGGTATGACTGGCGTCTCTCGGGGGCATAGTCACCGTCAAGATCAGCTGCGGATGCAGTGAGAGCTGTTGGTGACTGAGGAAGGCACCGGGTACGCGCGTACAGCCGAGTGATGCACTGTACGCGGGGTAGAGCGAGTGGCATCTCCCCAGCAACGATCAACAGGCTCTCAATGGGGGAAGTGCGGAAGGCACCGGTCGCAAGGTGAAGGCCAGTGTGATGGATTGAGTCCATCTTCCGCAATAAACGCTCGGCTGCGAATGAAAAACTCGCATTCATAGTCGAGTTTCGAACGAACACAGGATCCATAAAAAAGTAAGGCAGTAGCCCTATCAGCGCCCCAAGCGCTGAACGTCACGGAACGGAGAATATCCATAAGGCGGGTACAAGAGACCCAAAGGCTGCGAATATGAGCCTCCCAAGTGAGGCAACGATCAAATACAAGACCAAGGAAACGGTGCGATTCAACCACTTCCAGGCGCACCCCATTAAGAAACAAATCTGGGTAGGGGTGGAGCCGTGGATGGCGGCAGAAGTGCACCACCCTATTCTTGGCCAAAGAAAACCGAAACCTGTGCGCTTCGGCATAGCGAGAGACGCGGTTCAATACCTGTTGGAGTCGACGCTCCAGAGTTGGCATCTGGGCCGCGCCAAAAGAGATCGAAAGGTCGTGCACGAAGAGCGTAGCGGGAACATCTTCCGGCACACTCACGACACTTCCCTGCGGGACACCCTCTTCCTGCTTCTTTGGGCCTGAGAGGGCTCCTCCCCCCACCCGTACGCGGAATCGATCTCGCAAAAATTTAGATATAAACATTGGGAGGCATCCCCTCGCCCCGATCGTGTCGAGAGTCTCCATGATACCGTATCGCCATGCGGTATCATAGGCCTTCTCCAGATCAAAAAACACAGTGGCGTAGTGCTGTCTACGAAGGAAGGCCTCGCGGAGACGGCATTTTGTAGTCGGAGCAGAGCATCCGACGTGAAGTGGAACTTGCGGAAGCTGCACTGTGCAGATGAGAAATGGCCTCCGCTGTCCAGAAAAAAAGGCTAATCTAACATTTACCAATTTCTCCATCAACTTGCACACGCAAGAGGTTAGAGAGATTAGGCGGAAACCGGCCGGAGTAAAGTGATCTCTCCCCGGTTTGAGAAAGGCGAGCACAGTAGCGATTCGCCAGGAATCTGCGAGGAGACCCTCCACCCAGATCCTGTTGAATAAATGTAACAGATAAGCCATGCCTCGCTCACACAGGCGTCGAAGCATGGCGTACGAGACATTGTCTGGACCATAGGCGGTGTCCGCGCACGAAGCCGAGCGCAACTCACTCACAGTAAACCTGTAGTTGAAGGGTTCTCCGCCTCTGGAGGTAAAGAGTAGTCGGCGGTCTTCCGCGACATCACGACGTGCATTGAATGCTAGCGGAGCAGCATCCCGGCTAGAGAATGCGGAGAAAGCGGTCGCGAAGGATTCCGCCACCGACGCGGGGTCCGAAAGTGCGGTCCCATTATCTTGGAGAACGGGAGGGAGGTCCTACGAGAACTTGCCTCGAATCCTTTTGACTCGCTTCCACACCTCTGCCAGAGGGGTCTTCCCGTTAAGTCAAGACATAAGCCCTAGCCCGACGAAAATCACCGACAGTGAAATCGTTCGGGCGGCGCTTATAGCGCATGTAGGCATAACGCTTCTGTTTGGGGGCCGTCTCACACTCGGCCGACCACCATGGGAGTGTTCGGCGTGCAAAACAGCCAGACGTTCCAGGAATAGTAGTTAGGTCCACGGAGAAGAACTCAACGGCCTCATCTACCGACCTAAACTCCTCGACTGAGATAAAGAATTCAGTCATTTCCTTAAATGCAGGCCACCGCGCCCGCACTAAGTACCACCGAAGTGGGGTCTCAAGCGACAGTTGCCCTGAAAATGATATTTGAATGGGAAAGTGATCACTACCATGGAGATCATCGACCACCCTCCAAGTAAAATCAGGCTGTGCATCCTAAGAGCACAAGGATAGATCAAGGCAAGAAAATGAAGCTGTTCTTGGGCAGTGATGCGTAAACTCATCCACATTTAGGACACCTGTCTCAAGCTCTTCGATCACCCCAAGTCCTAAACCTCACAAAATGAGACGATCCGAAGCCTGATAGGCCAGGATTTCCTCCTCCAGGAGATACGCACCACCATTACTTCGAAGAAGCGGGTACGGCTCTCCGCAATTGGACACTTGGCCATATAAAATAGGGACTTATAGTCCCTATTGTAGAAATTCGATGCATTCGCCAGAAGGCTCCCGTCCGAGAAACGGGTCACCTTCGGCTCTGTACCAATCAGGCTAGCTAGTAGTCTCCTCTGATGTAACATGTTGCCCTTGGCCAACATGCTAGCATCAGTGGAGCGAATAACCAGAAAGCGTTTGAAGCCAGCGAGCTCGAAAACGCCAGGTAGCCTCTCAATGAGGTACCACGACGTAATCGAGGCTTCGCTCAGCGTAGTTACGACTTCGGTCTAGGTCTGGGGCTCCCTACCCGAGGGCGCCTTGGGGCCTGACGTGGCAATCTTGGCCTGGTCACCTGCCGAACCGACAGCAGCTCCGTCCATTCCCGGAGCCCCTGGGCAGGGAGACGAACCTTTTAGTTCCCTTACTCTTCTTTTCTTTAGGGGAGAGGAGGGTGGGGAATGAACCCGAATCTCTCATTCGCGAGGAGCCCCTATGTCGGATGGACCTATCTCAGCAGGTCCCTTCTCAGAGATGGAAAAGGTTTTAGCTGTAGAAGGGGCACCAGTCGCGGGATTAAGAGTAAGAGGTGCCTTGGCGCACACTCCACGGTGATCGCGCCGTACCAGTCGCGGGAGGAAGTCCCTCCTCTCCATGTAAGTCCTCGTAAGTCCGAGGTTCGGTGTTTGGCATCGAGCCCGGGTTCGACCCCATGGAAGATTATGTCGTCTTGGTATGGTTCACCTCCAGGACCATGTCTATGTCATGTGGGGCCTCCATGTGGCCAACCACCACTCAAAGCATCACGAATCCCATTTGAGTTATCTTTCGTCTGAGTCGAGTCTCTGGCCGGCGAAGCGACCTCCATAGGGGAAGAGAGGTGGGCAGTCGCGCCGATTCCCCCGCATTGTCAAAATACATGATTGCAGGACTGCAGTGGGAACGGCCCAAATTGCCACGCTTTCCATTGCCCCCTTAAGAGGGTTAACTCTATCAAGTCGTCCCCAACAGGAGCGGACGGTTTGGGGCCGCCTGCCTACTTTCTTGGCATTTCCCTGTGATAGAATAAGGACTCGAATTTGTTGAAAGATGCAGTTGTCCATGGGCGACTCCATAGAAGGGAGTGAAAGGAAAATCCTCGCACCAGTAGGCCTGGGAGAGGAGTAAGCTTCCCCTCCAGTAGAAGAGGGTTTGAGGAACACCTGAGAAAGCACAATAAGGGTCACACCAGTAGGCTTAGGAGAGGAGTAAGCTTCACCTTCAGTAGAAGAGGGTTTGAGGGACCCCTGAGAAAGTAGGCACAGTAAGGGTCACCTAATTTTCAGAGGTGGAGCTACCCGAGAACATGTCCGAAAGTGGTAGAGAGAAAGTTCTTTTGCTGCATTGTGAAGGTGAGAGAGGAGTACCACCGTCCACCCGTCGAAGGAGTGCCTCGATTTTCCTCATTCTCGCCCACAAGTAGGGAAGGCGAGGTCGAGCTTGGAGGTGGATCTCCGTGCACTTTTAAACTATTGCTTATTCTATCGTCACCATAGTGCTAAAAAATAGATAAAGAAGCACATGGAGGAAACTAGATATTATGGCCTCCCAACGAGTTGTGAGGTTGAAAACGAGTCTCCATAGGATCACAAAATTCCAAGATGTGATCATTTGAACATAATCGGTCCCGGTCCAGCTTTGATGAGCTTTGCCAACCGTCTCGCTAATTCATCAGACAAACTTCCCTGGAGCTTTAACCATTAAGGATGGTGCCGGCGTAGACATCCTTATAAGTAAGGGAGCAGAGTCATGGCCATACCTAATACTTGTCCTAGCCAGCGGCCTTCGTCCGTCGCAGAAGGCAGGAATAAGAAGTAGAGATACGCGGGTCCACTAACGAGTATGGTGGGTGATTACCTTATTATTATCATACCGGGGTGTTAGGTGGTCTCAGGATGGCGTCGAGTCCACCAACGCAACATAGCTACCGGACCGAACTCTGCCCAGGTAGAAACAGTCCTCCTGGTACGAAATGGGGGCAGAAAAGGTTGAAGGGATAGCTCTAATGATAATAATAAATATTATTAAGTAACATACTGATAAAAATAATTACTAATAACGAGGAGGAGCTTCCGCTTCGCAGTCAGACCTTCGGTCAGTGACGCACAGCTAATCCGGCTTTGGCAACGGCCTTTTGTTCTTAGTGGGTTTTATTTTATATTTTCCATTACATATCTCCTAATAATTTACTCTTGGTCTATTTTTTCTAATCATAATCCTCACGATTTTTTTTCTCAATCAAAATTTGCTCTAATAATTTCATTTTGCTTTACTCGTTTTTAGAGGCCAGTAGCCATTTCATCCTGATAAAGATTAAAATTGAAAATCTATTTTAGACATAAGCGATAAAACTTTCGAATATACAGGACCTGGGATGAGCTGTGGGAAGGGGGTGCATGTATCTAAAGTGAATTTTTTTTTTTTTTAAGGGGCTATCTGGCCACTGACGACTTAGGCATAAGTTGCCGTAAACAAGCAGCCTAGTTCTAGGCTACTTTAAAAATTGAACAGGAAACAACAATAAAAAGAAATAACAGTAACAAAGCAATAACAAAAACAATAACAAAAACAACAACAATTAAATCGGGTTAAATGAAAGGGAGAAGGCCGGCCTCCCCCCAAAAGTCAATAAGTCCACCAGTCAAAGTACACGCACTCGTCCCGAGTACAGGGGATAGGCGGTAGCGACCCCGCCCATCCCGGTACCGGGACAGGTATCGTGCGCGAAGATCACCCAGACTGGGACATTCGACAAGAATGTGCCGAACAGTCTGGGGGACGACGCAGTCGTTGCAATAGGGCGACAGCGAGCGCTCCATCAAATAGCGATGCGTTACAAGAGTGTGACCGATTCGGAGACGACAGAAAGCAACCTGAAGCCGCCGCGGCATTAGGGGATAGGTCCATGGGAACAGTCGCGGCGCAAAGGCACGCAACTTTAAGTTCCATCGACCGTCTCCCATCTTCTTTGCCAAGCAGTCCGAAGAGCTGCCCGTATTCCTGCCATGTAGTCAGTGTGAGGAAGAGCGAAACGCTGGTCCAGTCGCAGAGTTCTCGCGGACTCTTTGGCGCCCTCATCGGCGCGCTCATTCCCCGCAATTCCTACATGTCCAGGAACCCAGCAGAAGATAATCTCGACATCTGCCCGGCTCGCCAAAACCGTGGCGTCACGGATTTCGCGAACCAGGGGATGCGGAGATTCCAATGCCCCGAGAGCACTAAGGGCGCTTTGTGAGTCGCTATAGATCACAATCCGGTCTCCGAACCGGGCACGTCGCGTAATCTCCCGTACCGAGTGGTGTATTGCCACCAGCTCGGCCGTGAAGACAGACGCAGCGTCTAGTAGAGCCCACCTGACTTCAAACAGAGGGGATACGGCGTAAAAGCCGACCCCATCTTGGGACTTGGAGCCATCCGTATACACTGGCACGGTACCAGCGTGACACGATGTGTGCTCCAAAAAGGTCGAACGCAATACTCCCGGCGCAGTACAAGCTTTGGGAGCAGAGGCGTGGCGACAAATAGCCAAATGTGGTACCCTCCAGGGTGGCATCCTGGGCAGAACCAGGGGCGCCACCGGCCCGAGAGCTATATCTACCTCTCGAAGGAGTTTCCTGGCCCTAAACCCAAAGGGCTTAGGGTATGACTGGCGTCTCTCGGCGGCATAGGCACCATCATCAGCTGCGGATGCAGTGAGAGCTGTTGGCGACTGAGGGAGGCGCCGGGCTCGCGCGTACAGGCGAGTGATGCACTGCACGCGGCGCAGAGCGAGTGGCATCACTACCATGGAGGTCATCGACCACCCCCCAATCAAAATCAGGCTGTGCATCCGAAGAGCACACAGATAGGTCAAGGCAAGAAAATGAAGCGGTTCTCGGACAGTGATGCGTAAACTCATCCACGTTTAGGACACCCATCTCAAGCTCTTCGATCAGATCGGCAAGGACTTGTCCCCTGGGATTTATGGAGTAATCTCCCTAGAGAGGATGCCTGCCGTTCAGATCTCCAAGCGAGAGATAGGGCCTCGGCAACCGTGCCACGACGCGGCGGAAGTCCCCCGCATCGAAGTCAGCTGACGGTGGAATGTACGCAGAAATGATAGTATACCTCCTATCCAGGTGCAGCTGCACAGCCACTGCCTGAAAGGAGGTATCTAAAGAGAAAGGAAGAACGGAGACACCATGCCGGGTGTAAACCGCGCATCCCCCAGCCCGGCCATCCCGCGGTGGTGGGGTCGCAAGACCCTTATACCCCGGGAGGGCAGGCAGGGGGCACGCGCCTAGCATGGTCTCCTGCAAAAAGATAGCTAACGGGGAGCTGGCCCAGAGTCCACGGCAATTCCATTGAAGGCATATGCCTTGCAGGCCTAGCTCGGAGGAGACGCGGGGGCCCTCCTCGAACTGAAGACCCTCAGGGGAATAGCCGAACGCTTCCCGGGGGCAGAACCCCGGTCGCTGTTGGCCGGACAAAGCGCTGAAGGCGCTGTCGCCGTGGCCGTTTCGCCTTACAGGAAACGGTCACGCTGGGGGAAGACGGGGGAGCCCTGGTTTTAGCCGGGGCAGGGTATGAACCCTTTTTTTCCGCCAGCTTTACCAGGGGAGCACCAGGGTTGGGTAGAGCCCGTAGAGGGGCTCCGAATGGGCGCGGAAACAACCGTGCTCGTTGGCCTGGATGGGTCAGGAGCAGAGGGTGCCTTTCTAACTATTGAGGCATATGACGTCCCAGGCAGAGCCGGGCGCGCCAAGACCAAGTCCTTTGCCTAACGGAATGAGAGTCGATCCAGGGCCTGAACGGCCAGGATTTCTTTCTCAAGGAGATATGCACCACATTGCTTCGAAGAAGCAGGGTGCGGCTCTCCGCAATTGACACACTTGGCCACACACGATTTGGACTTATCGTGTGCGACCTTGGAGCAATTTACACATACTTCGGGTGACCCCGACTTTGCACGTCTACATGAGCGATTCGTATGGCCGAAGCGGTGACAGTAATAGCACCGCCGCGGCAGTGGCACGAATGCCTTCACGCGGTAGAGGTACCAACCGGCACGCACCGACTCAGGGAGCTTGTCACAGTCGAACGTGAAGAAGAGTGTAGGGGTGGGTATCGAGGCCCCTCCCTGTTTTCTCATCACACGTTCGACCTTGACCGCCCCATGGTCGGCCAGCTCTAGGGTGATGTCCTCAATGGAGTAGTCAACGAGTTCCCTCGCATAAACTACTCCTTTCACAAAGTTCATGGTAGAGTGCGGCGTCACACTCACCGGGGTGCCATGAAGTGTCCGAAGAGCACTTATCTTGGCCGCCTCAGCGGGATTCGCTGCATTCGCCAGAAGGCTCCCGTCCGAGAAACGGGTCACCTTCGGCTCTCTACCAATTGCACTAGCTAATTATCTCCTCTGATGGATCATGTTGCCCTTGGACAACATGCTGCCATCAGTGAAGCGAATAACGAGGAAGCGTTTGAAGCCAGCGGGCTCGAAAATGCCAGGTAACCTCTGAATGAGGGGCCCCGATGTCATCGAGGCTCCGCCCTGCGCACTTTTGGTCTTTGTCATCGTCAGGAGCTCCGTACCCGGGGGGGGGGGAAATGGGGCCGGATGTGCCGATCTTGGCTTGGTCGCTTGCCAAAGTGGCAGCAGACCCATCCATCCCCGTAGCCCCCGCGGATGGAGAGGAGCCCCGAGTCTTCTTCGTCTTTTTGGTCTTTTTCGTCCTTTTCTTTTTAGGAGAGGAGGGCGGGGAATGAACCCGCTTCTCACCCCCGCCGGTAGAAGCCCCAAGGCCAGATGGACCGGCCTCAGCTAGGTCCTTCTCCGAAATGGAGAAGGTCCTGGGGCATCATCCGGAGGAGATCCCTCCCCTCCTTGTCCTGCCTGAGAATCCACAGCCGTTTGATGAGGACCTTGCATAGGGGTGGATTCGGGTTCGGTGCTTGGCGCCAAGCCCGGATTCCCCCACATGGGAGGCCCTACCGTCTGAGGCTGGTTTTCCTCAAGGACCATGTCTATCACAGGAGGGGCCTCCAGCTGGCCATCCCCTCCCAGGACATCGCAGGTCCCCTTGGCAGCGTCATAAGTCTTTAGTGGGGAGGCACAGGCCTTGACCCCGGCAAGGTTTAATATTTTTGCCAGCAGGTCTTTTGAGGGAAGCGACCGAAGGGGCCTGGCTTCCCTCTCCTCCCTAAGGGGGTTTGCCCTACCGATCCGCTTGAACGAGGGGCGGTCGGCAATGGGCTGCCTGCTGGCTTTCTTGGCAGTCCCCTTAGAAAGCAAAGGAGGGACTGCCGCTGGAGATAGGGAGGTGCTTGGAAGCACCTCCAGAGAAGGGGGTGAGGGGGAGTCCCCTACACCCGTAGGCGTAGGAGAGGAGTAAGCCACCTCTCCGGTTAAAGAGGTATGGAGGGTCCCCTGCGCAAGCACAGGGGGGGGGGGACCTTCATCTTTTCTGTGGAGCTGCGCGAGGGCGGCTCCGTTGTTGTTGTAGGGGGAATTAAGGGGAGATGTGTTTTTTTTTCATCATTGGGGATGGTGACCCTCTTTGATTTACGGGACGCAATCGCTCACCACCTCTTGCAGTAGCCCACACTGCAAGAGGTGCTTACAGGCCCGGCAGAGCCAGGCGCCGCCATTTGGGACCACCCCTCCCGCCTGGTGGCCTGGCAGTCCTTCGGCATGGCGGCTCCACCTTGAACACGGCGTAAAAAAGTTAGATTTTGAAGAGGAGAGGAAAAGGGATGTGAGGAAGGTATGGGTGGGGATGAAGCAGGTTGTTAAAAAAAAACCCATCCCGAACCGAAGCTGAGGGGTTAGGGAACAATGTCCCCTCCCCCCTCAGCCCCGATCTGGGACGGTTGACTTAAGAAGAAGGTCAGCATTCTACCCTGTGAAATTAGAGGCTGACCAGAGAAAGTTGTGGGAGAGGTTGTATGAAAAGCGACGAGGTAGGGGAGAAATCGGGCTATCTGAAGGAAGGAAGAGAGGCTAAGCTGGGGCCGGACGGAGCGCTGGATCCCGTCAGCACGGCGGCCAGGATGGCAAATCACCGCGCCCCTTACGGGGGCATCTAAAGTGAAAACCACTGAGGGCATCTTCTGCAGAAAGGAGAGGTATGTCAAGATTCAGTTAAAATGGAGTGAATGAAAATGTAGAAGATATATACAATCGGATATCCTTCTACCGACAGTGGAGTCCGAAGGGAAGATTCGAAGACTTCAAGAACTCGGGTCATCTTTACTTCAAATTTAAATCCCACCCAACCTAACCCCTTCTCCCTTTGGCTACGCATCTTTGACATATCATCACTTCTATTCACTTCACCATTTTCATCGCCAACCTACCTAAAGAGCTATCCCCCTCCCTCACGTTTTCTCCTTTAATTCGGATAAAAAACAATTAAATAAACAAATCAATCAAACACAAAACTATTTAGAGGATTTGGGTCTTTTTCGCAACAGGCCGGCCAGAGAATTAGGTATTCGAGGCTCTTGCGAGGGTAAGGTTAGGGCTAAGGTTAGGTTAGGACAGTGACTTTGCCAAAAATGGACATATTATGAAACTTTCATTAGCATCTCCGCATTGCCGTTAGCGCTGTAATAAGCGTGAATACAATTTTAGTGCTGGAATGATTGCGAAAAGACACTTGGTTAGAAGAATCAAAAGTATCTTTTGAGATAATCGCTTATTACATCCATGCATGGCGCAAAGGGTTGAGAAGTACTGTTTTGTGTGTGTGTTTAAGAGCTTAAAATGTCATAACTGCAATAACTGATTGGAAAAACCATCTGCGAGTAGTTTGCGCGAGCTCTTTGAACCTAACCTACAGGCTGTAGCACTCACACGACAAGCCTCGAACGCCTAAAATTATCTGCTGGGCCTGGTGGAAAAGACCTGAGGATTGAAAATAAAAGCCTGTATGTGTCCACTTTGAAAAATGGCGCTGATAAGCACCAACCACATTTTATGGGGACGGTTGACGACGAGGAAATCAAGACAGCGGAACAAGGGACCATGTCTCATACCCCCGTAAAAGGTAAGAAATAGGAACTTGAGAAATCGCAAGATAACGCCCCCCCCCTTCCCCATTGGGCAAGAGACCTCAACAGATATACCCATCCCCCTCATACACAACCCAATCAAGAAATTGTTCTCTACATATTAATGGAAGTCTGCAATGGGTCGAAAATGTCGAACAATTTGGCACCAAGGTGCCAATGGTTTATACCCCCACCCCTCCTCTTTCCTTCTCAACCCAGGACATCCTCCCCCCCCCCCCCTCCCGTGGAAAAACTAACTACAAAAAGACAGATGACTTATTCGGATAAATACCCAATAAACACAAACAATCGCCAAAACCCGACCAACCAAGAACCAGACGAGTAGTTTTAGTTTTGTTTTTGGTCGTGGGCGACTCTACATCTCACTATGTCGGTCGGTGGGTGCCCGTTTTGCTTTTTTGTTTTTGTTTTTGCAATAACATTGTAACTATTCGGCCGATTCTAACGAAATTTGAAACCCTTATGTTGTTTTACATCCTTTATTGAATGGAATTATTAAAAGTTTTGAAGGTCGTAAGGTTATAAATCAGAATAAGTAGGGCACGCGACTTTTTCGTCATCCAACCTTGTTTTAGTTGGCGCATGCGTGCATGGGAATAAGTCGCCGAAGTTTAAATTAGCCCAAACCTGCAAAAAAAAAAAAAAAAATCAAGGCGTGCTTTTTTTTCTTTGAATTTTTTTTAGCTGATGTGGGTGTAGGATGTTTTAGGAAAATTAAGAAACATAAAACTTGAAATATTTCTCCATGTTGAACAATAAAAACGTCAAATTAAACTAATTTTAATAATTAATACGTCCACTATTTTAGCAACTTGACCTCAACTTCGGTGTCTTTTCACAGAGCTCTCTAATCCTCCCTAACACTATATTTTAAGAACGGGATTTTTGGGATGGGTTGAATAATAATTTATTTCTGTTAGTTTTACGCACAAATTGACCAAGAGCAAATGGTGAAGTTCAGAAATATTAAATAATTATCGATTGAAAAAATAAACAAAACACGAATTAAAAAAAGGTGAAGTTCAGAAAATTTATTAAAATTAAGATATGGCTGTTTATTTGGGTTTTAATTTTCTGGCAGACCTCTGCAACCTTTCACAGTCGATGGTCGTCCTGATTAACTCTTGCCACCATCAATTCGGTGTGAGGCTAAGCTGTGGGGATAGGCCCAGCGCAAGCCCTTCTCCACATTAATCCACTCACTGCGAAAGCACAGCTTCACTCATCTTTCATTCTTTCTCATCTCTCTCACTCTCCCTTTCATTCAATCATTCTCTTCACACACTCATCCCAACATTACCCCTTTATCATCATACCCATAAATTCATCTCAATTTTCATCGAGTGAAGTTCGAGTCGTCTTCGTATTCGAAGGACAGCTATAACAACAACAATTTTCGTATATTCGACTATTTTATCGAAAATAGCATCTAAAAAAAAGTAAAGCAAAATTAAAATATTAAATAAAAATTTAGATGGGGGTAAAATGAGTTCTGAGGATTCTTGTTTGCATATTTCAAAAGAATTCCAGGGTTTTTTTGCATTTAGTCCTAAAAAATAAGGATGGAGGGGAGGGAGGAATCAAAGTCTTTTCAGTTATTTCTAAAAGTTGCTTTAGAGTTTGAAAAAGAGAGCCCTTAGGGCTGTTTTTCGTATTTTTTTTAAGCTTTATCCAAGTAATTTCTAAGAGTTATCATATTTTTTTCACCTATACTTTTCACTCACCGAATATAAGAATTAAAAAGATGTTTTTTGTTGTTGAATTTAGGCCTAGAAAATAAGTATGGATAAGAAAAAAATTAGATCAAGAGTAAATTATTATGGAATATGTAATGGAAATATTTTAATTTTTGTAGACCAAAATCCCGTTGCTAGAGTGAGATAGGCCGTAGGCCACAGACCAAAACGAAGGGTGTATCTGCGAAGCCTAAGCTCCGCCTGTAAGGAGTGGCGATATCATCATTACTATCATTATCATCATTAATATCAACATTATAAGTATCAATCATTATAATGTCATTATTATTATTATAAAAATAATAATAATGATGATGATAGAGTGATTTTGTGATGCGCTTTTCAAGGTTGCGAGCCTTTGCTGAGTGAGCGTCCATCCAACCCACCGACTTAGTGAAGGAGACTTGCTTTCCTGCGTCAGCTTTAAAGGATTCCTTCCAGCAATAGATTTGTAAAAGAAGGATGCTTATCCTCTTGTCAAAATGGTCAGTCAGCCATATTTCAGTACCATGACGCTTTTGAGTAATTTATCACCGATTAATTAATGTTTGACTTGCCTCCATTGCTTCCTGTCTGTCTTCTACACATTGCACTTTGCTATCCCCACAAGGGTGGACATTAAAATAATTATTTCTTAATCCGAGACAGAAAATAAATATTTAAATAAGTAGAGTACCGTACAAACGTAGAAAACAAAATACCAAAATCTACACTTTCTTGAAAATACTCGGTTTAATTTTCACGAAAATTGCACAGGTTATTCTTAAAATTTGACTAATAGTGTCCATATTTCATTTGATAGAGTGCTTTAAAAAGTTAAGGGAAGTAATGTGTATTGGAATAAAAATGCGTCCAAAACTAGAGAACGATAACTCAGACCCGTTGACAAGTATAAGTCGTAAAGTATGTAAGACAACACTGTATCACATGTATTTAGAATGTAACTGGCGGTATTACTTATTTATCAGGATAGAGAATAGTAAAAACGGACAAATCCTTTGAAAGGATGTTATTCGGTGGAAAGGTGAAGAATGACAACGCTCTGACAATTCAAGGCATTGGTGAAAAGTGATGATTTCACGCATCAGCATCGTGAAGATTGATTCATTGGTTTTGAGTGACACAACTACTAGGTTATTGCCATGTATCGTGAAGATAAGGGTCTTGCGAGTAGCCGAAGAAAACGGGTCGTCCTCGAAAACCACTCCCAGGAAGATCGCACGATGTAACGAATGTTGATGAAGGATCGATTTGAGACAACAGCCAGTAATTCAGGTCAAATTGGCGAGAAGATGAAGATGAAGATGAATCTGTCAGGCCTTATTGCCTCACGTTGTTTGAGAGGTGGGACTCGTAGCACGTCCCCCTACTAGGAAACCCTTCATGAGTAAAAGGAATATAGCCGCTAGGTTGGCCTTCGCTACTGAGGGTGTCCTATAGGGGGCTGAAAAGTGGGAAAGTAATTTTCAGTAACGAAAGGAAATTTAATTTGTTCGGATTGCACGGGAAGCAGGTAAGGACATGTTTTGAATAATTGGAGTCTGTTAGTTGTCCGTTTACGCGGCAAAGTAAATGACTGCGGTATACAAAGGTCCACTTCAGGAACTTGCGATCCCTTCTTTCCAAACATGTGGAGTACATGAGCCTGTTTTCAAGCCGGACAATGCTCCGTGCCACATCAAATGCGGTAGAGCAATTCTTAAATGTCGAAAATATCAACGCAGAAAAAAATATTATGCGCAAAAATTCCAAAGGCTTGTTCACTTCTTCAGCTCACTCACTCATTCCTCTTCTTAATATTAGTCATAGCTAAAAGGTTTCCTCCTGCCTGTACCTCTGTAATATCTAAGAGAGTGCAAGTATTTTACTGTTCTTAGGCTGATTTGGAATCTTGGTTCCACTTCAAAAGCTTTTAAGCCTTTCGCTCCCAATGATTCCATATGGCATCATCAATAGTTATCTTCATAATTTTACTTATAAAGTGTCCAATGAGTTCGGGTGGCATCAAAATGTTTTCATGGGTTGACAATGGGGACATTTGGCATGTTTTGATTTGTTTGCTTATACGAGGGGTCAGCTGGGAAGAGGAAATAGTTGTGACTGTCAATGCCATTGGGATCGGTGCGAAATACGCAAATATTTGACTGATGAATACGATAAAGTAAGAATAGTTTTTCATTTCCATTTCTATTTTATTACATAGAAGAAAATTTATAGATGAGATTAGAATGTTAGTTATACGAGGGGCGGTCAATAGGTTTTGCGAATCGGTAGGGCAAAACAGAGGAAGGGGGATGGCTGTTTGTGGGGGTGTTATGACAAGTCAGGACCTGCAGCCGCACGCTCCTGCCTCTTCTACTTAAGAAGCAGTAGCTGATCGGAAATCGTGAGTCACAAATTTTTCAACAATGGAGTAACAACAAGGATTAACAACAAGGAAAGAAGGTACCCTAGAAGACCTTACGGTCCATTCAATGAGGGTACCTTTGGACTAGCAGTCGAGCGGGCACATCTCTGCTCAAATGCTTTACGTTCTTTCACGGCCATTTTTCAATACCCTGTCTAGTCTTGACTTGAACTGGTCAACAGATTCACTGTTGATAACTTCCACTGGAAGTGCGTTCAAACTACCGCAGATACTGTACGTGAATAACTTTCCACACAGATCGCGGTTGTAACGCTTCAGTTCAAGTTTAAAGCCGTGATTTCTTGTTCTGCTCTCAACAAGTGTGAATATATCCCCGTAGTCAACATTGTCGAATCCTCGAAATATTTTGAAAACCTCGATGAGCTGACCACGCAGTCTAAGGGTTTCCAGCGAGAACAGATCTAATTTCCTTAATCTATCTTCATAACTTTTATGTCTGATCGAGGGAATCAGTTTGGTTGCCCTGACTTGTACGCGTTCCAATCTCGCGAATGTCCTTTCGAAAAGAAGGACTCCAAAATTGTACGACATACTCCAGGTGCGGGCGGACAAGTGAGTTATACAGATACAGTACAATCTCCTTGTTCCGATATCCAAACTGGCGCTTTATATAGCCTAGCATCCTTTAGGCCTTTTTCTCCGCCTCAATGCACTGTTTCGAGAACTCGAGGTCACTAGTGATTGTTACACAAGTCCTTCTCATTGTCGGTGGATTCAATAGTAGTGCCCTTAAGGATATACTGAGATTGCGGGCTTATGTGGCCGATATGCATCACTTTGCATTTCCCCACGTTAAAAGGCATTTACCACGTGTCCGACCACTCCCCAATCTTCCCAAGATCTTCCTGCAAGCGGGCAGTATTTCCATCCTTTTCAACGTTCATACCAAGTTTGGTATCGTCGGCAAATTTGGAAATCTTGGAAACCATGTCACCGTTCATGTCGTTGACGTAAATGATGAATAGTAGTGGTCCCAGGACAGAACCTTGAGGCACCCCGCTAGTAACGGGCACCCACTCAGAAGACTGTCCATTCACCACCACCCGTTACCGTCTGCCACTTAGCCAGTTCTCGATCCAGCCGGCTACCTTTCCGTCTATGCCTAGCGCTCGCATTTTCCGGAGAAGGCGGCGGTGTGGTACCTTATCAAAGGCTTTCTGAAAGTCTAAGTACACCACATCCACCGCCTTGTCCCGATCGTGTTCACTGAAGACGAAGTGGAACAATTCCACAAGGTTCGTCAGGCATGACCGTTGCCTTCGGAAGCCGTGCTGGGAACTCCTCAGTAGCAGGTGCGACTCTAAATACGACGTCATTTTGTCCACCATAATGCTTTCCATGAGTGAGTTTACCGAGTATCGAAGTCAGACTGATAGGTGGGTAGTTTGACGGTTGGCTACGGTCTCCTTTCTTGAAGATAGGAGTCACCTCCGCTTCACGCCAGTCTCTAGGAACACATTCGGTCCGGATTAACATGTTGAAGATTGCGCTCAGGTGTCGTGACACTTGATCGCGCACTTCTTTCAACACTTTAGGTAGAAACCCATCCGGGCCAGGTGACTTATTCGTCATTAGGTCAGTGATCTTCTTTTTTATTTCCCCTTCGGTGAAATCCATATCCTCCAGCTAATTCCCCCGAGTAGGAATCCATTGGCTGGGGAATGGGACCACACTCTTCAGTAAACAATGAAGAGAAGTAGTCGTTGAGGAGGTTAGCATTTTCTGAATCTAAGTGCTTTAATGCCCCCTCCTCATTTCCCAAAGGGCCAATCGTTCGACGGATTGGTTTACGGCTGTTCACATATCCAAAAAACTCCTTGGGATTCTCTTTACAGAGCCTCGCCACTCGGAGTTCCTCAGACCGCTTAGTCGCCCTTATGCTGGACTTCACTTTCCTGGCTAGCCTCCGGAATTCGTCAAAGCCACCCGAGACCTTCGCTTGTCGGTACACGTTTCTCTTCTCCCTAAGCAGTTGGCCGATTTCTCGATTAAACCACTTTGGTTGAACAGAAGACCGACGGGGACATTTCAGAGGGATGAAACGCGATTGAAGACTCATGAATGTGGTTTTGAAACTGTTACACGAGTCTTCAACAGCATCGCAAACTTCTAGCCTCGCGTCAGTCAGACCAGCACGAAGACCTGCAAAGTCTGGTCTTTTCAAATCGAGTTTCCTCGTTTTACTAGTTGCAGGCCCTGCCTTGGGGGACTTTGACTACAAATCTAATTAGTCGGTGGTCACTGCCACCGAGCTCTTCGCCAACAGAGAGGTCCTCAACGATGTCATCCTCAGAGGTGAAAACCAAGTCGAGGATATTGTCTCCTCCCGTTACTCTCTCACCCATTGAGTCAGGAACTCGTTGTTCGCCAACTCCAGGAGTAGTGCGTTCTCGCCACAGGGTTCTCTGGTTTCCCAGTCAACTTGTGTGTTGAAATCCCCCATGACGATACACACTCTGTCTTCGACAAGTTCTCCTAGTAGCTGGTACAGATCTCTGTCCTTTTCAACGAGTTGGGCAGGAGGTCTATAAAGCACCAGGATCCTGTATTTGGCAGGACCTATCTCTAGGTCAACACCTAGTAGTTCATGGTCGGATACGATGTTGCAATCCGTCGAGTTGAGAGTATCCTTACATACAACATCACACCGCCACTCTCTCTGTCTGGCCTATCTTTCAGGAAGAGCTGGTAACCGGGAATCGTGAATTCACCTTCAAAGTATCGGCTTGAGGTTTTTAGCCACGACCCCGTTATGGCTACCATCTCAGGTTCTTCTGTTGCTACGAGGCCACGAAGTTCAAGAAACTTGTTTCTGATAGACCTCGCATTAAACAGAAGAACCTTGAGGGAGTCCGCGACTGTAGGACTCCCTACGCTCTTCCGTTTCCCTCTTTGTTTCTTAGTGGCGGGGTCACTCCCCTCTTTGTGAACTCAGAAAAGGTCGTTCCTGGAGTAACACGGGTGTACTGGCGTACGTCCTCTTTTACTCGGGGCCTAACACTTCTTTGGGTCCGCTCCAAAACATCCTGGATCATGTTTCCTAATACAGCTTTCCCCTTAAAGGAAAGATGCACTCCGTCCCTTTTATACACGTCGTTTCTCCCGTGAAAGGTGCGGTAGGGGTCTACAAAGTAGTCTCCTTCTGCCGTGCAGAGATCCGCCAACCGTCGGTTTAGTGCGACGTTTCTCTCGTGAGTCGTTCGGGATGGACCTCTTCTCGGAAGCATCCCAACCACGACACGTTTTCGGGTTTTAAGCCCAATGTCATCCACGGCTCCCATCACCGTTTGGATGGTCTTGTCACTAAGGCCAACCTTACCCCCTCTGAGGTAGAGGTCGTTACCACTCGCCATCAGAGCGACAACTGAATTCTCAGAAATCTAAGCTTTCTCTGCATCTACTCTGATATTGTGGTTACCCCGTCCTGGCAGGCAGCTTACCTTCACGCTAGTGCGAAGGCGGGCCGCTAGCAGCGGCTGCAGATCCCGTGTTTTGAGTCACCAATGAGGGTGACCTTCGTTCACTTAGTCTCTGAAGACGGGGTCTTTCCTTGTGGAAGAGGCCTCTCCTTTTCCTCTTACTCTCCTCATTCTCATCTTTATTTTTCTTATTCCCCTTTTTCTTCTTGTTTATGGGGTTTTCTTCTATTTTTGGTCCTTCTTTTGTTTCAACTTTATTCTTTTTCTTATTTTTCTTCTTTTTCTCTTTTTCCCCTGCCTCAGCTGTCTTAACGTCAGATGATGCCGAAATCTCCGCTTGGGTAAGAACTATGGCAGTAAAAGATTCCGACACATCAGTGGGCGATGCCTCTTCTAGGCATCGAATATGGGCTGCGTGAAAGGCTTCGAATTTCTCCACCTTTCTCTCAAGAATTTGAGGTCTCTCCTCTGAGGCTCTATAGAGGTCTTTTAATTTCTCCACCTCTCGCGTCAATATGCAAGTAGTGCAGATACTTTCAGGATTTTGAGTAGCAGCCCTCCGGAAAGTCAACGCACCACTTTTCTAACTGGCATGCTGCACAGTTAGGTTTAAGACGAACGGGTCCTTTTTTGCTCGTCATTTTGAGCGCTTTCTCTCTCTCTCTGACAACTCGTGACCAATCAATGATAAAAAAGGGGGTTTGGTGAGTTCTCCCCGCGTGACTCGCTACCCCCTATCCATCGGAGAGGTTTCGGATCTTTCAGAAGGCAAACTCCATGTGCTGCTGTTCGTCCGAGCGTGCCGTGGCTCCCAACCAAGCAGCACTGACTGTCCCCGAAGGGGCCATTGATTTCTCACCAGGTGAAAAACGGAGCACGCCCCGTACTAAACTCCTACTAGTTCCCTTCACAACGGCCAGGATCTCGGAGCAGCGTTCAAAGGATATCCCGCCCCACCAAGAGACTCGACCCAAGGCTTTTTATTAGCCTGGCAACCAACCTGGGAACAAAGGGCCGTCACCTCGGACCGATGCTACCAGAGGCAACGGTCAACGGTCACTGGGAATGGTCAATAATTACGCGACAGGGAAGGAGTTAACGGGGCAGTACCCTCATCCCATTCATCGTGCCCCAACGCCTAGGACACCTCTAGTCCTAGTCTCTCGCAACCAGTGAGCGTCGATTGGCAGTGTTTATAGAGGTTCCAAAGCCTCTTTTCTAACGCGTGAGGTAGGTGCCAGGTCCTTATATGTAGATAGAGGGAAAAAAGGGAAAGAGTGACATGATAGGAGTAGGCTTTTTTTCTTTTTTTTCTATAAGTGGGAGAGATAGGATAAAAGCAAAAAAGGAGAAGGATAGCGTAGACAAAGGAAGGAATGACGCACTTAGTCTGGAACCTCGTTTCCGACCAAGTCGACAAGGGAAGCCCTACCAGGGGTACCCAGAAGAGGTACCCCCGCCGACATAGCTCGAAAAGTCAAAGGTACACACAAGCTCTCTTCCCGCGACAAGGGGGCGTCACTTCTCCCTCTACTTTATTTATGAGAAAAAAGGCAATAATGCAAAAGAGATCAATGAACGCATGGTTGCAGTGTATACCGACACCGCCCCTTCCTATGTAACCATTGCTCGCTGGAATAGGGAGTTCCGCCATGGTCGTGAGTCCCTTGAAGATGACCCCTGTCCAGGAAGCCAGTCACCATCAGACGTACCCACGAGGACAATGTGGCACGTGTGGAGAGGATGATCCTCGAAAATCGACGCGTGAAGGTCGAAGAAATCGAGCGAGAACTTGGAATATCACATGGAAGTGTTATCAACATCATCCATGACCAAGGTCTCTTACCGTTGGGTCCCTAGAAACCTCGTGCCCCATGATCGACTTCAACGTCGTCAAAGTTCGGAAGAGCTGCTGCTCCTGTACAACCAAGACCCGGCAGGATTCGAGTCACGCATAGTGACAGGTGATAAAACATGGATCCATCACTGGGACCTCGAGACCAAGCTCGAAAGCATGGCCTGGAAGCACAGAGGCTCTCCCACCCCCATCAAGTTTCGGACCCAACCTTCAGCCGGGAAGATCATGGCCACCATCTTCTGGGATTCTGCGGGAGTGTTGATGGTGGACTATGCGCCTCGTGGAAGGACCATCACAGGCCAATATTACGCCGCCGAGGAACTGGCTAGGTTGAACGAGTGCATCCGTCAGAAGCGGCGCGGCAAGTTGACACGCGGTGTCCTGCTCCTCCAAGACAATGCCCCTGTCCACAAGGCCAGAGTTGCACAAGCTGCCCTGCGCGAATGCGGATTCGAGGAGCTCAACCATCCTCCCTACAGGCCAGATCTGGCCACCTAGCGACTACTTTTTATTCCGCCAGCTCAAGGCTGCACTGCGTGGACGCCGGTTTGGGGACGATGAAGATGTCTAGCTCGCCGTCCAGGAGTGGATTGAACAGCAGTCGGGAGATTTCTTCTGGTTGTCGGGAATTCGAAGCCTCAGAGATAAGTGGCGCAAGTGCATTGAAGTCGAGGATAGTTATATTGAAAAATAATAAAACACTTTTCCTCATATCTCGTTTCCTTATATCCGAATTGCAAAACTTATTGACCGCCCCTCGTACCTTCAGCATATAATTTGTATTTGCAATATTTTTTCTAACTTACTTGATTCCATGTGGCATCATTGGACTTTTCATAAAGAAAAGGGTTTATGCAATTTTCTGAGTTAGGCTACGTCTACATCTCCTATAACTGCACAAACTTTATTTGATATAAGTCCTCTGCTTGCACACACACACACACAATATATATATATATATATATATATATATATATATATATATATATATATATATATATATATATATATATATATATATATATATATATATATATATATATATATATATATTCTAGTAATTCTACTACCTATAATTTGTTTTAGTTCTATGGGACCTATTTAGCTAGAAGCTAGGTCTACATCGTTTATAAGGGCACAAACTTTGTTATCTGATATAAGTTAGGTTTACACACTATATATATATACATATATAAATAGATATGTATGTTTGTATGTGGTGTAGTGTATGTTGGCATCCTTCTGTCTCGGAAGACAATAGATATTGCGCCATGGAAGTGTATGCGCCTGGGGGAAGTATATGGAGATCCTGGGTTGCCTAGTCGTCAAGATACCCCTCTCGGCCTCGCCGGTGTCATCTAAAGTAATACATCTAAAGTACGTTTGGTACCGGGTTGGCTGCAGGAGCTGCCGTAGTCAGTGAGCACGGCACACTGGTCCGCCTTGAGGGCTCCACTACTGATTTTGGCCGTTTGGATCAGTCGAGGACCTGCTCTGCCCGGCTAGCCGTTGGCTGCTATAGACAGCTCCTCCGCCTAGCTTGATGGTGCAATGTAGCCACCATCCGGATACTCGCGAGGTTTGGCCCGCCGGCTAAGGCGGTGTATCTATGTATATATATTCTAGTACTCCTGCTACCTATAATTTGTTTTAGTTCTATAGGGTGTATTTAGCTAGACTCATTTAGTCTTCAGATGCCTCCTAAAAAACACATTAGAGGAGAGTCTCACTAAATAATGCTGGTAAAAATACAACGCAAAAAGGTAGGCCGTCGAATTAGAGTAAAGTCATCAGTCTAAATGCAAAAAGAATTACAGTAACAAGGCCAGTCGATAATGTTGATTTAGATGGGTTTGATCATTTACCGGTGCTTACTAATCTAAAGCAAAGATGCAAATGCTGCATCATAGCTTACGCACATATGAAGTGTAACAAGTGCAACATCTAATTATGCCTGTTAAAAGATCAAAATTGTTTTATTACATTTCATAAAAAATTCATGAAAAAAGAATCTACTTTTATTTTTAGTATATATGGTTACTAAATTCCAGGTTTTCTTCGTTATTTTGCCAATGATTTTAGTTTTTTTCATGTTTGCATCAACACTTCCCAATGCTCCATGTGGAATCATTTTATTTTCATGCATTTCCTTTGATGTTCAATAAAAAAAAGTTGTATATATGTGTTTTATGAACTAAATGGAATATGTTTTAAAGCATTATTTTTTTATTTCACCTAAAGCAATAAATACTTCGGGAAAGAAAGGTTTGGGCGAGGGGCTTTGTTCTCAATGGCTCTTCGAATACCACGAAGACATCTTTCAGGACGGCCAGGTCGTGACTCAGGTAGTGTTTTGCCCTTTTCTTTAAATTAAACTATAATTCGTCCTCTTTGAAAATCTGAAATTTACTTGTCATTTTGATTTCTAGCCGTGTTTAATAATTATTGCAACATTAAACTGAAAAGATGGAAACAAATACGAGTCATAATAATGGCAAAAATTCGAAATAAAAGCATTATATCATAAAGGTGCGGGTGTTTATTTACTTAGTGAATGTCCCTGCAGATTTGGGTATTCGGTTCTCTAATTTTATACGATATTACATAATGCATGGTCATTAATGTCCTAGTAAACGCATTGTCCCTATGCAAAAATGTAGTAGTACTACTAATAGCAGCAGCAGCAGTCTAAGTAGCAATAATAGTAGTGAAAGTATCAATAGTAATAGCAGCAGCTGTAATAGTAGAGCAACCCTTAATCCCTTGACTAGAAAAGATCTTGCCACGGGTGAAATAGGGCTTTAATCCTTCTCCCGCCCAAATCCCCACATTTATGGCAGATTTTAAAATGAGGTGATAATGAGCGAGTCTCGAGAGGTACACCGCCCTAGTACCCCAAGGAGACTACTTGTAGAGTCCGGCGCGGAACGCAACTGCCTACATAAGCAGATATGATGCCATGAAATTTACCCGTTTCGCGTCAATCTCGACAAGACCTTTCTTCAATCCATCCCTCCATATAACCCGATCATTCAAGGGGGTGTCGCGTATAGAATTACAGTACGCCCAGACGGCACCTCGAAAAATTGCACGCCTTACCAGCCCCAGGGCCATCGGCAATCCCGAACTTGATTGAGACTACCTGGATTTTATTCTTCCGAAACATTTTCATGTAACCCCCGCCCCTTCCCCCAGCTATTAGACTTTCTTGGCCAGCCTCTTCGCACCTTCCACTCTTAGCCGATGGCTCATTTCGCAGCGTTCGTCCATCCAGCCCACGTCTGGGCCGGTAGGAGAAGGATGGGGGGGGGGGGCACCTTTCCCTCTTGGCTCCAGTTGAGGCGGTTGACGTTCTTCCCACCCTTTTCTTTTTCCACTGACTCGATCCTTCTTGCCCTTCACGTACCATGAAGAGCATGGAAAATCTAACCGGCTGATATATGGAATATTGCGTGCCCTCCCCGCCCTAATGCCTCCTTGAGGATCTGGGATAATATCTTCCATAAATCTTCACACATCCCTCCTTATACAAACCTTGGGTACAGCCTATTCGGTTCTCCATTAACCAAAGTGTTACATTCCCCTAGTCCACTAATACCTCCCTCCTTCCCTCCCATGTGTATAACTACCCCCCCCCCCAGCCCGAGGCCCGGCTTCCTCGAAGCATTATCACCGAATGTCTAAAATAATCCAAGGGCGAAAAAAAAATCGCAAATGGACATCTAGTAACCCCCAACCCCCTTGTGAGGGGTGCTAATGGTTGCCTCCATCACCAAAGAGAAATGTGTGCGTTAAGGGGGGAGGGGCAATACACCGGTCCCAGCTTGACGTATTTTTGCCCCATACTCAAAACCAGGAACACTAAGGGGCACGACACTCCATACAAAGAGAATTTTTTTTATAAATTTCTTCACCCTGTACGCACCACGTAAGTTCCTCTTTAAAATATTCCGGTTACGTATTGCCCACGCATTTTTCACTTCGCCACTTTCTTTACGCTTTGGAGGAGTCTCGCCTCCTCCAAAATATGCCACAATCAAGAGTGCACGACTGGTCCCGAGTACACATATATATCATAATATAACATTCATAGATGACAAAAGCCACAATGACCTATCTAAGAAATGCGTGTCACCCCCCCCCCCCCACCTCCTCCTATAAACTACATCGAAAGGACATTTATATATTTTTTTAAGAGCTCATCTGGCGACTGCCTACTAGGGCATTAGTCGCCGTATTAAAAACTAGCCTAGTTCTTGGCTACTATAAAATAAAATTAAAGAGACGAAAAACACTCCTCCCCGAATAAAAAGGGATGAAAGGAAGCGAGCAGTAAGCAAACTCCTGCGTCGGGGAAGGTCCCCCCGGCGCAGGAGCGTGCAACCTATAAGAAAAAAAACCCAACAAAACAAAACATAAAAAAACAAAAAACCCTGCTTAAATAATAGGGAGAAAGCCGGCCTCCCCCCAAAAGTCAACAAGTCCACCAGTCAATGTGCACGCACTCGTCCCGAGTACAAGGTACAGGCGGTAGCGACCCCGCCCATACCGGTACCGGGACAGGTGTCGTGCGCGAAGATCACCCAGACTGGGACATTCGACAAGAATGTGCCGAACAGTCTGGGGGACGACGCAGTCGTCACAATAAGGCGCAGGCGAGCGCTCCATCAGATAGCGATGCGTCACACGAGTGTGTCCGATTCGGAGACGACAGAAAACGACCTAAAGCCGTCGCGGCATTGGGGGATAGATAAATGGGAACAGTCGCGGCGCAATGGCACGTAACTTTAAGTTCCCTTCGGCCGTCTTCCATCTTCTTTGTCAAGCAGTTCGAAGAGCTGCCGGATAATCCTGCCATGTAGTCGGAGTGAGGAAGAGCGAAACGCTGATCCGGTCGAAGAATCCTCGCGGACTCTTTGGCGCCCGAATCGGCGCGCTAATTCCCCGCAATTCCTACATGTCCAGTAACCCAGCAGAAGATAATCTTGACATCCGCCCGGTTCGACAAAACCGTGGCGTCACGGATATCGCGAACCAGGGGATGCTGAATTCCAATGCCCCGAGAGCACTCAGGGCGCTTTGTGAGTCGCTATAGATCACAATCCGGTCTCCGAACCGGGCACGTCGCCTAATCTCCCGTACCGAGTGGTGTATTGCCACAAGCTCGGCCACCAGCAGAGCCCCGCTGACTTCAAACAGAGGGCATATGGCGTGGAAGCCGACCGCCCCTCTTGGGACTTGGAGCCATCCGTATACACTGGCACGGTACCAGCGTGACACGAGGTGTGCACCAGAAAGGTAGAATGCAATACTCCCGGCGCTGTACAAGCTTTAGGAGAAGAGGCGTGGCGACAAATAGCCGAATGTGGTACCCTCCAGGATGGCGTCGTGAGCAGAACCAGGGGTGCCACCGGCCTGAGAGCTATACTTAGCACTCGAAGGAGTTTCCAGGCCCTAAGCCCAAAGGGTATGACTGGCGTCTCTCGGCAGCATAGGCACCGTCGAGATCAGATGCGGATGCAGTGAGAGCTGTTGGCGACTGAGGAAGGCGCCGGGCTCGCGCGTACAGGCGAGTGATGCACTGCACGCGGCGCAGAGCGAGTGGCATCTTCCCAGCATCGACCAACAGGCTCTCAGTGGGGGAAGTGCGGAAGGCACCGGTCGCAAAGTGAAGGCCAGTGTGGTGGATTGAGTCCACCTTCCGCAATAAACGCTCGGCTGCGGATAAAAAACTCGCATCCGTAGTCGAGCTTCGAACGAACAAAGGATCGATAAAAAAGTAAGGCAGTAGCCCTATCAGCACCCCAAGCGCTAAACGTCACGGAACGGGGAATATCCATGGCGTGGGTATAAAAAACCTTAAGGAAGCGAATACGAGGCTCCCAGGTGAGGCGTCGGTCGAATACAAGACCAAGGAAACGGTGCAATTCAACCACATCCAGGCACATCCCATTAAGAAACAAATCTGAATCGGGCTGAAGCCGTGGATGGCGGCAGAAGTGCACCACCTTAGTCTTGGCCAAAGAAAACCGAAACCTTTGCGCTTCGGATAGCGAGAGACGCGGTTCAATGCCTGTTAAAGTGGACGCTCCAGAGTTGGCATCAGGGCCGCGCCAAAAGAGATCGAAAGGTCGTCCACGTAGAGCGTAGCAAGAACATCTCCCGGCAACACCGGGGTGACGCCGTTGATGCTCAGGGAAAAGAGTGTAACACTCACGACACTACCCTGCGGGACACCCTCTTCCTGCTCCTTTGGGCCTGAGAGGGCTCCTCCTCCCCCCCACCCGTACGCGGAATCGATGATCTCGCAAAAAATTCAGATATAAACATTGGGAGGCGTCACCTCGCCCCCATCGTGTCGAGAGTCTCCATTATACCGTATCACCATGCGGTATAATAGGCCTTCTCTAGATCGAAAAACACTGTGGTGTAGTGCTATCTAGAAGGAAGGCCTCGCAGAAAGCATTTTCCAGTCGAATCACAGTATCCGACGTGGAGTGGAACTTGCGGAAGCCGCACTGGGCATAAAACAGATGGGCTCCGCTGTCCAGGAAAAAGGCTAATCTAACATTTACCAATTTCTCCATCAACTTGCACAGGCAAGAGGTTAGAGAGATTGAGAAGCAAACGGCCGGATTAGAGTGATTTCTTCCCGGTTTGCGAAAGGCGAGCACAGTAGCGATTCGCCAGGAATCTGGGAGGAGAACCTCACTCAGATCCTGTTGAACAAATCTAACAGAAAGACCATGCCTCGCTCACCCAGGTGTCGAAGCATGGCGTACAGGACATCGTCCGGACCATGGGCGGTGTCCGCGCACGAAACAAGAGTGGAGCGCAACTCACTCACAGTAAACCTGTCGTTGAAGGGTTCTCCGCCTCTGCAAGTAAAGTCCAGCGAGCGGCCTTCCGCGATATATCACGACATACATTGAATACTGGCGGTCGCGAAGGATTCCGCCACCGACGCGGGGTCGGAGAAAAAATTGCGGTCCCATTCTCCTGGAGAACGGGAAGGGGGTCCTGGAAGAACTTGAACCGAATCCTTTTGACTCGCTTCCACACATCAGCTAGAGGGGTCCTCCCGTTAAGTGAAGACACGTATGCCCGCCAAGAAGAGGGGCGGCCGTGTTTCAAAATATACCGGAACCTAGCCCTAGCCCGACGAAATTCAGCGACAGTGAAATCGTTCGGGCGGCGCTTATAGCGCATGTAGTCATAATGTTTATGTTTGAGAGCCGTCTCACACTCGGCCGACCACCATGGGAGTGGTCGGTGTGCAAAACGGCCAGACTTCTAGGAATAGTAGTAAGGCCCACAAGATGAGGTTGCCGGAGAACTCAACGGCCTCATCTACCGACCTAAACTCCTCGACTGAGATAGAGAATTTAGTCATTCCCTGAAACGCAGGCCACCGCACCCGCGTCAAGCACGACCGAGGTAGGCTCTCAGGCGGCAGTTGCCCTGAAAATGATATTTGAATGGGAAAGTGATCACTACCATGGAGGTTATCGACCACCCCCCAATCCAAATCAGGCTGTGCACCCGAAGAGCACAAAGATAGGTCAAGGCAAGAAAATGAAGTGGTTCTTGGGCAGTGATGCGTAAACTCATCCACATTTAGGACAACTATCTCCAGCGCTTCGATCAGATCGGCAAGGACTTGTCCCCTGGGATGTATTGAGTAATCTCTCTGGAGAGGATGCCTGCCTTTCAGATCTCCAAGCAAGAGAAAGGGCCTCGGCAACCGTGCCACAACGCGGCGGAAGTCCCCCGCGTCGAAGTCAGCTGACGGTGGAATGTACGCAAAAATGATAGTATACCTCCTATCCAGGTGAAGCTGCACAGCTACTGAGTGAAAGGAGGTATCTAAAGTGAAAGGAAGAACGGAGAGATCATGCCGGGTGTAAACCACGCATCCCCTAGCCCGGCCATCCAATGGTGGTGGGGTCGCAAGACCCTCATTCCCCGGGAGGGCGAGCAGTGGGCACGCGCCTAGCATGGTCTCCCGCATTAAAATAGCTAACGGGGAACGGGACGAGACGAGCCTCCGCAGCTCGTCCACGGCAATTACATTGAAGGAATATGCCCTCCAGGCCTAGCTCGGAGGAGACACAGGGGCCCTCCTCGAACAGAATACCCTCACGGGAACGGCCGTAGGCTTCCCGGAGGCAAAACGCCGGGCGCTGTTGGCCGGACAAAGCGCTGAATTCGCTGTTGCCTTCGAAGACTTATTGGGGGAGGTTGGGCTCGTCATGCGAGTATTTTCCTCCCTCCACCTCGAAACCTTAGGCGGCCGTTGCGGCTTCGGAGGCGGGGGGCCCTCTTTTCGAGGAACCAACGTTTCCGAGCCACCCGGTCCACCACTAGGCGTGGGCGAAGGAGCCGAAGCTCCTATCTTGCTGTCCTCCTTTCGGGCAACGCACTACAGGGGTGTTGACCCCTGTGAGTCTAACAACTAGGTGGAGGCGCGTGGCCATTTCGCCTTACGGTAATCGGTCACGCTGGGGTAAGAGGAAAAGGGGCCCTGGTTTTAGCCTGGGCTGGGTATGAATCTCTTTGACCGCCAGCTTTATTTACCAGGGAAGCGCCCGGGTTGAGTAGAGCCCGTAGGAGGGCTCCAAATGGGCCTGGATGGGTCAGGGGCAGAGGGTGCCGTTCTAACTATTGAGGCATATGACGTCCCAGGCAGAGCCGGACAGGGCAGGACGGAGTCCTTAGCCTCGCGGAATGAGGGTCGATCCTGGACCTGAACGGCCAGGATTTCTTTCTCAAGGAGATATACACCACATTGCTTCGATGAAGCGGGGTGCGGATCTCCGCAATTAACACACTTGGCCACACACGATTTGGACTTATCGTGTGTGGCCTTGGAGCAATTTACACAGACTTTGGGTGACCCCTTTAGCGAACTATTCGTATGGCCGAAGCGGTGACAGTAATAGCACCGCCGCGGAAGTGGCACGAATGCCTTCAGGCGGTAGCGGTACCAACCGGCACGCCCCAACTCAGGAGCTTGTCACAGTCGAACGTAACGAAGAGTGTAGGGATGGGTCTCAAGGCCCTTCCCTGTTTTCTCATCAAACGTTCGACCTTGACCACCCCCACGGTCGACCAGCTCTAAGGTCATGTCCTCTATAGAGTAGTCAACGAGTCCTTCGCATAAACTACTCATTTCACAAAGTTCATGGTAGAGTGCGGCGTCACACTCACCGGGGTGCCATCAAGTGTCCGAAGAGCACGTATCTTGGCCGCCTCGGCGGGATCCGCCGCATTCGCCAGAAGGCTCCCGTCCGAGAAACGGGTCACCTTCGGCTCTCTACCAATTATACTAGCTAATGCTCTCCTCTGATGGACTATGTTGCCTTTGGCCAACATGCTGACACCAGTGGAGCGAATAACGAGGAAGCGTTTGAAGCCAGCGGGCTCGAAAACGCCAGGTAACCTCTGAATCAGGGGCCCTGATGTTATCAAGGCTCCGCCATGTGCACTTTTCGTCTGAGTCATAGTTACGGGCTCCGCACACGGGGGGAGTAGAGGGGCCGGATGTGCCGATCTTGGCTTGGTCGCTTGGTCGTTTGTATTTTTTATATTTTGCAGAGGAGGGCGGGGAATGAACCCGCTTCTCACCTCTGCCGGTAGGAGCCTCCAGGTACGATGGACATGCCTCAGTCAGGTCTTTCTCTGAAATGGAGAAGGTCCTGGTGGTCGTATTGTTACCGGTTGGAGATCCCTCCCGTCCTTGTACTGTCTCGGAGACCCCAGCCGTTTGAGGAGGACCTTGCATAGGGGCGGATTCGGGTTCGGTGTTTGGCGCCGACCGCGGATTCTCCCCCATGGAAGGCCCTACCGTCTGAGGCTGGGTTGCCTCAAGGACCATGTCTATCGCAGGAGAGCCTCCAGTTAGCTATCCCCTCCCAGGATATCGCAGGTCCCGTTGTCAGCGTCACCAGTCATGTGTGGGGAGGCACAGGTCTTGACCCCGGCAAGGTTAAATATTCTTGCCAGCAGGTCTTTTGAGGGAAGCGACGAAGGGGCCTGGCTTCCCTCTCCCCCCTAAGGGGGTTTGCCCTACCGAGCCGCTTCAATGAAGGGCGGTCGACAATGGGCTGCCTGCTGGCTTTCTTGGCAGTCCCCTTAGGAAGAAAAGGAGAGTGTGCCGCTGGAAATAGTGAGGTGCCCGAAAGCACCTCCAGAGAAGGGGGTGAGGGGGAGTCCCCTACACCCGTAGTCGTAGGAGAGGAGTAAACCTCCTCTCCGGTTAGAGAAATATGAAGGGTCCCCTGAGCAAGCACAGGGGAAGGGGGGACCTCCATTTTTTCTGTGGAGCTGCCCGAGGGCGGCTCCGTCGATGGAACAGGGGAAGTTGGGGGTTGGGTTTTTTTTTGGTTGTTAATCTATGGGCATGGTGACCCTATTTTTTTCACTGGAAGCAATAGTTCATCACCTCTCGCAGTAGCCCGCACTGCAAGAGGTGCTTACAGACCTGGCAGAGCCAGGTGCCGCCATTCAGGCCCACTCCTCCCGCCTGGTGGCCTGGCAGTCCATCGGCATGGCGGCTCCACCTTGAACACGGCATAAAATTGATAGAGTATCAAGAGGAAAGGAAAAGGGATGTTAGGAAGGAATGGGGCCCCGATCCGGGACAGTTGGCTGAGAAAAAGGTCAGCATCTACCCAGTGAAATTAGAGGCTGACCAGAGAAAGTTTTGGAGAGATTGTATGAAAAGCGAGGATGACAAATCGCCGCGCCCCTTACCGGGCATCGAAAGGACAGTGTCCATAAGATCGCCTTGAGTTATCACCATTCCTTGCTAATCAAAAGCTCCACTATGCAAATACGATATGAAATTATCTACAATTCATAATGGCTTTCACTCTAAATAGTATTGAAAGGTCTCTAGGGATCTTCTTCGGTGAACGCGTTCGCAACTTATTAACCCGATGCGAGAGCTACTTCTCGATCGCAAATCGAGCAGGAGCACCGGGGTTCTGACGTCGTTGCAGTCTCCGTTCTCTACGTTCCTCGATGTCTAGTTCGCTGAAGCTCGAAACCCACCACTCCTTATTTCACGACAGAACTCCAGTTACTCCGATCTTGGGCGTCCGTCTTCCAAGTGTCAGGAAGCATTTGACAGCTTCCTGATTAAGGCCGTCTTTGAACGCTTTTTCGGCGCCCCGACATTCCTTACCTATATATTCGTGCAACCTACGCTTGAAAACATTTTGGTTTTTACTTTATTACTTACTGTGGTAAATCATCCCAGAAATCTAACACTCGATTAGTGATTTTTTTTTTCTCCCTTACATTCAACCTAGACCCCTGATTTCTAAGTTTCAGGAGGTGACCCCTAATTCTATTACTAGCATCCAAAACAAATAAGGTTAAAAAATCCAACATATCCCCTCCCAGAACAAATTTTAAATAATAATCCCTCGTGGGATTATTATTTAATTTAGTTATTTTTTTTTAAGATATTACAGCAATTTCTAATAGATTTTCACTAATTTGATTTCTGTGTTTAGTTGTTCTTCTGAAAATAATTTTTCCTATTTAGAATTCGCTGATGATGGTAATCGTCAATGACCGAAACGTCCGGAAAATTAAATGTTCAAAACCATCGCATATGTCTTCATATTCCTGCTACGAATAAGGTTGCCAAGGAACGACTCCATCACTAATATATATATATATATATATATATATATATATATATATATATATATATATATATATATATATATATATATATATATATTTAGGTAGGAGTTTTTCTTTTATGCATGTTTTATTAAAGACCAGGTATAGTTGAGCCTTGATTTGCTTCTTTCTTTGCTTTTCTAATTTCCTTATTATTCTTTTTTCGTCTTGCGAAAGGTTATAGATAAGTGTTCCGATATTCATGGTTTATTTAGCTAGTTGAGCTTTGGGTCACGTTTGATCATCTTCGGAGCGATTTAATTTTACTAAAGATAATTTAGATAATGAAAAGATGGAAAAATGTGGTTAGTTAGAAAAGGTACATTTAGGAATGGGATTTCAGTCATTATTGACCGTTAATGCGTAAAGAGTTTTAAGGTTCGCTGGGTGGCGGTCAATTGGGCATTAATCTTCGGTTTTTCTTCTTGGATTAGGATCGCTGCCATCAAATATTAATAAGCCGGCGAAGAGAGTGGTTACGGCTCTTAATAAAACTATCATCCGTATGGAAGCTGCTTTGGCCGTATGAAGAACCGACTGTAGAAAGAAGAACATAGTCTTGGATACGAACATCATCCAAACAAAGGCTAGGAGCCTGTACGAGACTTTCGCGGCTAAGGAACCTGAGCACAACAGTGGCGACCACGAAGAAGAGGAAGAAGACGAAGACGACGTAGAAGATCCGCAACCAGGAAAGTCCAGTGATTCACAACCTAAAAAAAAATGTCCTTTTTCTGCTAGCAAAGCGTGGTTTGCTAAGTTTCAGATACGCTTCGGCCTAAAAAGCGTTTCCCTGTTATTAATAGAATACTGTACTGTAATGGGTGGGTTGTTAACAGTACAGGAAGGGTTTTAAAAGTCCAAATACAGGTTAAATAAATACTGTAAATATGGTGTCCCTACTTCGCGGAAATTCAGTTATCGCGGCCGGTCTCGGAACCAATCTACCGCGATAAACGAGGGATCACTGTATATATATATATATATATATATATATATATATATATATATATATATATATATATATATATATATATATTGGTTGGGAGGAAAGAGATAAAAGCCAAGAAAATATGTATATATAGTTATATATAGTTACATATACAGGTAATTTAAATAAAGGACAACTCTGACAGAATACAGATTAATGGGCATTCTGGGAATGTTAATAGCTCGTTAATCAGTTATTAAATGGAATATTACAAAATCAGTTAGACGGAGGGAATATTTAGTGGTAGGAAAGTGGGTCGATTAACGGGAGATACAAGCAAGGGTCGTTTTACCTTAATGGGGTCAACTCGAGGAAGGAGAATCCTTTAGCGAATCGGCACGGGGAAATGGAGAAGGCCAATGGACGTGACCCTCGGCCGAATATCCTGTGGGTGATGAGGATGAAAGGAGGGAGGGACCAGAAGACGAGTTCACGATCCTCCTACAGGACGGACGATGGCACCTCTGCTCGAGAGAAGTGCAACCTCCAAAAATCGAGACTCTGACGCGGCTCGGCGCGAAGTCTCATGCGGGAAACTGGAAATCGTTGATGGGGGGGGGGGGGGGGGCAGCAGATGAAACTAGAGGAATCCCAGCCAATCCTTCGGGGAAGAAAACGAATCGAGGCTTGCTCTGAACAGAGTAAGGCTTCACAAAAGAGATTGGTCTGCCTGGTGAGATCCAACCTCGATGGTATAACCGAATACCAGGGACTTGGGGAAACACACACACACACACACACACGCGATATGAACCGAAGGGGACCGGTTCTCAAACTCAATCTGCCGATATTCCAAAACCCAGGATATTTATATGGCGGCCATTTTTTTTTTTTGGGGGGGGTCTCCTCGTTGGCAGACTCAGACGCCTGGCTGAACACTTCCGGCGGCCAGAGGGATTAGAGTTTGTCGCCTGACCCAAGTCGTAATGGCTTTTACGATGTGGGTGGGAAACTTTCGGCTAGCAGCCTCTAGACTACGGAGATTAGTGTTTTCTCGGGGGAATAAAAGCTTTTAGCACGCCCAACTAAACTAACTGCACCTGTGAGGTGTCTGACGGGTATTCAATTTTTTTTTCGGGTTCCGAGGTTACTTCACGTGGTTATACTTAGAAGACAGAAAGAGGAAAGGAATTCATGAAACAAATGAAGGAGATGTTCTTCTTTGGCTTCCCTTTCCCTTACAAATACCCTCAGTCTATCTCCACATTCAAGGTGCCTCAGGGAAAGTAATATTTTTGTTGCCCTCCTCTGTACTGACTCCAGCAGGTTGGTATCATGCCTAAGATGTGTGACCATGCCTGTATATAGTAACATAAATATGGCCTAACATAAGGGTTATAAAGTGTAAGGATAACTTCCTTACTTTTGTGACTAACATTCTTCTTAATGAAGCCCAATACTCTATTTGCTTTATTTTTTTTGGCATTAATAGCGTTTAGAAAATCTAAGTGACCTATCTATTACTACTTCTAAATCCCTTTTATCCTCAGAGTTAAATTCTTTTATCTCTTCCCATTTGAATGACTTTGCATTTAAAAGTCATCTACCACTTATGTGTCCAAGCAAATAGTTACCCTCATTTCTTTTACAGAACTGATACCTAGAATACCCCACTGATATCCGTCCAATGTGGCTTTATTTCATTTAACACAACCATCTGCTTTTTAGTTTTCAGCCTTTCAGCTATCAAATTCAATACACTCCCACATCCCAAACTTTAATTTATTAACCAGTCTCCTATGTGGAGCCTTGACCAAGGGTAAAATCTAAGTAAATTACATGTACATCCTCTTTTGATCTATTTTTTCCTTACATAATCCCAAAGTTCCAGTTTGTTAAACATGATCTACCTTTTCTAAATCCATGCTGAGCATCGTTGATTTAACTACCACTCTGAATCGCGAATATGCACGATTACCTGGCGACACAAAAGCGACCGGAAGACGTCGAGAAAGTGGGGAGGTACGTCCAGGTAAAAAGTCACTGCGCAATACCACGCCACTTTAGATTCTATCATAGATGGTCGTCTCCCATCTTCTTTGCCACGCAACACGAAAGACTGACCTGATTTCTGTAATGTAGTCAGAATAGGAAAGAACGAAACGGTGGTCCCGTCGACCAGTCCTTGCGGGTTTTGGGGTACTCTCATTCCCTACAATCCCTATATGTCCAAGAACCCAAGAAAAGACAATCTCGATATCCACCAAGCTCACGGCAGCCAAGGCGTCACGCATACAACTAACGACGAGGTAGTGCGGAGATTTCGTGTCTCGAGGGCAGTCAGTGCGCTCTGTGAGTAGCTAAAGATCACAATCTTGTCTCCAAATCGGGCACGACGTGGAATCTCCAGTACCGAGCCGTGCATTGAAACCAGTTTGGCTGTGAAGACACACAGCACCCGGAAGAACCTCGGCGGCTTCAAACAAGGAGAGTGGGGAGTGAAAGTCGACACCCTTTTTGGATTTGGAACAATCCTTATACACTGGACAGGTTCCAGCGTGACACGAAGTGTGCTCTAAAATATACGAAAGCAAACTGACGGTAGTGTAGAAGCTTTGAGAGCAGAGGTGTGGCGAAATACGTTCAGACTTGGCACCTTCCAGGGTGGAGTCGAGCTTTCAAACGAGTTTCTTTGCCGTAAACCGAAAAGGCTTAAGGTATGAATAGTGTCTTACGGAGGCAGAAGCATCTTCGAGATCGGTCATAAATGAACTGAGAGCAGTGGGCAACCCAGGGCGTATAAGCTAATTATACAATATGCACGCCTAAATCAAGCGACAACTCCCCAGCATTGATAAGGAGGTCCTCAGTAGATATGCGGAAGGCACCGGTGTGCTATATCGCGTCCACCTTCTGAATTCAGGCTGAGCTACGGAAGGGGGGTAGAACTCGCATCTGTGGCTAGCTTAGAACGAACAAGGATCGGTAAAGTGCAAATAGCCCTATGAGCATCCCAAACGCCACGGAATGAAGAATGTCTATGGCTCGGACATAGGAGATCCCAAGGCTGCGAATATGCGAGGACTTTGCTCGTTATTCATACTTTAGATCACAGTCCTTTTTCTTACGAACTTCACAATTCTTAACGAGGGTCCTTCTCATTCCAGCGACTCCTCTGCCGTTACTGCCATACCCCCTGTTGCACGCCATTCCTCTCCTCGGTTTATTTTCATTAAGGCACCACTATCTTCACAGAGGGCCTGAGCGTCAAAGCAACATCCTACACATCACTTGTAACACGACATAGAAAATAGTACCGCCAGCATCAATGCTCAGGAAGGTAAACCAACTGGTGGGGAGGAAGAGTAAAAGCTCAACACCAATGGAGTTAGCACTACGGGGAAAATAAAATAGACAATGGGGAGAAACATGACCCCTTTCCAGCTGTATAAGACCAATATGGTTCCCCTTCGCGTCGTCAGTAGCTCCCTCTCCTCCGAACTCCAAATGAAAGGGTTGGGGGAGGATCATTTGACGAGAACCAAATCATTAAGACCAGACATTTATGCTCTTTCCATGCACACTACCTCATACACACGATTTAACATTTCTTGAGAAACACAAAAGTACACTTGCTTCACAAAAGTCTCCCCTCCCTACGTAATACAACATTTTTTCGCCGTTTATTGTAGTGCAATGAAATTTAGAAATTTTAAGAAGGATGTATTAATGAACAAATCCACCAAATGTCAATAAGTTTGATTGAAAAATAAAGGAATAATAACACATTATACGAAAATTTGCCATGAGAGTATTCATACCCCTATACAAGTTTATAACTAATAGTTAATGGTATAAACATTTTGCTTAATGACACTCCTCAAGTTATTATTATAGTTTTAGACTATGTTCAAACAAACTTGAGATGGGATTTTGTCCCATTCGTCTTTGTAAAAATTCTCCAATTCGTTGATGTTTTGGGGTATCTTGCATTTTCTATGGGGTTGAGGTCTGGCAACTGTGATGGCCGTTCCACAACGCTTATTCTAGCTTCCCTCAACCACAAAGAAACTCATTTCAATGTGTGCTTAGGGTCGAGGTTGTGTTGAAAGACCTATATTCTTTCTAGACCAAGCTTGCAGCATCACTCTTCGGATAATCTTCAAGAATCTTTCTGTAGTACTATATTGCCCAGAAATTGACCCATAACATAACAGATTCACCTCCATGTTTTACGGGGGGTGCAGTGTTTTTTGAAAGATCAGCGTCACCACTTTTACGACAAACATACCTAATATTATTTTGTGTCAAACAGCTCAATTCGTTTCATCTGACAATAGCACATGGCTCTAAAGATTGAAATCTTTCTCCAAATGATCGTTGGCGGGCTTCAGACGGGATTTCAAATGAAGGCTTTTTAAAAAAAAAGGTGTCTTCCTCGGGCGACATTCAAGCATTTCCGCTTTAGACAGCACATTGGACACCCTATTCAAACTAACCTTGACGCCTTCATCTCCGTTTTAGTCACCATTTGGTTATTTTCAATAGATCTAAGGGTCCTCCAAACCGTGCGGATTGGAATTCTCCGAGAAGTACCCGAACGAGGAGGAAAAAACTTACAGTTGTCTCAAATCCTTTTAACTACACTGTAGATTTAGGGACATTTAGATCTTCAGAAATATTTTTATAGCTCATCTTAGATTTGAATTTCGTAATTATTATCGCTTGGGTGTTGGAAGACAGTTCACTACGTTTCGCCATGGTGACTGTATGTAAAATAATGACTGTCGAGATTGTGCTAACGAAGAAAGGGTTATTAGAACGTACCTGAGACTATTCATGACTAGTTTAAATTATAAATAGGTCACGGAGTCGTGTGACTTCGAAAATGTCATAACTAAACGGAAATGATATCGTATGAAATACTTTATGGTTACGCATTTTCATAATAGGCGATATTACTGCTTAGTTTGTCTATCGAACTTGACATTTTGGCAGGGGAGAGGGGATCTAAATAGATTCGGCTTCATGCTCCCAAATTCCGTTATCCTACAGTAAACGGTTGATGAAGTTTATTGCACACTTACACAAAATATCCGTGTGCACCCCTCATTCAGAATTACACTCAATTTAACTCAACCTCACACGCATATATTCATAACATACATAGACACTTCCTCACATGCATGTCCTAAATGCAGCTCACTCAATCTTACCCACCATCATACAAACAACCACATACGTCTCACAAACTTAATCTTCAAACATACATACACTCACACGCTTTTTCTTCAGGCGCACAAACTAACCCCACAATATTTCGTCCACTCACACAAACCTATATGTTTAATCCCCCCTTTTTTTTCTCTCTTTCTCTCAGTCTGTAAGACTTACACTACATTAACCATGCGTACACAGCGAGCGATGGGGTCGATATTGGGTGCGGGGTCCGGTTTGGGTAGTTCCGGGTCGAAGACGCGAATGGGGAAGGGCAAGGAAGGGGGTAAAGAGGGGTGAGGAGGGAATAGATGGTAGGGGGTAATAATGATCAGCCTACCACAACAGTGTCAGCGGCTCTGAAATTGCCCGCGAAGGCTCAAGTCCAAGATACATGCGCTTACCCCGCCTCAACTCCACACATACAAACACTCATTTCCCCCATCCTCCTCACACCCGTCTGTCATCTTCTTCCACATCCCCGAAGCGGTTCTCGGACAGTGATACACAAACTCATCCAAGTTTAAGACACCTATCTCCAGTGAGCCGATTGGGTCAGGAAGGACCCGACCCCTGGGAGAGATGGTGTATTCTCCAATATCTTTGAAATTGGCCATAAACTATATTACCCTTATCCATTTCTTCTAAACTGTCTTTCCTCTGCAAATAAGACGTTCTATAATACAACCCTGCTATCCCTTTTAATGTTAAAAACATTTGGGTTTTACCCGTCTCTGTTTGTTTTATTGACCTTCCCCGTCTTTTAAAAAACTTTAACATTTCACTTGCTTTCAAATACGAGTCAACTATAAAAAAATTTTAGTTCAAATAATTGTAATAATATTGGGGGAGTCTATTCCGGTCGAGTGTTCCTTTTGTCCAAGTAAATATTTTGAACAGACAGGAAAGCAATTATCTGTCCGTATTAATCAGCATAAATACAATGTTAGGAGAGCTATAAATAATAGTGTTCTTTTTGCGCATATGTCCGAAAATAACCACTTAATTAATTGGAATTCATCAAAAATTTTGGGGGGCTCAAATGACTCAATTAAAAGAAACCTTGTTGAATGTTCATGTATAAGCCAATTTAATAACTTTAACATTTCCCCTGGCCTTTTTAAAATTGATGTCGTTATGAAAAACTCATTCTTAAAGAAATTAGCTTTAACTTATGTTTCTATATTTTATTTCAATTTTCATTTTTATGGGAACCCGATTTGTCAATTTCATTATTGCATTGATTTTGTATAAACATTATTTTATTTCTCTTCCTCTCTCCTTCATTTCAATTTACTTCTCATGTCTCTCCTAATCTTCCTCTTGAGACTATCGCTTTATCCGTTAATCGTTTTAACCCTTTTGACTCTGTTCTTGACTCTTTCTGCCTCTAGGTTTGACCTTGCTACCTGTTATAGTTAGCTATAACAGGTAGCAAGGTCAGTTTGCCCTTCCTTCTCCTGCTTCCTCATTGGTGATTTCTTGTCTTAGAGGCGGTCCTTTATCTTTTACTAGCTTATATATACCATCCAACACACCGCAAGATAAACTAAGTATATACATACCTGATTGTAAATAAATATATATATATATATATATATATATATATATATATATATATATATATATATATATATATATATATATATATATATATATATATATATTGACACGCAAAATTATTGGATACATAACATTTTTTACTAATTCTTGTATAATATTTCTTCCTTTGGGTTGATAATTTACAAATTTTCCAATAATACTTTCAATCACCTGTGCAAATGAAAAAATCATAAATGCTCAAATTATATTTTTAAAAAATACCAAAATAACACATGCAAAAGTATTGGATACATATTAATATTTTACTATTTCATGCATAATATTTTCGATTTGGGGTTGAAAATTGACAAATATGTTTCAATAATAGCACTGTTGCTCTTGGCCAATCAGAGAGGGCCACGATACTTTGCTTATCAATGACGTCATATGTTATCTCCTTCACCCACCATTCTCCTTCTACCAGTTGAAACCTATGAACGTGATGGCTGGCAAAGTTAAGGAATTGTCAGAGGACGTGCGCAAAATGATCATTGAAAGTCACAGAAAAGGAGATGGCTATCGTAAAATATCCCAAGATCTAAAGATCCCTTTAAGTACAATAGGAAACATTAGTAGAAAGTGGAAGAAATTTAATACCACTGCTAACATTCAGAGGAGTGGCCGTCCGGGAAAAATAAACAATGCAACTGCACGGTGGAATGCTCGGAAAGTGCAGAACGATCCATTTACAACTCACATGGAAATTCAAAACGATCTTAAAGTAGCTGGAAAGAAAGTGAGCAAGGACACAATTAGTATAACCCTCAATCGCATTAGCCTACATTCAAGATCGCCAAGGAAGTCTCCTTTGTTGAGCACTAGACACGTAAAGGCCCGATTGAAATTTGCTGAAACATATAAAAACTAGTGATGGGACGATACCAGATTTTCAAGCGAGTTCCGATACCGATTCCGATGAGTACCGAGTACTTATATATATAATATATATACGTACTTGTTTGTGTATTAGCAAATACTTATATAGGTTTCTATTCATTTGTTTGAAGAATAATAGTACTGAACAATGGGGCTTTGTTTAATTCTTCAAGCTATTACAAAATAGAATACTTAGGCATCCAATTATACAACTAATTCCCTTAGCAACCGAATAAAAACAAGACAATATAGGTGTAAACTTCAATATTAGTCGTACTTCAAACCAAATATTCTAAATAATTTTTCATTTAAAAGAATTTTCTACGCATTTGATAATAGATTGAAAGAATAGTAATACAATAACAAATCTTGAGTCATATGTTTCGTGTTTGTTCGTTTGAATGAACACTGTTTGAACATGTCCGATATGGTTACTCTCTAGCACTACCGTTTATTTCATGTAACTGTTCATATTCATTCTGAAATGTATGAAAATTGAATATGAATATCGAAGGAATATACAACAAATAACATTTATAGATAAAAGTTGTACATAAAGATTAAAGAGTCTATTTAAAACTTAACTTTCAGCTGTTTTAAACGAAATAAAATTTGTCGGAAAAAACGATGGAACAAAAATAGAAATTAATTGGTTTGGTAGCATATGTACATACAATATGACTATATGGAACGGCTTTGACTTCAAGCTAATTGCATGTATTTTTTGTGTAATAATAATTTTCATTGTGACGGAAATGACTTTAGAAATTCTAATCTTTTGTTCAAGATTTACCCAATAATAATATAGATGAAAATATTGTAAAACTTTCCCTCATTTATGACGGCACGTGTACACTATTTTCAAAATATTTTTGAACAGGATAAAATTATCGAAATTACGAATATTGGGTTAAACATTTAAATAAAATTATATTATTTATACCAAACTAACTGTAGTCATTTGATTGATTGCAATTACGTGAATTTTTCACGTACGGGTAAACTAATAGTTTGACCTGTGCTTGTTCCTTTTGGTTCCCTCAAAAACTAAGGGTTTGAAAGAGTTATAAAATGTTAAATTTTGTGTAAATAAATTAGGTGGATATTATGTGAAATTTTTCACGTACGAGACACAAGAATATAATCATTAAATAGAATGAATATATGTTGTAAAATGATTGCATACAGTCTTGGGAATTAATGGGCAAATATCGGATTTTAATATCGGAAATGAGACATAAAAGTCTCGATACCGCTAAAAACAGCCGATGCTACCGATATTCGATACCGATACTGAGTACTCGTCTCATCACTAATGAAAACCAACCGAGCGAATTTTGGAACAACGTAATATGGTCCAATGAAACCCAAATTGAACTTTTGGGACAGAACACGGCAACTCAGGTTTGGAGGGAGAAGGGAACGGCCCACAATCCTAATAATACCATGCCTACTGAGAAATTCGGACGCGGTAATATAATGGTATAGCGGTGTTTTTCATCAGAGGGAGGATGAATGCCTCTCAATATTGCGAAATTCTAGAACGAAATCTTCTCAAATCCGCCAAATCATTGGGCCTTGGACAAAGTTTTCTTTTCCAAGATGACAATGATCCTAAGCACACGGCCAAGGAAACTAAAAAATGGTTTGAAAATAATGAGATTGACGTCATGACATGGCCTAGTCAGTCTCCTGACCTAAACCCAATCCAAACTTGTGGAGGAAACTAAAGCTACAAGTTTGTGCAAGGAATCCACAAAAATGTCAAACAGTTGGAAGATTTCTGGAGAGAAGAATGGGCTAATATTCCTGCGAATACTTATAAAAGGCTTAGGACCAACTGCAGAAAGAGGCTTGAAGCAGTAAAACAGAATAGAGGTTATGCTACAAAATATTAAATAAATGTATCCAATAGCTTTGCGTGTGTTATTTTGGTATTTTTGTAAATAAAATTTTTGCATTTATGATTTTTTTCATTTTTCATTTGCACAGCGGAATGAAAGCATTATTAGTACATATTTGTAAATTATCAACCCAAAAGAAGAAATATTATGCAAGAAATAGTAACAAATATTATGTATCCAATAATTTTGCGTGTCACTGTATATATATTGTTAATAGCTTAAGAAAGAAAATGGGAGATCTAGAAACAGAGAAAATAGGGAAGACTATTTTAACCGCTATATGAAGGTGAAATAAAGGAGTGGATTCGAACCTGTGTCATCAAGCGTTCATCGCTTTTAGAACCACGACGCTCATCGACTGAGCTCAGTCGATTAATATGAAATGTCCCTATTATATTTAAATTAAGAAAAAAAATCACTTCAAAATGATATACATATACACTTTAATGTGAATCAAAATTCACAATGTGTCTCCCAAGATGGCAGCCAATCTATCGCAATAACATCATAATTAGAAATTTGCCCACATTAGGTAGTGAAGAAGCGAATATAGAGTATATCTAAGATATAAACTATATATCATTTGCGGTTTTGGGTTGGGTTTTTTTAAAGAGATATTTATAACAAGGCGCCCACAAAATTCGAGGGGGGGGGGGGCATAAACCAACCCTAACCGGGGATTTCTACCGTTTACATCACCGAACAGAATGTTGTTTTTTTTTTTTTTTTTTTTTTAAATAGCTCATCTCCTACTTGGGCATTAGTCGCCGTATTAAAACTGGCCTAGTTCTAGGCTACTTTAAAATAAAATTAAAGAGAAAAAAAACAACACCCCAAAAGGGGGAAAGGAAGCAAGCTGGTGCGTCGGGAAGAGGTCCCACCGGCGCAGGAGCGTGCAACTAAAGGAAAAAAACAAACAAAAAAACAAATGCAAAAAAACAAAAAAACGATGCTTAAATAATAGGGAGAAGGCCGCCCCCCCCCCCCCAAGAAGTCAACAAGTCCGCAAGTCAATGTGCACGAATCTGAACCGAGCACAAGGGACAGGCGGTAGCGACCCCGCCCATCCCGGTACTGGGACAGGTATCGTGCGCGAAGATCACCCAGACTGGGACATTCGACAAGAATGTGCCGAACAGTCTGGGGGACGACGCAGTCGTTGCAATAGGGCGCAGGCGAGCGTTCTATCAAATAGCGATGCGTCACACGAGTGTGTCCGATTCGGAGACGACAGAAAGCAACCTGAAGCCGCTGCGGCATTGGGGGATAGGTCCATGGGAACAGTCGCGGCGCAATGGCACGCAACTTTAAGTTCCCTTCGACCGTCTCCCATCTTCTTTGCCAAGCAGTCCGAAGAGCTGCCCGTATTCCTGCCATGTAGTCGGTGTGAGGAAGAGCGAAACGCTGGTCCGGTCGCAGAGTCCTCGCGGACTCTTTGGCGCGCTCATTCCCCGCAATTCCTACATGTCCAGGAACCCAGCAGAAGATAATCTCGACATCTGCCCGGCTCGCCAAAACCGTGGTGTCACGGATATCGCGAACCAGGGGATGCGGAGATTCAAATGCCCCGAGAGCACTCAGGGCACTTTGTGAGTCGCTATAGATCACAATCCGGTCTCCGAACCGGGCACGTCGCGTAATCTCCCGTACCGAGTGGTGTATTGCCACCAGCTCGGCCGTGAAGACAGACGCAGCGCCTGGTAGAGCCCCGCTGACTTCAAACAGAGGGGATACGGCGTGGAAGCCGACCCCCTCTTGGGACTTGGAGCCATCCGTATACACTGGCACGGTTCCAGCTTGACACGATGTGTGCTCCAAAAAGGTCGAACGCAATACTCCCGGCGCAGTACAAGCTTTGGGAGCAGAGGCGTGGCGACAAATAGCCAAATGTGGTACCCTCCAGGGTGGCGTCCTGGGCAGAACCAGGGGCGCCACCGGCCCGAGAGCTATATCTAGCTCTCGAAGGAGTTTCCTGGCCCTAAACCCAAAGGGCTTAGGGTATGACTGGCGTCTCTCGGCGGCATAGGCACCATCGAGATCAGCTGCGGATGCAGTGAGAGCTGTTGGCGACTGAGGGAGGCCTCTGCAATCGTGCGACGACGGCGCGACAATTCCCCGCGTCGAAGTCGGCTGACGGAGGACTGCACGCAGAAAATAAAGTATACCTAGTATCTAGATGAAGCTGTACTGCCACTGCCTGAAAGGAGGTATTTCAATTTCATATAGCTGTTAAAATAGTCTTCCCTATTTCTTCTGTTTCTAGATCTCCCATTTTCTTTCTATCCTCCTGCCCGACCCCCATCGCGTCGTGGTGGGATCGCAAAACCCTTATACCCAAGTAGGGTGATCAGGGAGCACGCGTACAGCATGGTCTCCTGCAAAAAGATAGCTAACGAGGAACGGGAGGAAACGAGCCTCCGCAGCTCCTCCCAGTTGGCCCAGAGTCCGTGGCAATTCCATTGAAAGAAGTCGTATACAAAGGTTTTAACGTTGTGTGTGTGTTAGCTAGGTTATTGCAGATGGCAGATATGATAGAATGCATTAGAAATGTGCTTCCGCAGAAACCCATGGGTAATTTGGTAAAACAAAATTTTCTGTTATTGATTTTAATGCCAAAGCTTTTCTGCGCATCCTTATCCAAGTTAATGTGGTAGAAGCTGTGCTTTAGATCGATCTTAATGGCGAAGTCATCTTTTTCTAGTTTATTAAAGACCTTATTAACATTAGGCGAGGAGAACCGCAGTGGTTTGAATATCTTCGTCAGGGAGGACATATCATATATTGCCCTGACTATCGGTTCTTTCTTAGGAACTAAGAATAATCGGTGCGCATATCGTATATGATCTGTTTCGCGTACAATACCCGCATCTAGTAATTCATTAATAATTTTCAGCATCTTAGGGTTAGTGCTAGCATATGATATATGATTTAGATAAAAAAAATCTTGATCCTATCCTTTTGGCAACTCTTGATTAAGTTACTGCTGCTGGGTACATTCCTTAGGTTGCCCGTCTCTAAATTTCTTAACGTACATTTATTGAAATAATCCGTAATCTTAGTCTGTTTTGAATCTAGGGGATCTACAAGAGGTGAAACTACTACTTCACCATGGTCCGGGGGCCAATCATTAAATCCGGAATCTCCCAAGATTGGGTAGAACTTTCAATTTCACTTGTCTCACTTGCGACACATGGCACTAAATTAACCTCATCACTATTAATTGTATAAACATTATTTCGCACAAGTTGTCTGGTTTCTCACAGATGTTAAGGGCCCCCAAATCCCTAGCCGCATTCTCAAAGTAATTCTGTAAACGTTGTAAATTGGGATCTCGGGCGATGCCTTCCAAACTCGCATGGGTAGGAACTATATCATTGTTAACAACTATGGCGGTGTGATCACTTAAGTTAATGTCTATATATTCTACCTGCTTTACTTTAGGCGGTTTAATATTCAAATCTAAGGGCCGTAGCCTTGCTCTTAAAAGATCACGAGGATTTCCCGAGCTATGAAATCTATTCACATCGTTAACATTAACAGTGGGTGATGAAAATCTCGAAGATGCGTTTTTCCCAGTAGATCGACGGCGAAGAGACCACTTTGGTGAAGAATTCAAATAGAGCGTGTCTGAATCTGTTGAAGAAACTGTGAGAAAGCAGCTTCTTCCTTCAGATGATGTGAATCCGGATGAAGCTCGTCTTTCTCCCTTCGGTTCTTCTCCTAAGTTGGTTCCATTCATCCATCGATCATTGGCGAGCTATACCACGACCCTTGTCGCGAGCACGAGCCCGGCCGCCATACTGTGTTCTGCTTTCTGTGCCCATAATGGCAAACTGATGTCTGCTGAAGAACAGATTTGGAGCTCTTGGGTACCAGTCCGTATTGAGAGGGCTCTGTCTGATAAGACAATTCCTAAATCGGCGATGGCCCGTTCCCTCGAGTCTCTGATGGCGGGGCCCCAATTATAGTTGAGAACTATGTAGTAAAGTCTAAGCCGTGCTTTGAGTGACGATAGCTCTTCTGTATTTAGGAAGTCTCTCAATCTGTAAATTAGCAGGAGTTGCTGAATTTCTCCTCGGTCCCGCTTCTTGAACCTTGGAGAGTTGATTTCCGGTCGTAAGTTATTAGCTCGTAGTTAGTCAGAGAGTTAATCCGCCTTGTAGAGGGATCTGAAGCCTGGGTGCCCCTCTTTCGGTTGCAGGATACGGCGGCACTGAGAAGTCTGTGTATGCAGTTGGCAATGCAAGATCCCTGGCTGATGCGCCGTCCGAGGTGGCCGCTGCCTGGGAGGTAAGTTGTCGAACAGCTGGGGATTCCGGGATACCTGCTTCTTCAGTTTCCCTCTTCTTCTATCTGAGGATCCGATTGTTGTGCTTCGGGTATTTTAGTTAGGTAAAACGTAAAATTACTAAAATTACAATAATACTAATTCAGTAGAGTTTATTTGACTGTCTATTGATGACACTACTGAAGTAGTTTCATCCAATATTTTATTTTTTTTATTTTCCAAATTTTAAATTTCCAAGCCTTTTTTCTTTTTTTTTCATTTCTTATATTTTCTTCTATATTCATCTTTTTTAAAATTTTTCTAAATATTCTCGTCTTCTTCTAGAAGCTTGATAACAATAGCTCATCATTTAGTAATCAATTTTTATATCAGGAAAATTGCCAGTAGTTTTATCACAGAGCTTGGTGAACAAGCCTTTGTGAGATAATTAATCTCTCACTCGTTATCTTCTAGTAAATGTTTATTGATTGAGAAGTCTCTTTCGGTTTCTGCATTACCTGGAGATATCAGCAAGCTAATTGACTATTTTTTTGAAATTCTTTGTATTTTTCTTAAGAAATAGTTTGAATAAAATGTATCTAATCTTTGTCAACTAAAATCTTTCAATTTGTTTTGGAAAATTGTGATTCTCAAAATCTCGGCCCATTGGCTAGATCCAATATCAGTTTCAGGTATTGAAATTTGACCACAATCTAAGACATTCACAGAAAACTTTCATTCTTGCAAGGCTTGTATTATTATTGCTTCTTTTAATTGTAAATGGATCTAAAAAAACTTAAGCCTTTAGTTGCAGCAAACTTAATTTGATTTTTGTCTTGAAGCTTTACAATAATAGTTTTCATCCCTCAGGCTTTTAATTAATGCATGCCGCAAGAATGCAAAGTTAAAAATTTGGTAAGAATAATGCCAAATTCATCAGCATATCTTAAGTGAATGTCCATTTGTCCTCTTTGGACAATATTATCTAAGGATTCATCAAAATTTATCACTACATAGTCAGCTGTTCTTAGTATGTTATAAATCATATCTTTATAATATTCATCAAGGCCAAATGTCACTATATAACATGCTTTATCTTTAGACATCTTGAATTTGCTCGCTATTTTGCTATCTGGAAACATATTTCTGAATAACTGTCCTGAATGAATCAGTATATAAGATAGATATACGAGTAGTATTGCTTGCAGGATGTTTACTCAAGGTTTCCCTTTGACTTATAAAAAAAAATTAAGGTGAGTGAAGTGCCAACGAAATTTCTATTTTAAAAATTTAGTATTCACTCATCTGATTCTTTCACAACCCACAACCCCTTCATATTTATTAGGTGCTATTTTATATCTGTTAGATTTGTTATGGATTTTATAATAGCAAACGAATTTTCTTAGATTTTTATTATTTTGAGCTAAATTAATTTCTGCTGCCCTTGTTGCTTTTCTTAATTATCTTATTTAATTCATTCCTAGTTAAGCTATAATGATTCAGATTTTCAGTAGTACCTTACCCCTATAATCTTTGGTATGCTCTTTTCTTCAAGAAATTTTCCTAGCTATTTCATAATTCAATGGATGATAAAGGCCAGAAGGGCCTACATACATTTCTTCATAATGACCTTCATTGGGATACATTGATCTTGGACTACATTCAATATAGTTATAAAAGTAGTCCACATCTGGCAAGTATTCTTACCACTGAATTCTACCTACCATTTAACCTGATTCTGCAAGGTTCTAAGTTTTTCATAAAACATCTTCTTTTACCAGCTAATTGTTCTGGAGCATTAGAAGTTGTCTGATCATTGGATGTCATTGAAAAATTTAATCGTTGGTTATTCTTGAAAAATTTTTCTAAACTAATACGCTTTTTTCCTCTTGCATGCTGTTTTACATCTCCTATTCCTTTTTTGCTATTGAAAATTCTACCTGGCAATGTTTGCATTTTGCTTGAATATATCAGGAACTCCTTCAAGCCAATTTTTAAATTAATTAAAATTAGTCCAATTAATTTGAAAACGACAATGACCAGTCATTGTTAATACACTATAAAATAATTATTAGAATTTGCTTTCTGAAAAATAAAGGATTTATAAATTTGCATGCCATTTCCACTATAACTACATAATGTAATTCTAGCATTTCATTGTTGGTATCTCAAAGAGATGCACCCAACATGAATTTAGAGAAATAGATACGTATTCTTTCAGGGTTATAGATAGGTATCTTATAATAAACAGTTTTTGAATTTAATTTTTGATACTGAGTTACTGTTTGAGCATAAGCACTATAATAAACAGTAAAATATTTAAATACCTACCTTAAAATACACACTAGAATAAAAATGAGTAAAGGGGACCTTATCTTAAGTAATAGGACTTTTAAAGAACTTTTATAGGACCTGAGGTACTTAGAGGACTTTTAGAGGACTTAGAGGACCTAGTAGACACCATGGATGGAGCATGTGACCTTTGGCCAACTTGTTGCTCAGTGGAGCAAATAACTAAAATATGCTTGAAGCCAGTGGACTCCGCTCAAGGCACCTCGGGATCGGACGTTGTGGTCGTGGTTTGGTCGCTTGCCGAAACGGCAGCAGAGCAGTCCGTCCCCAGAGCCTTCGCCTATGGAGAAGAATCACTTGGTACTATTATTTATTTTTTCCTCTTCTTTGGAGATGAGGGCAGGAAGTGAATCCGTTTCTCTCTTTCCCAGAAAGGGGCCCAAAGGTCGACGTACCAACCACGTACAGATCTTTTACCGAGAGGGAGATCTTGGCCGTCAAAGGGGCCCTAGCGACTACTTTTTATTCGCCAGCTCAAGGCTGCACTGCGTGGATGCCGGTTTGGGGACGATGGAGATGTCCAGCTCGCCGTCCAGGAGTTAATTGAACAGCAGTCGGGAGATTTTTTTTTTTTTAATTTTATGGAGCCCATCTGGCAACTACCCACTTGGGCATAAGTCGCCGAAAAACACGACAGCCTAGAACTAGGCTACTTTAAAGTAAAAATATGAAAACTTAACAATGATATAAATTGGAAAAACTTAACAATCGAAGCAATCTCCGGCAGCGGGGGGAGGTCCCCCTCACCCCGGTGCAGGAGAGTGCAACCTACAAACAAAACAATAACAAAAAAAAGGAACCTTAAATAAAGGGGAGAAGGCCGGCCTCCCCCAAAAAGTCAATAAGTCCACCAGTCATGGTGCACGCACTCGTCCCGAGTACAAGGGACAGGCGGTAGCGACCCCGCCCATCCCGGTACCGAGACAGGTATCGTGCACGAAGATCACCCAGACTGGGACATTCGACAAGAATATGCCGAACAGTCTGGGGGACGACGCAGTCGTTGCAATAGGGCGCATGCGAGCGCTCCATCAAGTAGCGATGCGTCACACGAGTGTGTCGATTCGAAGACGACAGAAAGCAACCTGAAGCCGCCGCGGCATTGGGGGATAGGTCCATGGGAACAGTCGCGGCGCAATAGAACGCAACTTTAAGTTCCCTTCGACCGTCTCCAATCTTCTTTGCCAAGCAGTCCGAAGAGCTACCCGTATTCCTGCCATGTAGTCGGTGTGAGGAAGAGCGAAACGCTGGTCCGGTCGCAGAGTCCTCGCGGACTCTTTGGCGCCCTCATCGGCGCGCTCATTCCCCGCAATTCCTACATGTCCAGGAACCCAGCAGAAGATAATCTCGACATCTGCCCGGCTCGCCAAAACCGTGACGTCACGGATATCGCGAACCAGGGGATGCGGAGATTCCAATGCCCCGAGAGCACTCAGGGCGCTTTGTGAGTCGCTATAGATCACAATCCGGTCTCCGAACCGGGCACGTCGCGTAATCTCCCGTACCGAGTGGTGTATTGCCACCAGCTCGGCCGTGAAGACAGACGCAGCGCCTGGTAGAGCCCCGCTGACTTCAAACAGAGGAGATACGGCGTGGAAGCCAACCCCCTCTTGGGACTTAGAGCCATCCGTATACACTGGCACGGTTCCAGCGTGACACGATGTGTGCTCCAAAAAGGTCGAACGCAATACTCCCGGCGCAGTACAAGCTTTGGGAGCAGAGGCGTGGCGACAAATAGCCAAATGTGGTACCCTCCAGGGTGGCGTCAAGCAGTCGGGAGATTTCTGGTTGTCGGGAATTCGAGGGTAGCTATATTGAAAAATAATAAAACACTTTTCCTCATCTCTCGTTTCCTTAAATCCGAATTGCAAAACTTATTTACCGCCTCTTGTATCGTGTGCGGCCTTGGAGCAACTTACACAGACTTCGGGTAACTCCGACATTGCGCGTCTACAGGAGCGATTCGTATGGCCGAAGCGGTGGCAAAAATGCCTTCACGTGGCGCGATATCAACTGGCACGCACCGATTAAGGGAGCTTATCACAATCAAAGGTTATGAGGAGTATATGGGTGGGTCTCGGGGCCCTCCCTTTTTTTTCTCATCACACGTTCGACCTTGACCGCCCCATGGTTGGCCAGATGTAAGTAATGTCATCTATTGAGTACTACACGAGTTCCCTCGCATAAACCACTCCTTTCGCGAAGTTCATGGTAGAGTGCGGCGTTATACTCACCGGCGTGCCATAAAGTGTCCGAAGGGCACTAATCATGGCCGCCTCGGAAGAATTCGACGCATTTGCCAGAAGGCTCCCGTCCGACAAACGGGTCACCTTCGGCTCTCTACCAATCACGTTAGCTAGAGCTCTCCTCTAATGGATCATATTGCCCTTAAACAACATGCTGCCATCAGTGGAGCGAATAGCAAGGAAGCGTTTGAAGCCAGCGGGCTTGAAAACGCCAGGTAACCACTGCATGAGGGGCCATGACGTAATCGAGTCTCCGCTCTGCGCAATTGCAATTTAGGGTTTGCCAGGGACTACACGCCCTGGGGAGCACCGGGGCCGGACATGCCGATCTTCGCTTGGTCGCTTGCCGAAAAGGCAGCGGACCCGTCCGTCCCAGTACTCCAGCGGAAGGAGAAAAGTCCTTAGTCTTTTTCGGGGGGGTTTTCTATTTTTTTTTCTTCTTTTAAGGAAGGGAAGGTGGGAAATGAACCCGCTTCTCTCTTTTCCTGGGAGGAGCCCCAAGCCTCAGCAAGATCCTACTCCGAGATGCAGAAGGTCCTTGCTAGCACAGTGTGGAGAGGAGCTTGCACAGGGGCGGACTCGGATTCCGTGCTTGGCACTGAGCCTAGGTTCGACTCCATTAATGATCCTACCGTCTGGGGCTGGGTCACCTTAGGGAACATGTCCATCTCAAAGGGGGCCTCTATATTCCCCACTCCCCTCCTAAGACATCACGGCTTCCATTCGAGGTACCTTTGGTCGTCTCGTCTTGGGCCGGCGAACCGGCATCCGTCAGGAAGAGAGGGAGCCAGGTACGCCGAGCCACTCTTAAGGTCTTAATGCACGAGTGCAGGGAGTTAGACTGCTTTCTTGGCAGTCCCATGTGAAAGAAAAGGAGGGATTGCCGCTGAAAAGAGGGGGCGCCTCCAGAAGGTAGTGAGGGTGAGGCCCCTGTGTGAGGAGTAAGATTCCTCTCCTGTAGAAGAAATTTTGGGGGTCCCCTGAGAAAGCTCAAGGAGGGGGATCTCCATTTTTTTGCGTGGAGTTGCCCAAAGGCGGCTCCGTCGATGGTGAATGGAGAGCAAAGGGAGAGATTTCTTTAATTTGTCTTTGGATTTTCATACATGTGCATGGTGGCCCTATTAGTGACACGGGACGCAAACGCTAAATACATTTTGCAGTAGCTCGCTCTGCGAGGGGTGAACACGGGGCCGGCAGAACCAGCTGCCGCCATTTGACGCCACTTCTCCCGCCTAGTAGACTAGCAGCCCATCAGCATGGCGACTCCACTTTAGGCTCGGTGTAAAATCGATAGACAAGGGGTGTGAGGAAGGTGTAGGTGGGGATGAAGCAGGTTGTTCAAAACCCTCCTCCCTGAACCGTAGCTCAGGGGTGAGATCACGTTGTCCCCTCCCCCTTTAGCCCCGATCCGTTATGGTTAGGTGAGAGGAAGCTGGTCGGCATCTACCCTGTGAAATTACTGGTTGACCAGAGAAACTTGTGGGAATTGTAGGGAAAATTAGGAAGCAAGGTAAGAAGACAGGATGTCAGAAAGAAGAGGCGCGGCTGGGGATGTCAGGTAGCGAGGAGGAAGCGTACCAACTACTTATCCCGGCCTCAAAGAATTCAATTAAACTCAGTGGTGGAGCGTCCATAATTCGCACTTTGTCAAGTTCAGGTAGACAAAAGGGTTGCGAGGGAGTCACAGAGTAAACAAAATAAAAAGTAGCGCTGAGAGCGGGACGAGGAGAAAGCGCACCAATCCCTTTACCCTGCCCCATCATGTCAACCCAGTGACAGACCTTCCTTAATTTGCACTTGGGACGGGAGGATGCTCAGCACCTCCAGGTACCAAGTGTAACAGCAGGCTACACAGCACCCCCTCCCTGCGGGGATGTGGAGGAAGAGAGGCTGCGCGGACATTGTTGAAGCCTGGCTCACAATCTTTTGCTACCATCATGGCATGGTGACATGGATGAGGCTGCGGAGAACTAGAAGCCTCAAAATGCTTTCGAATTGTCACGGGGTCTACGGTGCTCATATCCTTTGAAGGGGCAGGAGTGCACGGTGCGCTTTTGCACTTAGAAAGCGCAGAATTATCTTCTTAATGAAATTTAGTCCCAATTTTTTTTTTTTTTTTTGGGGGGGGGAACAAATACGAACCACAATGTTTAGAAGCTGAGACTCGACACAATTCACATACTTGGCCATTCACAAAATAACTATCCCGCACATGACATTAAAGCAGTTTACACAAATTTGGTCTTATCCCGATTTTGCACGTCTATAAAATTTAATAGCATGGCTGAAGAGGTGAGAGCGACGACACATACGTGGCAACGGTACGAAGGACTACACACGACCCCGAAAAAGAAAGAACGGATCAAAGCTGGCCAGCGACATCCGTCGAAATTAGCGGCTGTCCATAAAGATGGGTGAGGAAATACTTGCAAAGTGGTGAAAATAGAGCAAGATGAAAATGTCTAGAGGGCAATAAAGACCAGGTAACGTCAAGCTAGTCCGAGACTATCAGGGGAGGACTAAGACACTTCTACAGGTGCCAGGTGTAACAGTTTACAAGGGTATCCAATAGGGTAAAAAGCAAACAAGGCCTCGAGGAGCACCCTTCAAATCGCTGATTTTGAGATATGCCAAACACAAGGCGCCCTACACCAGACACTACTACCACTTTTGACCGACCGAGTACTCTCGTCTGGTAGGGAACTCAAAACAACTACGGACCAGATCACCAGAGGGCGGTGCCTCGGAAACACAAACAAGTAAAAAGTGGATCAAAATACCTCAAGAGAACAAGGGTCGGCGGCTCCTCTATCAACGGTACTAACCTGAAAATACAAACAAACATTAATACAATGAACACGTGATTATTATTATTACGATTATTTTTATCATTGCGATTATTAATATAATTTATTATTATTCTGAGTTTAATTAACCTTTATTTAAGATCCTTCTCGCAGGAAATGATTGCATTTCTGTGGTGGGATTCGAGTGGGATTGCTCGATCAAAGCCCCCCCCTTCCCTCAGCCCAAATTTTGTTTAACATCAGCTTCTTTGTTGCACCCTCACTCACCAAGGGGTTTAAAAATCCTAGCCTTAAGTCTACTGTTTCCTGGAATCCTCAAATGTGCCATCCTGACCCAAGCTTTTAAGGCTCGACGAGGTTTGCCTCAAACCGTAACACCAAATAAAAACCGGGTTCGAGACACTACGGAGGAGGGGAGGGGGAAGCTTAAGCCCTCCACAATGGACACAACTTTGTTTTTTTACGACGTAAAAATGCTCGCAGTAAACGTCTCGATAGATATACATCGCTGATAAGCACAGATAAAGCGTCATATTGAGTCCGCGTGCCCTACAGGACCCTAACGATGCAGTGGAATCTCCCATAAATATCGAGGTAAGGCCAGGTCCGTGAGAATTCCTGCGCCCCTCCTCTCAATAAGGAATTCCAGGGCTTAGGTTTCGATCCCAAAAGGTAAACTCTGGACAAGAGAAGAGGGCTGGGGGTCACACTAGCTTCCGCCGTGACCCCCCTCCCCTCCAAGAACGCTCCTGATTCGGGGTAGGGAGTGAGCCCTCCCGTATCAACAACCCCCTCTTGTCCTTCTCATCCGGATTCTTTCCCTTGAACGGGAAGGCCGTAAACACCATTCACGCCTTCTCAACTACACACACACAGACACACACACACACACACACGCACGCAGACACACTTCACACACAGCCGAACATACATTAAAAAACCTTATCGAACATACATACACACACAACTGAACATACCTACAGGGTGGTCCGAAAGTCTTGTCACCCCGTGTAGATATTGTTTTAATTTTCTGTGTCAGATGCTGACACGAGCTCCTAGAGTTTTAGAGCGAGGCTGATTGGAAGTGTATGGGCACATATACGATCGTGTGTATTCTGGCAAGAGCATGGAGACCTCGATATGCGAGTGCCAATGAAAGTGAATACAGTCAAACCTTTACAGGTGTTTGGTATTATTATATTGTTGCTCTATTGTTCTTTTTACTTTTCGGTAGGATATGACGACTTTCGGACCACCCTACACATAAATACAACCAATCATACATACATAATCGAGCATATATATACATACACAGTACCGAACATACATGCACAACCGACATACATATACACCTTCGACGTTCCTCCATAGGGTCAATAAGTTAGGGCGCGTGGCCTAATGAGAAACCACACCTGCGAATATCGTAAAATCTTGAAGCCGGCTCCAACGAAGTACCTTGAACCCCTTCGACTACGCGCGCGCGCACATACGCACACTAGCCCCACCTAGAAGAATCCGGTCGTTTATTAATACTCGTTAGTACTATAATTAGTAATTACCAAGTCAGGCTCTCTCCCATTAGTGGGGGGCTCGAGAAGATAATGAAAACGCATAAAGATCAATATGTTAATCTCTAGTAAGACCGTGAACACAAGAGGCAGTTCTTTTTTTGCTGTGGTTGGGTGGTAGTAATTAGGAGGAGCCATTACTCTATGGTCGGCTACAAACTAGCGAACGTTTGGAGACCTTAATGCACCCCCCCCACCCCGGGTTGGCAAAAAACCCCAAATTTGGAGAAAAACAATAAACCCGGGTTTTATTCTGGGTTTTTTCAAAAAACAAATGCTACAAGTACTAAAATAACATAGAAAAAGAATAGTTATCTCTATTTTTATATAATATTAATAATTAATTAGTTTAATAATTATATTATAGTAAGAATAGATAACTGATTAAGAATCATGGGTACCCATGCCATAACCTGTAGAAGGAGAGATGAATTATTATGAGTCAGTATCAGAGAAATAACCTTAATTTGATACATATTTGTTGAAATTATAAACATAAATATGAATTTTGAATAAAATAATAAATAGCATTCATTTCCTGAAAAAAAGTAATTTTGAAAAAAAAAACATAAACCCCAGTTTTTTAAAAAATTTCACTTGAAAAAGCAAAAAAACCCCGGTTTTTTATGGTTGAGTTTTTTATATACCCCCCCCCTGCCCCCTCCCCCACAAATTCAAAGCGCAATGCCAACGAGTGCATCTCCCGCTGAAAGTCAGTATTAAGAGAAAATCGTGAAGATGGAAGAAGTGCAAGTATGTGAGAGATATAGCCACAGGGGCACCTCTGAGAGGGTCGGGGTCGGAAGGGCACAGAAGTCTCCGGATGTGTAAAATGATGAGGACAAAAAAGAGAAGGGAAGAGAGTCGTATCAGAAAAGGGTGGGATCAATACAGACTGTGAAAGCATACCACCCCAACTGGAGCCAAGTGAGAAGAGGGAGAGAGGTACTAGGGTCAATCAGCGACAATGGAATGCAAATAGGACTTGCCTCGTGGTAAACTGGGACCAGGTTTCTTTTATTTAGAATACCTTTTACCAACGGGGGCATTTTGACTCGGTAGGTGAGCCGATGATATGTCACTTCAAAAACGAGGGTGCCCACTAATGGCCACAGCGAATATGACGGTGTATCGCCCCCCCCCCCCCGCAAACATACATATACACAAAGACTCAGAACAAGTTTGGAACGTGTGAGCAAAGCCTTCAAAGCACACCGCAATTTATCTCTTGCCAAGCTGGCAAGGCAATTATCTTGTCCATCGACCCCGGAACCCTCGAGATAGTGACCTCTAAGAAATATTAAGAAGCTCTCACTCAACAATATATATATATATATATATATATATATATATATATATATATATATATATATATATATATATATATATATATATATACAAAGAAAGCAACTACAGGATCTGCGGGTGATTATACAACCACCACAGGGCTATGCCATTTTTATTTTCTGTCTTTCAAATAAAATTTGAAGACAAAGAAAGATGCAGAAATTTCCCTCTCTCTTGCCTTTAAAAAAAACTCCGGTTACTTGTCTCATTTGCTCATTCGCGTCCAATTCTTATTCCTCTTGTAAATATATATATATATATATATATATATATATATATATATATATATATATATATATATATATATATATATATATATATATTATAGATGGGAAAAAAAAGAGGGAAAACCTTTTTGTACCTAAAATGATAGAATGTTTTATTTAATAATGATACGATTAGCAATCAGAACTGCAATCATATATATACATTAGTTTCCGTTCAAAATTTCAAGGTTTGCCGGGGTGGGGGTGAACGAAATGCATAAACACGTCAATTTGAATGTGGAAACAAAAATGCAACTTACAGGGTGTCCCCTGAAATTCCAATTTCAAATTCCCTGACTTTTCCCTGACCACCATCAAATTCTGGTAAAGAATCAAAATCTTGTAAAAATTAAAAAAATAAAAGAAAGTCCACCAGGACCCAACCCATACCGACCTGATACAAAAGAATAGTCCTAATAATATATAATAGTAATAATAAAGAAGTAAGAAACCAAATTCAATTTTTTAGCAATAACAAATTTTATGAAGGTACCAAGTTCATGCTCTGGTTTCTTTCTTTTGTTTTATATTTAATAATATATATATATATATATATATATATATATATATATATATATATATATATATATATATATATATATATATATATATATAGATAGATAGATAGATAGATAGATAGATAGATAGATAGATAGATAGATAGATAGATAGATAGATAGATAGATAGATAGATAGATAGATAGATAGATAGATAGATAGATAGATAGATAGATATATATATATATATATATATATATTTTTATTTTATTTTATTTTATTTTTTTTTAAGTTAAACAATATGCAAGTTATATACAGAAAATCATAATTCACAAAAAATATTTTTCCGGGTTAGAATTTGGTCCTCTAGGATTTGAACTTCTCTTTCTTCTATTATTTTCCTCTTTTTTTTTCTTCAAATTCTCTTATTTCTTCCATTGCTTTTCTTTTATTCGCAGCTGCACTTTTTTGTTCCATATTCTTCTTCTTTTGTTCCTTAATAACCGTTTGTCTATTTCAAAACAAGACGGGTCCCAATACATCTCTCTGATTTCGCAACTAATGACTGATCATGTAAATTCTCTCTCAACTGAGGCATTGCCATGAAACATTGTAAGTATCATATTAACAAAATCTTGATAAGCATTTGTAATGTTAACCTGTTTAAAAATTGTTGAGAAAATGAATCTAATCGCTCTTTTTCAAAGTCATAATACGACATATTTCTTTAACAAACAGATTCTCAATCAATCTAGAATGAGATTCTTTTATGGAATCTGCTTCTATTCCTAATAATTTTCTAATAATAAATCATGTCTTCGACAGCTTACTTTAGATGACATCATGACTTTTGGAGAAATTGAGCTGAAGCTTTTAAATATACTAAACCTCAAGGTGGATCGTTCTATTATTTTTAAGATGGCATTCTGAAAGAAAATCAAGCAATCTTTTCTGAACAACTTTATTTCTTCATCAGTTGGTCGTCTTGGCGAGTTACTAATAGCCCTTTTTGTAGTCAATGACAAATCTATATCGTTGAAATGTTAAAAGATTATCACCTTGTAAAGATCAGCTTTTAGTAAAGCACTACAAGAACTACTATTTTCCTCATATACTTTGTGTTTCAGAATTATTTTGCCAATATATTTTAGTAAACAAAAAAGTTCCTCATAAAGGAATGGTGTCAATGGGAAATCTTTCTGAAATTTTGTCAAAAATCCTTCAAATTGATTTTCAATAATAGAAAAGAAAGCGAGTTTTCCCCCTAGCATATTTAAAAGTACCACTTGAAAAAAGTACAAAAAGTACCTGTTACACACCATGTTTTAGAAAATTTACAGTAGATAAGTCAAAATTCCCGACTTTTCTAGATTATCCCTGACCAATTATAAATTCCCTGACTTTTCCAGGTTCTCCAGGTTTTCCCTGACCAATTATAAATTCCCTGACTTTTCCAGGTTTACAGGTTTTCCCTGACCAATTATAAATTCCCTGACTTTTCCAGGTTCTCCAGGTTTTCCCTGACCAATTAATTATAAATTCCCTGACTTTTCCAGGTTCGTCAGGTTGGGGGACACCCTAAACTTAAGAGGCAATTTCTTCATCTATATATTTGCAAAATTGACAAAATTTCTTCATCTATATATTTGCAAAATTGACAAAATTTCTTCTCTTCCGCCTATCGACTTCATCATTCACAGAAATATAATATGTACAATTCATATAAAGTTAATTACTATTACTATTTTACGAATCCGTCACAAATTCGTGGACGAGATCACCAACCAGGACTGGATAATGAAATCAACATAATGATTACCAAGATAATCGGTGGTAAGAGAATGAGAGAATGAACCAGCGGTTAGTCCGCAATTCAGAAAGTGGAAAGTGCCGGAAAGTGTGTGTGTGTGGGGAGGGTGTTAATACCAACCTGTTATCAGGTATCAACCTTCATTACCTAGGAAGTTGGTTCTCTACAAGAAACCTAAGCGTTCTGATCATTTTGGACACATTTTCCCCTAATAAATTGGTTGTCTGCAGATAACTTTCGATTTATTCGTCCAAATTGACATAACCTTTACAAATAGATAGTTTATAGCTGAATGTTTTGGTGCACCAATTTAGGAAACATTGTATTTTTTCTGGCAAAAGTTGTGGAAGATGGCGTGACAGAAATACGGGTGTTCTGATCTTTTTGAAGGCACTTTATATTCCTGTTCATAATATGCAGATTTTGATGTTCTGGTGTGGCGGCATAAGCGTCCTGGGACAAATTACAAAAGAGCCAACTGGCAAGCATTCACAATCAACATAAAACGCCATCTCGCAATACTAAACAGTACACCAATCACAGAAATTAACACCGCTGTACACGCAAAATACAGGCAAAAGACATTGCCAGAGGTAACAGAAAAACACGTTTAATTTCACACCTAAAAAAGCTTTATCAAACAGCATGACACACAAAACTCCTGAACAACACTCTCATAAGAAATAGTAGCTCACCAAAGACTAGTTCTAAACACGAAAATAACCAAATACTGGAGCATAAAATAGTGTGTGTCCCTTAAATCAGGACCATAGGAAAAAGATTACAAAATAGACCACAAATTTATTATATAATCTATTCAAGGTAAGTTATCTCCACCGTTGGTCTCTCTCACAAATGAAGACGCAATCTCCAGTGTGACAGCACTTTCTGTATCACAGGCGCAAAATTTCTTGACAAGTTTTTTAAGGGGCTATCTGGCGACTGCCCACTTGGGCATAAGTCGCCGCAAACAAACAGCCTAGCTCTAAGCTACTTTAAAATAAAAATATGGAAACAAAATAACGATAAAAAGGGAGATGACAACAATTAGGAAGCAAACTCCGGCGTTGGGGGGAGATCCCCCTTCCCCCGGCGCAGGAGCGTGTGACCTACAAATAAAACAACAATAACAAAAAACAACAAAGGTCTATCAGTACACCAGTCAATGAACACGCACAGGTCAAGGGTAATTTTTTTTTTTTTAAGGGGCTATCTGGCGACTGCCGACTTAGGCATAAGTCGCCGTAAACAAACAGCCTAGTTCTAGGCTACTTTAAAAAATTGAACAGGAAACAACAATAAAAAGAAATAACAATAACAATAACAAAACAATAACAAAAACAACAATTAAACCTGGTTAAATGAAAGGAAGAAGGCCGGCCTCCCCCAAAAAGTCAACAAGTCCACCAGTCAAAGTGCACGCACTCGTCCCGAGTACAAGGGACAGGCGGTAGCGACCCCGCCCATCCCGGTATCGGGACAAGTATCGTGGGCGAAGATCACCCAGACTGGAACATTCGAAAAGAATTTGCCGAAAGGTCTGGGGGACGACGCAGTCGTCGCAATAGGGCGCTGGAGAGCGCTCCATACAATAGCGGTGCGTCCTGCGAGTGTGCCCAATTCGAAGACGACAAAAAGCAACCTGAAGCCTTGGTGGCATTGGGGGGTAGGTCCATGGTAAAGGTAGCCGCGCAATGGTACGCAACTTTAAGTTCCCTACGACCGTCTCCCATCTTCTTTGCAAAGCAGCACGATGAGCTGCCCGTATTCCTGCCATGTAGTCGGTGTGAGTAAGAGCGAAACGCTGGTCCAGTCGCAGAGTCCTCGCGGACTCTGTGGCGCCCTCATCAGCGCGCTCATTCCACGCAATTCCTACACGTCCAGGAACCCAGCAGAAGATAATCTCGATATCAGCCAGGCTCGGAAAAAACCGTGGCGTCACGGATATGGCGAACCATGGGGATGCGGGGATTCCAATGCACCGAGAGCACTCAGGGAGCTTTGTGAGTCGCTATATATCTCAATCCGGTCTCCGAACTGGGCACGTCGCGTAATCTCCCGTACCGGGTGGTATATTGCCACCAGCTCGGCCATGAAGGTACCCTCCAGGTTGGCGTCCTGGGTAGAACCACGGGCGCCACCGGCCCGAGAGCTAAACATAACTCTCGAAGGAGTTTCAATAAACCAAAAGGGCTTAGGGTATGACTGGCATCTCTCGGCGGCATAGACACCGTCGAAATCAGGTGCGGATGCAGTGAGCGCTGTTGTCGACTGGGGGAGGCGCCGGGCTCGCGCGTACAGGCGAGTGTTGCACAGTACGCGGCGTAGAGGAAGTGGCATCTCCCCAGCATCGACCAACAGGCTCTCAATGGGGAAAGTGCGGAAGGCACCGGTCGCAAGGCGAAGGTCGGTGTGGTGGATCGAGTCCACCTTCCGCAATAAACGCTCGGCTGCGGATGCATAAAATTCGCATCCGTAGTCGAGCTTCGAACGAACAAAAGATGGATAAAAAAGTAAGGCAGTAGCCCTATAAGCGCCCCAAGCGCTGAACGTCACGGAACGGAGAATATCCATAAGGCGGGTACAAGAGACCCCAAGACTACGAATATGAGCCTCCCAGGTGAGGCGTCGGTCAAATACAAAACCAAGGAAACGGTGCGATTTAACCACTTCGAGGCGCACCCCATTAAGAAACAAATCTGGGTCGGGGTAGAACCGTGGATGGCGGCAGAAGTGCACCACCTAAGTCTTGGCCAAAGAAAACCGAAACCTGTGCGCTTCGGCATAGCGAGAAACGCGGTTCAATGCCTGTTGGAGTCCACGCTCCAGAGTTGGCATCTGGGCCGCGCCAAAGGAGATCGAAAAGTCGTGCACGTAGAGCGTAGCGAGAAAATCTTCCGACAGCACCGAGGTGATGCCATTGATACTGAGGGCAAAAAGTGTGACACTCACAACACTTCCCTGCGGGACACCCTCTTTCTGCTCCATTGGGACGGAGAGGGCTCTCCGTACCCGGACGCGGAACCGACAATCTCGCAAAAATTCAAAATATAAACATTGGGGAACGTCCCCTCGCCCTCATCGTGCGGGAGAGTCGCCATGATACCGTATCGCCATACGGTATCATAGGCCTTCTCCAGATCGAAAAAGACCGTGGCGTAGTGCTACCAGGAAGGAAGGACTCGCAGAAGGCATTTTCCAGTTGGAGCAGAGAATCCGACGTGTAGTGGAACTTGCGGAAGCCGCACTGTGCAGAAGGCAGATGGCCTCCGCCGTCCAGGAAAAAAGCTAATCTAACATTTACCAATTTCTCCATCAACTTGCACACGCAAGAGATGAGAGAGATTGGGCAGAAACCGGCCGGAGTAGAGTGATCTCTCCCCGGATTGCGAAAGGTGAGCACAGTAGCGATTCGCCAGGAATCTGAGAGGAGACTCTCCACCCAGATCCTGTTGAACAAATGTAACAGAAAGGCTATTCCTCGCACATCCAAATTTCGAAGCATGGCGTACGGGACATCGTCCGGATCATAGGAGGTATCCGCGCACGAAGCAAGAGCGGAACGCAACACACTCAGAGTAAACCTGTCTTTGAGGATTTTTCGCTTCTCGAGGTAAAGTCCGGCCGGCGGCCTTTAGCGACATCACGACGTGCATTGAATGCTGACGGAGCAGCATCCCGGCTAGGGAATGCGGAGAAAGCGGTCGCGAAGGATTCCGCCACGGACACAGGGTCCGAAATTGCGATCCGATTCTTCTGGAGAACGAGAGGGGGGTCCTGCGAGAACTTGCCCCGAATCCTTTTGACTCGCTTCCAAACCTCTGCCAGAGGGGTCTTCCCGTTAAGTGAAGACAAGTATGCCGACGAAGAAGAGCGGCGGGCGTGTTTCGAAATATACCGGAACCAAGCCCTAGCCCGACGAAATTCACCGACAGTGAAATCGTTCGGGCGGCGCTTATAGCGCATGTAGGCATAACGTTTCTGTTTGAGGGCTGTCTCACACTCGGCCGACCACCACGGGAGTGGTCGGCGTGAAAAACGGCCAGGCGTTCTGGGAATAGTAGTCAGGCCCACGGCGATGAGGCTGCCGGAGAACTCAAAGGCCTCATCTACCGACCTAAACTCCTCGACTGAGATTGAGAATTCAGTCATTTCCTGAAATGCAGGCCACCGCGCCCGCGCCAAGCACCACCGAGGTGGTCTCTCAGGCGGCAGTTGCTCAGAAAATTATATTTGAATGGGAAAGTGATCACTACCACGGAGGTCATCGACCACCCCCAATCAAAATCAGGCTGTGCATCCGAAGAGCACAAAGATAGATCAAGGCAAGAAAATGACGCGGTTCTCGGGCAGTGATGCGTAAGCTCATCTACATTTAGGAGACCCATCTCAAGCTCTTCGATCAGATCGATAAGAACTTGTCCCCTGGGATTTATTGAGTAATCACCCCAGAGAGGATGTTTGCCGTTCAGATATCCAAGCAAGATAAAGGGCCTCAGCAACCGTGCCACGACGCGGCGGAAGTCCCCCGCGTCGAAGTTAGCTGACGGTGGAATGTACGCAGAAATGATAGTATACCTCCTATCTAGGTGAAGCTGCACAGCCACTGCCTGAAAGGAGGTATCTAAATTGAAAGGAAGATCAGAGACATCATGACGGGTGTAAACCGCGCAACCCCCAGCCCGGCCATCTCGTGGTGGTGGGGTCGCAAAACCCTTTCCCTCGTGTCTAGCATGGTCTCCTGCAGAAAAATAGCTAACGGGGAACGGGACGAGACGAGCCTCCGCAGCTCATCCCAGTTAGCCCAGAGTCCACGGCAATTCCATTGAAGGAATATGCCCTCGAGGCCTAGCTCGGAGGAAATGCGGGGGGCCTCTTCGAACAGAAAACCCTCACGTGGATGGCCGTACGCTTCACGGAGGCAGAGTTTCGCGCGAGTCCTTTCGTTCCTCCGCCTCGAAACCTTAGGTGGGCGTTGCGACTTCGGAGGCGGGGGGGCCCTCTTTTCGAGGATCCACCGTCTCCGAGCCACTCAGCCTATAACTAGGCGTGGGTGAAGGAGCCAAAGCTCCTTTGTTGCTGTCCTGCTTTCGGGGAACAGCTTTAGGAACCCCGGAGGATGGCCTGGCGACCAACTTCAGAGGTGTTGCCTCCTGTGAGTCTAACGACTCGGTGGAGGCGCGTGGCCGTTTCGCTTTACGGGAAACGGTCACGGTGGGGGAAGGGCGGGGGGCCTAGTATAAGCCGCGGCTGGGTGTGAACCCTTTGTGCCGCCAGCTTTATCAGGGTAGCGCCCGGGTTGAGTAGAACCCGCAGAGGGGCTCCGAATGGGCGCGGAAACAACCTTGCTCGTTGGCCTGGATGGGCCAGGAGCAGAGGGTGTCTTTCTAACTATTGAGGCGTAAGACGTCCCAGGCAGAGCCGGGCGCGTCAGGACCAAGTCCTTAGCCGAGCGGAATGAGAGTCGATCCTGGACCTGAACGGCCAGGATTTCTTTCTCAAGGAGATATGCACCACATTGCTTCGAAGAAGCGGGGCGCGGCTCTCCGCAATTGACACACTTGGCCACACACGATTTGGAGTTATCGTGTGCGGCCTTGGAGCAATTTACACATACTTCGGGTGACCCCGACTTTGCACGTCTACATGAGTAATTCGTATGGTCGGAACGGTGTCAATAATAGCACCGCCGCGGCAGTGGCACGAATACCTTCACGCGGTAGCGGTACCAACCAGCAGGCACCGACTCAGGGAGCTTGTCACAGTCGAACGTGACGAAGAGTGTAAGGGGTGGGTCTCGAGGCCCCTCCCTGTTTTCTCATCCCACGCTCGACCTTGACCGCCTCATGGTCAGGCAGCTCTAGAGTGATATCTTCTATGGAGTAGTCCACGAGTTCCCTCGCATAAACTACTCCTTTTACAAAGTTCATGGTAGAGTGCGGCGTCACACTCACCGGGGTGCCATCAAGTGTCCGAAGAGCACTTATCTTGGCCGCCTCGGAGGGATCCGCCGCATTCGCCAGAAGGCTCCCGTTCGAGAAACCTGTCACCTTCGGCTCTCTACCAATTATACTAGCTAAAGCTCTCCTCTGATGGATCATGTTGCCCTTGGCCAACATGCTGTCATCAGTGGAGCGGATAACGAGGAAGCGTTTAAAGCCAGCGGGCTTGATAACGCCAGGTAACCCTGAATGAGGGGCGGCGATTTCATCGAGGCTCCGCTCTGCGCTCTTTTGGTTTTAGTCAGCGGCTCTGCACCCGAGGGGGTCAGAGGGGCCGGATGTGCCGATCTTGGCTTGGTCTCTTACCGAAGCAGCAGACCCATCCAAGATGAGGGCGGGGAATGAATCCGCTTCTCCCCTCCGCCGGCAGGAGCCCCCAGGTCAGATGGACCGGCCTCAACCAGGACCTTCTTCGAGATGGAGAAGGTCCTGGTAGTCGCAGGGGCACCAGTTGGAGGAGATCTCTCTCCTCCTTGTACTGCCTTGGAAACCCAAGCCGTTATAGGAGGACCTTGCATAGGGGCGGATTCGGGTTCGGTGCTTGGCGCCGAGCCCGGTTTCCCTCCCATGGAAGGCCCTACCGTCTGAGGCTGGGTTGCCTCAGGGACCATGTCTATCTCAGGGGGGGCCTACAGTTGGTCATCCCCCCCCCCTCTACTGTTCTGGTAATTTCTAACTCTTGTGGCGTATGGGAAGGGGCGCCATTCTGCCGAAACCACACCAGGGAGTCGCCTGTTGGGTTCAACAGGCTTATAAATTCTTCCTCCTGCAACATCTTGACGTACGTGAGAGAAAAGGAAAGATTAATACTGAGGCAAAGAAAAGGGTGGGGCTCAGAAGCCTAAAGTATCTGGCCCAATTAAAGGTCCCTGCACGACGTCTGACCGAGTTGTGACTAACCATTTTTTGGTCGGCCGGAGAAGAGGTCATACAACGTAAGAGGATGACTGGGTCCTCTAAACACCTCAGAAATGTGGTTTTCCAGGTGCACCCCAATGTTAATCCTCGCACCAAGCTCTGATACAGGTGCGTCCTCCGGACATAGTAAGACGCCAGAGACGAGAGGAGCATGGCTGTTCGCCGATCAGGGCCTTCGCGTGAAAAGGCTTAGAAATAAATCGAACTGCTTTGTCTGCCCATTAAATTTCGAATTTATTTTAAACTACTACTCACATTTAAAATCCTAAGCACCGCAACTAACCCTTATGTGTCTTCCACAATGGTTGTGTCGAGACAACAAAAAGGCCTTGACTCGGGAAGTGCCATCCTAGCTTTCGGTTCCTCGCACCAGTTTCTGCTGCATGGATGATCGCGCCTTCTTTGCAGTTGCCCCTAATCTGTGGAATGGTCTGCCTCCTGTCCTACGCACCTCTTCTGCCAGACCTTTTCCTAGTCTATGGACAGGCGCACTGCGAAGGATTCAATGTATTGAAGGGCGCCATATAAAACCTCTATTATTATTATCCACATTTTCCCACTATTAAAAAGATTAAATGATGATTGTTACCAAATAAAATAGTTAAAGGCATTATAGAAATAAAAGTTGGCTTTAGAAATCCTCCCTTTACTCATTAAACCAAGCTGATCGAGAAATACTCGGGGTCCTTAAAGAACCCAAGTATCGTGACTTCATTTTGAATAGTATTCAAGAAATTCGTTCTCATTATGAAATTATTGCAATTACATAAATGAGAACCAGTGTAATTGCGTTGCAAACGGAATATTAACATCATGGTTCAACATCATTTTTGAATCTTAGATAGGAGGAAATTGAATTCTTGCAAAACTCTTTGACACTTCAGTTCCGGGTTTGGCCAAAGATTTTTCTTTAATGTCACCCTAGGGGCAATGTAGCCAAATATTTAATTTTGAATAGAATTCCTTATGGGAAATGTCATGGGCCATTAAATCCACAGGACTTTCACGGGCATTAACCTAATTATAAGGTTGAATTTATATTTCGTTGAAAGTTACTCCCTAATGAGTTCAATATCTTGAAGACGATTTTTAAGGAATATTGATTTTAGTTTTGGTTTGAAGATATCGTTAAGGAGCCACCACAAAACTGTTTAAGCGCCAACGAGCATCTCACTGGATTTAAAAGTTAGAATCATAGAAAAGAAGAGTTTTGGATGATAGAAATATGATTTATTTTAAAGGACATAATAAATAGCGAACCAATAGCATGCCTTGCTCGCATCACAAAAGGTTTTATCTTCGTTTTACCGTCGTCCTAGAGGTCAAAACGCGAAATTTTCACATCTCACTAATTCGGAACAAAGAAATTCCCACCCCTCAAGATCAGCATCGCGAACCTCAGACTCACACCACACAGTTTGCGACCATGGATTCTGCAATAAGAGCCGGGTTCTAATCGTCACAGGCAGGAAAAGACCCAAAGGGTCGAGAACTCTAAAGAGATCTGAGAGAGAGGTTCCGTTTAGTCTTGGCAATGGGAGCGAAATCAGTTGGAGGGGAGAAGGGGGCTGTGAAACGATCATTCTGCATCTCGTTACGATAAGCGAGAACTCGTTCGATACCGGTATCATGTTGCTCGGACTCTTTCTGTTCCTTGAATAGGCGTTTAAGGGCTGAATGATTCCGGTTCTACAACCTAGATCAAAGTAGCCTTCGTTGAGTCGCTCGTTTGATTTAAAGATTTCTATGAATATCAGATTGCCAACGGATTTTTTTTTTATTGTTAACAAGGTCGTTCGGATACAAACTGAAATCACTTATAATAGTTTAAAATGAAGGGAACAATAGCGACATGTAACAAGTTTGCCGTTCCTTACTTAAAAAACAACAGCCTGTTCTTATCTGGTTTTAATATAATTTTATTTCATATCGGAAAAGATAACAAATCGTTTCGGTTGAAAACGACGAAGAAGGTTGAATAGATTCAGGTAAAACTAGCTTCGTTAAAGGACGGTGATTAATTTTGATTGTAGTCACAAATAGATCTCAACTTTTGTGATGATTTTGTGGAGCCATTTTTATGACAGGTCTATGAGGAACCCAAATGTATTTCCAATAATCTTCTGAAATATGGATTCCCTCAATTATCCTTTCCTCCAATTGCCTTTCGAAAGCCTCGTTATAGGCACCTATAAATTATTTCTTTGATAACTAAGTTTTCATTTTGTTTAGAGTTACTACTCTATTTTGTGGTTAGGTGAAACTTCAGATAAAATCTCATTCAACCAGTTTAATGGGAATTTAACATGATATTTGCTATCTTTGATGCCTAAGGATTCCAAAGTGAACAGATATTCTAGCCCTAAATCCAACTCGGGATCAGACTTGGACAAATTTAAATGAGTAAAATAGGTAAGGACTTGGTTAAGAGCCGCGTTGACGCTACTTTCGAGAGGCGCCTCTGTTTTAGGTTTTAAGTTTGAAGGGCTTTTCAGGCATTAAATTTATTTCCCGCTTCGTTCTCCACAGAGATCTTGGGAACGTTTGATTACTCCTTAAGAAGACGCGTGAAGGCGAATTGATTGTTGTTTGCGAGGATGGATGGATGGGGGGTGGGAGGGAGATAAATAGGGACATTTTCACCCTGAAGTGCCTCTTCCCCCTTCCCGAGGAAAGCTCACTCCAGCGTGGTTGGTACCGCGGGCGCCTGCTTTCTCTGAGTCCTTCACCGCCCTTATAATAATAATAATAGGTATTTATAATGCGCCCTTCAGGGATATTAGCCCTCCCTTAAGAGGAGTGAACGGGTAGTTTCCCCCAGAGAGGGCGTCAACCATTCAAATCCCCGAGTAATAGAATGGGAAACGGCTACCATGCCACGACACGGCAGAAGTCTGCTGACGGTGGAATGACGCAGAAATCACTATACCTCTTATCCAGGTGTAGCTACCCTACCACTAATTGAAAGGAAGTATTTACCGTATAGTAAAATAGAAGAATGGAAACATCATACCGGGTGTAAATCGCGCATCCTCCTGCCCGGTCATCTCGTGGTGATGGGGTCGCAAAATCCATATAACCTGGGACATAGATAACGAATACTTGATTGGTAGCTCAAAATCGGGCGATGATTTCATAGTCGGGCTAGCCAGGAAAAACAAAAATCGTTCTAATTTCTTTATTTTTAAAGATTCCCCCCAAATTTGGCATGAAGCACCCTGGGATTAATGTACTTCGAGCTGTGAAGTCAAATTTATATTCGACGAACAGATTCGGCGTGACGAACGAAAATGTGACTTATTTAATGAAAAATAAAAACCTTATATTTATAACCGATGTTGGTTATATTCAATTCAATTTTATTTAAAAAGGCTGTGTACAATGGGAATGTTAGATACTACAGGGAGGCTACTAATATCAAATTTTAAAATTCCATAGGTTTCCAGGTACTTAAAAAAAAATAAATGGCAAAATCTCTAATTAAAACTGTAATTAAAAATGGGTATATTAAATTTAACCAGAAACATATATCAAGGTATATTCTAATAAATGAAATAAAGTAGGTAGCATCAATTAAAGAAAAAAGAAGAAATCCCTCCAGGGCCCACACCTCACCAATCTAGCAAACAATTATATTTCCATTAGGTACCATTTAGCTAGACCCCCGCATTTAATTTTTTTTTTTTTAATTTATAAATCTTTTTCATAGCCCATGGGTGAGTACCGACTGTATTATTCTGAAATAGGTATAAGAAAGTAATAGCTAGTAAGAATCTAAGGTGTGGACACCCTGTACTAGCAACCTATTTCATGGTTAACCTGGATTCTAATACGAGTATCTACCCTACAAAATAAAGATACATAACTAATGCCAGTGGCTACGCACACTTAAATTGACTTAGGACTTTTTCTCACTAGAAAGTTTCTTCTTCTTCTAGTCACTTTTGCCCCTGGTAGCTTTCTCGGGTGCATCCGGATTACCTCTTTTTATGACTCTTCTTTTGACTTTTGCATGGACATCACTGTTAGCTTTTGACACCATATTTTTGCTCATGACATGAAAGAGGGACCTAGCGATGGAAGGAACAACGGTGTTGACCAGGTTGCAATCCTTTTCAGTCCAGCAGGGACATGCCTAAGTCATTGCTCATTATTTCCTTGTAGACACTCACGAACACTTCTTCTGAAGAGTAGGACGCCAGGAACTTGGCCCTCCTTTCGACTGGTGTTGTAATCACCTTGAAGACTTCCATGGCCAACGTGACCAGGTGGATGCACTCGTTTGAGGGGTAGAGGAGACCGCCGCGGTCCTGGAATTCAATCATCTCTCTGAAAGTCTCTGGTAGCTTGTCGGGGTCGGCCACCTGCACTGAGGGCATAAGAGTGTTACCTTTACCAGAGCCTCCTGGCAAGAAACACACTTTAGGAGGCTGCGGGCATTTCCGGCAAAGTAATACACCATTTGTAATCATATGAATAACAGTATAGTATTATTAATTAGATTTTATTGCTGTCTTTGAACCCGTTTAATAAATTTACCAGGGAATGGCTTCGCCACTCCCCCCCCCCCCTACGGGGGAAGCTTTCGCTTCGCTACTAAGATTAAAATTTAAAATCTAAAAAAAGCAGCCATGGTTAAATTTTTATAAATTTTATGAACTTGGCCAATTATAATAATCTTAAAAAGGAACACTTAAACTAAATTTCCCCTTTTAAAATATCACGTTGATAAAATATAGTTATGGAAGAAGACATATAATTAAATTTTCTGAACTTCACCATTTGGGTTTTAGAAAATTCGCAAAATTTCGACACTTATATTTATTTCTGAACTTCACCATTTTGTCTTTGATATTATAAAAGAATTATTATAAATAGCTTTGATAAAAAACAAGTCATTACCAAACTAAGATGAAATAATTATTCAAATACTCAAAAAATACCCTTCTTAAATTATAGAGTTAGTGATGATGATTGTGAGGGAATCCTCACGTGGAAGATCTTTAGCAGAAAGGAACTCCCATGTGCAGCAGAAGGCCTGGCTAGGACTAAAGTGGTAAGCCTACCCCCCCCCCTCCAAAAGCGGTAGCCTCGAATCGAGTCCCCCACGATTCACCTTTATGCAGGCTAAAATAGCTCTGCAAGAAGATTCGAGGCCCTTCGAGAGTATAGCTGTTTCCCGCTAACCCCCAACTCCGGGGAGAGCCTCGGACATAAATAACGCTCGAATCCCCGGAAGAGACACAGAATTGAGAAGTCTCGCCAGAACCCAGAAGATCTCCCCATGGTTCCAAGTCAAGTGCTAGCAACAAAGCAAAGTGACAGCTGGACTATTTTGTGTATTTGGATTAGCCGCAGCCAGGAGGAAATTCCCCTGAACGATCGCCCCGAGTGATTTTCCCGACTTCTTTCATCAACTCCTGTTGAAGCCTTCCTTATTTCGGGTAGCCGAAATACTCTCTCCTGGACCGGAAGTTACCACCCCCCTTGCTTTTGGAAAACCGATCACTCCAACCTCCCGCTTTGAAGTCCGAGCGGTCTCACCACACGTACAGAAGACATCCGTAAGCCACCCCCTGCCCCCTTCAGTAACCCAATTGAGTTAATCTTCCCCCCTTCGTTTATTGATGTGATTTTTGCCCGTTAATTTTGAGGTAATTTTACCGTTCAATTCTCTTATTATTTTTGGTAAATATGTAGATTAGCGGCCCGGCCGAAAAAAAATTTGTGTGTAAATATTATCGTTCACTCGTGTCGGAATATTCATGCGCGTTTGAGTCCTTTTCGAATTATTATTCTATAAACAATTAGGATTATATACTGGGGGGCTGTGCCCCCCAGACCCCCCAAATTTAATGAAACTCAGGATCATCGTAGTGTAGTCTCCCCATTGTGTTTACCCCCCACACGAGCCGTCAACTTAAATGTACTCCAAAAACGAGAAACATTTTGGAACACGGACGAAATAGTACGTCCCATCGTTCGCGCCGATGATCTACATATTTACCTTATTTTTTGGTGTAAATAAAATTTAACTTTTGTACAAGTCTCTTTAAATAACCTTGAATTTTGCCATTGTCCCTAATTTACTTGACCTCGTTGCACTCTCTCGTTACTCAGCCCGTCTGAACGTGTGGTTTTCCGTCCCTTTTGTCGGTTCGCTTTCAAGCTATTGGTCCTCTCCCATAGATATAATATGGTATTGATATAATGTAAAGTCATACCACGATATATATATATATATATATATATATATATATATATATATATATATATATATATATATATATATATATATATATATATATTAAAATACATATTATAGAAATGTGGTGTCAAGTGTGTTGGGTTTTTTACGAACCCGTGTTATTTTAATTTCGACATTAGAAATTCCCTTGTTATTCACGTACATCCCTTTTATTTTAATTTTTGTATTGTACTGGCAGAAGGCAAGTTCAAGTTATTTGAAGAGCAGTGGAACCTAATCTATTTAGATTTTGTGTTGGACCCCAGGTATTTTTTTTTTTTTAGTGTGTTCAATTTTGGAGACTCTCATGGTTATTAATCCAAAAGAGTTAAGGTCTTCGGTATCCTAATTCCGGTAGGACCATTTTAATTTTTTTTTCCCCGCTTAGAAACAGCAGAGGTAGGTAGCTGTATCTTAATTTTTTTGTGTGATCAAGGCCTTCACGAATATTCAAGTATTCAAACGCTGCCTGGGAAAACTCGAGCAGGCAGCGCGTGTTTCGTAAAGCTCTCGAATATTTTGATTATTTGTAATACTTTGGTGTTTGATAGATGTTTTTACGCAAAATAGTATTACGTATAGTCTAGTGACATAGTAAACATAAATATTAAGTTATTAGATCGTATATTTGGTTAATATAACGAAGTTGTTTAGCATTGTTAATTTTTCGGCAGGTTCTTTTGTTTACCTTATTTTGCGCGGGAGAGTACGTAGTAGCTAAATTAAATTAGTGTTTTGAAACCTCGTTTCTAGGTTGACGGTTTAATTAGCGACTGATTGAAACTGTGTTGTGCCTTAAATCTCGTTTCGGTCTGTTGATTTATTTTTCGGATTTTTCTACAGTTTTTTTTTTCACCTCAGAATCAGCGAAAGCTAAGTTGCTCGGTTTTTTTTCTTATTACTACTTAAGTTCTTTCTTTGTTTGAATAAGTGATGGAGTTCGGGAATGAAAGTGAGCATGAGTGTCGGAATGTATGCATTGGTTGTGGTGTAGTTAGTAAGGGGGTATACATGTGTTGTATGTGGGCTGCATGAATGCATTGTAGATTTAGAGGGGATGAGAATGCAGGATTTAGACAGGATATGTAGGCTGGAGGGGTTAGTTGCTGAGCTCAGGAGGGAACTTAGTGTTAGGCCTAGGGCTGGGAATAGGTTAGGTGGTGAGGTAGGCCAGTTAGATGTTTCAGGTGAAGGTAGAGGGCCGGTGAAGGAGGTAGGATATAATAGTTCTAGGGATAGTGAAGTTAACTCCCTTAGATTAGTTAGAAATAAGCCTAGTGAGGATAGGGGGCAGTGGAGAGTGGTTAGGAAACGTGTAGCTAGGGAGGCTTCTCCTGTCCTTTGTGAGAATAGGGTTGCCTCTGTTGAGGTGGTTATTCAGGGGGAGAATAAGTGTGTAAGTCAGAGGGACACAGAACCTATTAGCTTGACTAATATATTCAGTGCCCTAAGAGAGTAAGTAACTGGAAGTGATATGACTCATGGGGGGGGGGAGGTAGAGTGACTAGTAGTTTGAATGAGAATAGGAGTAGGGATGGAGTTAGGTCTGGGGGGGTTATGAATAGGAGTCTGACTGAAGTGCTTGTGATGGGTGATTCACAAGTTAGATATTTAGATAGGAAGTTGAATGCGAGTGGATTGAATGGTTTGAGGGTGTGTTTGCCGGGTGCTAGAGTGAGAGATCTGTCTGATAGGTATGAGGAGCCGGTGTCTGGTTGTGCAAGGGATGCGGTTGTGATTACACATGTAGGAGTGAATGATGTGAAGAAAGTGGGTGCATGTGAGTTACGTGAGAGGTACAAGAGGTTGATTGAAAAGGTGAAAGAAAGTAGAATGAAAGGTGTTGTGACAGGTGTGCTTCCAAGAATGGATGTTGGGGTAGAATGGATGTCTCGTGCGATTGGGCTGAATGATTATGTGAGGAGGATGTGTGAGATGGAAGGTGTCATGTTTGTGGATGTGTGGGATAGGTTTGTTGGAATGAAAGATATGTATGCGATGGATGGACTGCATTTGAGTAGGAGGGGGGTAGATGTGTTGTGGGAGGAGTATGATCGTGTTAATAGGTCTTTGCGGGCGGGAAAATAGATACTAATAGTGGTCAGGGAATTATGAGAGGACATTATAGTACTGAAAGTAGAATGGACTTGGCAGATAACAGAAATAGGTTCCAAGGCAATAGAGGTGAGGTCATTCAGGTTGGAAGGGGTGCTTCAGGGATAGGGGGATAAAATTGTTTCTATACAAATGCTGGTAGTCTTAGAAACAAGAAGGATGAGCTATTTAGTTATATTAGCGATGAGGATATAGATATATTATGTGTTACTGAATCATGGATTAATGAAATAGAGTTTAGTGACACTATAAGTGAATTTGATTTACAGGACTATAATATGTACATTAGTCAAAAGACAAGTAGGATTGGTGGAGGAATAATTATCTAAAGAAAAAACAACATTGTTTCAAGTTTAAATACTTCAATAAAGCAGGATGGAGTTGAGTCACTTCGGATAGATATTAGGTTCAGTAAAAATAGAATGGTGCATTTGGTAGCTTTTTACAGACCACCTGGGTAGACTGATGATATAGATGAACTAATGATAAGGGAAATAAGTAAGGGAAGTGAAACAGATGCAGTTATTATTGGGGAATTCAAATTAAACTCAGTGGACTGGGAAAATATGATAGGTAGGGATAGAACAAGTGGCAGGTTCATAGAATGCTTTGAGGATAATTTTTTGAATCAATTTGTTAATGAGCCAACGAGGGAGGACAATATATTAGATTTAGTACTTTCTAACAGTGATCATTTAGTTCAAGAATTGACTGTTGGGGAACCATTGGGAAATAGTGACCATCGGATAGTTCGTTTTAACTTAGGAATTAAGAAGGGTAAAATAACCGAGAATGCTGTAAAAGTTCCAAATTTTCATAAGGGAGATTATGTAAAACTTCGAAGCTTGCTAAATTTGGTAGACTGAGATGTAGAATTCAGAGGTAAAAATGCTTATGGATGTGGGATACTTTCAAGCATATAATAAATGTAGTCCAAGAGCAATGTATCTGAATGAAGGCTATTAGGAACAAAAGTAGGAAACCATTATGGTGGAATCAGGAGATAGCTAGACAAATTTCAGAGAAGAAAAGGGCATATAAAAAATTACAGGTAGAAAATAATATTAAAAATTTAAGTGATTATAGAATGGCTAGGAATGAGTTAAATAAGATTATAAAGAAGAACAAAAGGGTGTCAGAAATTAAATAAGCTCAGGATAGCAACAAAGATCCTAGAAAGTTCTTTAGTTACTAAAAATTAATAACAAGTCTGGCAGAGTTAAAATAGAACCTATCAAATATGAAAGGGTTGTAAGAGAAACTGATGAGGAAATAGTTGAGGTACTAAATGGTCATTTTGCATCAGTATTTACAAAGAAGAAACTAAATAGTCTTATGTATAGTACTCATGGGTCAGGGAAAGAGGTGTTTACTACCATTAGTGTGGATTGGAGGAAGATAAAAGGACTAATAGGTGAGTTAGATGCTACCAAGGCCTCCGGCCCTGATAATATTCATTCTAGGATACTTAAAGAAGGGGTAGAAAGTATCTCAATAGCTCTGGAGAAGTTATATACTAGGTCACTGGAATATGGAGAAATACCCGATGATTGGAAGAGAGCGAATGTAGTCCCCATTATTGCGGAAGGTGGATTTGATCCACCACACCGGCCCCCGCCTGGCGACCGGTGCCTTCAGCACTTCCCCCATTGAAAGCCTGTTGGTCGATGCTGGGGAGATGCCACTCGCTCTGCGCCGCGTGCAGTGTATCACTTGCCTGTACGCGCGAGCACGGCGCCTCCCTCAGTTGCAAACAGCTTTCACTGCATCCGCAGCTGATCTCGACGGTGCCTATGCCGGCGAGAGACGCCAGTGAAACCCTAAACCGTTTGGGTTTAGGGCCAGGAAACTCCTTCGAAAGCTAGATATAGCTCTCGGGCCGGTGGCGCCCCTGGTTCTTCCCAGGACGCCACCCTGGAGGGTACCAAATTTGGCTATTTGTCGCCACGCCTCTGCTACCAAAGCTTTTACAGCGCGGGGAGTATTGCGTGCGACCTTTTTGGAGCACACCTCGTGTCACGCTGGAACCGTCCCAGTGTATACGGATGGCTCCAAGTCCCAAGAGGGGGTCGGCTTCCACACCGTACACCCCTCTGTTTGAAGTCAGTGGGGCTCTGCCAGGCGCTGCGTCTGTCTTCACGGCCGAGCTGATGGCAATACACCACTCGGTACGGGAGATTACCCGACGTGCCAGGTTCGGAGACCGGATTGTGATCTATAGCGACTCACAAAGCGCCCTGAGTGCTCTCGGGGCATTGGAATCTTCGCCTTCCCTGGGTCGCGATATCCGTGACGCCACTGCTTTGGCTAGCCGGGCAGATGTCGAGATTATCTTCTGCTGGGTTCCTGGACATGTAGGAATTGCGGGGAATGAGCACGCCGATGAGGGCGCCAAAGATTCAGCGGGGACTCTGCGACCGACCCAGCGTTTCGCTCTTCCTCACACCGACTACATGGCAGGAATACGAGCAGCTCTTCGGACTGCTTGGCATAGTAGATGGGAGACGGTCGAAGGGAATTTAAAGTTGCGTTCTATTGCGCTGCGGCTGTTCCCATGGACCTATCCCCCAATGCCGCGACGGCTTCAGTTCGCTTTCTGTCGTCTCCGAATCTGTCACACTCGTGTGACGCATCGCTATTTGATGAAGCGCTCGCCAGCGCCCTATTGCGACGACTGCGTCGTCCTCCAGACTGTTCTCCACATTCTTGTCGAATGTCCCAGTCTGGGTGATCTTCGCGCACGATACCTGACCCGGTACCGGGATGGGCGGGATCGCTACCGCCTGTCCCTTGTGCTTGGGACGAGTTCGTGCACATTTACTTGTGGACTTGTTGACTTTTGGGGGGAGGCCGGGCTTCTCCCCTTTATTTAAAAAGATTCCTTTTTTGTATTTTTTTTGTTTGTTATTGTTTTTTTGTAGGTTGCACGCTCCTGCACCGGGGTGAGGGGGGCCTCCCCCCGCTGCCGGAGATTGCTTCCAAATTGTTAAGTTTTTCTCATTTTTATCATTGTTATGTTAAGTAGCCTAGTTCTAGGCTGTGTCGTGTTTCCGGCGACTTATGCCCAAGTGGGCAGTTGTGAGATGGGCTCTATAATTAAAAAAAAAAAAGCAAGAAGGGTAGTAAAGAGGATTCAAATATCTTTAGACCGGTTAGCCTAACTCCTGTAGTCTGTAAAATTCTTGAGAAAATAGTTTAAAAAGGGATTTGCCAACATCTAGAGAGGGAGGGGTTAATCGGCGATGCTCAGCATGGGTTTAGATCAGGTAGATCATGTTTGACTAACTTACTAGACTTTCTGGAGTTCGTAACAAATCAAGTAGATAAGGGAGAGAATGTAGATGTAATTTAATTGGATTTTAGTAAAGCATTTGATAAGGTACCACATAGGAGACTAGTTCACAAATTAAAAATGATTGTGATATGTGGGGGTGTTTCAAATTGGATAGCTGAGTGGCTAAAAGACAGGAAGCAAAGGGTAGTGCTAAATGGTGTAAAGTCAGAGTGGAGGGATGTTATCAGTGGGGTTCCTCAGGGATCAGTTCTCGGTCCATTATTATTTGTCATCTATATAAACGATCTTGGGGAGGCAGTTAATAATAAAGTGTCAATTTTGGCGGATGATACCAAATTAGCAGCTGTAGTTAAAGATATTGATGATAATTTTAAAGTGCAGGGGAATTTAAATAAATTGTTATCCTGGGCACATAAGTGGCAAATGAATTTCAACCTTGATAAGTGCAAAGTTATTAACATGGGAAAAGATAATAGAGAATTTAACTATGAAATGGATCGGCATTGGCTAAGCTCAGTAGAGCAGTGTATTGAAGCAAGAAATAGGGCAAATAGAGTGCTGGGTTTCATTAAGAGAAATGTCAGTTACAAAAGTAAGGAGGTTATTCTTAAACTCTATAACTCTTATGTTAGGCCACATCTAGAGTACTGTATACAGGCATGGTCCCCACATTTTAGACACAATATTAACCTTCTCGAGTCAGTGCAATGGAGGGCAACAAAGATGGGATCTCGAAAATGATGGCGTCGCTCGCTTACTTCCCCTCCAAAATGCCAAGTTAAGGGATATCTTCGTATCCCTTCCCCCGAGAGCAACTTTGGACTATTCCACGTAAAAGCTCGAATTGTTAGCTGCTGTTCATATGAATAGCGAATTCTACCGCTCCCGATTCCGCCAGGAAAGGATCCGTCCTGGCCAAACATTTCGACAACACGGGTACATCCTCCGGAGACACCTTCAGTGTTGGCTGGATGCGTGCAAGATTCCCCAGGTCTACGAGTCCCTTCTGGACTTCTTCCTTAGGTATCAGCTTTTAGCTCCGTGGCTCCCGAAATTCGCGCCTTGATTAAGGATAAACGTTGTGCCACTTTCAAGGAGTGCTTGGAAGAGGCCGATGTTTACGCGGGAAGTCACAATTTATACCCTAAGGATGTTCAAAAGGCTCCCCAATCACCCCCCTAAACTAAATTTTATGGTCCAAAGGCCCCTCCTAAATTGGTTCCAAGATTCACCATGGTTCCTAGTCCTTCGAAGCCAAGAAACTTCCATCCATCTGAGCACCGAGACGTCAGGCCACTCCTTTCTTCTCCCCCGGTTGTGCCGTACCAAAAGAACTCGATCGTCTGGTCTGCTACAACTGCGGAGTTCCCATTACCGCACGAACTGTCCTCAAAACTCCCGATTCGCAAACTCTCAGTCCTACCAAGTGCACCAAATCTGGGCAGCCCCTGATCCTCCTCCGTCGCCTCAGGAGAACCCCGAACCTCCCTCGCCCGCCAAAGTTCCAGACCATCAGGGGAACTTCCTCTTTAATGAGAACAACCCTGGTGGATTGAAATTCGAGAACGGAACCGTGAACGGGTGCCGAGTATCCACCTTCGTCCGTGACACCGGGTGCACTTGTGTCGTAGTGTCTGAGGACCTACTTCCCCCTGTTGGCCCCGACCATAAGAAGTTTGCGGTGGTCCACGACTACCTCGGCCGGGCCAGTCGTTTCCCAGTAACTCGTTGTCACATCGAGTGCGACTATATGTCCGGTCGAGTAGAAGTGGTAGCGGCCCCAATCAAGTTCTGCTCCGTTCTGATCGGTCGGAGCCCCGTAATCCACGACCATCCCTTGGCCCAGCCCGTGATTACCCGTACACAGGCAGCCCTGGACTCCCATGCCCCGATTCCCCTGGAAACCCCTATCGACCCGGAGTTCCAAGTCTTCCATAGCGACAAGTTTTCCCGCGCCCAGAAGGAGTGCGCAACTCTCCTCCCCCTTTGGGAGAAAACTAAAACCCTCGAGCGTGAGTCCACCTGAGGTAAAAAACGAGTGTCGTATCTCGTGAAGAAAGATTTATTGTATCGTGCCTGCTCGGAAGCCACCGATCAAGAAACACATGTCTTGTGTGTTCCCCGTGAATACGTCCCGCAAGTATTGAAGCTCTCCCCTGACAGTTTATTCGCCGGCCATTTTAGCCATAATAAGACCGCACAACGAGTCTTCAAGTATTTCTTTTGGCCAGGTGCAGCCAGAGATATCGCCGAATATTGTCGGTCATGTGATATCTGCCAAAAGACGTCCGCAAAAGGGCGGGTTAAGCCATTCCCCCTTCAGATAGGCCCCATAATCACTGAGCCCTTCTCCCGAGTGGCTATCGACCTGATTGGCCCTATTCGCTCCCTTTCCAGCGAAGGACATTGCTACGTCCTCACCTTTTTTTTTTTGTTTGTTTTTTTATTAGAGCTCATCTGGCGACTGCCTACATGGGCATTAGTCGCCGTATTAAAACTGGCCTAGTTCTAGGCTACTTTAAAATAAAATTAAACGAAGAAAAAAACACACCCTAAATGGGGGAAAGGAAAAAAACAAAAACAAATGCAAAAAACAAAACAAAACAAACCCTGCTTAAATAATAGGGAGAAGGCCGGCCTGCCCCAAAAAGTCAATAAGTCCACCAGTCGATGTGCACGCACTCATCCCGAGTACAAGGGACAGGCGGTAGCGACCCCGCCCATCCCGGTACCGGGACAGGTGTCGTGCGCGAAGATCACCCAGACTGGGACATTCGACAAGAATGTGCCGAACAGTCTGGGGGACGACGCAGTCCTCACCTTGGTAGACTTCGCTACCCGTTTCCCAGAAGCAGTCTCCCTCAAGAAGATTGATAGTATCACATGCGCCGAAGCACTGATATCCATATTCTCGCGCGTGGGAATTCCCAAGGAGGTACTGTCAGATCGAGGGAGACAGTTTACTTCCGAACTCATGGAATATGTAGGCAAGCTTCTGATGGTAAAACCTTTGTTTACCACCCCTTACCATCCGGCTGGGAACGGTATGTGCGAGAAATTAAACGGGACCCTCAAATCAGTCCTTAAAAGGCCCTGCATTGACCAGCCCCGAGAATGGCACCGATACTTGCCGGTTGCCCTTGTCGCGTTCAGAGAGATTCCTCATACAACCCTTGGATTCGCCCCTTTCGAGCTCTTGTACGGACGGAACGTACGCGGCTCCCTCAGCATCCTGAACGAACTCTTTACTAATCTCCAACTGGACGAGGAAATACAGACCTCCTACTCTTATCTCCTGGATTTGAGAAAAATGTTAGAAGAGTGTGCTGAGCTGGCCTATAAGAACGCGGACGTGAATTTAGAGGTATAAGACCTATTTTGACCTTAAGTCACGAGAACCAAAATTCAAGGCTGGCGCGGAGGTGCGGTTACTACTTCCCACGGAAAGTAACAAACTCCTTAGCCAGTGGAAGTGACCCTACCCCGTCCTTGAGGCTAGAGGGCCAGTGGATTACCTAATCCGTACTCCGGCGGGAGGGAAGGTTTTCCACGTGAATATGTTAAAAAGGTACCACCGGCGAACAGGTACCCACAACTTGGTAGCCCCAGACGAAGAATCCCCGTTGGAAGCAGCATATCCCGCTGGCCCCCTCAACGTCGTCCAAGTAGTTTGTATTGAGTCAGACAATGAATATCCCCTTCCGTCACTACCCGAATTTCCAAATCCATCTGAGGCGATCGCACTCGACGTCTGCCCCCAGCTAGCTCCCTACTCCAAGAATCAGCTGCAGCAGATGCTGAGCGGATTCGACGATGTCATTTCTAACACCCCCGGCTGCTCTAATCAATTTGAGCACGACATTGTCCTCATTACCCAAGAAGCCATCCGCTCCAAGCCATATCCCCTCCCCATCCACTTTAGGAAAGCTTTCAACGAAGAGGTGGATAATCTGGTAGCGTTAGATATAATAGAACCCTCGGCGTCCGATTATTGCTCCCCCATTGTTATGGTTCGCAAACCCGACCACACTTTCCGTATGTGTGTCGATTTTCGCAAGCTGAATTCGGTAACGGTGTTCGACGCAGAACCCATTCCCCTCATAGATGAAAATCTCCATTTTGTTGAGGAAATGAACTTCATTTCCGAATTAGATCTCTGTAAGGCGTACTACCAAATTCCCCTTCGTCCAAACGCCATCAAGTATACCGCCTTTCCAACATATAAGGGCCTCATGCAGTTCAAACGACTTCCCTTTTTGCTAGTCACTGCATGCAGCAATTATAACAGAATGATGCGAAGAATCGTGGATGGGCTGCCCCACGTCTCTTTTTATTTCGACAACCCGTATGTAGCGACCGCTACGTGGGACCAACACCTGATCGCTATACGCGCCCTACTCAATAGGCTTCGTGAGCACGGGCTCACCCTTGGGCCTACTAAGTGCCACTTAGCTTATGATACGATTAAGTATCTGGGATTCAAGATCGGTAAAAATCAGATGAGCCCCCAAGAAGAAAAAGTCTGAGCCATCGTTGAGATGCCTCCCCTGCACGAAGAAACAGTTGAGGTCATTTGTGGGATCTCTCTCAATTTACCGCCTCTTCATTCCAAACTTCGCGTCAATCGCCGCACCGATAACTGCCTTGCTTCCCCCCCCAAAAAACACCGGATCCCCTTTCGTGGGACCCCGAAACCTCCGCCAGGTTCCATCAGCTAAAGAACCAGCTAACGTCCGCTCCCATTCTGAGGCTCCCGAACCCGACTAAGCCTTTCGGCATTAGGACCGATGCCAGTGATGAAGGGATTGGATGTGTCCTCCTTCAATATGCTGATAACGGAGACAGCCACCCGGTGGCTTACGCGAGTAGAAAGCTTTTACCACGCGAGCGAAATTATTTAGTAATAGAACGGGAGGCTTTGGCAATAGTCTGGGGGGTTATCAAGTTCAGTATGTACTTAATAGGAAAACCTTTTGTAGTGGAAACAGACAACCGCCCCTTATCGTTCCTGAGAAATACGAAAAGTCAGAATGGGCGCATCATGAGGTGGTTGCTGATACTCCAACAATATCAGTTTGAAATAGTGTACGTCCGCGGCAGTGACAACTGTGTTGCAGACAATTTGCGTCGTAACCAGGTGGCAGAAGAAGCCGACGAGCCATCAAATTAAAATAAATGTAAATATAGTATTTCTCCTATAACCTAGAGGTTAAATGCTTGGCAAAAGTTTGCCGATATTATAAGCCCCTATGTATGAATATATATATATATATATATATATATATATATATATATATATATATATATATATATATATATATATATATATATATATATTATCTCATTAATGTTCCTAATTATGATTTTTAGGGGTCCACTAAATTGTTAAGTCTTTTGTCCCATATTTAGGCCTCCATTTAATTGTATCCTTTTGAGGGGTTCCACTGAAATGTCGCCAATGTTCTCCTGTGATTTTTCTTCTTTTTTTTTAAATTGTATGTTAAATTCTCTATAATCGACCTGTTTAAGGCTTATGTCCGTAAATTCCCCGCTGAGCTCAGATTTACGTTTTTTTTTTTGTATACACTTGTCGTAGCAGGTCAGAATTTCCCTAAACCTTTGATAATTCTAGTTTGACGGGTTGGGGTGATCCTTTCATACGCAACTGCTCTGTAAAGCATCATCTTTCGGTTGGGAGATGTGTGAGGGAATCCCCACGTGAAAGATCTTTAGCAGAAAGGAACTCCCATGTGCAGCAGAAGGCCTGGCTAGGACTAAAGTGGTAAGCCTGCCCCCCCCCCCTCCTTCCACAAGCGGTAGCCTCGAATCGAGTCCCCCACGATTCACCTTTATGCGGGCTAAAATAGCTCTGCAAGAAGATTCGAGGACCTTCGAGAGTATAGCTGTTTCCCGCTAACCCCCAACTCCGGGGAGAGCCTCGGACATAAATAACGCTCGACTCCCCGGAAGAGACACAGAATTGAGAAGTCTCGCCATAACCCAGAAGATCTCCCAATGGTTCCAAGTCAAGTGCTAGCAACAAAGCAAAGTGACAGCTGGACTACTTTGTGTATTTGGAATTAGCCGCAGCCAGGAGGTAATTCCACTGAACGATCACCCCGAGTGATTTTCCCGACTTCTTTCATCAACTCCTGTCGAAGCCCTCCTTGTTTCGGGGAGCCGAAATACTCTCTCCTGGACCGGAAGTTACCGCCCCCCCCCCCCTTCTTTTGGAAAACCGTCATCACTCCAACCTCCCGCTCGGAAGTCCAAGCGGTCTCACCTCACGTACAGAAGACATCCGTAAGCCAACCCCCCTCCCCCCCTTCAGTAACCCAATTGAGTTAATCTTCCCCCCTTCGTTTATTGATGTGATTTTTGCCCGTTAATTCTGAGGTAATTTTACCGTTCAATTCTCTTATTATTTTTTGTGTAAATAAAATTTAATTTTTGTACAAGTCTCTTTAAATAACCTTGAACTTTGCCATTGTCCCTAATTTACCTAACCTCGTTGCACTCTCTCGTTACTCAGCCCGTCTGAACGTGTGGTTTTCCGTCCCTTTTGTCGGTTGGCTTTCAAGCTATTGGTCCTCTCCCATAGATATAACATGGTATTGATATAATGTAATGTCATACCATGACAATGATAAACGACAATAAAATATAATTTTACCGTAATAACTAGCCAGAGATGATTTGATCAACCCAAGGTATCGGTCAAGGTGTAGTTTAGGGTGCGTATCGTAGTCACGACTTTTAATGTAACAGTTATAAAAAACAGTTATCTATGGATAAACAATGCCATAGATTAGGGTTGCACCGATATAAAAAATTAACCGATAACCGATATATCGGCGCCGATAAAAGGTTAACGAAATCAAAATAAAAAATATATATTTGAAAATATTTTTGCCGAATGGAGGAGCTATTGACGTATAAAAAAAATGTGTTCAAGGACGTCATTTCTGACCATTTTAGACGATCGCAATTTTGTTAATCTTAATCGTCCTCGTTTGTTTACAAACGTATACAATACTATGAATAATAAAATCATTCGATAATATTAAGTTTATTGCAGCGTAAATGCACTATTAATTTAAATTAGTGTATTATTTACATAATTATTATTATAACTTTTAAGTTATTTTAGAAATAAACGCGTGCATTGTGAGATTTAAGGCTAAGTTTGCAACTTCTAGATCATTATAGCGTCCCTCCCCAAGCAACATACGATGGGCGGTCAATAAGTTTTGCAATTCGGAAAAAAGGAAACGAGATATAAGGAAAAGTGGTTTATTATTTTTCAATATAACTACCCTCGACTTCAATGCACTTGCGCCACTTGTCCCTGAGGCTTCGAATTCCCGACAACCAGAAATCTCCCGACTGCTGTTCAATCCATTCTTGGACGGCGAGCTGGAGATCTTCATCGTCCCCAAACCGGCGTCCACGCAGTGCAGCCTTGAGCTGGCGGAATAAAAAGTAGTCGCTAGGGGCCAGATCTGGACTGTAGGAGGGATGGTTGAGCTCCTCGAATCCGCACTGGCGGATGGCAGCTTGTGCAAGTCTAGCCTTGTGGACAGGGACATTGTCGTGGAGGAGCAGGACACCGCGTGCCAACTTGCCGCGCCGCTTCTGACGGATGCACTTTTCAACCCAGCCAGTTCCTCGGCGTAATATTCGCCTGTGATGGTCCTTCCACGAGGCGCATAGTCCACCATCAACACTCTCTCAGAATCCCAGAAGATTGGGTCCGGAACTTGATGGGGGTCGGAGAGCCCCTGTGCTTCCAAGCTATGCTTTCGAGCTTGGTCTCGGGATCCAAGTGATGGACCCACGTTTCATCACCTGTCACTATGCGTGACTCGAATCCCGCCGGGTCTTGGTTGTACAGGAGCAGCAGCTCCTCCGAACTTTGACGACGTTGAAGTCGATCATGGGGCGTGAAGTTTCGTGAGGTTTCTAGGGACCCAACGGGCAGAGACCTTGGTCATGGCCAAATTGTCGTGGATGATGTTGATAACACTTCCATGTGATATTCCAAGTTCTCGCTCGATTTCTTCGACCTTCACCCGTCGATTTTCGAGGATCATCCTCTCCACACGTGCCGCATTGTCCTCGTTGGTCACGTCTGACGGGCGTCCTGGACGGGGGTCATCTTCAAGGGACTCACGACCATGGCGGAACTCCTTATTCCAGCGAGCAATGGTTGCATAGGAAGGGGCGGTGTCGGTGTATACTGCAACCATGCTTTCATGGCTCTCTTTTTCATTCTTGCCTTCCTTGGTCAAAAATTTGATCACTGCGCGCTCAAACTTCTCCATTGTTGAAAAATTTGTGACTGACGATCTGCGACCAGCTACTGCTTTTTAAATAGACGAGGCAGGAGCGTGCGGCTGCAGGTCCTGACTTGTCATAACTTGTCCTAACACCCCCACAAATAGCCATCCCCCCTTCCTCTTTTTTGCCCTACCGATTCGCAAAACTTATTGACCCCCCCTCATATATGTATCATATGCTGGCTTCCCTTATTTAACACGCATTATAACTTACTCACATAAATAGCAGGAGTCCACATCTTCACTACTTACAAGTACTTGAGCTAACAGGCCTACAACGGCAAATAAATGCAATTAACTTATGATTTCAAAACTTTCCAAGACGGCAGCAGCGTCTCACCAAAAGTAAATCGTAACAATGACAGGAATCGCCCCCCAGCGGGCATAGCGGCAAACAACCGCGCTCACTTATCGCTCGACTATGGAAGTAGCAGAATCCGGAATTTGGCGAAGCTACCAATCAAGTATTCGTTATCTATGGTCGTACTAGTCCTCGATATGAGGATCAAGATCTGAAAGTCGTTGTGATAGATCAAAAGACGGGACCTGAGACTTTTCGTTGGGATTTCAACCAAGGCAGTAAAACCCATGTGACATAAGCAGTACAGCCTTATGCAGCCAAGAACAGTCGTAGGGATATTCCCATTGATCGCGCGCAACGCCCATGTCCCCTCAAGTCGTGGTCTATTGCGACCTGCAGGCGCTAGAGCGCGTGTTTATGGAGGTTCTAAAGCCTCTCTTCTACCACGGCATAAGCTAGGTGGTTAGGTCCTTAAGCCTGGACAAAGGGTTGCGTAGATAGTCGTAGAAAAATTAAGAATGCTGAGAAGGAACGAGGGCGAAACACAACTTCCCACGGCCCCGTCAGTTAAAGTGAACCCAGTGACGGGGCTTTCCTAATTTGTATTCATCCCGGGAGGACGTGCGGCTCCTCCATGCACCAAGTGGAACTAGGCTACACAGGGTAGCCCCCTGCGGTGAGTTAAATGAAGAGTTGGTACAGAAAGTAGATGTTGGCAGAAGGAGAAGAGGCTAAGCTGGGACTGGACGGGGCTCTGAGCCACATCAGCATGGCGGCCAGGGAAGAAAATCGCCGTGCCCATCAACAGAGTGATCGGGGCCTTCCTTAAATTTCACTCGGGTCGTGGGGTCGTGGACCTCTTCCAGGTACCAAGTGTAACATGCTAGACAGAGTACTCATCTGTGTGACTGAGAAGCCAAGTAAACGAAACTTCTTAAAGGTTTGAACTTACCCCGAATCCAAGATCAACCGTCAAAGTAGAGGGCAAGGAAGTTGAAGTCGATTAAACTCCTCGCCAGATTTGCCCACCAAACTTAAAGTCACTTCCCTAATTAAAAAGTTATTTTTTAACTGAATTAAGGCACAAACCAGAAATACGAGTCCTAGTTTGGCCTGAGCAACTTCGCATGATAAAAGGTGGCGCTCGAATTGCTGCATCTGAAAGATTCAATTCAATGCACTTTTTATCTTAAGGGAGGTCGCTTGAGAGAATGGGGTCCTCTACGCATTTTATGAGTCAAACTGGGGTGATAAGGTTCTCTTTTGAGTCATTGTAGGAGTATTCTTAGGCTTTGGACGTTTTTTTTTTTAGTTTTAATTGAAGGCGGGGGCGGATTCTCAAAGGAAATTTGAAGGGGCACGATTTGAAAAGAAATTTTGAAAGGAAATTTGGGTAAAGGGGCAGTATGAATAGTTTGAGCGTATAGCGTAATTAAAATTTGACGGTTGATGTGTTTGGCTTAAAAGATAAATCCCATCAAATTTGGTGAGCACGGTCTGGTTTTCGAATGAGGCGGAATAGTTATTGGAAATATCCGTTAGGGTAGGGTAGTAAGGTTTTTTCGTTAACCTAAGTTCTCTTTTGAAATTTTTCAGAAAATTTGCCATACATGATGTCGGATAACAAGTGATTACCGGAGAAGGGCTTTTGTTTTCATTTAACCACAGAGCTGTATCTACAAATTAGATAACTGATCGAAGGGGCAGCATATTTTTTTTTTTTCGAAATATGTCAATTATGGCCAAAAGATGGATTGCATAAGTGCTGAATTGCAGCATCGTCCTTTTCCTGGGCATTGCCCGTGTTTTACAGGAAAATTAGCATGATGCAGATAGAGGTGGACAAAAAGATAAACGTAGGGAAGAACAGGCAGGGAAATGAGCAGAAGGCTAGGAAGTTAGGAAATTTGGTAATGTTAAGACAATAAGAAATAATACATTGAGAATATACTAAACAATGATTTTTTTTTTTTTTAGTGTGAGGGTTTTGACTACGGATTGACGCAGATGCCCTTCACTCAGCGAGAAAATACATTAATAGATATACGATGGCTTTGTTAAGAGGGGTAGTGGGTCTAGAGAATTTTTATGTTATTGCAATAACAATCATAGCTTGATTTGGCCTGAAAGAATTTTAGACCTGACGTCCAGATTGATGGTTATAAAATGTATGTTTCATAGAGATAGGAACAGGATGAAATGATGAGGTGTGATTATATATATTAGAGATAATCTCCAGTGTAGCGAAAACACTACAATTAAAACACGCTAACTTGTTATACGATTATTATATAAACCACCAAATCTAAGTAAGGAAGCTTCGTGTCCACTGTGGCAGGATATAGAACATGCATGTAGAAGTAGACATGTGTATATAATGGGTGATTTTAACTACAGAAATATAGACTGGGAAGCTCTTGTAGGTGATCAGCAGGCTGGATAATTTCCTTGACAGGTTATAAACCAACCCACTACGGGTGATAATATATTGGATTTAGGTTCTAACAGAAGGCATTAGCGATACAGTGATTGGAAGATATTGGGGAAATAGCGAACATTGCGAAATGAGATTTAAGTTAAAATGAAAAAAGGTTATCAGTAGGATAAATAAGGTTAAAATCACAGACTTTAGCAAAGCAGATTATAGTGGTCTGAGGAGATACTTGGAGACTAGCGAGTGAGGTCAGGTAAGGAAATGTGAGGTCAATGGGAGCTAGTCGAGCTGGAAGATAACCCCCAGGTAGAGACGACTAGAGTAGATCAGGAATATGAAACAGTTGTGAAACAGTTAATTGCCTAAGAGAATATTAAAAGTCCGTTTTGGCAAATTTGAACAAAAGGCTGTCGATCCTAAATGGATGTCGGGCAAAATTAAACATTATACTGACATTAAAGTACAAATAAAAGGCGGATAAGCCAATTAAGGCAGAAATATAATGAGCAAACTAGGGACATTAAAACTATTAGGGAGGCAAAGAGATATATATATATTTTTTTTAAAATTTTAATTTTAGGAGCCTATCTGACGACGGCATACTTGGGCATAAGTCACCGTGCTCACAACAGCCTAGTACTAGGCTACATTAAAAGAACTATTAAAAAAGAACAATAATAAAAAAAGTCAAAGGGCAGGAAGCCCACTCCGGAGTCGGGGGGTGGAGGAGAGGCACTTCCCCCCGGCGCAGTAACGTGAAACTTACGAAAACAACAATAACAGTGAATAAAGTAAAAGCAAAAAGTCAGAGTAAAGGGGACACGTGGTAGCGACCCCGCTCATCCTGGTACCGGAACAGGTAACGTGCGCGAAAATCACGTGGACAGGGACAATTATTTAATTTTATAAAGCCCATCTGGCAACTGCCCACTTGGGCATAAGTCGCCGAAAACAAGACAGCCTAGAACTAGGCTACTTTAAAATAAAAATATGAAAACTTAATGATATAAATTGGAAAAACTTAACAACCAGGAAGCAATCTCCGGCAGCGGGGGGAGGTCCCCCTCACCCCGGTGCAGGAGAGTGCAACCTACAAACAAAACAATAACAAACAAAAAACGAAAAAGAAACTTAAATAAAGGGGAGAAGCCCGGCCTCCCCCCAAAAGTCAACACGTCCACAAGTCAATGTGAACGAATCCGTGCCGAGTACAAGGGACAGGCGGTAGCGACTCCGCCCATCACGGTACCGGGACAGGCAACGTGCGCGAAGATCCCCCCAAAAGTCAACAAGTCCACAAGTCAATGTGCACGAATCCGTCCCGAGTACAAGGGACAGGCGGTAGCGACCCCGCACATCCCGGTACCGGGACAGGTAACGTGCGCAAAGATCCCCCCAAAAGTCAAAAAGTCCACAAGTTAATGTGCACGAATCCGTCCCGAGTACAAGGGACAGGCGGTAGCGACCCCGCCCATCCCGGTACCGGGACAGGTAACGTACGCGAAGATCAACCAGACTGGGACATTCGACAAGAATGTTCCGAACAGTCTGGGAGACGACGGTCTTCGCAATAGGGCGCAGGCGAGAGCTCCATCAGATAGCGATGCGTCACACGAGTATGTCCGATTTGGAGACGACAGAAAGCAACCTGAAGCCACCGCGGCATTGGGGGATAGGTCCATGGGAACAGTCGCGGCGCAATGGCACGCAACTTTAAGTTCCATTCAACCGTCACCCATCTTCTTTGCCAAACAGTCCGAAGAGCTTCCCGTACTCCTGCCATGTAGTCGGTGTGAGGAAGAGCGAAACGCTGGTCCGGTCGCAGAGTCCTCGCGGACTCTTTGGCGCCCTCATTCCAAGTTGCAATGGCACGCAACTTTAAGTTCCATTCAACCGACACCCATCTTCTTTGCCAAACAGTCCGAAGAGCTTCCCGTACTCCTGCCATGTAGTCGGTGTGAGGAAGAGCGAAACGCTGGTCCGGTCGCAGAGTCCTCGCGGACTCTTTTGGCGCCCTCATTCCCCGCAATTCATACATGTCCAGGAACCCAGCAGAAGATAATCTCGACATCTGCCCGGCTCGCCAAAACCGTAGCGTCACGGATATCGCGAACCAGGGGATGCGGAGATTCCAATGCCCCGAGAGCACTCAGGGCGCTTTGTGAGTCGCTATAGATCACAATCCGGTGTCCGAACCGGGCACGTCGGGTAATCTCTCGTACCGAGTGATGTATTGCCATCAGCTCGGCCGTGAAGACTGACGCAGCGCCTGGCAGAGCCCCGCTGACTTCAAACAGAGGGGATACGGCGTGGAAGCCCACCCCCTCTTGGGATTTGGAGCCATCCGTATACACTGGCACGGTTCCAGCGTGACACGAGGTGTGTCCCAAAAAGGTCGAACGCAATACTCCCGGCGCCGTACAAGCTTTGGGACCAGAGGCGTTGCGACAAATAGCCAAATTTGGTACCCTCCAGGATGGCGTCCTGGGAAGAACCAGGGGCGCCACCGGCCCGAGAGCAAAATCTAGCTCTCGAAGGAGTTTCCTGGCCTTAAACCCAAAGGGCTTGGGGAATGACTGGCGTCTCTCGCCGGCATAGGCACCGTCGAGATCAGCTGCGGTTGCAGTGAAAGCTGTTTGCGACTGAGGAAGGCGCCGTGCTCGCGCGTACAGGCGAGTGATGCACTGCACGCGGCGCAGAGCGAGTGGCATCTTCCCAGCATCGACCAACAGGCTTTCAATGGGGAAAGTGCTGAAGGCACCGGTCGCAAGGCGGGGGCCGGTGTGGTGGATCGAATCCACCTTCCGCAATAAACGCTCGGCTGCGGATGCATAAAACTCGCATCCGTAGTCGAGATTCGAACGAACAAAGGATCGATAAAAAAGTAGGGCAGTAGCCCTATCAGCGCCCCAATCGCTGAACGTCACGGAACGGAGAATATCCATGGCGCGGGTACAAGAGATCCTAAGGTTGCGAATATGAGCCTCCCAGGTGAGGCGTCGGTCGAATACAAGACCAAGGAAACGGTGCGATTCAACTACATCCTGGCGCACCCCATTAAGAAACAAATCTGGTTCGGGGTGGAGCCGTGGATGGCGGCAGAAGTGCACCACCTTAGTCTTGGCCAAATAAAACCGAAACCTGTGCGCTTCGGCATAGCGAGAGATGCGGTTCAATGCCTGTTGGAGTCGACGCTCCAAAGTTGACATCTGGGCCGCGCCAAAAGAGATCGAAGGTCGTCCACGTAGAGCGTAGCGAGAAATCTTCTGGCAGCACCGAGGTGGTGCCGTTGATGCTCAGGGCAAAGAGTGTGACACTAAGGACACCCTCTTCCTGCTCCTTTGAGCTGGAGAGCGCTCCCCCCACCCGTACGCGGAATCGACGATCTCGCAAAAATTCAGATATAAAGACTGGGAGGCGTCCTCTCGCCCCCATTGTGTGGAGAGTCTCCATGATACCGTATCGCCATGCGGTATCATAGGCCTTCTCCCAGACTGGGACATTGAAAAATAATGTGCCGAACAGTCTGGGGGACAACGCAGTCATCGCAATAAGGCACCAGCGAGCACTACATCAAATAGCAGGAAGGCCCGCGAGTGTCCAATTCGGAGACGACATAAAGCAAGGTAAAGCGGTCACGGCAATGGGGGGGGGGAGGTCCAGTAGCATGCAACTTTAGGTTCCCCTCGATCGTAATCCATCTTTTTTGCCAAGACGCCCGTATTTCTGCCATGTAATCGGGGTTTGGAATGGCGGCGAAACAATGGTCTAGTCGCCCAATCCTCGCGAACTCTTTGACGCCCTCATTCCCGGCAATTTCTACATGGCCAGGAACCCAGCACAAGATAATCTCGCCAAAATCGTGAGGCTACGGATATAACGAACCGGTGGATGCGGAGATTCCAATGCTCCGAGAACACTCAAGACGCTTTGTGACTCGCTATAAATCACAATCGGATCTCCGAACCAGGCACGTCGCGTAATCTCCCGTACCGAATGGTGCATTGCCACCAGCTCGGCCGTGAAGACAGATGCAACGTCTGGCAGAGACAGGCTAAATTCAAACAGATGGGATACGGCGTGAAACCCGCTCCTATCTTGGGACTTGGAGCCATCCGTATACACTGACACGGTTAAAGCGTGAGACGAAGTGTTGTCCAAAAAGGACGAACGCAATAATCCAGGCGATGCAGAAACTTTGGGAGCAGAGGCGTGGCGACAAATGGTCAAAAATGATACCCTCCAGGGTGGCGTCCTGGGCAGAACCAGGGGAGCCACTGGCCCGTGAAATACACTGAGCTATCGAAGGAGCTTCCTGGCCCTAATCCCAAAGGGCTTAGGGTATGACTAGCGTATCTCAACGGCGTATGCACCGTCATAAGCAGCTGAGAATGCAGTGAACGTTGTTCGTCGCTGAGGGAGGCGAATAATGAACTGTGCACGGCGCAGAGCGAATGGCATCTTCCCAGCATCGACAAGTAAAACCGAAGCCTGTGCGCTTCGGCATTACGAGCAACGCGGTTCAATGCCTGTTGAGTCGAAGCTCCAGAGTTGGCATCAGGGCCGCGCCAAAAGAGATCAATAGGTCGTGCAAGTAGAGCGAAGCGAAAATATTTTCCGGTAGCACAGAGGTTATGCCGTTGATGCTCAGGGCGAAGACTGTTGTAAGGACCTTTCCCTGCGAGACATCTTCAGGCCTCATTGGGCTGGAGAGGACCCCCCCCCCCCATATACGCGGAATCTACGATCTCGCAAAAAATCAGATATAAAGATTGGGAAGAGTCCACTCGCCCCTATCGTGTGGAGAGTCTTCATGATACCGTATCGCCATGCGGAATCATAGGCCTGCTACAGATCGAAAAACACCGTTGCATAATGCTGCCTATGAAGGAAGGCCTCGCATACGGCATTTTCCAGTCGGAGCAGAGCATCCGACGTGGAGTGGAACTTGCAGAAGCCGCACTGTGTAAAAGACATATGGTCTTCGCAATTTCTCCATCAACTTGCACACGAACGATGTTAGAGAGATTGTGCAGAAACCGGACGGGATAGAGTGATATCTACCCGTTTTGCAAAAAAAGGAGCAGAGTAGCGATTCGCCCGGAATCTGGGAGAATACCCTCTACCTAGATCCTGTTGAATAAATCTAAGAGAAAGGACATGCCTCGCTCACCCATGTGTCGAAGCATGGCCTACGGACGATCGTTCGGACCAGGGGCGGTGTCCGCGATCGAACGAGAGCGGAACGCAACTCACTCAAAGTAAACCTGTCGTTGAAGGGTTCTCACCCTCTGAAGGTAAAGTCCCTTCGGCGGCCTTCCGCGACATCACGACGCGCATTGAATGCTGGCGGAGCAGCATCCCGGTTAGAGAATGCGGAGAAAGGGGTCAAGAAGTATTCCGCCAAGGAGGCAGGGTGTGAGATTGCTGTCCCATTCTCTTGGAGAACGGAAGGGAGGGGGTGCGAGAACATGGCCCGAATCCTTTTGACTCGCCTCCACACCTCTACCAGGGAGGTCTTCCCGTTAAGTGAAGACGTATGCCGGCCAAAAAGAGGGCGGGCGAGCTTAGAAATATACCAGAACCGAGCCCTGGTCCGACGAAATTCGCCGACAGTGAAATCGTTCGGGTGGCACTTATAGCGCATGTAGGCATAACGCTTCTGTTTGAGGGCCGTTTCATACTCCGCTGACCAGCAGAGTGGTCGGCGTGCTGCAAAACGGCTTTAAGTTGTAGGAATACTAGTTATACACACAGCAATGAGTTAGGTACAAGATGATGAGGTTGCCGGAGAAAAACTCAACGGCCTCATCAACCAACCTAAGCTCCTCGACTGAGACAGAGAAATCAGTCATTTCCTGAAATGAGGAGCACCGCGCCAGTACCAAGAACCACTGGGGCGGGCTCTCGGGAGGCAGCGGCCCAGAAAATGATATTTGAATGATATTTGAGTGGTCGATACCATGGAGGTATCGACCACACCCTACCGGAAATCAGGCTGTACATCCGGGGAGAACAAAGATAAATCGAGGAAGCAAAATGAAGCGGTTAACGGGCAATGATGCCTAAACTCATCTGCATTTAGGAGACTTATCTCAAGCTCGTCAATCGAGTCGGCAAGGACTTGACCCCTAGGATTAATCGAGTAGTCTCCCCATTGGGCGTATATACCCTTCAGATCTCTGAGCAAGAGAAAATGACTCGGCCCCCGTGCCACGACACCGTGGAAGTCCACCACGTCGAAGTCGGCTGACGGTGGAATGTACGCAGAAATAACAGTATACCTCCTAACGAGGTGCAGCTGCACAGCCACTGCCTGAAAGGAGCTATCTAAAGCAAAGAGACGCGCGGAGACATTATGCTGGGTGTAAATCGCGCCTCCTCGTTGCCGGCCCACATCCCATGGTGGTGGGGTCACAATACCCTTATACCCCGGGAGGGTGGGCAGGGGGGACGCGAGGAGACGAGCTTACGCGGCTCCTCCCAGTTGGCCCGAAGTTAGCGGCGATTCCATTGAAGGAATATGGCATCTAGGCATAGCTCAGAGGAGATGGGGGGCCTTCTTCGAAGAGAAGACCCTGACGGGAATGGCAACCCTTCCCGTAGGCAGAACTTGGAGCCCTGTTGCCCGGATAATGGGCTAAAGGCGGTGTCGCCTTCGAGGACAAATCGGGGGATGGTTGGGCTCACCATGCGAATGTTTTACTCCCTCCGCCTCGAAACCTTAGGTGAGCAGGGCGGCTTCGGAGGCGGGTCTCCCTCTTTTGGAGGATCGACAGTCTCCGAGCCACCCAGCCACTGCTCCTTCACTGTTCTCCTCCTTTCGGGGGGCATCTTTAAGAACCACGGAAGCTGGCTTCACAAACAACTTCAGGGGTGTTTCCTCTTGTGACCCAAGCGATTTGGTGGAGGTGAGCGGCCGTTTCGCCTTACGCAAACGGTCAGGCTTGGGGGGAGGAGGGTAGCCCTGGTTTCAGCCAGAGCTGGGTGTGAACCCTTTATGCCGTCAGCTTTACCAGGGAAGCCACGGGGGTTAGAACCCCCAGAAGGGTTCCAAATGGGCGCGGAAACGACCGTGCTCGTAGGCGTGGAGGGGCCGGGAGCAGAGGGTGTCTTTCTTAATATTGAGGCATAGGATGTACCAGGCAGCGCCAGGACCAAGTCCTTAGCCTCGCAAAATGAGAGACGATCCTGTGCCTAAACGGCCAGGATTTCCTTCTCAGGAAAATACGCACCATATTGCTTCAAAGAAGTGGGGTGCGGCTCTCTGCATTTGACACACTTGGCTACACACGATTTTGACTAGTCGTGTGCGGCCTAGGAGCAACTTACACAGACTTCAGGTAGCCCCGATTTTGCGAGTCTACGAGTGATTTAACTTGGCCGAAGCAGTGACAGTAGCACCTCTGCGGCAGTGGAACGAATGCCTTCACGCGGTAGCGATACCAACCGGCACGCACCGACTCGGGGAGCTTGTCAAGTTCGAACGTGACGAAAAGTGTAAGGGTGGACCTCAAGGCCGCTCCACGTTTTCTCATCACACGTTCGACCTTGACCGCCCCATGGTTGGCCAGCTCTAAGGTGATGTCATCTATGGAGTAGACTACGAGTTCCCTCGCATAAAATACTCCTTTGATGTATCATGTTGCCCTTAGCCAACATGCTACCATCAGTGGAGCGAATAACAAGGAAGCGTTTGATGCAGCAGACTCGAAAACCCCAAGCAGCTTCTGAATGAGAGGCTCGAACGTAATCGAGGCTCCGTTCTGTGCAGTTTTGGTCTTCATCTAGGAACCCACACGCGGGGAAGCAGCGGGGTCGGACGTGCCGGCTTGGTCGTTTCCCGAAACGGCAGCAGACCCGCCCGCCCCCGTGGCTCCCGCGGAGGAAGAGGATTCTCGAGTTTTTAGACTTTTTTTGTTCCTTTTTTTTTAGGAGAGGAGGGCGGGAAATGAACCAGCTTCTCTCTACCGCCGGCAGGAGCCCTCAGGCCAGATGGACCGGCCTCAGAAAGAACCTTATTTGAAATGGAGGTCCTGCTGCCATAGGGGCACCAGCCTGGGGAGGGGATCTCCCCTCTCTTGTAAGGCATCGGGGTCCCGAGCCGTCTGAAGATAGCCTTGCACAGGGACGTACTTGGGTTCAGTGCTTGGCACAGAGCCGATGTTCGACCCCATAGATCCTACCATCTGAGGCTGGGTTACATCAGGGACCAAGTCCATCTCAAGGGGGTCCTCCATTTGGTCATCCCCCCACCCCTAAGTCATCACAGATCCCATTCGAGGTTCTTTTTTTCATCTTCCAATGCCGGCGAACCGGCATCCGTCGAGGAAGACAGGGGGGCAGGTACATTGACCACGCCTGCAGGACATTAATGGGCACGAACTGACGGGCCCTGGCGTCTTTTGCTCCCTACTGGGGGTTGGCCCTATTGAGCCGCCCCAACTGGGAGCGGTCAATTATTGGCTGCCGACCTGCTTTCTTAGCAGTCTCCTTGGAAAGTAAAGGAGTGACTGCCGTTGAAAAAGTGAGAGAATGGCTTAAGGGGAAGTCCCCCTGCACCCGTAGGCAAAGGAAAGGAGTAAGCCTCCTCTCCGGTAAAAGAAATTTTGAGGGTTCCCTTGACAGAGCACAGGAAAAGACTCGATTTTTTTTAGTGAAGCCACACGAAGGCGGCTCCAGTCATGGTAGAGATTTTTTTTATTGACTCATCATTGAGCATAGTGACCCTTTGTAATTCATGGGATGCACACGCTCATCACCCCTACCCAGTGGCCTGCTTCTCAAGGGTGAATATGGGCCCGGCAGAACCACCTGCCGCAACTTGATGCCACTCCTCTCGCCTAGTGACCTTAGGCGTAAAAAATTATAGATAGTGAAAGGAGAAAGGGGATGTGAAGAAGGTGAAGGTGTGCGTAAATCAGGTTGTTAAAAACCCGCAACCCAAAACCGGAGCTCAGGGGTGAGGGGGCGTTGGCCCCTACCCCCTCAGCACCGATCCAGGATGTTTGGCAGAGAATAAGCTGGTCGGTCAGGGTGTGTGTGTGTGTGTGTGTGGGTGGGTGTGTGTGTGTGTGTGTGTGTGTGTGTGTGTGTGTGTGTGTGTGTGTGTGTGTGTGTGTGTGTGTCTCTCTCTCTTTCTTTCTCTCTCTCTCTCCCTAGAAAGTAGAGGGAGAAGTGACGCCCCCTTGTCGCGGGAAGATAGCTTGTGTGTACCTTTGACTTTTCGAGGTATGTCGGCGGGGGTACCTCATTTCTGGGTACCCCTGGTAGGGCTTCCCTTGTCGATTTGGTCGGAAACGAGGTCCCAGACTAAGTGCGTCCTTTCTTCCTTTTTCTGCTCTATCCTTCTCCTTTTTTTACTTTTATCCTTTATCTTTCATTTATACAAAAAGAAAAAAAAAAACACTACTCCTATCGTGTCACTCTTACCCTTTTTTCCCTCGATCTACATATAAGGACCTGGCAGCTACCTCATGCGTCAGAAGAGAGGTAGCGTAATTATTGACCATTCCCAGTGACCGTTGACAGGGGTGCATCTGGTAGCATCGGTCCGAGGTGACGGCCCTTTGTTCCCAGGTTGGTTGCCAGGCCAATAAAAGCCTTGGGGCGAGTCTCTTGGTGTAGCGGGACATCCATTGAACGCTGCTCCGAGATCTTGGCCGTCGTGAAGGGAGCTAGTAGCAGTTTACTAGGGGGCGTGCTACGTTGTTCACTTGGTGACAAATCGATGGCCCCTTCGGGGACTGTCAGTGCGGCTTGGTTGGGAGCCACGGCACGCCGAGGTTTGACTACTCGGTCAGACGAACATCAGCACATGGAGCGTGCCTTCTGAAAGATCCGAAGAATCTCCAAAGGATAGGCGGGAGAGACTCACGCGGGGCGAAATCGCCCCCCCCCCTTTTTTTATTTATTGATTGGTCGCAAAGTTTCTACTGTCATAAAGTGTTCAAAATGACCAGTAAGAAAGGACCAGGAGCACTCAAATACACGTGCGCAATATGCCAGATAGATAAGTGGTGCGTGGACTTTCCGGAGGGGTGTTATTCAAAATACCACCCGGCCACTTCCTGCACCGTCTGTATTCTAAACGGCCAAATTAAGGAGTTAAAAGAAACATGCAGTGCTTCCGAGGAGAGGTCTGGAAAGTTGGAGGAGAAACTAAAGAGCCTGGAATTGGAACACCTCTGACTGATTCGCAGGCTCGAGGTCAGGATAGCAGAGCTAACCTCAAGCCCCTGTAGTAAACACTGCATCTGCAGTATTACCCCCACAGCTAGGTCCGCATGCTACAACGAATAAACCAGCGAAGAAAAAGAAGGGAAAGAAGAAGGAAGAAAAGAAAGTTGAAACAGAAGATAAAGTAGAATCATAAGAGAAAGTTGAAACAGAAGATAAAGTAGAGGCAGAAGAAGAAAAGGTAGAAACAAGAGTATATAACAAAGGAAGATAGGGGGGAAAGGATCAATAAGAAAAAGAAGAGCAAGAAAAACAAGATGGAGAAGAAAGAGGGAACCGAGAATTCGCTTCCGGAAAGAAAGCCTCAAACCTCTGCATGGAAATGTCCGAAGAAGAAGAAGAAAAGGTAGAAACATAAGAGTATATAACAAAGGAAGATAGGGGGGAAAGGATCAATAAGAAAAAGAAGAGCAAGAAAAAAGGGATGGAGAAGAAAGAGGGAACCGAGAGTTCGCTTCCGGAAAGAAAGCCTGAAACCTCTGCATGGAAATGTCCGAAGAAGAAGAAGAAAAGGTAGAAACATAAGAGTATATAACAAAGGAAGATAGGGGGGAAAGGATCAATAAGAAAAAGAAGAGAAAGAAAAACAAGATGGAGAAGAAAGAGGGAACCGAGAATTCGCTTCCGGAAAGAAAGCCTCAAACCTCTGCATGGAAATGTCCGAAGAAGAAGAAGAAAAGGTAGAAACATAAGAGTATATAACAAAGGAAGATAGGGGGGAAAGGATCAATAAGAAAAAGAAGAGAAAGAAAAACAAGATGGAGAAGAAAGAGGGAACCGAGAATTCGCTTCCGGAAAGAAAGCCTCAAACCTCTGCAGGGAAATGTCCGAAGAAGAAGAAGAAAAGGTAGAAACATAAGAGTATATAACAAAGGAAGATAGGGGGGAAAGGATCAATAAGAAGAAGAGAAAGAAAAACAAGATGGAGAAGAAAGAGGGAACCGAGAGTTCGCTTCCGGAAAGAAAGCCTCAAACCTCTGCATGGAAATGTCCGAGGGTTACCCTTGTGGGCGATTCCCAAGCACGAGGTTTGCAGCCCCTGCTAGCGGCCCGCCTTCGCACTAGTGTGAAGGTATGCTGCCAGCCAGGACGGGGAAATCGCCACATCACGATAGAGGCTGAGAAATCTCAGATCTTCGAGAATTAAGTCGTTACCCTGATGGTGAATGGCAATGACCTCTACCTCCGAGGCAAAGTAGGCCCCAGTGAGAAAATTCTCAGCAGGGTCATGGGAGCCGTGGACGACTGCGGATTGAAAACTCGCAGACGGGTCGTTGCAGGGATGCTCCCAAGAAGAGCTCCTAGCCGGACAGCTCACTCAAGGAACGTGACCTTAAACAAGCGCCTGGCCGACCTCTGTACGGGGGAGGGGACCTTCTTTCTGGACCCTTACAGCACCTTATAGGGTCGGACGGAGTGCACCAAAGGGACGGAGTGCACCTTTCATTCAAGGGAAAGGCTGTACTCTGTAAGTTAATCAAGGATGTCGTAGAGCGGACGCAGAGGAGCGTCCGACCCCAATAGTGAAGGCGGACGTAAGACAGTATGCCCATGTCACTCCTGGAACGACCTTCTTAGATGTGGCAAAGAGAGGTACTGCCACACTAAAGAAGCCGGGAAACGGAAGAGCGTAGGGAGTCCTACACTGGGGGACTCCATCAAAGTTCTTCTGTTCAATGCGAGGTCAATCGGTTTATTGAGCTCCGTGGCGTCGTAGCAACAGAAGAACCTGAGATGGTGGCCATAACGGAGTCGTGGATAAAAACCTCGAGCCGAAATTTTGAAGGTGAATTCACGATTCCCGGTTGACAGCTCTTCCTGAAAGATAGGCCAGACAGAGACGGTGGCGGTGTGATTTTGTATGGCAAGGATAATCCCAACAAGACGAATTGCAACATCGTATCCGACCATGAACTACTAGTAGGTGTTGACCTAGAGATAGATCCAGCCAAATACAGGACCCTGGTGGTTTACAGACCGTGTCCAACTCTTAGAACAGGACAGGAGTCTGTACCAGGTGTTGGGCGAACTTGTAAAAGACAGAGTGTGTATCGCCATGGGAGACTTCCATACCCATGTTGACTGGGAAACAAGAAAACCCTGTGGCGAGAACGCACTACTCCTGGAGTTCGCCAACAACGAGTTCCTCACTTGAGAGAGCCAACGAGAAGAGACAATATCCTCGACTTGGTTTTCACCTCTGAGGATGACATCGTTGAGGACCTCTCTGTTGGCGAAGAGCTCGGTGGCAGTGACCAACGACTAATTAGAATTTGTAGTCAAAGTCCCGAAGGCAGGGCCTGCAACTAGTAAATCGAGGAAACTTGATTTGAGAAGAGCAGACTTTACAGGTCTTCGTGCTGGACTGACTGGCGCGAGGCTAGAAGTGTGCGATGTTGTTGAAGACTCGTGGAACAGTTTCAAGACCATATTCATGAGTCTTCAATCGCGTTTTATCCCTCTGAAATGTCCCCGTCGGTCTTCTGTTCAACCAAAGTGGTTTAATCGAGAAATCGGCCAACTGCATGGGGAGAAGAGAACTGTGTACCGGCAATCGAAGATCTCGGGTGCCTTTGACGAGTACCGGAGGCTAGCCAGGAGAGTGAAGTCCAGCATAAGGGCGGCTAAGCGTACTGAGAAACTCCGAGTGGCGAGACTCTGCAAGGAGAATCCCAAGTTCTTCGGCTATGTAAATAGCCGAGGAGGGTGCATTAACTCACTCAGAGGCCGAAAATGCCAACCTGCTCAATGACTACTTCTCTTCAGTGTTTACTGAAAGGTGTGGTCCCATCCCCCAGCCAACGAGTTCCTACTCAGGGAAAAAGCTGGAGGATATGGACTTCACCGAAGGAGAAATAAAGAAAAAGATCGCCAACCTAAAGACGAATAAGTCCGCTGGACCGGACGGGTTTCTATCCAAGGTGTTGAAGCAAGTGTGCGAAGTATCACGACATCTGTGCGCTATCGTTAACATGTCAATCCGGACCGGATGCGTTCCTAGAGAATGGCGTGAGGCGGAGGTGACTCCGATCTTCAAGAAAGGAGACCCCAGCCATCCCGTCAAACTACCGACCCATCAGTTTGACTTCGATAGTCGATAAACTCATGGAAAGCCTGAGAGTGGACAAGATAACGTCTTATTTAGAGTTAAACCTGCTACTGAAGAGTTCCCAGCACCGCTTCCGAAGGCAACGGTCATACCTGAAGAACCTTGTAAAATTCTTCGACTTCGTGTTCAGTGAGAATGGTCGGGATAAAACGGTGGATGTTGTGTACCTGGACTTTCAGAAGGCCTTTGACAATGTACCACACCACCGCCTTCTCCGGAAAGTGCGTGGGCAGGGCATAGACGGCAATGAGTGGTGGTGAATAGACAGGCTTCTGAATAGGCGCCCGTATCTAGCGGTGTCCCTCAAGGTGCCGTCCTGGGACCAATACTGTTTATTATCTATGTCAACGACATGGACGGTGACATGGTTACCAGAATCTCTAAATTTGCCGACGACACCAAGTTTGGTATCAATGTGGCAAAGGAGGGGAACACTGTCCGCCTGAAAGAGGGCCTTCAAAGGATTGGGGAGTGGTCGGACACGTGGCAAATGTCTTTCAACGTGGGGAAATACAAAGTAATGCATATCGACCACAGAAACCCCAAATCACAGTACATCCTTAGGGGCACTACTATTGAATCCACCGACACTGAGAAGGACTAGGGTGTAACTATCACTAGCGACCTCAAGTTCTCGAAACAGTGCATCGAGGCAGAGAAGAAAGCCCAAAGGATGTTAGGTTACATAAAGCGCCAGTTTGGAAACCGTAACAAGGAGATAGTAGTTTGTCTGTACAACTCCCTCGTTCGGCCGCACCTGGATTATGCCGTACAATTTTAGAGTCCTTCGTTCGAAAGGATATCGCAAGGTTGGAACACGTACAAGCCAGGGCAACCAAGCTGATTCCCTCTATCCGACATAAAAGTTATGAGGATAGACTAAGGGAATTAAATCTGTGCTCGCTGGAAACGAGTAGACTGCGTGGTAAGCAAATCGAAGTTTTCAAAATACTTCAAGGGTTCGACAATGTTGACTACCGGGATATTTTCACACTGAGTGAGAACAGAACGCGCAATCACGGCTTCAAATTTGAATTGAAGCGTCATGGGGAATTTCAACACACAAGTTGACTGGGAAACCAGAGAACCCTGTGGCGAGAACGCACTACTCCTGGAGTTCGCGAACAACGAGTTACTCACTCAATGGGTGAGAGAGCCAACAAGAGGAGACAATATCCTCGACTTAGTTTTCACCTCTGAGGATGACATCGTAGGGACCTCTCTGTTGGCGAAGAGCTCGGTGGTAGTGACCACCGACTAATTAGATTTGTAGTCCAAGTCGCAAAGGCAGGGCCTGCAACTAGTAATTGAAAAGAGCAGACTTTGCAGGTCTTCGTGCTGGACTGACTGACGCGATGTTGTTGAAGACTCGTGGAACAGTTTCAAGACCACATTCATGAGTCTTCAATCGCGTCTCATCCCTCTGAAAATGCTCCTGTAGGTCTTCTGTTCAACCAAAGTGGTTTAATCGAGAAATCGGCCAACTGCTTAGGGAGAAGAGAAATGTGTACCGGCAACCGAAGATCTCGGGTGACTATGACCAATACCGGAGGCTAGCCAGGAGAGTGAAGTCCAGCATAAGGGCGGCTAAGCGGTCTGAGGAACTCCGAGTGGCGAGACTCTGTAAAGAGAATCCCAAGGAGTTCTTTGGATATGTAAACAGCCGTAAACCAATCCGTCGAACGATTGGTCTTTTGAGAAATGAGGAGGGGGCATTAAAGCACTTACATGCAGAAAAGGCTAACCTCCTTAACGACTACTTCTCTTCAGTGTTTACTGAAGTGTGGTCCCATCCCCCAGCCAATGGATTCCTACTCGGGGGAAAAAGTGGAGGATATGGACTTCACCGAAGGGGAAATAAAAAAGAAGATCACTGACCTAATGACGAATAAGTCACCTGGCCCGGTTGGGTTTCTACCTAAAGTTTCGAAAGAAGTGCGCGATCAAGTGTCACGACACCTGAGCGCAATCTTCAACATGTCAATCCAGACCGAATGCGTTTCTAGACACTGGCGTGAAGCGGAGGTGACTCCTATCTTCAAGAAAGGAGACCATAGCGAACCGTCAAACTACCCACCTATCAGTCTGACTTCGATAGTCGGTAAACTCATGGAAAGCATGATGGTGGACAAAATGACGTCGTATTTAGAGTCGCACCTGCTACTGAGGAGTTCCCAGCACGGCTTCCGAAGGCAACGGTCATGCCTGACGAACCTTGTGGAATTCTTCCTCTTCGTTTTCAGTGAGCACAATCGGGACAAGGCGGTGGATGTGGTGTACCTAGACTTTCAGAAAGCCTTTGATAAGGTACCACACCGCCGCCTTCTCCGGAAGGTGCGAGCGCTGGGCATAGACGGAAAAGTAGCCGGCTGGATCGAGAACTGGCTAAGTGGCAGACGGCAACGGGTGGTGGTGAATGAACAGGCTTCTGAGTGGGTGCTCGTTACTAGCGGGGTGCCTCAAGGTTCTGTCCTGGGACTACCGGGATATTTTCACACTGAGTGAGAACAGAACGCGCAATCACGGCTTCAAACTTGAACTGAAGCGTTACAACCGCAATATGTGTGGAAATTTTTTCACTTACAGTATCTGCGGTAAGTGGAACGCACTTCCAGTGGAAGTTGTCAACAGTGAATCTGTTGACCAGTTCAAGTCAAGACTAGACAAAGTCTTGAAAAGTGGCCGTTTAGGGACGCAAAACAATTGAGCAGTCATGTGCCTACTCGATTGCTAGTCCAAAGGTACCCTCTTTGAATGGACCGTAAGGTCTCCTAGGGTACTTCCTTTCCTTGTTACCCTTGCTACTCTCTCTCTCTCTCTCATGATTTGCATCTATGATGAAACTAAAGCGGCGGATATAATTTACCTCGACTTTAAAAAGGCCTTTGATACAGTCCCGCACGAAAGGCTATTGATTAAAATTAGAGCAATTGGGGTGAGGGGCAACATACTTAAATGGATTATAAACTGGCTATCAAATCGTTCACAGCGGGTTGTTGTAAATGGGGCGTGTTTAGACTGGGCCCCAGTCACCAGCGGGGTACCACAGGGGTCAGTCCTGGGCCCATTATTATTTATTGTGTACATTAATGACTTGGATAATGGAGTGTTTAGTAGGATCTCTAAATTTGCAGATGACAAAAAGCTAGGAAGCCGTGCCCTTGCGAGACCCGATGTAGAGCAAATGCAAAGGGACCTTAATAAAATTGTGGAATGGGCAGATAAATGGCAAATGGGCTTCAACATAGGTAAATGCAAGGTCATGCATTTAGGATATCAGAACTTAAAAGTAGAATACCATATGAAAGACCAAATTCTCGAATCCGTTAACTTAGAAAAAGACCTGGGGATTTTAATCTCGGAGGACCTTAAAGTATCAAAGCAATGCGCAGAAGCTTGCAAAAAAAGCAAACCGAATGATAGGATATATTGCTCGGAATTTTACTTTCCTATCACCCCCCCCCCCCTCCTGGTTCGAAGAAGCGTGTTAGTGAATTTGAGGGATAGCTAAACCTGCATGTCAAGGGTACACATGTAGATAAGTGTGTACCGTAGAGTTGAAATAGTTAAAAAAAAAAAATATATATATATAACAAAAAAACACCATGAAAAAAAGAGCATGATACACTAACGTTAGAATGTGTAAGCGGACTGGCCTTGAGCGGACCTTGGGGTCTTTGCTGGTTCTTATTTCTCAAGTTCTGTAGTTCTCTCTCTCTCTCTCTCTTTCTCTCTAGTAATCACTCATTCACTTCCTCACTGGGTAAAAGCATAGTTACCGAGCAAGATATAATAGATTTTCAAAAGGACATTGACCACATATCTGAATGGTCTGAAAGATGGAATCTCCCACTAAATCTTGACAAATGCAAATTAATGCACGTTGGCCACAAAATTCCGAAGACAGAATTCAAACTCAATAACAAAATAAAAGCAGAAACAGAAATCCAAAAGGACCTCGGTGTTTGTATATCTAATGACCTAAATGTACACAGCACTGTGTTGATGTAGAAAAGAAAGCGCGAAAGATACTTGGATACATTAAGAGACAGAGCAGCTATAAAAGCGAGACGGTAATAATTAACTTATACAATGCTCTAGTAAGACCGCAATTAGAATATTGTGCGCAGGTATGGTCACCCTCCCTCAGAAAGGACATAGAAAGATTGGAGAGAGTTCAAGCCACGGCTATGAAGATGATTCCATCATTAAGAAAATACAATTACGAAACAAGACTGGAAAAGTTAAATCTATACAAACTAGAAACTAGATGTATGCGAGGTCAGCTCATTGAAGTATTTAAAATCGTAAAAGGAATTGAAAATGTAGACTACACCACCTGGTTCGAATTCAATAAAAATATCACACGAAATAACAGCATGAAGCTAGTCCCGAAAAAGTAGTCTTAATTTGTGTGGAAATTTTTTCTCGTACAAAATTGTAAATGCATGGAACCAGTTATCGGAAGAGATTGTCTAGAGTCCTACCGTTAATACTTTCAAAAAGAGATTAGATAAAATTATAAGGACGATTACTTTTTAAGATAATTTTTGTTTATTTGTTTGTTTGTTTTAAATAATTGATTCTTAACTAAATAATACAATAAAAAGATAGGCTCAGCTTTTCTATAAAAAATTCCTGACTGTACACTTTTTTTCGGACAGTAGGTGTCTTTTCATACTTTCTATGCCCGATTGACTCGGGTGGGAGAGGTGGGAGGGGAGAGCCTTGAACTGTACTATACTTTCTCTAAAGCAATTAGTTAAGAAAAAAAAACACAACAAAAGTGCCCCCTCGGTATGGACAAACTAGTCTTTTGAGGTACTAATATTCCTGGTAACTCCATTTTGAAGATCATGCTCGTCAAAATGATTCAAGGAAGCAAAGATATATTTAAGGAAATCAATTTCACTCTTGCATATCATGATTCGGGGGAGGGGAGCGGAGGGGACGTTTTCCCTCGCTAAGAATGAGGGTTATCTTTCTAATTAGTATAGCTCGTCCTTTAACGAACATTAAATGCCTGTTTGCATTTCTCGAGGATGGATGCATTTCCAAAGAAAAGTCTGAAATTGAAATTAAAAAAGATATTAAACGATTAGAGAGACTAGTTTTTAAATTTGATACTAAAACTCATTCAACTTTAATACAAAATTATTGTTCCACTTTCTTAATTCTTAATTTTGATTGAAAAGCTGAACCAACGTACTAGTTGATTTAATAACTGAAAATGTTGGACAGGAAAAAAAGTGTAAGATAATCGGTTAATTAACTTTTGGATTGAAAAAATATTTTTGCCTCTTCACAAATTACTCCCAAGCAATTTTTAGCTCCGAATTAAACTCATTAATTTCGATCAGTTGTATAAATCAGGAGAGAGAAAAATAGGGGTTTGAAGAGTGAAAGAATTTAATCGTTTGTTGATGTTTGAATTGGTTCGAATTGTGCTTTGACGTTTGAAACAAAGATACTTACAAACAATATTCTTGTAAATAGATTTCAAATGTAAAAATAACTTCACCTACCTTGCCTAGGGAGGAATAAGAGAGGAGAGAAAGAAAATAGGGGTTTAAGAGAATGAAAGAGTTTGGTGATAAAGGAATTAGCTTGAATTGTGTTTTGACATTTGAATCAGCGAAACTTACAACCAATATTCCCGTAAATCAGTTTAAAATGAAAAATATTAACTTACCTCCCCCGAAATCTGTAAAGAAAGTGATGATGGGGCGAGGAAGTGAACATGTTTGTAAGATGTATATACCCAGGGATCGTCCCACAGGGATTGGGGCCGGGAGGGAACGTAATCGCGTGAGATTGGCATAATGGGGATACGCATCCCTCCAGAAGTTAGCTGTAGCATGGTTTCCATGATACACTTGAAATCCCCAAGGGGGGGATAGTAATAAAAAAGAAAGAGGGAGGGGGGGCAGAATGGTAAATGGGAGGAAGATTGGGGGAGTGTTAAATACGGTTACAAAGAGACGAGGGGTTGAAGCAACCCCCTTCAGGACCTGACCAGGGACTAATGGACGAAAGTTGGTAGGCGACTAGCCTACAAAATTAGGCTTTACCTGCCAGGAAAGGTGAGAAGAGTATCGTAAATAGAATGGCCAAGGGGGTTGAAAGGGAAACGTCTAGAATAAAGCCAGGTAGTCTCAATCTAAAACATTTGAGACTACGGCAGGCAGCGGAGCCAGAAGGGCGCGCAACCCTTCCAGCTGCCATGTCACCCCACGCAGATTTTGATTGGCGATGGCTTTGAGGTGGAATTCTGGACGCAAGCCTCCCGATGCGGTCTATGGAGAGCACGCTAAGCACCCGTAACAAATAATGTTACCTTTACATTAACAACGCTTTCCAAACAAATGGGTCTCAACAAAAATGATCTTAAATATCCTACCATTAATTTAGAGCAGGGGTCCCCAAACTACGGCCCGCCGCTGAAGTGTGGATGCAGCAATTACAGGGCAAATATTGATGATACCTTAAAAGCTAAACGCCAGTTTCACAAATTTCACTAACCTTTTTTGCTGCTTAGTTTGTGAGACTCGGATATGTGCGCACTGGGTGTGATAATACTATCTTATTGCTAACGACGCCTTATTTGGGAGTTTTTTGATAAATAAATGTTTGTTGTCTTTATTTTTTGTGTATTTTGTGTATTGGTAAATAAATATGTTGGTTGTCTTTATTTTTTTGTGTATTCAATATATTGTATTGAACAAAATGGTTATGCGGACCGCGCTGGTCATCCTCTCAGTTATATGGCCCACTGTGAAAAAGTATGGCGACCCCCGTTTTAGAGTATAACCCACGTGAAGAACAAAAAAAAACCCTATTCTGAGCACTTTCGTCTTTCCAGGGTTTGAAAACGCGAAAGCGCGTAGAATCCATTTAAAATCGCCGCCAGATATCTACCATCCTCATCCTCACGCGATTGTTCTACGCTTATCTTTGTATTGAGTGTAACTTTCTTTAGTGTTATTTATTAAAAACCAACTCAATGTAAATTCTGCCATAGGGGTAAACTTCAATCTCCGCTCGTTCGTCCCGTCTCGTTGTTAATCAATTTTATAAGCTCGATCCACGTAGCGACTTTCCAGCCACATAAGTCTACAATTAAGATGAATGAACACTTGGGATGGTCACAAAGCACTACCACTACTACCACTCTTTCAAACCGAAATTGTTTCGGAATAGACAAAATCACCGAGCCATAGCATCTTCTTAAATCCGCCGATTCATTCAACCTCATTGCTTTCTACTTCCAGTTCTCTTGGGGGTGGGGGGCTCGAATCTACATCATCAGTAATGGAAGGCGGTGCTGTGCCGTAGAATATCACCCAGTCGGAAAGAGCCAAGCACGATCCCTCCCTCATGTTCAATTTAGCATCCGCTCCTACTTCGTTCAGCCCTTTCTCCCCCACGCACATATTTTCATAATCAGGCCACCATTTACCCTTCGCACATCATGACATCCACTCTCGCGTAATCTTTTCCATCCAGTTTTCTTACATGCTCATGCCGCATCAAAACAGTCACAACCTCGTGCACATCTTTCTTGCCCCTCCCATACCATAGTCTCGCGCCCATATACCGCCGTTGGCACCAGCATAATCTCAAGTTTGCTTCCTGGCACATTCCACCTCTCCCGCTATTCACTAACGCTCTGATCGACCACGAGATTCTCTTCTCAACATTCGAAAGAGTATGGTGGCAATCAGCCCCATCCCTACCACTATAATTCACGACACATCGCTTTATCTTTTTCACATTCACTTTTAATCTCTTCTCACGCACACCGTCAAAAGCTCCTACCAACATTTCAAAATCACTCACACTTTCACCTAATAACACCAGGTCATCAGCATAGATCGAGCCCCAATCTCACTTCTCTCAACCACGGCGTCATCACACACCCCTCCACTTAGTTCTTCGAGGAAATATGAAGGTTTTACGGGTGTCCGAAACAAGGGGATCTACACCGTCTGGTAGGAGGCGTAGGGAAGCCGAGCAGAAAAGTTTGGACTCTATCCGGCGACTCAGCAAATCTGATGTAGCTTAACTTCGCTGTACTTTGAAGCGGAGATTTCCATTTTATCATAGCCTATTTCATGTTTGCCTCACAGTGCAATCATCCGAACTTTCCCTCTTTCAACCATATTTACTACCAACGTCAGGGTACCGGGTTCGATGCCGGCATGAGCGGACACAAACGTCAGCACAAGTTGAGATCTAGCTACGAATTGGTGGATGCGCTGTGCTCACCCCTGTATTAGGGTGGATATATCTTACACACCTAGCCAATTACAACAATGCTTTCTTTCCTCTCCCATATTCGCAGTACACACTATCTCTGTTCCAAGAAATCATGCTGATGGGTATCTATATCCACATACCTCTGACGCAGAACAGGCCCCTCTGTCCCGGGACGACGAAGGTGTCAAAACACAATATTTCTTGGGTCCCGAACGATTTAAACTTTGAGGGCACGCACCGTTCCGGGTCACCGGCCCATATCCGGGTTTAGTCGCCTTTACCAACCGCTGCCGGAGATCGGTATTAGTAGTCCCTCTGTCCCACATACAGAAAAAAGACTCAGGAATTAATGATTTAATCCTGACCCATCAAAGGGGTTTTCATGGGGATGGGGGATTAAGTCCCCCCCCCCACCAGTTCGAAAAGTTCCGGGATCGAAGAGAAGAGAAAGGAAGACTGTATGATGACCTAGTGTTAGCGGAGGTGTTCGAGCGCATGTCTGGGACTCAACGCACTGCTGAACTGACGGCTGTGCCCCGCCCCTCGCGAGCCCCGAAATCTTTTGCTTGGAACTCCACGCTTTACCCACTCTACTCACGAGGGTACACTTCTCCCTGTAGATGTTTGGTCGTGTTCCCAAAACTTCATCCATACAAATAAGATTTATTTGTGATTATTTTTGCCATTTTTAAATGCCCTCTCGGCCCCACCCACGCAGATGCTTTCCCTCTAGTTCCAATGTCTGTATATCTTCCACACAATTTCACTTCATCTTTTACCACATCATCTACGGATCTCTCCTTCTGAACTTACTCTGTGAATTTCCCTCGTCGGTCTTTATTGATACGGGACTTTTTTTTATTATTTGTACACATTTTAACAATAATTTCACCACCCGACATTTTGGCTCAGTAATTGGTTCTACTTTGTGTGTTCCTTGGGCGCAGGGGTCGGCAAACTATTTCTGCTCACGGACCAGAAGTGAAGTGCGTGCGTGAGCAAAACCGCATTCGTTTATTGATCCGCGATAATAAATGAAGATAATAAATAACAAAACCTGCCACTACGGAGGGCGTCTATTTGACTTGACCTTTAGGCCGTTTCGGCCACAAAAGTGTTGATCATGTTTTGGAGCTCGGAAGGGTTCTTTCTCAACATCAGGTGATTGTGTGTTACTTGCTGGTATGTCTAGAACTAGATAGCTTTTCACTTAGCAGATAGCAGCGTTACTTATCTGTATAGTCTTTTTTTGACATGGGATGAGTGTTACTTGATGTTTTGGGGCTCGAAGGTTTTTCAATATCATGTGTTACTTGATGTTGGCGCTCGGAAGGTTTAACATCATATGAGTCTTGTTACTTAAAGGGTGCCCACAGCCTTAGTTTTGTCTCGAATTCAAGTATGCCTGCATGCCATGTATAAGCCAACTTTTTCCAGAAGCTGTAATTCGAAAACATTTAATTATATGGTAAATCAACTAGATATGCCAGGCTTTTAAAAGCCAATTTTTTATCTCGATTGCTGTGGCATTTATTTTTTTGATTTCTCATCGAATCGACCCCTTTCTTCCAGCAGTACACAAACCTTTCCTACCAGATCAACTCGACTGAGCTAGCAAACGTCGCACAAGTAAGGCAAGTATTGATTCTCCGATTCAAAAGAGTCGCCGAAACTGATAGCGTTTACCCATACCTAGCCATCAAGCAATGTTTTCCTGGTGGGTCATTTCAGTACATTTTTATGACTCGTTTAGTCTCCAGTGCTCGTCGTGTTTATTTGAAGCAGAGCCATATCACCATCGTGTATACACATTGCCGGGCACTGAATCAGTGGTTATGGATGCGAGCTTTGATAGGTTCAGATTAAGGTGTGGTAGTATACTACCCTAGGCTTCAAAAAGTCTGCTGTTGTACAGTTGCCTTGGAAATCAATCGAACAAACTCTTTCACAATGTTGACAGCCGCGTTTACTCTACGCACAAACATTGCAAGTTGAAGTGTATGTGGTGAAGTGATAGATGAAGTGAAAACGTGTGGAATATGTATAGCTGCACACCCTCTTACAGGCATTGGGGGCTAGGAGGGTCAGGTTGTGGGTATTGGGGCGGGGAGGCAACACAAGCCTCCAGAGTCCAGATGTCCCCTGACATCCTCTTGCGCGTGTGTGTGTATGCGCGCGGTATATGCACTTTCATTCAGCAGTATTGAGAAGCAGCATGTCTTTTCGCAGGAATAAAACGATTTTCAGATCCGGTAACATTTCCTCAAATCGTCCTGTAACTGCTGTTGAGAGACTGACAATGAAGTTTTTTTTCGTTTCTCGGTGGACATGTTTACAACCACCATGAAACACTACTCACCAAATCCCCATCAGTAAAAAGCTCCATTGCGAGGAGGCTCTGCTGACTTGTTACAATGGAATTTGATCAAATTTATGCATTCCGTTTATTTAAAAAAAAATTATCTCGTAATGTGATATATATTTATTTCTTTTATTTCATACTGAATTATTTTTTCCTATTTAAATTTTTTTTGCTAGGTAAATAAATTGTCAAATTTAGATAAAAACGAGTTAATGCCGTAGAAATATAATTTTCGAAACCTTCCTTCAGTGCTCGAATATACTTTGTCATCGTTAAGCGTCATCTGACCACACATCTAAAGGAGGGGGGGGGGGGTATTATTCTTATTCTTATTACTATTATTATAAAAAAACCTTCCTTGGTATTTCTTGAACTGGCTACAATTTCCTCAAATGTGTGTGTGTGTGGGGGGGGGGATTTCCTGTAAAGAGGTAGAATTTTATTATGCTCTTCTACCCACACACTTCTTTGCATACTTCTCATAAACTTTCTGGCGGCGATGCCCTCCCTAAATACCCATGAGTCCCTTCCTGAACACCCATTGAACTAATTCTGAGCGCCCATTAGACCCTCACCAAATTCCAATCGAGCTCTCCCAGAACGTCTATTAAACCCTCATTAACCCTTAACTGAAAAACTATTAGTTCGCCATGAGGTCCCATCAAGCCCTTCCTAAGCCCCCCTAAAAGGTAATTAAGCCTTACCTGAGCACCCATTAATAACCCCTAATCGCACATTAAGCCTTATCTGAGCATCCATAAAGCCCATCTTAAGCGCCCAATAAGCCCCCTCCGAGCCTTAGCAGAGCACAGTTTGACCCCTTCCGGCCATGTTGCCAGATTGGGACTATTTTCGAGGCACAAATTTACATGTACGACATTTATATCCCATTATTTTCACTCTATATTTACAATAAATTTCCAATAGGCAAAAATGTATCTCTCAACCCAATCAATATCTTCGATGGCTATCAGTATGTATTAAGATGTGGCGCGCCGCTGTTTTAGAAGGGACGTGCGAGTTTAGAACGTGCAACTGGACGGAAAATCACCGCAAAGCTATATAGATGTTATTCCCAAAGATTTGATCTTAGTCATGCCCACCACAGCAAGGCGGGGCAAGCGGGGGGTGGGGGTGGGGGTAAAACGTTACAACTGTCACCTGGATGAACGGCACGCCCTCCCGACCTCAGTAGTCTCAAACTAGATTGAAACTAACTGTTTTTGGTTTCTTTCCGCCATTTTCTCATTGGCGGCTAATTTTGCAAGCTAATTGCTGCCGTCCACTCATTCGTCGTCGGCTCCGGTGCAGGCGCGAGAGAGGGGTATTTAAAATGCCCCCCCCCCCAACCTTTCCTTTCTACCGCCCCCATCTTTATTTCCTATTAGAACCCCCAGGAAGGCGATGGCATGAATAGCGTGGTAATCATAGTGTCGCAGAAATCTGGAGGATTACGTGCTCTCTCTGACCCAACACCCTCAGATGCTTTTCCTCCAGCCCCAAGAAAATAGGGAACGCCTATTATCTCTTCCACACAATTTCCCTTCCTTATAAACGTAATATGTGAGCTGCCCTCGTCTGTTTCCTCTTTAAATTTGAAGGAAAGGGGGGGGGGGGTGTTCTTATTGCTAAGTATAGGCGACAATAAAAAACTTCCCAATGGAAAAATAAATGGTGCGAAAATTCTGCTTTACTTCAACGAAACCTAAATAAAACTATTCACATGTTGGTCCTGGGAAAACTAGACACATTTAGCTGTAGAATCAGAAAACCTACCATTACCGTATTCAGTTAATCTGCGGCGAGGCATAATACTATTGACATGTGTCGTGCCTTGTTCATATTATTGTATAAATAAAAGAGTAGTTACATCCATACCCATACCCATACCCACTACTTAACATGGGAAAGGAGGCGAATAATAAATCTTTAAGAAGTGGTTGGTGGAAATAAATAAAACAAGGACATCCTTAAACTATACAACTCTTATGTCAGGCCACATATAGTGTACTGTATACAGGCATGGTCACCACATTTTAGACATGATATAAACTTATTAGAGTCAGTACAAAGGAGGACAACCAAAGTAATACCATCCCTGAAGCACCTTGAATATGAAGATAGACTGAGGGTATTAAATATGTTTTCATTTGAAAGAAGGTGTGTGTGAGGGAAGATATGATTGAGCTTTTTAAAATCTTTTCCGTGATGGATAAATTGGATTTCAGCAAGTTATTTGAGTTGGAAGGTAGTAATAGAACTAGAGGCCACCACTTAAAGATTAAAAAACAGAGGTGCAGACTGGATGTTAGAAAATATTTTTTCACTAACAGAGTGGTGGATTATTGGAATAGTTGGCCACCTGAGACTGTAGACAGCCCAAACTTGAATGTTTGCAAGCGCAGATTGGATGATTATATAGGGATAACATAACATAATTACACGGATGACAAAAGCCACAAGGGCCTATCAAAGGTCATCCGCCTCCGTCAAAACCCACCCACAAAAAGCACCATCACCAGGGAAGGACAAAATCAAAGTCCCCCACAATATAATATAACGGATGACAAAAAGTCACAAGGGCTCATCATAGGTCATCCGAGTCAAGCGGCCTCTTTTTCAAGGCACCCAAACTCCCAGGAAAACTACATCCAGAGGATTGCATCCAGAAACAAGGGTATCACCAATCAAGGCTTGTCAAGAACTAAATCATGCAGCTATAGATATATACAAACAATATTAATATATACAAAACTTAGGAACCATCACAACCTTCCCTTCCCATAAACTCATCCAACCTACTCTTAAATACATTTAGATTTGGACTACCTACTACCCTCTGCGGCAATTTGTTCCAGAAGTCTACCACTCTATTGGTGAAAAAATATTTTCTTAAATCCAACCTACACCCTTGCTTTTTAATTTTCAAGTGGTGACCTCTAGTCCGATTTCCATCATCTAACTCAAAAAACTTGCTAACATCCAATTTATCTATCCCGGAAAAAATTTTAAAGAGCTCATCATATCCCCTCTCACACCCCTCCTTTCGAACGAGAACATATTTAATACCCTCAGTCTATCTATATATTCAAGGTGCCTCAGGGAAGGAATAATCTTTGTTGCCCTCCGTTGCACTGACTCGAGAAGGTTAATATCGTGTCTAAAATGTGGGGACCATGCCTGTATACAGTACTCTAGATGTGGCCTAAAATAAGAGTTATAGAGTTTAAGAATAACCTCCTTACTTTTGTAACTGACATTTCTCTTAATAAAACCCAGCACTCTATTTTCCCTATTTCTTGCTTCAATACACTGCTTAGAAAACCTTAATGACTTATCTATTACTACTCCTAGATCTTTCTCATCCTCTACTGAGCTCAGCCAATGCCCATCCATTTCATAGTTAAATTCTCTATTATCTTTTCCCATGTTAATAACTTTGCACTTATCAAGGTTGAAAGTCATTTGCCACTTATGTGCCCAGGATAACAATTTATTTAAATCCCCCTGCACTTTAAAATTATCATCAATATCTTTAACTACAGCTGCTAATTTGGTATCATCCGCAAAAATTGACACTTTATTATTAACTGCCTCCCCAAGATCGTTTATATAGATGACAAATAATAATGGACCGAGAACTGATCCCTGAGGAACCCCACTGATAACATCCCTCCACTCTGACTTTACACCATTTAGCACTACCCTTTGCTTCCTGTCTTTCAGCCACTCAGCTATCCAATTTGAAACACCCCCACATATCACAATCATTTTTAATTTATGAACTAGTCTCCTGTGTGGTACCTTATCAAATGCTTTACTAAAATCTAAGTAAATTATATCTACATTCTCTCCCTTATCTACTTGATCTGTTACAAACTCCAGAAAGTCTAGTAAGTTAGTCAAACATGATCTACCTGATCTAAACCCATGCTGAGCATCGCTGATTAACCCCTCCCTCTCTAGATGTTGGCAAATCCCTTTTTTAACTATTTTCTCAAGAATTTTACAGACTACAGGAGTTAGGCTAACCGGTCTAAAGTTATTTGGATCCTCTTTACTACCCTTCTTGAAAATGGGGACTACATTCGCTCTCTTCCAATCATCGGGTATTTCTCCATATTCCAATGACCTAGTATATAACTTGTCCAGAGCTATTGAGATACTTTCTACCCCTTCTTTAAGTATCCTAGAGGGTTAATTTCTTACTTTTTGGTAGGTGGATATGTTTCTTGACTCATTCCTGTGGATGCAGTTTTTTTTATTGTATATTTTGGGGGACTTTGATTTTGTTTTTGACAGACTCCTATGGAGGCTTTTAATTATATATTGTAGATGCATGGTTGGACATAATCCTATGGATTGTTAAATTGTATATTGTAGAAGCATGATCTGACAAAATCCTATGGATGCATTATGTGGGTGGGATTTGATGGATACGGATGACCTTTGATAGGCCCTTGTGGCTTTTGTCATCCGTGAAATTATGTTATGTATGTTAAGGACAACAGACCTAAGTCACGTGCTCTCAATTATTCTGACCTTCAAACTTTCAAAAAGTGGGGCAATCCGAACCATAGTTCTTTTAATAATTCCCGGACTAACCTTGGGAGGACCTTGCCAATTATATCATTGGAAAGATAATGTAAAACAACATAAGGGTTTCAAATTTCGTCAGAATCTGTAAAATGATTACCATTCGACCGACCGACATAGTAACTTTTAGTCACGTAAAAATGAGAACACGAATCGAAGGCGTTTCGTAGTGTGTCGAACGGAGGAGCTTCGAGCTCAAAACAGCCGTGAACAAAAAAGCAGCAAATATATCTAAACATCAAATTTTTACAATCAAGTCGAATATTATTGTTAAATTTGAACTGTAACTAGGTGTGAATTTTGGACATTTACGACGTCACAACAAAATATACTGAGCAGGTCTTCCAATCACGATGGAAGGGGGATGAGTGTATTGTAGTAGACAGCTCATTCCACTCTCTCGAAACTAGTAGTGGAGCAGAGCCCGAAAGCAGAATTCGGGGAGGGGAAATAGAGTCAATAAAGAATACAGGTAGAATGACGATGCGGTGTCTAGGATCTTTTATCTGTATTGAGGGGGCTACTAATGCAGTTCGCGAAGCAGGGAAGCTGCACGCCCCCCCCCCCTTCTCCCACCCACCTCTGAGAATAGGGATTAGCAGCAAAATTTTTTTTTGGGGGGGGGGCGAGCAACATCCGATGGAAGCAAGCTTTTGACCGGAATCTCCCGACTAATAGGCTGCAAATGGGAGGGGGGGGGGGGCTATTAAGTTAGGAAATCCGCTCAATTAAAAAAAGAACAAAAAACAACAGGTAGAATGCGTTCTGATAGTTTATAATATCCCACAAGGTAAATAAATGCTTCAATTGGACGCGTTTTTTCACGAGTTGTTCCAGCGAAGACTGAGGAACCGAACGGATTTTTTACCGTATTGAGAATTAAAGCGAGCTTGGAGAATGCTACTTCTAGGCTCCAAATCCGCTACCTTTGGATTTAGAAATCTGGCCTCCGTTAACGCCGGCGAGTTCTTCGTAAACACTAATCGAGCCTACCACTCCCTCAATCAAGCTATTGAGGGTAGGGGTGAACGAGGGCGGTTCCACGCCCGAGCTCTTCGTAAACAACCCTTGAGCTCTCCCTGGACCAAAGGCAGTTTTAGCGGACAATGTAGGGCGGTCGGTAGTACTTCATGTAATGGGGCCCTCCATTCTAAGACCCAACCCACAATCCACTCGACATCGCCTCAGACCATTCATTCCCCTCACTCTCCTGAGTGAGACGCACTACCGACTAGCGAACCTCGATCGGTCGCTATCATCATCCAGCAATACAAAAACGTCTAGCAAACATTAGCTTCCCAACCACAATATTTTCGAACAAGTTTGTAAAAAGATGAATTTAAGCGAAGTAAAAATACTAAGGTACATAAACAACGTGTAGGTCGACAGGTTTAAGAATAAGACTACTATACAGCAAAAAGTCCTAAAGAGTGCGACGGCATAATGATAAGCATGCGAAACAATTTCGTAAACAAGCACTTATATTCAAAGGTGCGAACTAAATACTTGAAAACAGCATTGCACCAATATATATATATTTCAATGATGGGCCACTAATTTTTCTTAGAACAAATTCAGTTCAGCCGGAGGTTCTCTGTAACGGCGCTGACTAATGAAAACGCGTAAATACAGAAATATGTATATTCATACAACCCCATACGCACATACATTTCTAACTGCAAACATACAATGGTGAAATAGTAAATAATCTGAATTTATGAGAGTAATTCGTCCTTCTCACAAAAGTTAAAACACGAAATTATGCACAAATACTCTATTAGTGAGAATTATGCAAATAAATTGTAAATAATTAATTTTTAGGTTTTAGATTCCCCGAATACGAAAATAAAAACACGCAATAATTCTTCAATAATGTTTAACACAAATAAAAATTATGTAGTTTCAAATTAAATAAACCCCTTCAAAATATAAAATATATTTTACGAAAATGTTTAATCGCAAAGAGGTACAAAATAGATAATCTTTGGAATAGAGGTGCAATTGTTAGACGTGGCACACCCGCATTAATGACTCCCGAAACTTGGCAACGAGCAGCCATCGACCAATCAGGAGAACGAAACTAACAGAATGATGGCAGCTAGTCCCCTTTTCAAAAACCAATTCTATTTCACCCTACACCCAACCACGACATACTACCGCGATGATACCAATGGAATGTAGTAACTGCTAGCAGTTTAACACTTAAATACGGGATTGAAAAGGCGTTAAAAGTCCTATATTGCATGAGAACGAAATAGTGAAACTAAGGGAGAGGAAAAATTATATATATAACATTTTACATTTTGCCTGATAGCGGCAATGTGGTCAGGGAGTCAGAGAAGGGCGAGGGTTGGAGCAAGCTGTCATTGGATAAATATCTCTATGTCAACGGACAACAAGAGCGATTATCCCATGATAACAAGGAACTTTGACTCTTCTCAACACGCCTCTTGCGCCCTTCTTCCTCCCAACTTTATTCCTCAGCACTGCTTGCTTATGATAAGCTTCATAGTCTCTCTCTCCCAAACACGCACAAACACATTTACAGAACATAGTGAAGAGAGAAAATACACGAAGAAATCATTTCTCTAATTACCCGTTGCCAGGAATTAGTGTATGTGCATACCAACCTATATGTGAGTGAAGCTGCTTGTCTAAAATATATATATATATATATATATATATATATATATATATATATATATATATATATATATATATATATATATATATATATATATATATATATATATATATATATATATATATATATATATATCACGGAAGGAAACTGAATATTCATATATATATATAGTTATCATGCGCTAACTTTCGTGATATTTACCATATATATATATATATATATATATATATATATATATATATATATATATATATATGATAGTGAAACCACTGTATAGGAGCCAAAAGTTTAATTTACGATATGAGAAATTCACAAAGTAGCGCGTGAGTAGAGCAATAAATGCAAAAAATCACACAGGAAAATGAAAGGCGGATTCCAAGTACTTTCTAACTTGTTCAGTTCATTATCAAGGAATAAAGATTTGTTTTTACAAATATTTATATATATGAGAGAAAACAGAGTAATACCCGCCCATGTGCCCTTTCGTTGTACATGGGCGGGGCATTACTCTGCTGTTTCTCATATATATATATATATATATATATATATATATATATATATATATATATATATATATATATATATATATACCAGTTTTTTAAAAGTTTTCGTTATTCCTTGATATGAACTGAACAAGTTCGAAAGTACTTGGAATCCGCAATTCATTTTCATGTGGGATTTTAATAACTCACAAAGTAGCACGTGAGGTTCGCAATGAATGCAATGTCCCGCACGAAAAATGAAAAAGGTACTTCCAAGTACTTTCGAACTTTATTCAGTTTATTCTCAAAGATATCTACATGATAAAATAATATAATAAGGGTATATAAAAGCTAGTAAAAGATAAAGGACCGACTCTAAGACAAGAAATCACCAATGAGGAAGTAGGAGAGGGATGGGTAAATTCACATTATGATTTAGCTATAACAGGTAGCAAGGTCAAACCGAGAGGCAAGAAAGAGTCAAGAACAGAGCTAAAAGGGTTAAAACGATTAACGGATAAAGCGATAGTCTAAAGATTGAGATTAGGAGAGAGATGAGAAGTAAATTGAAACGAAGGGGAGAGGGACACAGAGAGAGGAAGAGAAATAAAATGGTTAATACAAAATTAATGCAATAATTAAATTGACACATTGGGTTCCAATATAAAAATTGCAAAAATAAAATTTTGCTATTTTAAAAAGGCTAGGGAAAATGTTAAAAGTTATTGAATCGGCTTATACATGAACATTCAACAAGGTTTCTTTTAATTGAGTCATTTACGCAAAAAATAAATTTTGCTGAATTCCAATTAAGTGGTTATTTTCGGACATATGCACAGAAAAGCACTATTATTTACAGCTCTCCTAACATTGCACAGAAAGAATATTATTTACAGCTCTCCTAACATTGTATTTATGCTGATTAATACGGAGAGATAATTGCTTTCCTGTCTGGCCAAAATATTTACTTGGACATTCGACCGGAATATACAAGGGGCGGTCAATAAGTTTTGCGAATCGGTAGGGCAAAACAGAGTAAGGGGGATGGCTGTTTGTGGGGTGTTAGGACAAGTTATGTCAAGTCAGGACCTGCAGCCGCACGCTCCTGCCTCGTCTATTTAAAAAGCAGTAGATGGTCGCAGATCGTCAGTCACAAATTTTTCAACAATGGAGAAGTTGAGCACCGCGCAGTAATCAAATTTTTGACCAAGGAAGGCAAGAATGCAAAAGAGATCCATGAACGTAAGGCTGCAGTGTACACCGACACCGCCCCCTCCTATACAACCATTGCTCGCTGGAATAGGGAGTTCACCCATGGTCGTGAGTCCCTTAAAGATGACCCCGTCCAGGACGCCCGTCAGACGTGACCAAAGAGGACAATGTGGCACGTGTGGAGAGGATGATCCTCGAAAATCGACGGATGAAGGTAGAAGAAATCGAGCGAGAACTTGGAATATCACATGGAAGTGTTATCAACATCATCCACGACAATTTGGCCAAGATCAAGGTCTCTGCCCGTTGGGTCCCTAGAAACCTCACGCCGGTTTGGGGACGATGAAGATGTCCAGCTCGCCGTCCAGGAGTGGATTGAACAGCAGTCGGGAGATTTCTGGTTGTCGGGAATTCGAAGCCTCAGGGACAAGTGGTGCAAGTGCATTGAATTCGAAGGTAACATAACATAATTACACGGATGACAAAAGCCACAAGGGCCTATCAAAGGTCATCCGCCTCCGTCAAAACCCACCCACAAAAAGCACCATCACCAGGGGAAGACAAAATCAAAGTCCCCCACAATATAATGTAACAGATGACAAAAGCCACAAGGGCTCATCATAGGTCATCCGAGTCAAATGGCCTCTTTTTAAGGCACCCAAACTCCCAGGAAAACTACATCCAGAGGATTGCATCCAGAAACAAGGGTATCACCAATCAAGGCTTGTCAAGAACTAAATCATGCAGCTATACATATATACAAACAATATTAATATATACAAAACTTAGGAACCATCACAACCTTCCCTTCCCATAAACTCATCCAACCTACTCTTAAATACATTTAGATTTGGACTACCTACTACCCTCTGCGTCAATTTGTTCCAGAAGTCTACCACTCTATTGGTGAAAAAATATTTTCTTAAATCCAACCTACACCCTTGCTTTTTAATTTTCAAGTGGTGACCTCTAGTCCGATTTCCATCATCTAACTCAAAAAACTTGCTAACATCCAATTTATCTATCCCAGAAAAATTTTTAAAGAGCTCAATCATATCCCCTCTCACACACCTCCTTTCGAACGAGAACATATTTAATACCCTCAGTCTATCTATAAATTCAAGGTGCCTCAGGGAAGGAATAATCTTTGTTGCCCTCCGTTGCACTGACTCGAGAAGGTTAATATCGTGTCTAAAATGTGGGGACCATGCCTGTATACAGTACTCTAGATGTGGCCTAACATAAGAGTTATAGAGTTTAAGAATAACCTCCATACTTTTGTAACTGACATTTCTCATAATGAAACCCAGCACTCTATTTGCCCTATTTCGTGCTTCAATACACTTCTTAGAAAACCTTAATGACTTATCTATTACTACTCCTAGATCTTTCTCATCCTCTACTAAGCTCAGCTAATGCCCATCCATTTCATAGTTAAATTCTCTATTATCTTTTCCCATGTTAATAACTTATATTGAAAAATAATAAAACACTTTTCCTCATATCTCGTTTCCTTATATCCGAATTGCAAAACCTATTGACCGCCCATCGTATTATTACAATTATTGTGAACTAAAATTTTTTTATAGTTGACTCGCATTTGAAAGCAAGTTTTTTAAAAGACGGGGAAGGTCAATGAAACAAACAGAAGGGTAAAACCAAAATGTTTTTAACATTAAAAGGGATAGCAGGAGCTGTATTATAGAACGGGTTTTTTTTTGCAGAGGAAAGACAGTTTAGAAGAAAGGGATAAGGGTAACATAGTTTATGGCCTATTTCAAAGATATTGGAAAATTCAGAATCCATATATTCAGGACTAACAACTCGTAAAGCCCGCAAAAAACATAAAGGAAAAAACGGAACGTTTGACTTTGCGACTGCGAAGAGTAAAAATGAAATGTGTTTGGTAAAACCAAACTTGACTTTAATTGCTGAGCTTTCGATCTATGTGATCATTTTCAGTGTCTTTCTCTTTTATCGTTGAAGAATGGTGGAGTCAGAATGACTCTGGGATTGATAGATATCCTTTTTCTTCGAACCATAAACTCTTCTTTTGACTATTTGTTGGCAATTCCTACGTGCATTGCGATCGTAGAGCAAATTACTACGTGTCTTTCTACTATTAATATCACGACGAAAATAGGCATTCTTTTATAAGCTTTTCATTTTTTGTCTTTTTAAAATCGGTTAAAGAGAAGAATGGGAAATACCTACCTAATTTCCTGGAGATCTTCCTTTGGGGTAGATCAGTTCCGGGTTTTTCACCCTGAGCCATGATATAAAACAAGAGGAAGAGAAAACTTAGTAGTAGTAGATAGGTTAACGAGATTTTCTAAGGGGTGAAATGAGGGACAAAAAGAAGAGCAAATAGGGAGTTGGGCTTCCTTACGAGGAATTTTAGTTACAGAAGCAAGAAGGTTATCCTTTAACTATATAATTCATATGTCAGGAAACATTGAACTTACTGTATACAAGGTTCTTTTTATTTTAATTTTATGTGCCCATATGGCGACTGCCTACTTGGGCATAAGTCGCCGTACTCGACCCAGCCTATTATTAGGCTATATTAATAACAAATAAACACGATAAAAAATGACAAGGATGAAAAAACAAAGCAAAAAGGAAAGAAGGAAACGCGCTCCGACGTCGGGGATTTATTTACAAGTCCCTTGGTGTTCACTGCGAGGTGATTGCACCGTCCGACGTCGGGGATAGCCCCCCCCCGGCGCACGAACATAATACCTACAAAAAAGTAAAATAAAGGAGGAGGCCAGACTTGTCAAAAGGTGTATAGTGCGCAATACGTGTGGACGAACCAGTCCTGAGTAGAAAGAACATTCAACAAGAATGTGACGAACAGTCTGGGGTACAACGCAGTCGTCGCAATAAGGTGCGGATGAGCGCTCCATCAAATGGTGGTGTGTCCAATTCGGAGATGCCAGAGAAGACCTGAAGCCGTCGCTTCAGGTTGTTGGGGATCCATGAGAACAGTCGCACGTAAATTAATGTTCCCCTCGACCGTCTCCCATCTTGTTTGCCAAGACGCCGGGAGGGCAGCCCGTATTCCTACCATGTAATCAGTGTGAGGAAGAGGGAAAGGCTCGTCCGGTCGCCCAGTCGTCGCGGACTCTTTAGGGCCCTCATTCCCCGCAATTCCTACATGTCCCGGAACCCAGCAGAAGATAATCTTGACATCCGAGCCGTCTGGGGAGGAGCTTGGATAGGGGCGGACACGGGTTCTGTGCTTGGCACTGAGACTGGGTTCAACCCCATGGAAGATCCTACCGTGTGGGACTAGGTCACCTCAGGGAGCATGCCCCCATCCCAAAGACATCACGGATCCCATTCTAGGAGCCTTTTTTTCTTTTCTTGGGCCGGCGAACTGTATTCGTCGGGGAAGAGAAGGGGGAAGGTATACTAACCCCCTGCAATGCTGTTCACGGACGCACGCAAAACATTAGAGGGCACGGGACGGCGAGACCTGCCATTCCTTGCCCCTTTAAGGGATGGCCATATCGAACCGCTACCGACAATTTTGGGGCGCCCGCGTGCCGTCTTGGCAGTCCTCTATGAAAGAAAAGTAGGAACTGCCGCTGGAAAGAGGCGAGTTTTTTTTAGTTTTTTTTAGGGGCTATCTGGCGACTGCCGACTTAGGCATAAGTCGCCGTAAACAACAAACATCCTAGTTCTAGGCTACTTTAAAAAAATTGAACAGGAAACAACAATAAAAAGAAATAACAATAACAAAACAACAATTAAACCGGGTTAAATGAAAGGGAGAAGGCCGGCCTCCCCCAAAAAGTCAACAAGTCCACCAGTCATGATGCACGCACTCGTCCCGAGTACAAGGGACAGGCGGTAGCGACCACGCCCATCCCGGTATCGGGACAGGTATCGTGCGCGAAGATCACCCAGACTGGGACATTCAACAAGAATGTGCCGAACAGTATGGGGGACAACGCAGTCGTTGCAATAGGGAACAGGCGAGCGCTCCATCAAATAGCGATGCATCACACGAGTGTGTCCGATTCGGAGAGGACAGAAAGCAAACTGAAGCCGCCGCAGGCGTATGGGATAGGTCCATGGGAACAGTCGCGGCGCAATGGCACGCGACTTTAAGTTCCCTTCGACCGTCTCCCATCTTCTTTGCCAAGCAGTCCGAAGAGCTGCCCGTATTCCTGCCATGTAGTCGGTGTGAGGAAGAGCGAAACGCTGGTCCGGTCGCAGAGTCCTCGCGGACTCTTTGGCGCGCTCATTCCGCGCAATTCCTAGATGTGCAGGAACCCAGCAGAAGATAATCTCGACATCTGCCCGGCTCGCCAAAACCGTGGCGTCACGGATATCGCGAACCAGGGGGTGCTGAGATTATAATGCCCCGAGAGCACGCAGGGCGCTGTGTGAGTCGCTATAGATCACAATCTGGTCTCCGAACCAGGCACGTCGCGTAATCTCCCGTACCGAGTGATGTATTGCCACCAGCTCGGCCGTGAAGACAGACGCATCGCCCGGTAGAGCCCCGCCGACTTCAAACAGAGGGGATACGGCGTGGAAGCCGACCCCCTCTTGGGACTTGGAGCCATCCGTATACACTGGCACGATGTGTGCTCCAAAAAGGTCGAACGCAATACTCCTGGCGCCGTACAAGCTTTGGAAGCAGAGGCGTGGCGACAAATAGCCAAATGTGGTACCCTCCAGGGTGGCGTACTGGGCAGAACCAGGGGCGCCACTGGCCCGAGAGCTATATCTACCTCTCGAAGGAGTTTCCTGCCCCTAAACCCAAAAGGCTTAGGGTATGACTGGCGTCTCACAGGGGCATAGGCACCATCGAGATCAGCTGCGGATGCAGTGAGAGCTGTTGGCGACTGAGGGAGGCACCGGGCTCGCGCGTACAGGCGAGTGATGCACTGCACGCGGCGCAGAGCGAGTGGCATCTCCCCAGCATCGACCAGCAGGCTCTCAATGGGGGAAGTGCGGAAGGGAAAGGCCGGTGTGGTGGATCGAATCCACCTTCCGCAATAAACGCTCGGCTGCGGATGCATAAAACTCGCATCCGTAGTCGAGCTTCGAACGAACAAAGGATCGATAAAAAAGTAGGGCAGTAGTCCTATCAGCCCCCCAAGCGCTGAACGTCACGGAACGGAGAATGTCCATGGCACGGGTACAAGAGACCCTAAGGCTGTGAATATGAGCCTCCCAGGTGAGGCGTCGGTCGAATACATGACCAAGTAAACGGTCCGACTCAACCACATCCAGGCACACCCAATTAAGAAACAAATCTGGGTCGGGGTGAAGCCGTGGATAGCGGCTGAAGTGCACCACCTTAGTCTTGGCCAAACAAAACCGAAACCTGTGCGCTTCGGCATAGCTAGAGACGCGGTTCAATGCCTGTTGGAGTCGACGCTCCAGAGTTGGCATCTGGGCTGCGCCAAAAGAGATCGAAAGGTCGTCCACGTAGAGCGTAGCGAAAACATCTCCGGGAGCACCGAGGTGATGCCGTTGATGCTCAGGGCAAAGAGTGTGATACTAATGACACTTCCCTGCGGGACATCCTCTTCCTGCTCCCTTGGGCCGGAGAGGGCTCCCCCCACCCGTACGCGGAATCGACGATCTCGCAAAAATTCAGATATAAACATTGGAAGGCGTCCCCTCGCCCCCATCGTGTGGAGAGTCTCCATGATACCGTATCGCCATGCGGTATCATAGGCCTTCTCCAGATCGAAAAACACCGTGGCGTAGTGCTGTCTACGAAGGAAAGCCTCGCAGACGGCATTTTCCCGTCGGAGCAGAGCATCCGACGTGGAGTGGAACTTGCGGAAGCCGCACTGTGCAGAAGAAAGATGGCCTCCATTGTCCAGGAAAAAGGCGAATCTAACATTTACCAATTTCTCCATCAACTTGCACACGCAAAGGTTAGAGAGATTGGGCGGAAACCGGTCGGAGTAGAGTGATCTCTCCCCGGCTTGGGAAAGGCAAGCACAGTAGCGATTCGCCAGGAGTCTGGGAGAAGACCTTCCACCCAGATCCTGTTGAACAAATCTAACGGAAAGGCCATGCCAGCCTCGAAGCATGGCGTACGGGACATCGTCCGGACCATGGGCGGTGTCAGCGCACGAAGCGAGACCGGAACGAAACTCGCTTACAGTAAACTTGTCGTTGAAGGGTTCTCCGCCTCTGGAGGTAAGGTCCAGCCGGCGGCCTTCCGCAACATCACGACGTGCATTGAATGCTCGCGGAGCAGCATCACGGCTAAAGAATGCGGAAAATGCGGTCGCGAAGGATTCCGCCACGGGCGCGGGGTCCGAGATTGCGGTCCCATTCTCCTGGAGAACGGGAAGGGGTCCTGCGAGAACTTGCCCCGAATCCTTTTGACTCGCTTCCACACCTCAGCTAAAGGGGTCTTCCCGTTAGGTGAAGACACGTATGCCCGCCAAGAAGAGCGGCGGGCGTGCTTCGAAATATACCGGAACCTAGCCCTAGCCCGACGAAATTCAGCGACAGTGAAATCGTTCGGGCGGCGCTTATAGCGCATGTAGGCATAACGCTTCTGTTTGAGGGCCGTCTCACACTCAGCCGACCACCATGGGAGTGGTCGGCGTGCAAAACGGCCAGACATCCTAGGAATAGTAGTCAGGCCCACGGCGATGAGGTTGCCGGAGAAGAACTCAACGGCCTCATCTACATACCTAAACTCCTCGACTGAGATAGAGAATTCAGTCATTTCCCCCGCGCGGGCGCGGGGGAACCACCGAGGTGGTCTCTCAGGCGGCGGTTGCCCTGAAAATGATATTTGAATGGGAAAGTGATCACTACCATGGAGGTCATCGACCACCCCCTAATCAAAATCAGGCTGTGCATCCGAAGAACATAAAGATAGGTCAAGGCAAGAAAATGAAGCGGTTCTCGGACAGTGATGCGTAAACTCATCCACGTTTAGGACACCCATCTCAAGCTCTACGATCAGATCGGCAAGGACTTGTCTTCTGGGATTTATGGAGTAATCTCCCCAGAGAGGATGCATGCCGTTCAGATCTCCAAGCAAGAGATAGGGCCTCGGCAACCGTGCCACGACGCGGTGGAAGTCCCCCACGTCGAAGTCAGCTGACGGTGGAATATACGCAGAAATGATAGTATACCTCCTTTCCAGGTGCAGATGTACAGCCACTGCCTGAAAGGAGGTATCTAAAGAGAAAGTCAGAACGGAGACATCATGCAGGGTGGAAACCGCGCATCCCCCAGCCCGGCCATCCCGCGGTGGTGGGGTCGCAAGACCCTTATACCCCGGTAGGGCAGGCAGGGGGAACGCGCTTAGCATGGTCTCCTGCAAAAAGATAGCTTTCGGGGAACGGGACGAGACGAGCCTCCGTAGCTCCTCCCAGCTGGCCCGGAGTCCACGGCAATTCCATTAGAGGAATATGCCTTCCAGGCCTAGCTCGGAGGAGACGCAGAGCCCTCCTCGAACTGAAGACCCTCACGAGAATGGCCGTACGCTTTCCGGGGGCAGAACCTCGGGCGCTATTGGCCACACAAAGCGCTGAAGGCGAGGTCGCCTTCGAGGACTTATTGGGGGAGGTTGGGCTCGCCATGCGAGTCTTTCCCTCACTCCGCCTCGAAACCTTAGGCGGGCGTTGCGGCTTCGGAGGCGGGGGGCCCTCTTTTCGAGGAACCACCGTCTCCGAGCCACTCGCTCCACCTCAGAGCGTGGGCGAAGGAGCCGAAGCTCCTTTGTTGCTGTCCTTTTTTCAGGGGACAGCTTTAGGAACCCCGGAAGATGGACTAGCGACCATCTCCAGGGGTGTTGCCTCCTGTGAGTCTAACGACTCGGTGGAGGCGCGTGGCCGTTTCGCCTTACGGGAAACGGTTACGCTGGGGGAAGAGGAGGAAGCCCTGGTTTTAGCAGGGGCAGGGTATGAACCCTTTTTGCCGCCAGCTTTACCAGGGGAGCGCCCGGGTTGGTTAGAGCCGCAGAAGGGCTCCGAATGCGCGCGGAAACAACCGTGCTCGTTGGCCTGGATGGGCCAGGAGCAGAGGGTGCCATTCTAACTATTGAGGCATATGACGTCCCAGGAAGAGCCGGGCGCGCCAGTACCAAGTCCTTAGCCTCGCGGAATGAGAGTCGATCCTCGGCCTGAACGGCCAGGATTTCTTTCTCAAAGGGATATGCCAAACATTGCTTCGAAGCAGCAGGGTGCGGCTCTCCGCAATTGACACACTTGGCCACACACGATTTGGACTTATCGTGTGCGACCTTGGAGCAATTTACAGACTTAGGGTGACCCCGACTTTGCACGTCTACATGAGCGATTCGTATGGCCGAAGCGGTGACATTAATAGCACCGCCGCGGCAGTGGCACGAATGCCTTCACGCGGTAGCGGTACCAACCGGCACGCAACGACCCAGGGAGCTTGTCACAGTCGAACGTGACGAAGAGTGTAGGGGTGGGTCTCGAGGCCCCTTCCTGTTTTCTCATAACACGTTCGACCTTGACCGCCCCATGGTCGGCCAGCTCAAGGGTGATGTCGTCAATGAAGTAGTCAACGAGTTCCCTCGCATAAACTACTCCTTTCACAAAGTTCATGGTAGATTGCGACGTCATACTCACCGGGGTGCCATGAAGTGTCCGAAGAGCACTTATCTTGGCCGCCTCGGCGGGATTCGCCAGAAGGCTGCCGTCCGAGAAACGGGTCACCTTCGGCTCTCTACCAATTGCACTAGCTAATCCTCTCCTCTGATGGATCATGTTGCCCTTGGACAACATGGTGCGAATAACGAGGAAGCGTTTGAAGCCAGCGGGCTCGAAAACGCCAGGTAACCTCTGAATGAGGGGCCCCGATGTCATCGAGGCTCCGCCCTGTGCACTTTTGGTCTTTGTCATGGTCAGGAGGTCCGTACCCGGAGGGGCAGAGGGGCCGGATGTGCCGATCTTGGCTTGGTCGCTTGCCAGAGTGGCAGCAGACCCATCCGTCCCCGCAACCCCCGTGGATGGAGAGGAGCCCCGAGTCTGTTTAGTCTTTCTTGTCTTCTTTTTCTTTTTAGGAGAAAAGGGCGGGGAATGAACCCGCTTCTCACCTCCGCCGGTAGAAGCCCCTAGGCCAGATGTACCAACCTCAGCCAGGTCCTTCTTCGAAATGGAGAAGGTCCTGGTGGTCGTAGGGGCATCATCCGGAAGAGATCCCTTCCCTCCTTGTACTGCCTGGGAATCCCCAGTCGTTTTAGGAGGACTTTGCATAGGGGCGGATTCGGGTTCGGTGCTTGGCGCCGAGCCCGGCTTCCCCCCCATGGAAGGCCCTACCGTCTGAGGCTGGGTCTCCTCAAGGACCATGTCTATCACAGGAGGGGCCTCCAGTTGGCCATCCCCTCCCAGGACATCGCACTTCCCTCTCCCCCCTAAGGGGGTTTGGCCTACCGAGCCGCTTCGATGTGGAGCGGCTGGCGAAGGGCTGCCTGCTGGCTTTCTTGGCAGTCCCCTTGGAAAGAACAGAGGGGAATGCCGCTGGTAAGAGGGAGGTGCCCGAAAGCACCTCCAGAGAAGGGGGTGAGGGGGAGTCCCCTTGACCCGTAGGCGTAGGAGAGGAGTAAGCCTCCTCTCCGGGTGAAGAGATATGGAGGGTCCCCTGCGCAAGCACAGGGGGGGGGGGCCTCCATTTTTTTTTGCTGGAGCAGTTTCAGGGAAAGTTGGGGGTTGGGGTTTTTTGGTTGTTTTTTCATACATGGGCATGGTGACCCTCTTTTTTTATACGGGACGCAATAGCTCATCACCTCTTGCAGTTGTCCGCACTGCAAGAGGTGCTTACAGGCCTGGCAGAGCCAGGCGCCGCCATTTCGGACCACTCCTCCCGCCTGGTGGCCTGGCAGTCCATCGGCATGGCGGCTCCACCTTAGACACGGCGTAAAAAGGGATAGAATGTAAAGAGGAAAGGAAAAGTGATGTGAGGAAGGTATGGGTGGGGATGAAGCAGGTTGTTAAAAAAAAAACATCCCGAACTGGAGCTCAGGGGTTAGGGAACATTGTCCCCTCCCCCTCAGCCCCGATCCGGGACGGTTGGCTTAAGAAGAAGGTCAGCATCTACCCTGTGAAATTAGAGGCTGACCAGAGAAAGCTGTGGGAGAGGTCGTGTGAAAAGAGAGGAAACAAGTGTTTTGAAGGAAGGAAGAGAGGCTAAGCTGGGGCCGGACGGGGTGCTGAGTCCCGTCAGCACGGCGGCCAGGATGGCAAATCGCCGCGCCCCTTACGGGGGGGAAGAGGGGGAGTCTCCTACACCGATAATCAGCGGGAGGAAGAGCGAAACGCTTGTCTGGTTGCCAAGTTCACACGGACTCTTTGGCGCGCTAATCCCTGCAATTCCCACATGTCCAGTAACCCAGCATAAGATAATCTCGACATCCAACCGGCTCGCAAAAAACAGGGCTTCACGGATATCGCGAATCTGGGGATGTGGAGATTCCAATTCCTCGAGAGCACTCCGGGGTTTTTGTGAATCGCTATAGATCACAATCTGGTCTCCGAACCAGGCACGACGCGTTATCTCTCTGTCTTCACTTGGCAGAAAAGACATGCACAGATTGGCAGAGCCCTGCTGACTTCAAGAAAAGGTGATACGGCGTGGAAACCACCCCTATCCTGGGACTTGAAGCTATCCGCATACACTGGGACGGATGTGTGACTCGAAGTTTGCTCCAAAAGGGTGAACGGAAAACTCCTAGCGCTATAGAAGATTTGAGAGAAGAGGGGTGTCAAAAAATAGTCAAGGTGGAGTCCTGGGAAGAATACGGGGCGCCAACGACTCGAGAGATAAAGCGAGCTATAGAAAGAGTTTCATCGCGCTTAACACGAGGAGTTAGGGTATGATTGACGTCTCTCATCGACATAATAAAGTCGAGATAGCCGTTTGCCCCTGATGAAGAGCCGGGATCGTGCGTACAGGCAAATAGTGGTGTGCTTGGAGCAGAATGAGTGGCATCTCCCTAGCATCGACAAGTACGCTTTTTAGGGGCTCAAACGGAAGGGAGCGTTGGGCAGGAGGAGAAAGGTGTGGTGGATCGAGTCCACCTTTCCTTAATAGACGATCAGCTGAGGATGCATGAAACTCGCATGCGAAGACAAGCCATGAACGAACAAAGGCCACCCGACGTACTGAACGTCACATAACGAAGAATGTCCATGGCGTGGGCATAAGAGAACCAATAACTGCGAATATGAGGCTCCCAGGTGAGGTGTCAGTCAAATACATGACCAAGGAAACGGTGCAAATCCACCACTTCCAGGGCAAGTCCACCACTTCCAGGGCAACCCCATTAAGAAACAAGTCTGGATCAGGGTGGAGCGGTGGGGAGGAAGGGCACAAATTGACCACCTTAGTCTTGGCCAAGGAAAACCAAAGCTGGTACGCTTCGGCATAGCGAGACACGATTTAATGCCTGTTGGAGTCGACGCTCCAGCGTTGGCATCTGGGCCGCGCCAAAAGAGATCGGAATGTCGTCCGTGTACTTATTTTTTTAATATTTTGAGAGCCCATCTGGCGAGCGCCTACTAGGGCAAAAGTCGCCATACTCACACTAAAGCCTATTAGTAGGCTGGATTAAAAAACAAATAACAATACAGTGGCGGCAACAAAAAAAGTGACATTGAAAATTGGCAACAGAAATCGATACACAAAATCGCTTTCACGATTTTACTTGCCAACAAGCCAATGAAAAGGGGCGGGGCTTATGCCGCGAACGGACGACTCTCCTGAGCTAAGACAACAGAACTGCGCTTTATTGCAACTCAAGTGTCTCGTTTGAGCTCGTACAGTGACGTTTTAGTGTACGGCGCTCCAGCGTGCTGATTTCCTGCATTCGTAGCTACATTTGACCTGCAATAACTTCTGTGTAAATGGATACAATGGGGCAGTAAAAGCTTTCTATGACAGAGGAAAGCTGTGCCTTGACCCTATTTGAGCAGCGAAAGTCTTTTATTGATGTAGCAGCAGATTTAGGAACCTCAAGAAATACGATTTATCGCCTAAAATGGGCAGCTGAGTTATTGCCACCAGGTACCATACCAAAGAGGAATGAGGGCACTGGTGCAGCTAGGAAGACATCTCCAAGGACTGATAATATCCTAAGGCGTGAAGTGATGTCAGACCCTTCTGTAACCTCCGCTTCAATCAAGAAAAAACACCCAGACCTCCTCCAGAACGTCGCCCTCAGGACCATCCGTCATCGCTTACAGAAGGACTTAGGCCTACCGGCTCGCCGCGCTGCCAAGAAGCCACTTCTTACCAAGGCTATGAAGATGAAAAGGCTCAATTTTTGCAAGACCTATAAACATTGGGCAGCTGCCCATTGGAAGAAGGTCATGTTCAGTGATGAGAACACCTTTAGACTGGTCAGAGGAGAGTCAAAGATCGTGCGTCGTCCCAGCAATGTGTCTCGGTATGACCCAAAATATACCGTGAAAACTGTGAAGCACCCTGATAGTGTGATGGTGTGGGGTGCCTTTAGTGGAAACAAGGGTAGAGGAGGTCTGTACTTCCTTCCCAAGAATGTAGCCATGAGGGGGGCTAACTATCTCGAAGTTTTGAGGCAGCACATGCTGCCATTTTGGGAAATTCATCAGTGTGAATTTTTCATGCATGGTCGTGCCCCTGCTCACAGGTTCCAGTTAGTAAAAAAGTTCTTTAATGATAATAATATTAGTGTTTTGGAGTGGCCTGGTAATTCCCCGGACCTAAATCCTATTGAGATTTCTTGGAATCTCATGAAAACCAAAGTTCAAGAGACAGCACCCGGCAGCATCAAGGACCTGATAGAATCACTGAAGAAGATCTAGGTTACGATCGACCCCACCTACTTCGCAAACCTGGTTGAATCAATGCCCAATCGACTTACGATGGTCATCAAGTGCAAGGGCAACATGACCAAGTATTAACTTTCATGAAATATTCATAATAAAATATGTAAGTTACATTTTTCTGTTTCATTTTCCCCGAATTGTCACATGTCACTTTTTTTGTTGCCGCCACTGTATATAAATAACAAATAAGATAAAAAGAAAGAGAAGGCTAAACATAGGTTAACAAAACAAAACAAAAGGTAAAGGCGACAAGAAGAAAGCGCGCTCCGGCGTCGGAGGTAGGCCAGCCCCTCTCTCCCCCCCGGTGCAGGAACAACAACATACAAAAAACAGTCAAATAAATTTAATGAGGCCAGCCTTCTCCAAAAAGTCGTATAGTGAACAATTGTGTTTCAGAAACTCGCTCCGAGTACAAGGGCCACGCGGTAGCGACCCCTCTCGTCCCAGGCTGGGACATTCAACAAGAATGTGCCGAACAGTCTGGGGGACAACGCAGTCGTCACAATAAGGCTTCCAGGCGGACTCTTTGGCGACATCAGGAACCCAGGAACCCAGCAGAAGATAGTCTCGACATGCGGCAGGCCGCCAAAACCGTGGTGTCACGTCTTCCCGGTAAGTGAAGACACGTATGCCCGCCAAGAAGAGCGGCGGGCGTACTTCGAACTATGCCGGAACCTAGCCCAAGCACGACGAAATTCAACGACAGTGAAATCGTTCGGGCGGCGCTTAGGCATATAACGCTTCTGTTTGAGGGCCACCTCACACTCGATTGATGACCACGGGATCGATCGGCGTGCAAAACGACCAGACGTTCTAGGAATAGTAGATAGGTCCACGGCGATGAGGTTTCCGGAGAACTCAACGGCATCATCTACCGAACTAAACTCCTCGACTGAGACAGAGAAATCAGTCATTTCCTGAAATGCAGACCACCGCACCCGCGCCAAGCACCACCAGGGCGGGCTCTCAGGCGGTAGCGACCCACAAAATGATATTTGAATTGGAACGTGATCACTAGCATGGAGGTCATCGACCACCCCCCAATCAAATTCAGGCTGTGCATCCGAAGAGCACAAAGATAGATCAAGGCAAGAAAATGAAGCGGTTCTCAGGCAGTGATGCGTAAACTCACCAACATTCAGGACACCTATCTCCTGCTCGTCGATCAGGTCCGCAAAGACTTGACCCCTTCGATTAATCGAGTAGTCTCCCCAGAGGGTGTGTCTACCGTTCAGATCTCTGAGCAGGAGAAAGGGCCGCGGTAATCGTGCCACGACGCGGCGGAAGTCTCCCACGTCGAAGTCGGCTGACGGTAGAATGTACGCGGAAATAACAGTATACCTCCTATCCAGGTGCAGCTGCACAGCCACTGCCTGAAAGGAGGTATTCAGAGCAAAGAGAAGAACGGAGACTAATATCGTAGCCTAGTCGCCGACCAGCTTTCGTCCACTCATCCCTAGCCTTCTGCCCCATACATATTTCCCCTATTATCCTTTTATGGACCCCCTAAGGAGATATCTGAATGTTTCCTTGCCCTTCTGTTGCAACACTCGCAGTTTCCTCTCCGGCTCCAATGCCTGTAGGAGGATGTGCAGCTCTATTGTCTACACTTTCTTTCTTGAAGCCCCAATATTTGTCCGAATCATTATGGCTGCTAATGTATAAATTCTACTCCTTAGAGAACGTGGGACGTACCTCCGCATAGGATTTCCCCCAACCTCTTTGTCTAAACTGTCCCAAGCCATGATGGCGGAAAGTGTTAATGGTAATGTGAGATGTAACAGTCGTCGCCGCTGCAAAGATATCTTGCATTACCTCCCCGCGGCTACTTCTATGTAGGTTGTTTCTTCGCCATTCTGTTCACAGCACCACAAGAAATCTTTCGAGGGGCGGCAGATCAAGAACGGTTCACTCTTATGTTCCTTCCGCTTTAGAGGTATGGAAAACGGTGCATAGATGAAGAGTTCTATCTGTACCGATAGCTCTGTAACCTTTATCATTTAATGTACAAATTAACGACGAGGTCTCTGACAATTGCAGAAAGTTCTTTAGTCTCCGACATATTATGAGTCATGTCGCAAAAATGGCTCGCACCAAACTAACACATTAGGCAATTGTTCCACTAACACAACACAAATGTTCCAACCACGTTGATTATTATTCAAAATTTTCTAGTCTGTTTCGAATGTTTTAAGTGAACTATAGCTGGAGACTAGAAATATAAGTATTTGCTGAACCTCTTGTATTTATTATTATTATTATCTATCATATCTTGTCACGACACCAGTGGGTCCAACGAAAGGTTGAGGGGTTTGCTGCCAATCGGTCTTGTTCGGAGCAATTTGGTCCCAAAGAGCATCCTCGGAGAGTGCGTTCCATAGTTTGGATGGATTCATCCCAAGGACATTGCAGCATTTGTAGCGAGTCCTCATTTTAACAAGGTTATCTCCTCTTTTACACACTTTGGCTCTTGCTTGATTTAAGGTTACCCAGTTCTTCTTACTGGAGGATGTTCCTTTTGGAAGGCTCTATAGGATATATAGAGCATGTGTGTGTGTGTGTCTGTCTGTCAGTTGTCATTGCATATATACACGTGGGAGAAATTAACCCCCAAATTTGAACTTTCTTAAAAAGCCACCGATTTTGAAGTAGATGATACCAGTTGAAACCACACTGCAAATTATAAGCCGAATCTGGGGACTACTTTAACTAATAATGAGGATCAAATAAACTCTCAGTAACCCAGGTCAAATCTGACCTGCGAAGTCATCCCGTGCAGCGACCGGTACTTGTGCTCGTAGATATTAAAACAAAGTGCCTCAAACTGTGGACATGCGCACTAAGCGCACATAACTGATGGAATGACGTGTAATAAATACTTATTTATCCCCATTGATTCTAAATACCCATCGCAAGGAGACCACTCTCTTTTGCGGAACGTTTAAGAGAGTCGAGTCCCCACGGGGGCTCTACGGCCCCAAATTCGGGAGAGTTACGTGTCTAGATCCCTGCAGAACGAAAGTACTCGAGCAACCTAAATACCGTTCGCACATTTTTTTTTTTTTACTCTACCAAACTCCACCATTTTAGGAACTTTCTTTACGAGCCTCAACAACATTTTGGCGCGATACCTTCGTTGGTTGCCTCGTGTTGAACACGATACAATGACCCGAGTAACAGCCACAATGGTGGGTATCCCTCAGGCGAGTCAATGAGTCGGTTAGTCTCCCTCGCCCTCCTTCCCCTCCGCCACTACCACCACCACACACATCGGCATTTTACACGACTCAACGAAATCCTTTATTTCTTTTACCACTCAAAGCACGTCTCCGTCTCATTTCAAGTTAATAGCAATACCCTGAATTTCATAATCTTCCCTCTGCCTCACCTTTCTATCTCGTTGCGATACCAAATTGCTAGCTCTCTCTACTCCTCACCCACCCCGCTCGCTCCCACATTTCCTTTCCCATCCTCTAACAACCTTCGGGTTGTTAAGTGAAGGCGGTGGCCCTTGAAGAGGCAATTCAGAGTGGTGAGGCGCAGGGCGGAGTCTAGCCTCTTTCTGGCCTATCGACCCACCACTAACGCCACAGATGCTCAAATCAAACCTGCTTGCAAAACTCACTACCCAAAGCACCTGACACTTAAAGGACTGCGTTTCCCTCCCAGCTGCAGTTGCGGCCTCTCCTACCTTGCAGGAGGATCTGCGGGTTATCTTTCCTTCCCCCATCTCCAATACTTTCTTTAGAGATCTTTCCTTCCCCCATCTTCAATACCTTCTTTAGAGATCTTTCCTTCCCCCATCTTCAATACTTTCTTTAGAGATCTTTCCTTCCCCCATCTTCAATACTTTCTTTAGAGATCTTTCCTTCCCCCATCTTCAATACTTTCTTTTGATCTTTCCTTCCCCCATCTTCAATACTTTCTTTAGAGACCTTTCCTTCCCCCATCTTCAATACTTTCTTTAGAGATCTTTCCTTCCCCCATCTTCAATACTTTCTTTAGAGATCTTTCCTTCCCCCATCTTCAATACCTTCTTTAGAGATCTTTCCTTCCCCCATCTTCAATACTTTCTTTAGAGATCTTTCCTTCCCCCATCTTCAATACCTTCTTTAGAGATCTTTCCTTCCCCCATCTTCAATACCTTCTTTAGAGATCTTTCCTTCCCCCATCTTCAATACCTTCTTTAGAGACCTTTCCTTCCCCCATCTTCAATACTTTCTTTAGAGATCTTTCCTTCCCCCATCTTCAATACTTTCTTTAGAGATCTTTCCTTCCCCCATCTTCAATACCTTCTTTAGAGATCTTTCCTTCCCCCATCTTCAATACTTTCTTTAGAGATCTTTCCTTCCCCCATCTTCAATACTTTCTTTTGATCTTTCCTTCCCCCATCTTCAATACTTTCTTTTGATCTTTCCTTCCCCCATCTTCAATACTTTCTTTAGAGACCTTTCCTTCCCCCATCTTCAATACTTTCTTTAGAGATCTTTCCTTCCCCCATCTTCAATACTTTCTTTAGAGATCTTTCCTTCCCCCATCTTCAATACCTTCTTTAGAGATCTTTCCTTCCCCCATCTTCAATACTTTCTTTAGAGATCTTTCCTTCCCCCATCTTCAATACCTTCTTTAGAGATCTTTCCTTCCCCCATCTTCAATACCTTCTTTAGAGATCTTTCCTTCCCCCATCTTCAATACCTTCTTTAGAGACCTTTCCTTCCCCCATCTTCAATACTTTCTTTAGAGACCTTTCCTTCCCCCATCTTCAATACTTTCTTTAGAGATCTTTCCTTCCCCCATCTTCAATACTTTCTTTTGATCTTTCCTTCCCCCATCTTCAATACTTTCTTTAGAGATCTTTCCTTCCCCCATCTTCAATACTTTCTTTAGAGATCTTTCCTTCCCCCATCTTCAATACTTTCTTTAGAGATCTTTCCTTACAAATTTTCTGCGGGAGACGCGTTCGTTGCTTCTGAGGCGGCAACCTTGATATGAATTGCATTCGACGCATCGGCATTTTCCCTGGATCGCCTCTGTGCCGTAATCGACGGTCGCAATTCATTCCTCTCAAAATTAATCTGATCCCAGCGACGGCGCCTTCCTTCCCAGACCCTGCATCAATACCGCTACTAGGCGGAGCTCTCTACTCTGGTGATGGGGGATTCGAACCTTTGCTGGCAAACGCTTATCGAGTTAACGCCTTAACTCATTCAGTCACCGCCCGAGTGGGCTGAGGGGATGACTTGAAAAACGGATGTCTATACGGGTTCGAGAAGGTTCAAATACCGGCAGCCTTCTTTGGGCATCTAAGTTTGCCTCCTAGTTGGGGGGGGGAGGGGTAGTTTAATGCAGTTGTACTTTTATTTATTTTTTAAAAGCTTATTGCTTTTTTTATCGGGGTTTGTTCCCTTGTTGGGAGTCACCAGACGAGCTCGCTAAAATAATGATAATCAAAATCTATTTCTGGTAAAAGCCGGCACAAAATTCAGCGCTCGGAGGAATCTGCCAAAAATCAGGCGGTGCATAGTCTGAGGCAGGGGCGCAGACAGCTCCGACCACACGAGTCTCCACAGATACAACCCAACAATTAGTTCTTCCTGTTCCCTTTCCTTCGCACAAGCGACTCGTCACTGTTCTGACTCGAAACCAACCGAAAGGGTGTTTAAATGTCCAGACTCCACTGGTACGGAACGGGTTGCAATCCGTCGGGCCACCAATAATTCCATAATCGCCGGGCGATGGCAAATTGCAGTATTAACCTTCTTCCTGCCACCCTCTCCATCAAACCATGATCTTACTGCGAATTTCATTATCTGATCGGGGGGTGGGGACCTCTTCTCCACAGGTGGTGCACTTAATTAATAAACCACAATAAGGCGACCTCTAGCGCCTTCTTGAACAGTGCAGACAGTTAAGGCGAGTTGCGTCCCTACAGAGTCCCGTCGGCCGCAAGTACTGCCATGGGGAAAGGTAATGAGGGGTAGGGGCTCATCAGAGCCCTGCCGAACTAAAGTACTCGGGCTACCTATACATACCACATATCTTAAGGTTACCAAACACACCATCAATTTCGTTAGAAGGGAAAAAAAGCGATTCCCTCGTCAGTTAACCCTTTTTTTCAATGGATACACAATCCCATCAACGCGCAGAGTCGGGATTATCTCAGGAGCGGGACGCATTCGAGGCCAAGACAGGGCTATTTCGTTTGCCTTCTTAAATCCGAAAGCATTCGAATTAGTTATGGAACGATGGGGATCAACAACAAATTATAAAAGAAAAACAACGAAAGCACCCCTAGCAGAAAGTTGAGAGATCAGTAAAAGAAGTTAAGATGGAGCCGCAGATCCTCCTTGCAGGCACTGAGACTAGGGGAGGGGGAGCAAACAGTGGGTGTTGGGGTAGATATGGGGAAGACAATTCTCGAGATCGTGTCAAGAACTGTAAAGAAAGTGGTTAAGATAGGAGTAAAAAGATGTCAAGGATACACTCAACAGCAGATGCCTTTGCGGACAGTGGGGCTGTGAGGGTATTCAATCCTCTAAATGAGATGTCAGCAGCAACCTGCTGGATCCTACCCGCTGAGGTTCTTTTTCTAAATGGGTCTATACTGGCGACAGCCAACAACGATATCCAACGAAAGCATGCAATTTTAAAAACACCCCCGCCCCCCGCCGAAAAATAGTATATACAACGGAGGAAGTATCCTCTAAGTTCCCGCAAGGAAAGAAAGTACCCTAGAAGACCTTACGGTCCATTCAATGAGGGTACCTTTGGACAAGCAGTCAAGCGGGCACATCTCTGCTCGAATGCTTTACGTCCTTAAACGGCCATTTTTCAAGACGCTGTCTAGTCTTGACTTGAACTGGTGAACAGATTCACTGTTGACACTTTCCACTGGAAGTGCGTTCCAACTACCGCAGATACTGTACGTGAAATTTTTTTCACACAGATCGCGGTTGTAACACTTCAGTTCAAGTTTGAAGCGGTGATTTCTTGTTCTGCTCTCAACAAGTGTAAAAATATACCTGTAGTCAACATTGTCGAACCCTCGAAGTATTTTGAAAACTTCGATGAGCTGACCACGCAGTGTACGGGTTTCCAACGATAACAGATCTAATTCCCTTAATCTATCTTCATAACTTTTATGTCTGATAGAGGAAATCAGTTTGGTTGCCGTGGCTTGTACGCGTTCCAATCTCGCGATGTCCTTTCGAAATGGACTCCAAAATTGTACGGCATACTCTAGGTGGTGTCGGACAAGTGAGTTGTAAAAACACAGTACAATCTCCTTGTTCCGATATCCAAACTGGCGCTTTATGTAGCCTAGCATCCTTTGGGCCTTTTTCTCCGCCTCAATACACTGTTTCGAGAACTTGAGGTGACTAGTGATTGTTACACCCAAGTCCTCCTCAGTGTCGGTGGATTCGAAAGTAGTGCCCTTAAGGATATACTGAGATTGGGGGTTTCGGTGGCCCATATGAATCACTTTGCATTTGTTCACGTTAAAAGGCATTTGCCACGTGTTCAACCACTTCCCAAGATCTTCCTGCAGGCGGGCAGTATTTCCATCCTTTGCAACGTTCATACCAAGCTTGGTATCGTCGGCAAATTTGAAAATCTTGGCAACCATGTCACCGACCATATGGTTGACGTAGATGATGAATAGTAGTGGTCCCAGGACAGAGCCTTGGGGCACCCCGCTAGTAACGGGCACCCACTTAGAAGCCTATCCATTCACCACCACCCGTTGCCGTCTGCCACTTAGCCAGTTCTCTATCCAGCCGGCTACTTTTCCGTCTATGCCCAGCGCTCGCACTTTTCGGAGGAGGCGGCGGTGTGGTACCTTATCAAAGGCTTTCTGAAAGTCTAAGTACACCACATCCACCACCTTGTCCTGATCGTGCTCACTGAAGACGAAGTGGAACAATTCCACAAGGTTCGTCAGGCATGACCGTTGCCTTCGGAAGCCGTGCTGGGAACTCCTCAGTAGCAGGTGCGACTCTAAATACGACGTCATTTTGTCCACCATCATGCTTTCCATGAGTTTAACGACTATCGAAGTCAGACTGATAGGTCGGTAGTTTGACGGTTCGCTACGGTCTCCTTTCTTGAAGATAGGAGTCACCTACGCTTCACGCCAGTCTCTAGGAACGCATTCGGTCCGAATTGCCATGTTGAAGATTGCGCTCAGGTGTCGTGACACTTGATCGCGCACTTCTTTCAACACTTTAGGTAGAAAGCCATCGGGCCAGGTGACTTATTCGTCATTAGGTCAGTGATTTTTTTTTTTTATTTCTCCTTCGGTGAAGTCCATATCCTCCAGCTTTTTCCCCCCGAGTAGGAACTGGTTGGCTGGGGGATGGGACCACACTCTTCAGTAAGCACTGAGGAGAAGTAGTCGTTGAGGAGGTTAGCATTTTCTGCATCTGAGTGCTTTAATGTCCTCTCCTCATTCTTCAAAGGGCCAATCGTTTGACTGATTGGTTTACGGCTGTTTACATATCCAAAGAACTCATTGGGATTCTCTTTACAGAGACTCGCCACTCGGAGTTTCTCAGACCGCTTAGCCGCCCTTATGCTGGACTTCACTCTCCTGGATAGCCTCCGGTATTGGTCATAGTCACCCGAGATCTTCGATTGCCGGAACACAATTCTCTTCTCCCTAGGCAGTTGGCCGATTTATCGATTAAACCACTTTGGTTGAACAGAAGACCGACGGGGGTATTTCAAAGGATGAAATGCGATTGAAGACTCATGAATGTGGTTTTGAAACTTTTCAACGAGTCTTCAACAGCCTCGCGTTAGTCAGTCCAGCATGTAGACCTGGAAAAGTCTGCTCTGATCAAATCAAGTTTTCTCGATTTACTAGTTGCGGCTCTGCCTTCGGGACTTTGACTACAAATCTAATTAGTCGGTGGTCACTGCCACCGAGCTCTGCGCTAACAGAGGGGTCCTCAACGATGTCATCCTCAGAGGTGAAAACCAAGTCGAGGATATTGTCTCGAGTCCTCTCGTTGGCTCTCTCACCCATTTAGTCAGGAGCTCGTTGTTCGCGAACTCCAGGAGTAGTGCGTTCTCTGGTTTCCCAGTCAACTTGTGTGTTGAAATTCCCCATGACGATACACACACTGTCTTCGACAAGTTCTTCTAGTAGCTGGTACAGATATCTGTCCTTTTCAACGAGTTTGGCAGGAGGTATATAAAGCACCAGGGTCCTGTATTTGGCAGGACCTAACTCTAGGTCCACACGTAGTAGTTCATGGTCGGATACGATGTTGAAATCCGTCGAGTTGAGAGTATCCTTGACATACAACATCACACCGCCACCTTCTCTGCCTGGCCTATCTTTCAGGAAGAGCTGGTAACCGGAAATCGTGAATTCACCTTTAAAATATCGGCTTGAGGTTTGAATCCACGACTCTGTAATGGCCACCATCTCAAGTTCTTCTGTTGCTACGAGGCCACGGAGCTCAAGAAACCTGTTCCTGATTGACCTCGCATTGAACAGAAGAACTTTCAGGGAGTCCCCGAATGTAGGACTCCATACTCTCTTCCGTTTCCGGGCTTGCTTGCTGGAGCGGTGCCATTCCTCTTTGCGACCTCCGAGAAGGTCGTTCTAGGAGTCACACGGGCGTACTAGCGTACGTCCGCCTTCACTCTAGGCCTGACACTACTTAGGGTCCGTTCCACGACATTTTGTATCATGTTGCAGAGTACGACCTTTCCTTTAAATGATAGATGTACTCCATCCCTTTGGTAGAGATCATTTCTACCATAGAAGGTGGGGTAAGGGTCCACAAAAAAGACCCCCTCCGCCGTACACAAATCTCCGAGGCGTCGATTAACGGAGACGTTCCTCGAGTGAACGTCCGGGTTGGACCTCTTCTCGGGAGCATCCCGACAACCACACGTCTGCGTGTTTTTAGCCCACAGTCGTCCACAGCACCCATGACTGTGTTGAGAATCCTTTCTGTGGGGCTTATCCTTCCTCCTCTGAGGTAGAGGTCGTTGCCACTTACCATTAGGACAACGACTGAGTTCTCAGAAATCTGAGATTTCTCCGCCTCTTCTCTGATCTGCTGGTTTCCCCTTCCTGGTAGGCAACTTACCTTCACACTCGTGCGAAGGCGTGCTGCTAGTAGGGGTTGCAGGGCCCGTGCTTGAGAGTACCCAATAAGGTTGACCCTCGCATATTTGACTGCACTTTTCTTTCGCCATAGACTTATCTCTTTTCTCTTTCGTCTCCGTTTTTCGCTTGTTTTTCTTTTTCTTCTTCTTCTTCCCATTTTTTCGATCTTCATTCGTCTTTTCTTCTGTTTCTCTTCTTCTCTTTCCGCTTTCCCTTGCGCACCAGTAACGCTCGAATCCTCTATACTAGGGTGAGCAGCATTAAGGTCGTTTTGTTTTCTTTATTTTCTTTTTCTTATTTGTTTCTCCGCATGGCTGAAATGGGACTGCCAATGCAGTTTCAGCTCCTTGAGTTGGAGTCTCATCGGCGGAACCACCCTAGTCAGTGGGAGTTTCGTCTCGAGCTTGAGCTGACTGGGCCTCTAGTTTAGGGGCTAGCTCTAGGATTCTCTCCTCGAGACGCCGAATCTGAAGCACGTGCTGCGTTTCTAGGGTCTGTATTTTACTTTCCAGTGCCCTAGATTTTTCTTCAGAGGTTTTGGAGATCTTTGAGTTCATCGCAGTATGTCACTGCCTCTCGGAACTCTCCTTTAAGGATGCAGTCGGTGCATATACTTCCCGGGTGGCATTTCGAAAAACATCCCTCCGGAAGTCCACGCACCACTTATCCTTCTGGCATATAGCACATGTATATTTGGGTACAACTGGACCTTTTTCCCCTGTCATTTTGAACACTTTCTCTCAAAACTTTGCGACCAATCAATAGTAAAAAAGGGGGGTTGGTGAGTTCTCCCCGCGTGAGTCGCTCCCGCCTATAGAATCTTTCAGAAGGCACGCTCCATGTGTTGCTGTTCGCCCGACCGAGTTGTCAAACCTCGGCATGGCGTGGCTCCCAACCAAGCAGCACTGACGGTCCCCGAAGGGGCCATCTATTTGTAAACAGGTGAACAATGGAGCACGCCCCGTACTAAACTCCTACTAGTTCCCTTCACGACGGCCAAGACCTCAGAGCAGCGTTCAATGGATGTCCCGCCACACCAAGAGACTCAACCCAAGGCTTTTTATTGGCCTGGCAACCAACCTGGGAACAAAGGGGCGTCACCTCGGAACGATGCTACCAGAGGCACCCGCCAACGGGCACTGGGAATGGTCAATAATTACGCGCCAGGGAAGGGGTTAACGGGGCACTACCCTCATCCCATTCATCGTACCCCAACGCCTAGGACACCTCTAGTCCTAGTCTCTCGCAACCAGTGAGCGTCGATTGGCGTTGTGTATAGAGGTTACAAAGCCTCTCTTCTGACACGTGAGGCAGCTGCCAGGTCCTTATATGTAGATAGAGGGAAAAGAGGGAAAGAGTGACATGATATGAGTAGGCTTCTTTTTTGTTTTGTTTTTTTCTTTTTGTATAAGTGGGAGAGATAGGATAAAAGTAAAAAGGAGAAGGATATAGTAGAAAAAGGAAGGAAGGACGCACTTAGTCTGGAACCTCGAGAGCTGATTAGTTTTTTCTCGAATTTAAAAGCGCAATAGCAACGAAGATATCTCCCACAAAAAAGTGGAAGACGGTCGCAGACCCCCTGCAGGCATTAGGGTCGGGAAGTCCAACTGCAAGTGATGGGGCCAAGGGAGGGGGGGGGGGTGTACACAAGCCTCCAGAAGTCACCTGAATGCCCGTTTCGGGGGCGTCTAAGGGTATAAAAGGAAAATAAAGATGGAAGGAGAGGTGAGGGAGTGGGGCAGAAAAGACAAGGATGAGAAAATGAAGAGATGTTAACCCCTACCTACCAACCGGAGCCAAGTGGGAGGGAGAACCCAGCTTCACCTCACATACCGGCCCATAACAGGGATGAATTGAAGAAAGCTGGTCGGCGACTAGCCTGTAAAATTAGTCGTCCTGCCAAGAAAATAGATGAGAGGAAGCTTGTAAATATTGGCGAAAAGGGGGGTGACAGATACGAAGTGTAAAAGACCTGCTCCTTGCGGGAATGAGTCACTGTAAATATGAAAATACTGTAATTGCGATTGTGGGGGAATCCCACGTGGAATTTCTTTTCCAGCACGGAAGTTCCATGCGCTGGAGAAGGTTCTGTTAGGCTTAAATTGGTAAGCCTACCCCCCCCCCCTCCCTTCCACAAGCGGTAGCCTCGAACCGCGTCCACCACGGTCCACCTTTACACGGGTTAGAATCACCTCGGCAAGAAGATTCGAGGCCATTCGAGAGTAGAGCTGATTCCTACTACCCCTCCCCCCCGCGGGGAGAGCCTCAGACATATATAGTGCTCGTTTCCCATGAGGCAGAGACAGAGTTGAGAAGTTTCGCCCGGACCCAAGAAGATTCCCCGAGTTCCAAGTCAGGTGCTAACAACAAAGCAAAGTGACGGATGAACTATATGTGTATTGGAATTAGCCCCAGCCAGTGAGGTAATTCCATTTAACGATTGCTACCGAGTGATTTTTCAGACTTCACTCAACTCCTGTCGAAGCCCTCCTCGTTCGCCCCTCGTTTTCGGGTGACCGTAATACTCTCCCCTGGACCGGACGTTACCCCCCCCCCCTTTGAGTTCCCACTCAGAAGCTCTGAGCGCCCTCGCCTCACGTGCAGAAGACATCCGTGAAGTCTTACCCCGTCGTCTCACCCGGAATCCTCCGTAAGCCAACCCCTCTCCTCCTTCAGTAATCAATTTGAGTTAATTTCCCCCATTTGAATAGTCTCCTCCTATAATACATTAAATTTTAACTTAATAGTCAGATGCATAACTACAATTCTCCCCCCCCCCCTCGTTTACCGATGTAATTTTGCCCATTAATTCTCTGATGTAATTTTGCCCATCAATCCTCTCACTTTTATGTAAATAAAATTATATTTTTGTACAGGCCTCTTTAAATAACCTTGAGCTTTGCCATTGCCCAAATTTTACCTGACCTCGTTGCACTCTTTCTCGCTATGCAGCCCGTCAAAATTTGTGGCGTGCAGTCCCTTTGTCGGTGCGCCTTTAAGTTATTGGCCCCTTCCCCATAAATATAATATGCTATTGATATAATATAATGTCATACCAAGACAGCGATTTCCTATAATCTACAAATTTTGTCAAATTACAAAAATCTGGACAAAAAACCGAAATAAATTCATTTCTGGTCCCTACAAAGAGCCTAGACTAGCAGTTACGAACTTCGGACACCAATTGGAATGGCGCAGTCTGTTGTGGAACTTCTTTAACCATCGGAACTTTGAATTTGCTCTTTTGAACTAAGGAGAACCCCCGCCCTATTTTATTTATTAGCATAAGTGATAGAAAAGATTCGGGTTAAATGAATCGACCATTATAAAAAAAGATTGAGATTGCAGCAAATAAAACGCACCCGCTGGGAGGAACAGAATAATGAAAAACAGATACAGATGAATGCAATACTCCAGTAAGGATACAGAATCAGAACCGAATGGTTAGATCGATATCGGCTACGAAAAAAAGGTGTTTGGTAAGTGTAGCCATATTTTTTAAATTAAAGAAGGCTTTATCTGACGAATGTCATCAAGGATATAAGTAGCAGAAATTATGACTAGAAAAACAAAAAAAGGAAAAAAAAAACATGTTCGGGTGCTGGCAGGAGTCTCGCTTACTGGGGGAGGGTGGATGACCATGAAACCGAAAACAAAAATACACTGAAACAACTAGATACAATGGAGGAGGTCAGCCTCCCAAAAGTCGATTAGTAGCCCCAAATCGCGAGTGCACGAATCCCGGTATCGGGACGGGCAATGCGCGCGATCACTGGGATAAAATTCGACACGAATATGCCAGGGGGACCACGCAATCGTCGCAGTGAAGTTGAGGGGAGTGCTTCATCAGATAGCGCTGCATCCACGAGTGTGTCCGATTCTGAGGCAACAAGTATTAGGGGGTCGATTCAAGAGAAAATCGTAAGGCGATAACAAGCAATTTATAGGCAGTGGGCCCGAATGTCTCAGCGGATTGCTGCCATGTAGTCAGAGTGAAGAAGAGAGAAACGCTCGTCTAGTCGCCCAGTCATCGCGGACTATTTGTCGCCTTCATTTCCCGAAATTTCCACATAGCCAGAAAGCCAGCAGAAGACAATTTCGTCATATTCCCGGTTCATGGCAACCGTGTCCTCAAGGACATTACGAACAATTGGGCCAGAGATTAGAAAGCATCAGGGCACTCTGTGAGCAGCTGCTATATATCAAAATTCTAGTTCCGAACCAGACACATCAGGTAATCTCCCCTAATGCACGTTGTATTACAACCAGCTCGCTTGTGAAGACAGACGCAGCGGATGGTAGAGACAATACGAGTGTGCCAAAATTTAGTAAAGCTCTCGGAGGATCACCTCATAATGTAAACAAGTTGAGAATTTCACTTTTAAATATCGCCGGATGGAAATATGGCGATGGAATTTGGGAGTGGTTTCCTAGCTTAAATAGAAGAACGAAACAGATTGAAATTAACTCCTGATCCAAATATAATCTTCACAAATAATAAAAATTCGCATGGGTGAGAATTGATGCCGTAGAAATGTCACTAGACCATCTCCTGCGGCCGTAAGAGGGTATCGTCTAGGATCCAGGGATGAAGTTAGGGTATCTAACGATGTCATACAGTCTAAGATAATGGTATCAATTCAGTAGAGAAGGTCCTCTGAGTTGCTTCCATGTTGACTGCTGGTAATCTGCTTTTGGGTGTCAAATCTTTGCGTTGTATCCTACCAACGGAATAGAAAGCAAGATTAGTTGATGTCAAACGAGGCTTTCTCGTTTGCTTTCTCAGCGGAGATGTATCTTTCTAATAACGTTGTGTCAGGTTGCTTTATTGCCAATACAAATCCAAGGCATTTTAAAGGGCAGCGCTGGATGATGGATCCCAACAGATTGTCCCCTCTTGGAAGCTTGAAGTCTCTTTCATCCTCTTTTCCGACTCGGTTAGGAATCACGGCATTACCTTCGACTATAGGTTTAGTTTCAAGCCTCACTAAAAACACGTGTCCACCATGAAGCTATATGATTTATTCTCATTTTTTTTGACATCCACTCCTCCGAATGCAAGACTACAGCGATTCAATTTCCTCTCGGGTTCCCGCTGCCTTTCTTTGCCCTCCACAACTTACTCAAAACTATGCTGCACGTCAGCTATTTCGCCATCTTCGTCACTTCCCACCTGGCTATGGCATCATCCAATAATTACCATGTGGGGGACGCCGACCACCGGACTCTCATACAACTTACACATACGCGACAAGAGAACTTCGCTGCGAGTGCGAGAGAGAAAGATGCGAATCACCTCTGTCTTCGCCAGATTGTCCCTATCTCCCTTTAGGTTCTAGCAAAGCAACTTTCCTTGTTAACACATTTCTCTTTAAATAGATAGCACGCCAAACGCTTCGAATCGGGGAGTATAAAACCAGCCAATGAAGCTGCGCGAAGTTGAGTCAGTTGAGAGCATTTTTATTCCACCATTCATATGCTAGGATAAAAAAGAAATGGCTGCCTCAAAAGACCTCTTAGTCTCTCTTAGTGTCCAAGGTAACGGTCACCGTCAACCACTAAACTCTATTCTTAACGTAGAGCGACTCCTCGAAGCCTACTTCTCCAATTACCAAGCAAGTTCCCACGCGCGTTTCGCTTCTAACTCACCGAATTAAAAAAAAATCAAGGTCTGCTGACCAGAAAGTCACGTGCCCTCACTTATTCTGATTTATGTTCTTACGACTTTGAAAACTTACAATAATTCCCGGAGTAACCTTGGGAGGACCTTGGCAATTTTATCATTCGAAAGAGAATGTAAACACCTTAAGGGTTTAAAATTTCGTTAAAATCGTTGTTATTGCTAAAAAAAACTAATTTCCTGGCTAACCTTGGGTGACTTTGGCAATTATATTATTTGAAATGGAATGGAAAACAATATAAGGGTTTCAAATTTCGTTAGAATAAGCCAAATAGTTATGATGTTATTGTCAAAACAATAATTCCCGGGCTAACATGGAAGACTTTGCCAATTGTATCATTCGAAACAGAATGTAAAACAACATAAGGGTTTCAAATTTCGTTAGAATTGGCTGAATTGTTACGTTATTAAAAAAAAAAACGTGAACCGACCCGACCGACGTAGTCAGAATTAGAGTCGCCCACGACTAAAAAAGTAAACTTTCTAAAAGTTTACTACAAAGCAGAACTAAATTATATTTATACAAGAGGAGCAGCTTCGCCACTCTTCCTTACAGAAGGAACTTGCGCTTCGTGGGCAGACTTTCGGTCTCTGGCTTACGGCCTATCATGATTTTTTTTTTCCATCTAAATTTGCTCTAATAATTTCAATGCCAAAATTTTAATAAACTTTAGTTTTAAAAATTTCACAAAAATTTCATCATCATCCCTATCTTCACCATCATCATCACTTCACTAACTCTATAATTTAAGAAGTGGATTTTTTTTAGTATTTGAATAATAATTTCATCTTAGTTTGGTTATGACTTGTTTTTTTTATCAAAGTTCAGAAATAAATATAAGTATCGAAATTTTGCGAATTTTTTAAAACCCAAAGAATTACAAATGGTGAAGTTCAGGATATTTATTTTTATATATTTTCTTTTATAACTATATTTTAGCAACGTGATACTTTGAAAGGGGGAAAATTTGGTTTAAAGTTTCTTTTTTAAAATTATTATAATTGGCGAAGTTCAGAAAATTTATAAAAATTTAACCATGGCTTCTTTATTTTTAGATTTTAGATTTTAATCTTAGTAGCGAAGCGCAAGCGATGGGAGCGGCGTAGCCATTGCCTGGTTGCATAGTCTAGACTAGTATAGCATAGCACATTATAACCTATTATTATTATTATAATTGGTGCCTGTCTATTACGACAGACCAGTTAGCTAGCACTTCAACCGCTAAGGGCGATATCGCGCTGAATCGTGTCAGGACGGATTGGAGCATGGAGTACATTACACAGTGAGTGAAAGTGACACGTAGTCCGCAAATAAATGTGGCAAGCAGGCCACACCCAACATAAAATGAGGCACATTGGCCAAAGAGGCACGCAATTGTCAGAGGGCGGAGGAATGCCTGTTGCGGTTAAAAATGAGAGAACTGCCGAGACAGCAGCTCCATCGTCCCGAAGGACCCAGCGAATATACGGAGGCTGACCGATTCCGCTGACGCCAAAGTGGGCCACCCGCTCATCGGCATACTGCGGGCACTCAACAAGGTCAAGGAGGGGCTCAACTGTGAGGGGGACAATACATCCATCGCAGAAAAGAGGTGGTTCACCGTCAGGCAAGAACTTGTGTGTTAGGCGTGTGTGCCCAATGCGTAGCCTTGTGAGCAGGACCTCGTGTTGGCGGGTCCTACTACACGAAGACCCCCACACTGCCACACTATCCTTGATCGTCCTGAGTTTATTGGGCCAGATAGTGGCCCAGGCCAAATTCCACCGTCTGCGCAGAAATGCATCGAGGTAAGGGTAATAATCCCTGCTCGGTAGCGGACGGGGTATAATCTGGTTGGGATCCACAATGATCGCCTTAGCCGCACGATCAGCCAACTCGTTACCCCCGAATCCCTGCGTGGCTTGGCACCCAACAGAAAGCAACAAATCGAGCGCTATCACGCAAAAGGTCCAGCCAGCGATGGATGTGTGTCACTATGGGATGAACAGAAAACTGGTCACATATACTGGTCAAGGCACTCTGGGAGTCGGAATAGACAACAAATCGGCGGGTAGTATACCGTGTCAGAGAGGTCAATGCAAAGAGGATCGCCAGCAATTCCGCGGTATACACCGAGGCCGCTGCAGGTAGCTGCCGCGATATAGTTATGTTCGGGAGAACTGCAGCGCAGCCAACTCCATCGCAACTCTTCGATCCATCAGTATACACTGGTGTGGTCTCACGGTGGGTGTAAGCAAAGTGATCTTCTTATATCCACCTGGTTATCAGAAGAAACCTCCGACATTACACCCGGACATAAACTTCTCAGGCGTAACAGATAAAGTGGAACAGAGTAGGAACTCAACTTCCTCCCAATAGATCAGGCACCTGGAGGCTCTCAAGAAGCTGACGACTCCTGTATCCAAATGGTTTATGGAGGCGTGGGTGAGCAGCATAGATGTGATCAAAGCTTCGATTCGTAATCGCACGGTAAGCTGGAGTATCCGGCATATCGAGTAAACGGCTGTACAACTGGAGACAAAGCTTGTTTCGTCTATCACCGAGAGATTATTCACCGCTATCCGCATACAGACTCACCACCGGTGAGGTGCAAAACGCTACAGTTGGCAGACGGATACCCTTATGGTAGACGGTACGAGTATCTAGCATGTTGAGAGACGTTGCTGTCGCTGACGAATATAATTGGCATCCATAATCGAGTTGAGACCGCACCATGGATCGATAAATCCGCAGTGTCACTCTACGAGGGGCAGGTAATAAGTTTTGCGAATCGGTAGAGCAAAGTAGAGGAAGGGGGATGGGTGCTAAAGGGGGTGTTAGGACAAGTTATGACAAGTCAGGACCTGCCGCCGCACGCTCCTGCCTCGTCTATTTAAGAAGCAGTAGCTGATCGCAGATCGTCAGTCAAAAATTTTTCAACAATGGAGAAGGTTGAGCACCGCGCAGTGATCAATCTTTTGACCAAGGAAGGCAAGAATGCAAGAGAGCTCCATGAAGGCATAGTTGCAGTGTACACCGACACTGCCCCTTACTATGCAACTATTGCTTGCTGGAATAGGGAGTTTCACCATGGTCGTGAGTCCCTTGAAGATGAACCCGGTCCAGGACGCCCGTCAGACGTGACCAAAGAGGACAATGTGGCCCGTGTGGAGAGGATGATACTCGAAAATCGACGGGTGAAAGTCGAAGAAATCGAGCGAGAACTTGGAATATCACGTGGAAGTGTTATCAACATCATCCACGACAATTTGGCCATGAGCAAGGTCTCTGTCCGTTGGGTCCCTAGAAACCTCACGCCCCATGATCGACTTCAACGTCGTCAAAGTTCGGAGGAGCTGCTGCTCCTGTACAACCAAGACCCGGCAGGATTCAAGTCACGCATAGTGACAGGTGATGAAACGTGGGTACATCACTGGGATCCCGAGACCAAGCTCGAAAGCATGGCCTGAAAGCACAGAGGCTCTCCGAACCCAATCAAGTTCCGGACCCAACCCTCAGCCGGGAAGATCATGGCCACCATCTTCTGGGATTCTGAGGGAGTGTTGATGGTGGACTATGTGCCTAGTGGAAGGACCATCATATGCCAATATTACGCCGAGGAACTGGCTGGGTGCATCCGTCAGAAGCGGCGCGTCAAGTTGACACGCGGTGTCCTGCTCCTCCACGACAATGCCGCTGTCCACACGGCCAGAGTGGCACAAGCTGCCCTGCGCCAGTGAGAATTCGAGGATTTTTTTTTTTTTAAATTTATAGAGCGCATCTGGAAACTGCCCACTTGGGCATAAGTCGCCGAAAAACACGACAGCCTAGAACTAGGCTACTTTAAAATGAAAATATGAAAACATAACAATGATATAAATTGGAAAAACTTAACAATCAGGAAGCAATCTCCGGAAGCGGGGGGAGGTCCCCCTCACCCCGGTGCAGGAGAGTGCAACCTATAAAAAAAACAATAACAAACAAAAAAGAAAATTAAATAAAGGGGAGAAGCCCGGCCTCCCCCCCAAAAGTCAACAAGTCAATGTGCACGAATCCGTCCCGAGTACAAGGGACAGGCGGTAGCGACCCCGCCCATCCCGGTACCGGGACAGGTATCTTGCGCGAAGATCACCTTTGTGAGTCGCTATAGATCACAATCCGGTCTCCGAACCGGGCACGTGGCATAATCTCCCGTACCGAGTGGTGTATTGCCACCAGCTCGGCCGTGAAGACAGACTCAGCGCCTAGTAGAGCCCCGCTGACTTCAAACAGAGGGGATACGGCGTGGAAGCCGACCCCCTCTTGGGACTTTGAGCCATCCGTATACACTGGCACGGTTCCAGCGTGACACGATGTGTGCTCAAAAAAGGTCGAACGCAATACTCCTGGCGCCGTACAAGCTTTGGGAGCAGAGGCGTGGCGCCAAATAGCCAAATGTGGTACCCTCCAGGGTGGCGTCCTGGGCAGAACCAGGGGCGCTACCGGCCCGAGAGCTATATCTACCTCTCGAAGGAGTTTCCTGGCCCTAAACCCAAAGGGCTTAGGGTATGACTGGTGTCTCTCGGCGGCATAGGCACCATCGTTTTTTTTTGTTTTGTTTTTTAATTTAAGGGGCTATCTGGCGACTGCCGACTTAGGCATAAGTCGCCGTAAACAAACAGCCTAGTTCTAGGCTACTTTAAAAAAATGAACAGGAAACAACAATAAAAAGAAATAACAATAACAAAACAATAACAAAAACAATAACAAAAACAATTAAACCTGGTTAAATGAAAGGGAGAAGGCCGGCCTCCCCCCAAAAGTCAACAAGTCCACAAGTCAAAGTGCACGCACTCGTCCCGAGTACAAGGGACAGGCGGTAGCGACCCCGCCCATCCCGGGACCTGGACAGGTATCGTGCGCGAAGATCACCCAGATTGGGATATTCGACAAGAATGTGCCGAAGAGTCTGGGGGACGACGCAGTCATTGCAATAGGCCGCAGGCGAGCGCTCCATCAAATAGCGATGCGTCACACGAGTGTGCCCGATTCGACGACGACAGAAAGCAACCTGAAGCCGCCGCGGCATTGGGGGATAGGTCCATGGAAACAGTCGCGGCGCAATGGCACGCAACTTTAAGTTCCCTTCGACCGTCTCCCATCATCTTTGCCAAGCAGTCCGAAGAGCTGCCCGTATTCCTGCCATGTAGTCGGTGTGAGGAAGAGCGAAAGCAGGTCCGGTCGCAGAGTCCTCGCGGACTCTTTGGCGCCCTCATCGGCGCGGTCATTCCCCGCAATTCCTAGATGTGCAGGAACCCAGCAGAAGATAATCTCGACATCTGCCCGGCTCGCCAAAACCGTGGCGTCACGGATATCGCGAACCAGGGGATGCGGAGATTCCAATGCCCCGAGAGCACTCAGGGCGCTTTGTGAGTCGCTATAGATCACAATCCGGTCTCCGAACCGGGCACGTCGCGTAATCTCCCGTACCGAGTGGTGTATTGCCACAAGCTAGGCCGTGAAGACCGACGCAGCGCCCGGTAGAGCCCCGCTAACTTCAAACAGAGCGGATACGCCGTGGAAGCCGACCCCCTCTTGGGACTTGAGCCATCCGTATACACTGGCACGGTTCCAGCATGACACGATGCGTGCTCCAAAAAAGTCGAACGCAATACTCCCAGCGCAGTACAAGCTTTGGCAGCGGAGGCGTGGCGACAAATAACCAAATGTGGTACCCTCCAGGGTGGCGTCTTGGGCAGAACCAGGGGCGCCACCGGCCGGAGAGCTATATCTACCTCTCGAAGGGGTTTCTGACCCTAAATCCAAAGGGCTTAGGGTATGACTGGCGTCTCTCGGCGGCATAGGCACCGTCGAGATCAGCTGCGGATGCAGTGAGAGCTGTTGGCGACTGAGGGAGGCGCCGGGCACGCGCGTACAGGCGAGTGATGCACTGCACGCGGCGCAGAGCGAGTGGCATCTCCCCAGCATCGACCAACAGGCTCTCAATGGGGAAAGTGCGGAAGGCACCGGTCGCAAGGCGAAGGCCGGTGTGGTGGATCGAATCCACCTTCCGCAATAAACGCTCGGCTGCGGATGCATAAAACTCGCATCCGTAGTCGAGCTTGGGGCGAACAAAGGATCGATAAAAAAGTAAGGCAGTAGCCCTATCAGCGCCCCAAGCGCTGAACGTCACGGAACGGAGAATGTCCATGGCGCGGGTACAAGAGACCCTAAGGCTGCGAATATGAGCCTCCCAGGTGAGGCGTCGGTCGAATACAAGACAAAGGAAACGGTGCGACTCAACTACATCCAGGCGCACCCCATTAAGTAACAAATCTGGGTCGGGGTATAGCCGTGGATGGCGGCAGAAGTGCACCACCTTAGTCTTGGCCAAAGAAGTCGAAACCTGTGCGCTTCAGCATAGCGAGAGACGCGGTTCAATGCCTGTTGGAGTCGACGCTCCAGAGTTGGCATCTGGGCCGCGCCAAAAGAGATCGAAAGGTCGTCCAGTAGCGTAGCGAGAACATCTTCCGGCAGCACAGAGGTGATGCCGTTGATGCTCAGGGCAAAGAGTGTAACACTCACGACACTTCCCGGCGGGACACCCTGTTCCTGCTCCTTTAGGCCGGAGAGGGCTCCCCCCACCCGTACGCGGAATCGACGATCTCACAAAAATTCAGATATAAACATTGGGAGGCGTCCCCTCGCCCCCATCGTGTGGAGAGTCTCCATGATACCGTATCGCCATGCGGTATCATAGGCCTTCTCCAGATCAAAAAACACCGTGGCGTAGTGCTGTCTACGAAGGAAAGCCTCGCAGACGGCATTTTCCAGTCGGAGCAGAGCATCCGACGTGGAGTGGAACTTACGGAAGCCGCGCTGTGCAGAAGACAGATGGCCTCCGCTGTCCAGGAAATAGGCTAATCTAACATTTACCAATTTCTCCATCAACTTGCACACGCAAGAGGTTAGAGAGATTGGGCGGAAACCGGTCGGAGTAGAGTGATCTCTTCCCGGTTTGCGAAAGGCGAGCACAGTAGCGATTCGCCAGGAGTCTGGGAGAAGACCCTCCACCCAGATCCTGTTGAACAAATCTAAAAGAAAGGCCATGCCTCGCTCACCCAGGTGTCGAAGCATGGCGTACGGGACATCGTCCGGACCATGGGCGGTGTCCGCGCACGAAGCGAGAGCGGAACGCAACTCACTCACAGTAAACTTGTCGTTGAAGGGTTCTTCGCCTCTGGAGGGAAAGTCCAGTCGGCAGCCTTCCGCGAAAGGACGACGTGCATTGAATGCTGGCGGAGCAGCATCCCGGCTAGAGAATACGGAAAAAGCGGTCGCTAAAGATTCCGCCACGGACGCGGGGTCCGAGATTGCGGTCCCATTCTCCTGGAGAACGGGAAGGGGGTCATGCGAGAACTTGCCCCGAATCCTTTTGACTCGCTTCCACACCTCAGCTAAAGGGGTCTTCCCGTTAAGTGAAGACACGTATGCCCGCCAAGAAGAGCGGCGGGCGTGCTTCGAAATATACCGGAACCTAGCCCTAGCCAGACGAAATTCCGCGACAGTGAAATCGTTCGGGCGGCGCTTATAGCGCATGTAGGCATAACGCTTCTGTTTGAGAGCCGTCTCACACTCGGCCGACCACCATGGTAGTGGTCGGCGTGCAAAACGGCCAGACGTCCTAGGAATAGTAGTCAGGCCCACGGAAATGAGGTCGCCGGAGAAGAACTCAACGGCCTCATCTACCAACCTAAACTCCTCGATTGATATAGAGAATTCAGCCATTTCCTGAAATGCAGGCCACCGCACCCGCGCCAAGAACCACCAAGGTGGACTCTCCGGCGGCAGTTGCCCTGAAAATGAAATTTGAATGGGAAAGTGATCACTACCATGGAGGTCATCGACCACCCCCCAATCAAAATCAGGCTGTGCATCCGAAGAGTACAGAGATAGGTCAAGGCAAGAAAATGAAGCGGTTCTCGGACAGGGATGCGTAAACTCATCCACGTTTAGGACACCCATCTCATGCTCTTCGATCAGATCGTCAAGGACTTGTCCCCTGGGATTTATGGAGTAATCTCCAAGCAAGAGATAGAACCTCGGCAACCGTGCCACGAGGAGGCGGAAGTCCCCCACGTCGAAGTCAGCTGACGGTGGAATGTACGCATAAATGATAGTATACCTCCTATCCAGGTCTAGCTCGGAGGAGACGCAGGGGCCCTCCTCGAACTGAAGGACCTCACGAGAATAGCCGTACGCTTCCCGGGTAAGAACCCCGGGCGCTGTTTGTTGGCCGGACAAAGCGCTGAAGGCGCTGTCGCCTTCCAAGACGTATTGGGGGAGGTTGGGCTCGCCATGCGAGTCTTTTCCTCCCCCCCCACCTCGACACCTTGAGCGGGCGTTGCGGCTTCGGAGGCGGGGAGCCCTCTTTTCGAGGAACCACCGTCTCCGAGCCACTCGCTCCACCTCGGGGCGTGGGCAAAGGAGTCAAAGCTCCTTTGTTGCTGTCCTCCTTTCGGGGGACAGCTTTAGAAACCCCGGAAGATGGCCTAGCGACCATCTTCAGGGGTGTTGCCTCCTGTGAGTCTAACGACTCGGTGGAGGCGCGTGGCCGTTTCGCCTTACAGGAAACGGTCAGCTGGGGGAAGACGGGGGAGCCCTGGTTTTAGCCGGGGCTGGGGGGTGAACCCTTTTCGCCGCCAGCTTTACCAGAGGAGCACCCGGGTTGAGTAGAGCCCGAAGAAGGTCTCCGAATGGGCGCGGAAACAACCGTGCTCGTTGGCCTGGATGAGCCAGGAGCAGAGGGTGCCTTTCTAACTATTGAGGCATATGACGTCCCAGGCAGAGCTGGGCGCGGCAGGACCAAGTCCTTAGCCTCGCGGAATGAGAGTCGATCCTGGGCCTGAACGGCCAGGATTTCTTTCTCAAGGAGATATGCACCACATTGCTTCGAAGAAGCGGGGTGCGGCTCTCCGCAATTGACACACTTGGCCACACACGATTTGGACTTATCGTGTGCGACCTTAGTGCAATTTACACAGACTTCGGGTGACCCCGACTTTGCATGTCTACATGAGCGATTCGTATGGCCGAAGCGGTGACAGTAATAGCACCGCCGCGGCAGTGGAACGAATGCCTTCACACGGTAGCGGTACCAACCGGCACGCACCAACTCAGGGAGCTTGTCACAGTCGAACGTGACGAAGAGTGTAGGGGTGGGTCTCGAGGCCCCTCCCTGTTTTCTCATCACACGTTCGACCTTGACCGCCCCATGGTCGGCCAGCTCAAGGGTGATGTCCTCAATGGAGTAGTCAACGAGTTCCCTCGCATAAACTACTCCTTTCACAAAGTTCATGGTAGAGTGCGGCGTCACACTCACCGGGGTGCCATGAAGTGTCCGAAGAGCACTTATCTTGGCCACCTCGGTGGGATTCGCCGCGTTCGCCAGAAGGCTCCCGTCCGAGAAACGGGTCACCTTCGGCTCTCTACCAATTGCACTAGCTAATCCTCTCCTCTGATGGATCATGTTGCCCTTGGATAACATGGTGCCATCAGTGGAGCGAATAACGAGGAAGCGTTTGAAGCCAGCGGACTCGAAAACGCCAGGTAACATCTGAATCACGGGCCCCGATGTCATCGAGGCTCCGCCCTGTGCACTCCTATATTAGTCTTAGTCAGGGGCTCCGCAACCCAAGGGGCAGAGGGGGCAGAGGGGGTGGATGTGCCGATCTTGGCTTGGTCGCTTGCCAGAGTGGCAGCAGACCCATCCGTCCCCGCAGCCCCCGCGGATGGAGAGGAGCCCCGAGTTTTTTTTGTCTTTTTAGTCTTTTTCTTTTTTGGAGAGGAGGGAGGGGAATGAACCCGCTTCTCACCTCCGCCGGAAGAAGCCCCCAGGCCAGATGGACCGGCCTCAGCCAGGTCATTCTCTGAAATGGAGAAGGTCCTGGTAGTCGTGGGGGCACCGGTCGGAGGAGATCCCTCCCCTCCTTGTACTGCTTCGGAAACCACAGCCGTTTGAGGAGGACCTTGCATCGGGGCGGATTCGGGTTCGGTGCTTGGCGCCGAGCCAGGATTCCCCCCCCCCCCCATAGAAGGCCCTACCCTCTGAGGCTGGGTTTCCTCAAGGACCATGTCTATCTCAGGGGGGGCCTACAGTTGGCCATCCCCCCCCCAAGACATCGCAGGTCCCGTTGGCAGTATCGTCACTAGTCTTCTTTGGGGAGGCATGGGCATTGACCCCGGAAAGGTTCAGTATTCTTGCCAGCAGGTCTTTTGAGGGAAGCGACCGAAGGGGCCTGGCTTCCCTCTCTCCCCTAAGGGGGTTTGCCCTACCGAGCCGCTTCGATGTGGAGCGGCTGGTTAAGGGCTGCCTGCTGGCTTTCTTAGCAGTCCCCTTGGAAAGAACAGATGGGACTGACGCTGGTAAAAGGGAGGCTCCCGAAAGCACCTCCAGAGAAGGGGGTGAGGGGGAGTCCCCTACACCCATAAGGGAAGGAGAGGAGTAAGCCTCCTCTCCGGTTAGAGGTATATGGAGGGTCCCCTGAGCAAGCACAAGGGGGAGGGACCTCCATTCTTTCGGTGGAGCTGCCCGAGGGCGGCTCCGTTGATGAGGAAGGAGAATTGGGGAGAGATTTGGGTTTTTGAATCACATACATGGCATGGTGACCCTCTTTTTGACACGGGATGCAATCGCGCATCACCTCTCGCAGTAGCCCGCACTGCGAGAGGTGCTTACAAGCCCGGCAGAGCCAGGCGCCGCCATTTAAGACCACCCCTCCCACCTGGTGGCCTGGCAGTCCATCGGCATGGCGGCTCCACCTTGAACACGGCGTAAAAAATATATAGATTGTGAAGAGGAGAGGAAAAGGGATGTGAGGAAGGTATGGGTGGGGATAAAGCAGGTTGTTAAAAACCAACCACCCCAGACCGGAGCTCAGGGGTTAGGGAACATTGTCCCCTCCCCCCTCAGCCCCGATCCGGGACGGTTGACTTAAGAAGAAGGTCAGCATCTACCCTGTGAAATTAGAGGCTGACCATTGAAAGTTGTGAGAGAGGTTGTATGAAAAGCGAGGAAACAAGTGTTTTGAAGGAAGGAGAAGAGGCTAAGCTGGGGTCGGACGGGGTGCTGAGTCCCATGAGCACGGCGGCCAGGATGGCAAATCGCCACGCCCCTTACGGGGGGAAGGCGCAACCTTCTGAAGAGGGGCTGCATCAGGGAGCATGTCTATCTCAGGGGGGCCTCCATTTGCCCCCCCCCCCCCGCATGACATCACAGGTCATGTCAGTCTCGTCCATGTTCTTTTGGGGAGCAAAGGCCTTCACCCCCGCTATTCATTATTAGGACCAGCAGTTCTTTAGAAGGAAGCGGCCGATGGGTCCTTTCTTCTCTCTCCCCCGTAAGGGGGTTTGCCCTACCGAGCAGCTTCAACGGGGAGCGGCCAGTTATGGGCTGCTTGCTGGGTTTCCTGGCAGTCCCCTGTGAAAGCGAAGGCGGGACTGCCAGATTTGAGCTGCTCCAAGGAAGGGGGTGAGGGGGGCCCCTGCACCTGTAGACACTGGAGAGGAGCAAGCCTCCTCTCCAGTTGAAGAGCTATGGAGGGTCCCCTGGGAAACTACAGGGGTGGGGACCTCCATTTTTTTCTGTGGAGCTGCCTAAGGGCGGCTCCGTTGTTCTTAAAGAAGAAATGGGGAGAAATATTTGTTTTTCTAAGTTTTCATCCATGGGCATCGTGACCATTTTTTTGCGGGATGCAAATGCTAATCACCCCCCACAGTGGCCCGCTCTGCGAAGGGTGAATACAGGCCTGGCATTTTGGACCAGGCGGGAGCCTGGTGGCCTGGCAGTCCCTCAGCATAGCGGCTCCACCTTGGAAGCGGCGTAAAATTGATAGTGTGTGAAGAGAAAATGAAAAGGGATGAGGAAGGTATGGGTGGGGATGAAGCAGGTTGTTAAAACCCCACCATCCCAAACCGGAGCTCAGGGGTTAGGGAAAATTGTCCCCTCCCCCCTGATCCGGGATAGTTGGCTGAGAAGGTCAGCATCTACCCTGTGAAATTAGAGGCTGACAAGAGAAAGTTGTCGGAGAGGTTGTATTAAAAGCGAGGAAACAGGAGGGGGGGGGGAGAACACAAGTGTTCTGAAGGAAGGAGAAGAGTCTAGGCTGGGGTCGGACGGGGCGCTGAGTCCCGTCAGCACGGTGGCCAGGATGGCAAATCGCTGCGCCCTTACGGGGTTCTGGAAAGGCAGCATAGTCGACATTTCTCCAAACTGTCAGAAAAGAGTCCTCCGTCCATATGCGGTTATACAAAGATAAAAGGAACTGGACATACTCGAGGAAGGTGGCGAAGAAGGACGTACGAAATCATATCCGCCCCAGGCGCCGTATCAGCACACCTCCTTAAAGCATTCTGCAATTCAGGCTGCGTAAGGATGGTGCTGTAATCTTCATCTTCTCCACCACAAAATGATAAATCTACTGATTCTGCTTCCTGTTCAATGCGCTGAAAGGGCGCCCAAGAACTCCCCTTCGACACCTCGCTCAAAGCATGTCCAAAAGCGTTTCCAACCTCTAGCGGATTAGAGATTAAACAGTTAGAAGCCTGCAACGTCGGAGTAAAATGGGCCATACGCCTATCATGTATCTTAGAGATCCGACGCCACACCTTCGTCATCGGTGTCCTCTCGTTGCGGCTGGAGACGTATCCTTTCCACGAGGTTGCCTGAGATTTCTTCAAAAGGTAGTGAGCGCGAGCTCGCGCGCGACTAAGCGCAATCTTATCTTCTGTAAGTTGCGTACGGTAATATCAGCGGACTACTACCTTTTCCTCGCCCGTTGCTGCTTGGAGCTCTCAGTTCCACCAAGGAACAGACCGAATGCGCTGTATTCCGCTTGTTTTCAGGATACAAGTGTCTGCCGCAGCAATAAGCGTATCCACGAGGTATTCGACAACACCATCAACGGTAGGAAAGGATGTAACATCCCTATCAGTAGTCGCCACAGAATAGTATCTCGCCCAATCTGCCCGTTCGTAAATATACCGAGGTGTGGTTAGGAGAGGGGAGTTGTCTGCAATGCAATGGATAGAATGACTAGAAAGTGATCGCTATTATATAAATCTTGGCCTTAACAACCAATATTTCCTTTTCAATGAGGTATTTCTGACAAGACTGCTGATGTGCTATGAGGTTCGTTGCAAGAATACAGTTTGGAGGCAGTTGGCATGTTGCAGCTTCATGATCCCCCCCGCAGCGGCTGCAGATGGCTTGATCACGTCTGCAGTTCTTGGTCATGTGTCCATATTGTTGGTATTTGTAACAGCGAGGAAGGGGCACGTACGGACGGACATGCTCAGAGAGACCTGCGCGGATCCAAATACGATCACGTTGAGTTGGAGTGTCAAATGTTAAGAACAAAGTTCCTGTCGGTTCAAGGTCACCAGATGGTGTGCGCCTCTTAATTCGGTCGACCTTAATCACACCAAGGTATGATAGTCCGTCGGCAATATCTTCTTCAGAATATCGCCGTAAGAGATGGCAGGTGATAACCCTTTGGGACTGGTTATAACGCTGGTGAATTGACACTTTAAATCGGTTCCCGGACCAATTCGGCCAGGCGTGGCAATTTACGGCCTTGAGCCTCAGATTTCACTTCAACAGTGAGCGTTCGGTCGTCATTTTCAGAAATGCGACCGGGTTCCCCTATCGCATCGCAGAGCTCTCTATCGACTTTAAATAAGTTGAGTTTACTTAGGTCAGCGTTGTTGGTAGACTTCAAAGTATAAAATCGTGTGAAGTGCTCAGTTTCTCCAAACAGGTTGGCTGGGTAATTACGTCGTCGATCTAATCTACTGCTTCTTTCGTTTTTACGGTCGGTAGCAGACGCATAATCATCGCAATTCCGGGAAGAATCGCAAGCAGGGGGTAACAGACCACCCGCTGGCACAGCCTCCGACTTCATTGGGACACGCAAGCACCCGCCCCGTTTCAAGGTTGGTTGACATGGGTGTGCACATTATAGCATAGTATAACATAGCATAGAAAACATAGTATAGTAAAGTATAGTAGTATATTATCTCCTAGCATAGTATAGCCTAGCATAGCATATCCTAGTATTGTTTAGAATAGTATAACATTTTATAACATACCATAGACTAGCCTAGATTGCCTAACATAGTAAATCCTGCCTAGCCTAGCAGAGTATATCATAGTATAACAGTAGATTATGGCATAGCATACCCTACCATAGAATGGCCTAGCCTATGATTCCCTATAATAGTAGAACCTACCATACCATATTCTAGCGTAGATAACATAGTGTATTTAGCCTAGCCTTACATAGTATAGTTTAGCCTGCCATAGTATGACTTAGCTTAGACTAATCTAACCTAGTCTAGCAGAGAATGTAAAGTATGGCCTATCTTAGCCTAGAAACCATAGTAAATCCTAGCCTAACATAGCCTAGCATATATAGGATCCTAGCCTAGTAGAATATATCATAGCCTACCTTACCCTACCCTACTTAGTATAGTATATCATAATATTGCCTAGCCTAGACTATTAGATCTTAGCCTAGGGTTGCATAGAATGCATAACATAGCCTAGCCTAGCTTAGCTTAGTAAATGAACCTAGTATAGCATAGCGTAGCCTAGCCTAGAAGAGGCTTTCATGCCCTGCCTAGCGTAGTATAGCTTAGCCTAATCTAGCATTAACTATCCTAGACATGTATAGCCTATACTATACTATTATACCCTAGTCAAGCATAGCTTATTATTGTCTATCCTAACATATGTACTATATGCTATCCTATCATAGCATATTATAGCCTAAATTAGCATAGTGTATTTTACCCTTGTACATTATATCTTAGCATAGTATAGCCAATAATATCCTAGCGTAGCATAGCCTATTCTAGGCTTACCTAGCAGAGTATAGCATATTATAGTCTAGTCCAGGGTTTCCCGACCGGGGGCCATGGCACATCTGAAGGGGGCCACATGAAAATTTTAAGCTTTAGAGGGGCCACAGCTCCATGAAGGGTGCCACAGGACTCAACCTATTGAAACCTGAATTATAGTTAGGGCAGTACCTAATTTTAATTTATGCAGTTGAAATACATTTTAAAAATATTAATACATATATTTTCACTTTTTTAAATATTTTATTAGCATAATAGGATTTACATTAATCTGTAAACAAATATTCTGCATCTTACAAGCTTATTCTGCGGCGCACTCCCTTGTGCGCTTGATCGTTATGCGCCTGGAACCGTTGTTAGCTTGATGAAAATACTTCAGGTGGAACTTTAAATCCTTACAGTCTGTTTATCAAGTGGTTCGGCGTTATAGTATGCAAATAGCTTTTATTTGTTTACCCTAATACTGCGAAGTCGTAGTTATTTTACTAGTTTTTAAAATTATAATAGATTGCCACAAGCACAATAATATAAGACTTTTATAAGTAAATAACTGAGCATTTTTCTTTGTAAGTAAAGTGTGCCATTGCTAGGCCTGCACCAAATCATTTTTTTTCACTTCGGGCGACGAAGAAAAAATGTCGGCAATACTCCAGTGAGTATTAAGCTTATAGTTTTATACATTCACCAGACAATATAACGCAGCCATTGTGTCTTTTATGTATGGCTACACTTTCTAATGATAGTATGCGATCAAGTAAGCTTAAAATACATTTAGAGAATAGGCACAAGGACAAAAAAGACAAAACATTAGATTACTTTAAAAAGCTGCGGGATGATTTCCAAGCAAGTAACACTATTAAAGATATATTTAGCAAAACAGCGGCAAAACTAGACAAAGGTTTCATTGCATCTTATGAGATTTCCAAGCTAATAGCGAAATAAAACAACCACATACTATTGGCGAAGAATTGATTTTGCCTTCAGTATCTGTGGTTATTTCAACTGTCATGCAACAAAATCGCCCCAAAATTACTGAAGTCATTCCGCAGAGCAACAATACAGTATCAAGACGTATTGACGAAATGGCAAAGGATGTAGAGGAAAAACTCGTTAAACATTTACAAGTAAAGACCTTTGCATTACAAATTGATGAAACCTTATTACATGATAGCGAAGCTCTTCTCATGGCGTATGTTAGGTTTCTGGATAAAGATCAACTCAGAGAAGAAATGTTTTTTTTCCCGCAGCCTTGTGACAGATACTAAAGGTGAAACAATTTTCAAAGAATTAGTGACTTATTTCAAAGAAAATGATATTCCACTTGGGAATATTATGGCTTGTGAAACTGATGGCGCCGCTGCTATGGTAAGGTAGATATAGGGGATTTATTGTACATTTAAAAGAGGCTGTACCTAAAGTTTTTTTGCATACACTGTGTTGTCCACCGTTAACATCTGATTGCAAGAAAAACAAAAAAACTAGGAGGACGTCTGAAAGATTCACTTGATAGTGTAATCAAGACAGTCAACCTTATCAAGTCAAATCCGCTTCAAGAGCGTCTTTTCCGACAACTCTGTGCTACCAATGAAGAAGGGTTTGAGCGCCTACTTTTGCATACATTTTTTTTTTTTTTTTTTTTAAGAGCTCATCTGGCGACTGCCTACTTGGGCATTAGTCGCCGTATTAAAACTGGCCTAGTTCTAGGCTACTTTTAAAATAAAATTAAAGAGAGAAAAAAACAACAACACCCCAAAAGGGGGAAAGGAAGCAAGCTGGTGCGTCGGGGAGAGGTCCCCCCGGCGCAGGAGCGTGCAACTAAAGGAAAAAAACAAACAAAAAAAACAAATGCAAAAAAAACAACAAAATAAAACAAACAAATCTTGCTTAAATAATAGGGAGAAGGCCAGCCTCCCCCAAGAAGTCAACAAGTCAATGTGCACGAATCTGTCCCGAGCACAAGGGACAGGCGGTAGCGACCCCGCCCATCCCGGTACTGGGACAGGTATCGTGCGCGAAGATCACCCAGAGTGGGACATTCGACAAGAATGTGCCGAACAGTCTGGGGGACGACGCAGTCGTTGCAATAGGGCGCAGGCGAGCCCTCCATCAGATAGCGATGCGTCACACGAGTGTGTCCGATTCGGAGACGACAGAAAGCAACCTGAAGCCGCCGCGGCATTGGGGGATAGGTCCATGGGAACAGTCGCGGCGCAATGGCACGCAACTTTAGGTTCCCTTCGACCGTCTCCCATCTTCTTTGCCAAGCAGTCCGAAGAGCTGCCCGTATTCCTGCCATGTAGTCGGTGTGAGGAAGAGCGAAACGCTGGTCCGGTCGCAGAGTCCTCGCGGACTCTTTGGCGCCCTCATCGGCGCGCTCATTCCCCGCAATTCCTACATGTCCAGGAACCCAGCAGAAGATAATCTCGACATCTGCCCGGCTCGCCAAAACCGTGGCGTCACGGATATCGCGAACCAGGGGATGCGGAGATTCCAATGCCCCGAGAGCACTCAGGGCGCTTTGTGAGTCGCTATAGATCACAATCCGGTCTCCGAACCGGGCACGTCGCGTAATCTCCCGTACCGAGTGGTGTATTGCCACCAGCTCGGCCGTGAAGACAGACGCAGCGCCTGGTAGAGCCCCGCTGACTTCAAACAGAGGGGATACGGCGTGGAAGCCGACCCCCTCTTGGGACTTGGAGCCATCCGTATACACTGGCACGGTACCAGCGTGACACGATGTGTGCTCCAAAAAGGTCGAACGCAATACTCCCGGCGCAGTACAAGCTTTGGGAGCAGAGGCGTGGCGACAAATAGCCAAATGTGGTACCCTCCAGGGTGGCGTCCTGGGCAGAACCTAAGGCGCCACCGGCCCGAGAGCTATATCTACCTCTCGAAGGAGTTTCCTGGCCCTAAACCCAAAGGGGTTAGGGTATGACTGGCGTCTCTCGGCGGCATAGGCACCATCGAGATCAGCTGCGGATGCAGTGAGAGCTGTTGGCGACTGAGGGAGGCGCCGGGCTCGCGCGTACAGGCGAGTGATAAACTGCACGCGGCGCAGAGCGAGTGGCATCTCCCCAGCATCGACCAACAGGCTCTCAATGGGGGAAGTGCGGAAGGCACCGGTCGCAAGGCGAAGGCCGGTGTGGTGGATTGAATCCACCTTCCGCAATAAACGCTCGGCTGCGGATGCATAAAACTCGCATCCGTAGTCGAGCTTCGAGCGAACAAAGGATCGATAAAAAAGTAAAGCGGTAGCCCTATCAGCGACCCAAGCGCTGAACGTCACGGAACGGAGAATGTCCATGGCGCGGGTACAAGAGACCCTAAGGCTGCGAATATGAGCCTCCCAGGTGAGGCGTCGGTCGAATACAAGACCAAGGAAACGGTGCGACTCAACCACATCCAGGCGCACCCCATTAAGAAACAAATCTGGGTCGGGGTGAAGCCGTGGATGGCGGCAGAAGTGCACCACCTTAGTCTTGGCCAAAGAAAAACGAAACCTGTGCGCTTCGGCATAGCGAGAGACGCGGTTCAATGCCTGTTGGAGTCGACGCTCCAGAGTTGGCATCTGGGCCGCGCCAAAAGAGATCGAAAGGTCGTCCACGTAGAGCGTAGCGAGAACATCTTCTCGCAGAACCGAGGTGATGCCGTTGATGCTCAGGGCAAAGAGTGTGACACTGAGGACACTTCCCTGCGGGACACCCTCTTCCTGCTCCTTTGGGGCAGAGAGGGCTCCCCCCACCCGTACGCGGAATCGACGATCTCGCAAAAATTCAGATATAAACATTGGGAGGCGTCCCCTCGCCCCCATCGTGTGGAGAGTCTCCATGATACCGTATCGCCATGCGGTATCATAGGCCTTCTCCAGATCAAAAAAGACCGTAGCGTAGTGCTGTCTACGAAGGAAAGCCTCGCAGACGGCATTTTCCAGTCGGAGCAGAGCATCCGACGTGGAGTGGAACTTACGGAAGCCGCACTGTGCAGAAGACTGTTGGCTTTCGCTGTCCAGGAAATAGGCTAATCTAACATTTACCAATTTCTCCATCAACTTGCACACGCAAGAGGTTAGAGAGATTGGGCGGAAACCGGTCGGAGTAGAGTGATCTCTCCCCGGCTTGCGAAAGGCGAGCACAGTAGCGATTCGCCAGGAGTCTGGGAGAAGACCTTCCACCCAGATCCTGTTGAACAGATCTAACAGAAAGGCCATGCCTCGCTCACCCAGGTGTCGAAGCATGGCGTACGGGACATCGTCCGGACCATGGGCGGTGTCCGCGCACGAAGCGAGAGCGGAACGCAACTCACTCACAGTAAACTTGTCGTCGAAGGGTTCTCCGCCACTGGAGGTAAAGTCCAGCCGGCGGCCTTCCGCGACATCACGACGTGCATTGAATGCTGGCGGAGCAGCATCACGGCTAGAGAATGCGGAAAAAGCGGTCGCTAAGGATTCCGCCACGGACGCGGGGTCCGAGATTACGGTCCCATTCTCCTGGAGAACGGGAGGGGGGTCCTGCGAGAATTTGCCCCGAATCCTCTTGACTCGCTTCCACACCTCAGCTAAAGGGGTCTTCCCGTTAAGTGAAGACACGTATGCCCGCCAAGAAGAGCGGCGGGCGTGCTTCGAAATATACCGGAACCTTGCCCTAGCCCGACGAAATTCAGCGACAGTGAAATCGTTCGGGCGGCGCTTATAGCGCATGTAGGCATAACGCTTCTGTTTGAGGGCCGTCTCACACTCGGCCGACCACCATGGGAGTGGTCGGCGTGCAAAACGGCCAGACGTCCTAGGAATAGTAGTCAGACCCAAGGCGATGAGGTTGCCGGAGAAGAACTCAACGGCCTCATCTACCGACCTAAACTCCTCGACTGAGATAGAGAATTCAGTCATTTCCTGAAATGCAGGCCACCGCGCCAGCGCCAAGCACCACCGAGGTGGTCTCTCAGGCGGCAGTTGCCCTGAAAATGATATTTGAATGGGAAAGTGATCACTACCATGGAGGTCATCGACCACCCCCCAATCAAAATCAAGCTGTGCATCCGAAGAGCACAAAGATAGGTCAAGGCAAGAAAATGAAGCGGTTCTCGGACAGTGATGCGTAAACTCATCCACGTTTAGGACACCAATCTCAAGCTCTTCGATCAGATCGGAAAGGACTTGTCCCCTGGGATTTATGGAGTAATCTCCCCAGAGAGGATGCATGCCGTTCAGATCTCCAAGCAAGAGATAGGGCCTCGGCAACCGTGCCACGACGCGGCGGAAGTCCCCCGCGTCGAAGTCAGCTGACGGTGGAATGTACGCAGAAATGATAGTATACCTCCTATCCAGGTGCAGCTGCACAGCCACTGCCTGAAAGGAGGTATCTAAAGAGAAAGGAAGAACGGAGACATCAAGCAGGGTGGAAACCGCGCATCCCCCAGCCCGGTCATCCCGCGGTGGTGGGGTCGCAAGACCCTTATACCCCGGGAGGGCAGGCAGGGGGCACGCGCCTAGCATGGTCTCCTGCAAAAAAAATAGCTAACGGGGAACGAGACGAGGCGAGCCTCCGCAGCTCCTCCCAGTTGGCCCGGAGTCCACGGGAATTCCATTGAAGGAATATGCCCTCCAGGCCTAGCTCGGAGGAGGCGCGGGGGCCCTCCTCGAATTGAAGACCCTCACGGGAATGGCCATACGCTTCCCGGGGGCAGAACCCCAGGCGCTGTTGGCCGGACAAAGCGCTGGAGGCGCTGTCGCCTTCGAGGACTTATTGGGGGAGGTTGGGCTCGCTATGCGAAACTTTTCCTCCCTCCGCCTCGAAACCTTAGGCGGGCGCTGCGGCTTCGGAGGCGGGGGGGGCCTCTTTTCGAAGAACCACTGCCTCCGAGCCACTCGCTCCACCTCGGGGCGTGGGCGAAGAGGCCGAAGCTCCTTTGTTGCTGTCCTCCTTTCGGGGGACAGCTTTAGGAACCCCTGAAGATGGCCTAGCGACCATCTTCAGGGGTGTTGCCTCCTGTGAGTCTAACGACTCGGTGGAGGCGCGTGGCCGTTTCGCCTTGCGGGAAACGGTCACGCTGGGGGAAGAGGGGGGAGCCCTGGTTTTAGCCGGGGCTGGGTATGAACCCTTTTTGCCACCAGCTTTACCAGGGGAGCGCCCGGGTTGGGTAGAGCCCGCAGAAGGGCTCCGAATGGGCTTGGAAACAACCGTGCTCGTTGGCCTGGATGGGCCAGGAGCAGAGGGTGCCTTTCGAACTACTGAGGAAAAGACGTCCCAGGCAGAGCTGGGCGCGCCAGGACCAAGTCCTTAGCCTCGCGGAATGAGAGTCTATCCTGGGCCTGAACGGCCAGGATTTCTTTCTCCAGGAGATATGCACCACATTGCTTCGAAGAAGCAGGGTGCGGCTCTCCTCAATTGACACACTTGGCCACACACGATTTGGACTTATCGTGTGCGACCTTGGAGCAATTTACACAGACTTCGGGTGACCCCGACTTTGCACGTCTACATGAGCGATTCGTATGGCCGAAGCGGTGACAGTAATAGCACCACCGCGGCAGTGTCACGAATGCCTTCACGCGGTAGCGGTACCAACCAGCACGCACCGACTCAGGGAGCTTGTCACAGTCGAACGTGACGAAGAGTGTAGGGGTGGGTCTCGAAGCCCCTCCCTGTTTTCTCATCACACGTTCGACCTTGACCGCCCCATGGTCGGCCAGCTCTAGGGTGATGTCCTCAATGGAGTAGTCAACGAGTTCCCTCGCATAAACTACTCCTTTCACAAAGTTCATGGTAGAGTGCGGCGTCACACTCACCGGGGTGCCATGAAGTGTCCGAAGAGCACTTATCTTGGCCGCCTCGGCGGGATTCGCCGCATTCGCAAGAAGGCTCCCGTCCGAGAAACGGGTCACCTTCGGCTCTCTACCAATTGCACTAGCTAATCCTCTCCTCTGATGGATCATGTTGCCCTTGGACAACATGGTGCCATCAGTGGAGCGAATAACGAGGAAGCGTTTGAAGCCAGCGGGCTTCGAAAACGCCAGGTAACCTCTGAATGAGGGGCCCCGATGTCATCGAGGCTCCGCCCTGTGCACTTTTGGTGTTAGTCTTGGTCAGGGGCTCTGCACACGAGGGGGTAGAGGGGCCGGATGTGCCGATCTTGGCTTGGTCGCCTACCAAAGTGGTAGCAGACCCATCCGTCCCCGCAGCCCCCGCGGAGGGAGAGGAGCCCCGAGTCTTTTTCGTCTTTTTAGTCTTTTTGTCTTTTCTTTTTTGGAGAGGAGGGCGGGGAATGAACCCGCTTTCACCTCTGCCGGCAGAAGCCCCTAGGCCAGATGGACCGGCCTCAGCCAGGTCCCTCTCCGAAATGGACAAGGTCCTGGTTGTCGTGGGGGCACCTGTCGGAGGATATCCCTCCCCTCCTTTTACTGCCTCGGAGCCCTCAGCCATTTGAGGAGGACCTTGCATAGGGGCGGATTCGGGTTCGGTGCTTGGCGCCGAGCCCGAATTCCCCCCCCATGGAAGGCCCTACCGTCTCAGGCTGGGTCTCCTCAAGGACCATGTCTATCACAGGAGGGGCCTCCAGTTGGCCATCCCCTCCCAGGACATCGCAGGTCCCCTTGGCAGTGTCGCCATTCTTGTGTGGGGAGGCACAGGCCTTCACCCCAGCAAGGTTGAAAATTCTTGCCAGCAGGTCTTTTGAGGGAAGCGACCGAAGGGGCCTGGCTTCCCTCTCCCCCCTAAGGGGGTTTGCCCTACCGAGCCGCTTTGATGGGGAGCGGCTGGCTAAGGGCTGCCTGCTGGCTTTCTTGGCAGTCCCCTTGGAAAGAAAAGAGGGGACTGCCGCTGGGAAAAGGGAGGTGCCCGAAAGCACCTCCAGAGAAGGGGGTGAGGGGGAGTCCCCTGCACCCGTAGGCGAAGGAGAGGAGTAAGCCTCCTCTCCGGTTAGAGAAATATGGAGGGTCCCCTGTGCAAGCACAGGGGGGGATACCTCCATTTTTTTGCTGGAGCTGCCCGAGGGCGGCTCCGTCGATGGAACAGGGGAAGTTGAGGGTTGGGTTTTTTTTTTTATCATCATTGGGCATGGTGACCCTTTTTTAAACACGGGATGCAATCGCGCACACCTCTCGCAGTAGCCCGCACTGCAAGAGGTGCTTACAAGCCCGGCAGAGCCAGGCGCCGCCATTTAAGACCACCCCTCCCGCCTGGTGGCCTGGCAGTCCATCAGCATGGCAGCTCCACCTTGGACACGGCGTAAAAATTAATAGATTGTGAAGAGGAGAGGAAAAGGGATGTGAGGAAGGTATGGGTGGGGATGAAGCAGGTAGTTAAAAACCAGCCACCCCAGAGCGGAGCTCAGGGGTTAGGGAACATTGTCCCCCACCCCCTCAGCCCCGATGCGGGACGGTTGGCTGAAAGGAAGGTCAGCATCTACCCTGTGAAATTAGAGGCTGACCAGAGAAAGTTGTGGGAGAGGTTGTGTGAAAAGAGAGGAAAGAAGTGTTTTGAAAGAAGGAAGAGAGGCTAAGCTGGAGCCGGACGGGGTGCTGAGTCCCGTCAGCACGGCAGCCAAGATGGCAAATCGCCGCGCCCCTTACGGGGTACTTTTGTATACAGAGGTGCGATGGCTTTCTAAGGGCAATTATCTGAATCGCTTCATTTCACTTTGGGATAGTGTTGTGTTATTTCTGGATGGTAAGCAGCTCGGAGTAAGAATCATTGCTGCCAAATGTGACATATTCTTCTTTACAGATATATTAGAAAAGCTAAATATCTTGAACAAACAGCTACAAGGTAAAAATGCAAATATTTTAACTTGCAAAGAGACTATTTGTGCATTATGGGGAAAATTAAGCTGTTCAAGACAAATATGGGGAGAAAAGGGTTGATACAGTTTCCAACCCTCCGCACTATTGAGTGAGCTGAAAGAAGATGATATTTTAGTATACATTGATCATTTGGAGAAATTGCATAGTGATATGGAAGTTAGGTTCAGAGATCTTCTACAACTAGACATTCCAGGTTGGGTGGTAGACGCATTTGGAATTAATGCAGCTGATGTTGATATCAGATTACAAGAAAGCTTCATTGAGTTACAGAGTGATCAAACTTCTCTAGCTAGATTTAAGCATGGTGTCAGGAACTTAAGGACAAGTCATGGAATTGCTATGAAATACCCTTTGCTTTGGAACGAAGTAAAATTATATTTTATTGCTTTTCCTACTTCTTATCTGGTTGAGTCGGGTTTTAGTAAAGTGTCACACCTCCTATCAAAAGCTCGCAGCCGCTGAAAAATAGTAAGAAGAGGTGATCTTTGTTCTGGCTCTAACAACTATAGACCCTGATATTGAAAAACTTGTGAAACTGCATGAAGCACAAGGATCGCATTGAATGAATAAAGAGTTGATGATATATTTATTTCATTTTGCTAAAGGATTTTATTTTTTGTAGACTAATTATTTATTTTAAAAGAGTATTACATTTTTGTTAACCCCTGTTTACATTTTGCTAATTTTTATAGTCCTAAATGTGAGACAAATATAAGTGTACCTGAATACAAATAGATTTTAATATCTTTTATCCTTTAAAGTAGAGTTAAACTGCATATTACCTACTGAAAACAATGATTATGGGCCACAGGAAAAAATAAGGTTCCTAAGGGGGCCATAAGCCAAAATCGTTTGGGAACCATTGGTCTTAGTCTACTCTAGCAGAGTATCGGCCGAAAAGTTATGATGTTATTGCCAAAACAAATAATTCCCGGGCTAACCTTGGGAGGACTTTGGCAATTATATCATTCGAAAGAGAATGTTAAACAACATAAGGGTGTCAAATTTCGTTAGAATCAACCGAATAGTTACAAAACAAAACAAAAAGGCAAACGAGGAAGGACCGACCGATATAGTGAGATGTAGAGTCGCTCGCGACCTGACTCGCACGCGATTAAAAACATTTCATTCACTCCGCGCGTTATTTCTAACTTTTACATATCCCGAAAGGTATAATTATAAATCTCTCCATAATTAGTGGTTCCGCAGCCTTAAATGAACGATATATTTAGTGCAAAAATAGTAAATTTACTCAAGAAGCATCCTAGATACTTAAAACTTCCTCACCTCTTTAAGGGTGACACCACAGACTCGGATATCACATCCCAGCCCATTCTCTCGCCCATATACCATTACCATACTATATCGTGCATTCAATTTTAAACCCCGCCTCTCAATTTCACCAATCTCCTAAACCTTTTTTCAATCTCATACATACTTCTCTCAGTACTCTACCAATGAAAATATTAAACAACCATGGCGATATCACACACCCTTTTCTAACCCCTTCCCCCGCATGTATGTCAAACCACACAAACCGGCTATAATACACCCAAACGCACGCACGCCTCACTTCCAACACACTTCATACATCCAATACTTTACTGCTCACTCCATACATTCTTAGCACCAGCCAAAATGCTTCACTATCCACACGATCATAAGCTTTCTATTGCCTGAACCCAGCACACACTTTACACCTCATCCCTTTTTGTTGTTGTTTTTTTTTAGTTAATGTCTCAAAGCAAATACTTGATCCCACGCCCCCTACAAGCCTAACCCAACCACTCGTGTTCATTCATCAATCGCTCAGTTTTCCTTCTTATACACCAATTCAGTTTCCTCATACACTTTACCAACAACATTCAATAGACTTACCCAGGTCCTCAGACACTCTTCCTCTTTCAAATACCTTACAAAACAGCAACCAGAAGCATTCCATATCACAATCACCCCCGCATTTTAGCATTTTAACGACAAGATCATCTAGTCCAACAGCCTTTTCTCATTTTTTCAGACCTCTCACAACACTAACAAACTCTTGTATACGTATCTCTTCGATAGACTGATACCACAACCTGATTTTCACCCATGATTATATTATCGTCCATAGTCACATTATTCAACTCGAAGTATTCTCGTCATATACGATTACCTCCTCATGGTGAACAAGTACCATGTCATACTTGTGCTTGATGTAAAACCAGCTAATTCTCTTCCATGTTCCTCGCCCCTTACTTTAATCCAGAATAGCTTCCTGCTACAACCGGGATCCTCACTAATTTTCCTTTTTTCTTCATTGTGGTAGCCCATCTGGCGACTGCCTACTTGGGCACAAATTGCCGTACACAACAGAGCCTAAAACTAGGCTAAATTAAAAAACAAATAATAAAAAATAACAATATGTGAATAAAAAATAGCAGAGATAAAAAAGGACGAGGGCTAAAAAAAAATAACGAGAAAAAGCAAAAGGACAAGAAGGAAGCATGCTCCGGCGTCGGGGGCTAGGCCTGCCTCCCCTCGGCGAACGAACACGCGGACAAAAAGAAACATACAAAAAAGGTCGCCAGCCTCCTCCAAAAAGTCGTAAAGTACAAAAGTCATTTTTCACGAACCCCTACGAGTACAAAAGACAAGCGGTAGCGACCCCGCTCAATCTCGGTACCGGGACAGGTAACGTGAGCAAAGATCACCAAGACTGGAACATTCAACGAGAATGCGCCGAACAGTTTGGGGAGAACGCAGTCGACACAGTAAGGCGCAGGCGAGCGCTCCATGAAATATCGGTGCGTTCCAGTGTGTACGAATTCGGAGACGACAGACAGCAACCTGAAGCCGGCGCGGCATTGGGAGGTTGGCCAATGGGAACAGTCGCGGCGCAATGGTACGCAACTTAAAGGTTCCCCTCGACCGTCCCGCATCTTCTTTGCCAAGTAGCCCGGAAAGCTGCCCGTATTCCGGCCATGTAGTCGGTGTGAAGAAGAGCGAAACGCTGGTCTGGTCGCGTAGTCCTCACCAACTGTTTGGCGCCCTCATTCCCCGTAATTCCTGCGTGTCCAGGAACAAGGCAGGAGATAATCTCGACATCCGCACGGCTCGGCAAAACCGTGGCGTCACGGATATGGCAAACCAGGGTATGCGGATATTCCAATGCCCCGAGAGCACTCATCGCCCTTTGGGAGTGGCTATAATTCACAATCCGGTTTCCTAACCAGGCACGTCGCGTAGTGTCCCGTACCGAGCTGTGTATTGGAACTAGCTCGGCCGTTAGGGCAGACGCAGCGCCTAGCAGAGCCCCGTTGACTTCAAAGAGAGGGGATACTGAGTGGAAACCGACTCCTTCTTGAGAATTGGATCCATCTGTATACACTGACGCGGTTGCAGAGTGACATGAAGTGTGCTCCAAAAAAGTCGAATGCAATATTCCCGGCGCTGTCGAAGATTTTGGAGCAGAGGCGTGGCGACAAATGGTCAACGGTGGTATACTCCTGTGTGGCGACAAATGGTCAACGGTGGTACCCTCCTGTGTAGCGTCTTGGCCAGACCCAGGTAGCCACTAGCCCGAGAGATCTGGAAGGAATTTCCTGGCCTTAAAGCTGAAGGGATTAGGGTATGACTTGCGTCCCTCGGCGGCATAGGTACAGTTTAGATCATCTGCGAAAGCAGTGAGAGCTGTTGGCGACTGAGGAAGGCACCTGGCAGTACCAGGGAGTCACTGGCCCGAGAGCTATACCTAGCTCTCGAAGGAGTTTCCTGGCCTTAAACCCAAAGGGCTTAGGGAATGACTTGCGTCTCAGGGCGGTATAGGCACCATCGAGATCAGGTGCGAATGCAGTGAGAGCTGTTGGCGACAGAAGGGGGCGCCGGGCTCACGCGTAAGGCGAGAAATAACCTGTTCACGGAGCAGAGCGAGTGACATCTCCCCAGCATCGACAAGTAGGCTCTCATTGGGGAAAGTGAAGAAGGCACCGGTCGCAAGGCGAAGGAAGGTGTGGTGGATCGAGTCCACCTTCCGCAGCAAACGCTAATCTGCGGATGCATAAAACTCGTATCCGTAGTCGAGGTTAGAGCGAACAAAGGATGGATAAAAAATAAGGCAGCACCACTATCAGCGCCCCAGGGGCTGAACGTCAATGAGAGAAGAATATTGATGGCGCGAGTGCAAGAGACCCTACAGCTAAGAATATGAGCCTCCCGTGTGAAGCGTCGGTCAAATTACAAGACCAAGGAAACGGTGTTAATCCACCACTTCCAGGGGACCTCATCTAGAAACAAGTCTGGGTCAGGGTAGAGCCGTGGATGGCAGCAGAAGTGCACCACCTTAGTATTAACCAAGGAAAACCGAAGCATATGTACTTCGGGGTAACAAGAGACGCGGTTTAATGCCTGTTGGAGTCGACGCTCTAGAGTTGGCACCTGTTCCGCGGCAAAAGAGATCGAAAGGTAGTCGACGTAGAGCGTAGCGAGAACATCCTCCGACAGCACCTTGAGATGCCGTTGATGCTCATGGCAAAGAGTGAGACACTGAGGACACTTGCCTGAGGGACACCCTCTTCCCGCTCCATTGGGCCGGAGAGGGCACACCCCACCCGTTCGCGGAATCGACGATCTCGCAAAAATTCAGATATAAACATTGGGAGGCGTCCCCTCTCCCCCATCGTGTAGAGTGTCTCCATGGTACAGTAACGTCATGCGGTATCACATACATTCTCCAGATCTAAAAACACTGTGGCGTAATGCTGTCTACGAAGGAAGGCCTCGCAGACGGAAATTAAAGCGGAGCAAGCAGAGCATCCGACGTGGAGTGGAACTTGTGGAAGCCGCACTGTGCAGAAAACAGATGGTCTCCGCTGTCCAGAAAAAAGGGCTAATCTAACTTTAAAAATTTCTCCATCAACTTGTACACGCAGGAGGTTAGAGAGACTGATTGGAAACCGGCCGGGGTAGAGTGATCTCAAATCGGTTCGCGAAAAGCGAGCACAGTAGAATCTCGCCAGGAATCTGGGAAGCTACCATCTACCCAGATCCTGTTCAACAAATCTAACAGAAAGGCCATGCCTCGCTCACCCAGGTGTCGAAGCATGGCGTACGGGACATCGTCCGGATCGGGGGCGTTATCTACGCACGAAGCGAGAGGAACGCAACTCACTCATGGTAAACCTGTCGTTGAAGGGTTATCCGCCTCTCGAGGTAAAGTCGAGCCTGCGGCCTTTCGCGACATCACGACGCGCATTGAATTCTGGGGAAGCAGCATCCCGGCTAGAGAATGCGGAAAAAGCGGTCGCGAAGGACTACACCACGGACGCGGGGTCCGAGATTGCGGTCCCATTCTCCTGGAGAACGGGAGAGAGGTCATGCGAGAACTTGCCCCGAATCCTTTTGACTCGCTTCCACACCTCTGCCAGAAGGGTCTTCCCGTTAAGTGAAGACACGTAAGCCCGCCAAGAAGAGCGTGGGCGTGCTTCGAAATATACCGGAACCTAGACCTAGCCCGACGAAATTCAGCGACAGTGAACTCGTCCGGGCGGCGCTTACAGCGCATGTAGGCATAGCACTTCTGTTTGAGGGCAATCTCACACTCGGCTGACCACCAAGAGAGTGGTCGGCGTGCAAAACGGCAAGACCTTCTAGGAATAATAATTAGGCCAGCGTCGATGAGGTTGCCCGAGAACTCAACGACCTCATCCACATAACGAAACTCCTCGACTGAGATAGAGAAATCAGTCATTTCCTGAAATGCGGAACACCGTGCCCACGCCAAGAACTACCGGGTGGGCTTTCGGGGATCAGCTGCTCAGAAAACAATATTTGAATGTGAAAGTGATCACTACCATGGAGGTCATCGACCACCCCACACCCATAATCAGGCTGTGAATCCGGAGAGCACAAAGAGAAATTGAGGCAGGAAAATGGAGCGGTTCTCGGGCATTGATGCGTAAACTCATCCACATTTAGGACAACTATATAAAGCTCGTCGATCAGGTAGGCAAGAACTTGACCCCGCGGATTAATCGAGTAGTCTCCCCCAAAGAGGGCGTATACCGTTCAGATCTCCGAGCAAGGAAAAGGGCCTAGGCAACCGTGCCGCAATGAGGCGGAAATCCCCCACGTCGAAGTCAGCTGAAAGTGGAATGTAGGCGGAAATAACAGTATATCTCGTATCCAGGTGCAGCTGCATAGCTACTGCCGAAACGAAGTATCTAAAGAAGAGAATAACGGAGACATCATGCCGGGTGTAAATCGCGCATCCTCCTGTCAGACCCCATCACGTGGTGATGGGGTCGCAAAACTCTTAAAAACCGGGAGGGTGGGCTGGAAGCATGGTCTTCAGCTAAAAGATAGCTAACGGGGAACGGAAGAAGACGAGCTTTCACAGCTCCTCCCAGTTGGCCCCGAGTCCACGGCAATTCCATTGAAGGAATATGCCTTCCAGGGGTAGCAGGGAGGGGATGCAGGGGCCCTCGCGGGAATGGCCGTACGCTGCCAGGAGGCAGAACTCCGGGCGCTGTCGGCCGGACAATGACCTGTCGCCTTTGAGGACTTATCGCGGGAGGTTTGGTTCGTCATGCGAGTATTTTCCTCCCTCCGCCTCGAAACTTTGGGCAGGTGGGGTGGCGTCGGAGACAGGGGTCCCTCTTTCGAGGATCCACCGTCTTTGAGCCACCCAGCCTACCACTGGGTGAGGGACGTAAGAGCCAAAGCTCCTTTAGTGTTGTCGACCTTTCGGGGGGCAGCTTTAGGAACCTCGCAAGATGGCCTCACTACCAACTTTAGGGGTGTTGCCATCTGAGTCTAACATCTCGGTGGAGGCGCACGGCCGTTTCGCCTTGCGGGGAAACTGTCACGCTGCGTTAAGAAGGGGGAGCCCTGGTTTTAGCCGGGGCTGTGTGTGAACCATTTGTGCCGTACGCTTTACCAGGGCAGCGCCCAGGATGCGTAGAACCGCAAAAGGGTTCCGAATGGGCTCAGAAAAGACCGTGCTAGTAGGCCTGGAGGGGCCAGGAGCAGAGGGTGCCTTTCTTAACATTGAGACATAGGACATCCCAGGCAGCGCCAGGGGCGCAAGGAGCAAGTCGTTAGCCTTCCGAAATAGAGAAGACGAGCCTGGGCCTGAACGGACCGGATTTCTTTCTCGAGGAGATACGTACTGGATTGTTTCAAAGAAGCGGGATACAGCTCTCCGAAATTGACACACTTGACCAAACGCGATTTGGACTTATCGGGTTCAGCGTGGAGGAACTTACACAGACGTCGGGTAATCCCCAACTTTGCGCGTCTACAGGAGCGATCCGTATAGCGGTAGTAACACCTCGGTGGCAGTGGCACGAATGCCTTCACGCGGTAGCGATACCAACCGGCACTCACCCTCCACCTGGAAAAAGTCTGGTGGACCCCTGAATACGCATACCACCACTTTCTCAGGCGTAGAGCTGCCCGAGGGAGGATACAAAGATAGCAAAAGGAAAGTCCCTTTGCGCATAGGGATGGTGAGTAGAGAGCCCCTCCAGCGCTAGTAGTTGTGCCATGTTTTAACTCGTTATCAAAGCGATCTAGTGTGAATTAGGCCGCGCTTGGAGGCGGATCTCCATCTGCCTCCTGTGGCCGACTATTTCGTTCAGATATCGTCATAATTAAAGAGTAAAAAATGGGAAAATGCATGGAAAGTAGATAATATAACCTCGCAGTGACTTGGGAGATTAAGAGAAAAGTTTGCATAAGATCAGAACGTTCCAGAATGTGATCATTTACATACTCGGCCCAGGAGTACGAGCTATGATGGGCTTTGACAACTTAGCCTCCAATTTAAGCGAAATTTTCGTAAAGCTTTAACCATAAAGGATGATGCCGACTTAGCCACTTTATATGTGTACTCGAAGAGGGTGAACAGAGTCGATGGCCCAATACAAACCGTGCCTAATACTTGCCTTAGCCAGCGTGCTTTTGGCCTTCGCAAAGACCCATAAGAGGACGAAAGTGCGCCTGGCAACCAGAACCTCTTCCGATTGAAGAGCTGGTTTGGCAGGGGGGTAGGCGGGCATGTAATAAAGAGAAATAGAGAACAAGTAGAGTGGGTGATCACTTATTATTATCATACCCTGGTTGTAGGTGATTCCAGGGAAGGTATGCTGTCAATCAAGCAGCATACCATGGCCTGCAGACCGAACCCTGCCCGGTGAGAACATTTCTTCCTGGTACAAAGTGATAATAATAAATGATAGCTAATAATAAAAATATTAATAAATAAAGATAAAATAGCGATGAGAGGGAGCGAGGGGAAGCACACTAAATTTCCCAGGCCTCATCAGAGTTCAACTTAAGTCAGTAACGGGACTTCCTTAATTTACACTAAGGCCGGAAGGACGTGCAGCTCCTCTGGGTACCAAGTGTAACAGGCTACACATCCCCCCCCCTTGCGGGGGCTCAGTAACTCGGCGCTGAGAGGGGGGCTGAACTGGCGTTGAGGGTGGGCTCAAAGGGTGTTTGAGAGGGGAGGACTCAACGAGTGTTTGAGAGGGGAGGACTCAACGAGCGCTGAAGGAAGGATGGCTTAACGAGCACTGAAGGAAGGATGGCTTAACGGGCCCTGAAGGAAGGATGGTTTAACGGGCGCTGAAGGATGTCTTAACGGGCGCTGAAGGAAAAGATGTCTTAACGGGCACTGAAGGAAAAGATGTCTTAACGGGCGCTAAAGGAAGGATGGCTTAACGGGCGCTAAAGGAAGGATGGCTTAACGGGCGCTGAAGAAAGGAGGGCTTGACGGGGGCTGAGGAAAGGAGAGCTTGACGGGGGCTGAGGAAAGGAGAGCTTGACGGGAGCTGAAGAAAGGAGGGCTTGACGGGGGCTGAAGAAAGGAGGGCTTGACGGGGGCTGAAGAAAGGAGGTCTTGACGGGGGCTGAAGAAAGGAGGTCTTGACGGGGGCTGAAGAAAGGAGGTCTTGACGGGGGCTGAAGAAAGGGTCTTGACGGGGGCTGAGGAAAGGAGGGCTTGATGGGGGCTGAAGAAAGGAGGGCTTGACGGGGGCTGAAGAAAGGAGGGCTTGACGGGGGCTGAAGAAAGGAGGGCTTGACGGGGGCTGAAGAAAGGAGGGCTTGATGGGGGCTGAAGAAAGGAGGGCTTGACGGGGGCTGAAGAAAGGAGGGCTTGACGGGGGCTGAAGAAAGGAGGGCTTGATGGGGGCTGAAGAAAGGAGGGCTTGACGGGGGCTGAAGAAAGGAGGGCTTGACGGGGGCTGAAGAAAGGAGGGCTTGACGGGGGCTGAAGAAAGGAGGGCTTGACGGGGGCTGAAGAAAGGAGGGCTTAACGGGCGCTGAAGAAAGGATGGCTTAACGGGGGCTAGAGAAAGGACTTAACGGGAGTTGAAAGGAGGGTTTAACGGTGGCTGAACGGAGGGCTTGACGGGGGCTGATAGATGGGTCAATGGGGAGTGAGGGAGAGAAGGTTCAACAGATGCTGAAGGATGGAGGGCTTATCGGGGTCTGAGGGAGGGAGGGCTTATCGGGGTCTGAGGGAGGGAGGGCTTATCGGAGTCTGATGGGGGAGGGCTTAACTGGGGCTGATGGGGGAGGGCTTAACTGGGGCTGATGTGGGAGGGCTTAACTGGGGCTGATGGGGGAGGGCTCAATGGGGACTGGCTGATGGGGGGAGGGCTCAACGGGGACTGGCTGATGGGGGGAGGGCTCAACGGGGACTGGCTGATGGGGGGAGGGCTCAACGGGGACTGGCTGATGGGGGGAGGGCTCAACGGGGACTGGCTGATGGGGGGGGGCTCAACGGGGACTGATTGAGGGAGGGAAGGCTCAACGGGGACTGACAGAGAGGGAAGGCTCAACGGGGACTGACAGAGAGGGAAGGCTCAATGGGGACTGAGGGGGGGGTTAACAGGTGCTGATGGATGGAGGGATCAAAGGCGGCTGAAGGAGGGAAGGCTTAACTGGCGCTGAGGGAGCGAGGGTTTAACGGGGGAATGAGGAAGGAAGGTCTTAACAGGGTCTGATGGAGGGGTTTAGCGGGGGCTGACGAAGAGAGGGAAGAAAAGAGACGCATGGCAAGCCGAACCTGCCTCGCCCAAAAATATAAATTCCAAGCGCATGGCCGGGGAACTTGATTCGATGACTTGTCGGGCTTGAAAATCGACAAACAACGTTGGCGTGGCTTAACGGGGGCAGAGGAAGGGAGGGAAGGAAGGCATTACGGGGCATAGGGAGGGGGGGAGGTCTCGACAGGGGTTAAATGGGGAGTGGGTGCTTAACGCTGGCTGAGGGAGGAAGGTTTAACAGGGAGAGGGAGGAAGGCTTAACAGGGAGAGGGAGGAAGGCTTAACAGGGAGAGGAAGGGAAAGCTTAACGGAGCAAAGGGAGGGAGGGCTTAACGGGACCAAAAGAAGACAGGACTTAACGCATGCAAAGAAAGAAGGGAGGGAGGGCTTAACGAAAGCAGAGGAAGGAGGGAAGGTTTAACGGGGGTTGAGGGAGGGACTCATGGGATGCTCAGAGAGACCTTAATGGGCGTTGAGGGAGAGATATTAAAAGCACGAAAGGCAGACAGAGAGAAAATAGAAAATAAAATTAGGGAAGGGAGAGAAAATGGCATAATAATAATAAACATTGTCTGTCACATCTTATAGAGTAAAAAGAAACTAATCACCTGGAATTCAACGAAGGCGCAAGGAGGGAACTACACAAGGGAGGATTAAACAAAATGAAAGGAACGAGATAACAATACTGAGACCGAAGTCTATTCGACAACCCCTGAAGAAGACAAATTTACAACCCCACACCTCCCGTAGCGGGTTACCCTTTTGAGATGGCATTAATACTTTCTGTTTAGTCATGGATTTGGCCATCATTCGCTTCACAACTTCTTCAGGGAATACCCAAGCCCTCCACTATGCATTCTATTCTGCCTTCATCCTTCGATACGAAGCAAAAATGTCTCTTTCGTTATTGTCTCCAAATATTCCCAAATCGAGACAGACATTAAGGAATAGCTCCCAAAGTCTAAAGTTACCGTAAAAATCCAAAGAAAACTGGCAAACGAGGGAAGAAAACGGATCAATACTATCGAGACAAAAGGAGATGCTCCGTTTACTGTACATCGCGGCCGCGCATCAAGAGCCATCTCGGTAAACCTGTGGATGTAAGTTGTTTCTGGATTTGGTATTTATAACATAACATAACATAACATAATTTCACGGATGACAAAAGCCACAAGGGCCTATCAAAGGTCATCCGCCTCCGTCAAAACCCACCCACAAAAAAGCACCATCGCCAGGGAAAGACAAAATCAAAGTCCCCCACAATATAATATAACGGATGACAAAAGCCACAAGGGCTCATCATAGGTCATCCGAGTCAAATGGCCTCTTTTTTAAGGCACCCAAACTCCCAGGAAAACTACATCCAGAGGATTGCGTCCAGAAACAAGGGTATCACCAATCAAGGCTTGTCAAGAACTAAATCATGCAACTATAGATATATACAAACAATATTAATATATACAAAACTTAGGAACCATCACAAACTTCCCTCCCCATAAACTCATCCAACCTACTCTTAAATACATTTAGATTTGGACTACCTACTACCCTCCGCGGCAATTTGTTCCAGAAGTCTACCACTCTATTGGTGAAAAAATATTTTCTTAAATCCAACCTACACCCTTGCTTTTTAATTTTCAGGGGGTGACCTCTAGTCCGATTTCCATCATCTAACTCAAAAAACTTGCTAACATCCAATTTATCTATCCCAGAAAAAATTTTAAAGAGCTCAATCATATCCCCTTTCACAAACCTCCTTCCGAACGAGAACATATTTAATACCCTCAGTCTATCTATATATTCAAGGTGCCTCAGGAAAGGAATAATCTTTATTGCCCTCCGTTGCACTGACTCGAGAAGGTTAATATCGTGTCTAAAATGTGGGGACCATGCCTGTATACAGTACTCTAGATGTGGCCTAACATAAGAGTTATAGAGTTTAAGAATAACCTCCTTACTTTTGTAACTGACATTTCTCTTAATAAAACCCAGCACTCTATTTGCCCTATTTCTTGCTTCAATACACTGCTTAGAAAACCTTAATGACTTATCTATTACTACTCCTAGATCTTTCTCATCCTCTACTGAGCTCAGCCAATGCCCATCCATTTCATAGTTAAATTCTATATTATCTTTTCCCATGTTAATAACTTTGCACTTATCAAGGTTGAAAGTCATTTGCCACTTATGTGCCCAGGATAACAATTTATTTAAATCCCCCTGAACTTTAAAATTATCATCAATATCTTTAACTACAGCTGCTAATTTGGTATCATCCGCCAAAATTGACACTTTATTATTAACTGCCTCTCCAAGATCGTTTATATAGATGACAAATAATAATGGACCGAGAACTGATCCCTGAGGAACCCCACTGATAACATCCCTCCACTTGACTTTACACCATTTAGCACTACCCTTTGCTTCCTGTCTTTTAGCCACTCAGCTATCCAATTTGAAACACCCCCACATATCCCAATCATTTTTAATTTATGAACTAGTCTCCTATGTGGTACCTTATCAAATGCTAAACTAAAATCTAAGTAAATTATATCTACTTGATCTGTTACAAACTCCAGAAAGTCTAGCAAATTAGTCAAACATGATCTACCTGATCTAAACCCATACTGAGCATCGCTGATTAGCCCCTCCCTCCTTTAAACTGGGAAGTGAAAACCAACGAGGGAATCAGACAAGGTTTTAAGAGGATTAGATTTCTAAATCGGACTCCTATGCCTAGGTGCAATTATGAATCCCAGAGCGGGCAGATACCCCCCCCCCCGCATTGGAATTATAGCGAAAACAAACGAGCGTCTCTCGCAGAAAGTTTGTAGGGAAAAATGCGTAGTGGTCAAGATCGAGAGAGAGGAGGGGGGAGGGGGTGAGTGAAGACAAATAACCACCCGCTGATTATCTTTCAATAATTTGGAGAGCGGGAAGGCACACAGGCCCCCAGATGTGGCATCAGAATAAATTTGATTCTCACATTTATGCTTGCATATCCTTGTATACGCCACATGGTACCGTTCACTTTCAATCGAATTCGTCGAGATTTCTACTCTTTTTTTTTCTCTCGGAAATTTCAATAATAGTTCTGCTTTTTGGTCCTTTGGGATGAATAGTTTAAAAGATGTTTTTCTTTTCTTAACAATAATATACAGTCATTAGAATTTTATGATTTTTAATCAGGATATTTCAACACCGTTAGAATTAAGAAAAAATAACCTATTTGTATACGGAAAAGGAAGCAAATTTAGCTTTGCAGTCATCGGCTTGCGCCAGATGCAAGAGATGACTAAGTGTGGCGTAATTCATTTTTAGTCGCGTGTGACTCTACATCTCATTATGTCCGTCAGTCGGTCCCCGTTTTGCTTTGTTTTTGTAATAACATTGTAACTGTTCGGCTGATTCTAAGGAAATTTGAAAGTTTATTGTTGTTTAACATTCTTTCGAATGCTATAATTGCCAAAGTCCTCCCAAGATTAGTCCTTGAATTATTTTGTTTTCGCAATAACATCATAACTATTCGGCCGATTCTAACGAAATTCAAAATCAATGTGTTATTTTTCATTCATTTTCGAATGATATAATTGCCAAAGTCTTCCCGAGGTTAGCCTGGGAACTATTTTGCTTTGGCAATGGCATAACTATTCGGCCGATTCTAGCGAAATTCAAAACCATTATGTTGTTTTACATTCTCTTTCAAATAATGTAATTACCAAAGTCCTAATCAAGGTTATCCCGGGAATTATTTTGTTTTGGCAATAACATCATAACTCTTCGGCCGATACTCTGCGAGACTAGACTAGGCCATAATATGCTATACTCTGCTAGGCAAGCCTAGAATAGGCTATGTTATGCTAAGATATTATAGGTTAGGCTATACTATGCTAAGATAAAATGTACAAGGAAAAAATATACTATGCTAATTTAGGCTATAATATGCTATGATAGCATATAGCACAATGTTAGGATAGACAATAATAAGCTATGCTTGACTAGGGTATAATAGTATAGTATAGGCTATACATGTCTAGGATAGTTAATGCTAGGCTAGGTTATGTTATGCCAGGATAAGCTATACTAGGCTAGGCAGGGCATGAAAGGCTTTACGCTATGGTATGCTACACTAGGCTAGTCTTCGCTATACTAGGTTAGGATAAGCGAGGCTTTGCTAGGGTAGGCTAGGCTATGTTATGTAACCCTAGACTAAGATCTAATAGTCTAGTCTAGGCTAAGCAATACTATACTAACTAGGGTGGGGTAAGGTAGGCTACGATAGTCTAGGCTAGAATATACTAGGCTATGTTAGATGAGTTTTTGTTAGGCTAGGCTTTACTGTGGTTTAGAAACTACGATAGGCCATACTATACATTCTCTGCTAGGCTAGATTAGTATAGACTAAGTCATACTATGCCAGGCTAAACTATAATATGTGAGCCTAGGCTATTATACTATGCATATAATATGTAAGCCTAGGCTATTATACTATGCAAGCTACGCAAGAGTATGGTATGGTAAGTCCTACTTTTATAGGGAATCATAGGCTAGACTTGGTTATACTAGGCTAGGCTAGGCCATACTATGGTAGGCTATGCTATGAAATAATCTACTCGGTTATACTATGCTAGACAGGATTAACTATGTTAGGCAATCTAGGCTAGTCTAGACTATGCTAGGCTTTATTATGCTAGGTGAGGTAATACTATGGTAGGCTATCCTACGGTAAGCTAGGTTTTGCCAGGCAACTATTCGAGACTATACTATGCTATGCTATAAAATGTTATACTATTCTAGCCAATACTAGGATATACTATAATATACTATGCTATATGATAAGCACCACTATGCAATAATATGTTATGTTATACTATTCTATAAAGTGCTCTGCTATACTATTAATACTATGCAATTAAGGTGGACCATTTTTTCGCCAATTCCAATTCCATAAATGAGGTGTGACAAAAAGTTAAGGCCCGCCATTTTAATTCAAATAAATAAATATTTTAATATAATTTAGTTCTGCTTTTTAATAAACTTTCAGAAAGTTGACTTTTTAGTCGTGGGCGACGACTCTACATTTGAATATGTCGATAGGTCCACGTTTTTTTTTGTTTTTTTTTAATAACATTATAACAATTCAGGCAAATTCTAACAAAATTTGAAAGCCTTATGTTCTTTTACATTCCCTTTCGAATGATACAATAGGCAAAGTCCTCCCGGGTTAGCACGGGAATTATATCGTTTTGGCAATGTCATCATACTATTCGGCAGATTCTAACGAAATTTGAAACCCTTTTGTTGTTTTACATTCTATTTCGAATGATATAACTGCTATTATCCTCCTAAGGTTAGGCCGGGAATTATTTAGGGGGTGGGGGACAATAACATCATAACTATTCGGCTGATTCTAACAAAATTTGAAACCCTTGATGTGTTTACATTCTCTTTCGAATGATAGAATTGCCAAGGTCCTCCCAAGGTTACTCCGGGAATTATTGAAAGTTTTCAAAGTTGTAAAGACATGAATCAGAATAAGTAAGGGCACGCGACTTTTCTGTCAGCCGACCTTGTTTTAAGTGATAATCCCATTTTGAACAAAATGGATGCAAATGAATTTGAAGAAAATGCAATTGCATTATTGAAAAAATATTAAAAATGAAGTTCAGTGCGATGACTTATAATGAAAAGGAAACCATTATTAAAACAGGTAGGCCTACGCTAGATATCGTCCAAAACAAAGTGCTGCACTCGCAAATACAATGTTGGCCAATATGATAGGACATCTTGGCTAACTGGTTGTGCATACTTACAAAAGCTATTTTAAAATTTAAATAGTTTTTAAAAAATAACATTAAAAAAAATTAACATTTAAATAAAGTGAGTAGCTTACAATTTTATAGTTATTTTTAATGAACAACGTATTTATTTCAATTAACATATTAATTTTTTGTAAAACTAGAAGTGCTTCCTCATCTTTAAAAGTAACCGCACGCACCTGGGGCGTAGACACGCTAAAACCTACCACCCAAAACGAACCAAAGAGGTCCCAGGCAGGTAGGAATAGACGAAAACGAGTGGGCGACCAATCTGCAAAATTAGCAGCCGAGCAAAATAGGCGAGAGGAAGCTTGTGGAGTGTGTAAAAAAAAAGCGCTCAAAGCAAATATCTAGGGGTAAAGACCGGGTAGTATCAATCTAGGTCGAGACTGCAGGGCGGGAATGCGACTGAGGGAGGCGCCGGGCACGCGCGTACAAGCGAATAATGCACTGTGCACGGTGTAGGGCGAGTAGCATCTCCCCACCATCGACAAGAAAGCTCTCAATGAGGGAAGTGCGGAAGGCACCGGTCGCCAGGCGAAGGCCGGTGTGGTGGATCGAGTACACCTTCCGAAATACAAGCTAAGATGCAGATGCATGAAAATCCCATCCGTAATCGAGCTTCAAACAAACAAAGGATCGATAAAAAAGTAAGGTTGTAGCCGTATAAGCGCCCCAGCGATGAACGTCACGGAACGAAGAATATCCATGGCGCGAGTACAAGAAACCCTAAGGCTGCGAATATGGGCCTCCCAGGCGAGGCGTCGGTCAAATACAAGACTAAGGAAACTGCGATCCAACCACTTGCAGGAATCTGGGAGGAGAATCTCCACTCAGATGCTGTTGAACAAATCTAACAGAAAGGCCATGCCTCGCTCACCCAGGTGTCGAAGCATGGCGTACGGGACACCGTCCGGACCAGGGGCGTTATCTGCGCACTAAGCGAGCGGAACGCAACTCACTCATAGTAAACCTATCGTTGAAGGGTTCTCCGCCTCTCGAGGTAAAGTCCAGCCAACGGCCTTTCGTGACATCACGAACATTGAGGCTAGAGAATGCGGAGAAAGAGATCGCGAAGAATTTCGCAACGGACGCGAGTCCGAGATTGCGGTCTCATTATACTGGAGATCGGGAGGGGGGCCCTCGAAAACTTGCCCCGAATTCTTTTGACTCACGCATGGCGGCCAAGAAGAGTGGCGGGCGTGCTTCGAAATATACGGAACCTAGCCTAGCCCGATGAAATTCATCGACAGTGAAATCGTTCGGGCGGGGCATAATAGCGCAAGTAGGCATAATGCTTCTGCTTGAGGGCCATCTCACACACGGCTAAGCACCATGGGAGTGGTCGGCGTGAGAAACGGCCAGACATTCTAGGAATAGTAGTTAGGCCAGCGACGATGAGGTTGCCGGAGAAGAACTCAACGGCCTCATCTACCGACCTAAACTCCTCGACTGAGATAGAGAATTCAGTCATTTCCTGAAATGCAGGCCACCGCACCCGCGCCAAGCACCACCGTGACTGGCTCTCGGGCAGGAGCAGCACAGAAAATGATATTTGAATGGGAAAGTGATCACTACCATGGAGGTCATCGACCACCCACCAATCAAAATCAGGCTGTGCATCCAGAGTGCACAGAGATAGATCGAGACAGGAAAATGAAGCGGTTCTCAGGCAGTGATGAGTAAACTGATCCACATTTAGAACACACATCCCAGGCTCGTCGCTCAAGTCGATAAAGACCTGAACCAGGGGAGTAATAGAGTAGTCTTCCAAGCAAGAGAAAGGGCCTCGGCAACCGTGCCACGACGCGCCAAAAGTCCCCGCGTGGAAGTCGGCTGTCGGTGGAATGAACGCGGAAATAACAGTATACAGTGCCTCCTATCCAGGTGCAGCTGCTTCCTCAAAGGAGGTATCTGAAGCGAAGAGAAGAACGGAGAAGGCATGCCGGGGGTAAATCGCAAATCCTTCCGCCCGGCCTCCATCCCGAGGTGGTGGGGTCGCAAAACCATTATACCCCGGGAGGGTGGGCAGAGGGCATGCGACAAGCATGATCTCCTGCAAAAAAATAGCTAACGGGGAACGTGACGAGACGAGCCTCCGCAACTCCTCCCAGTTGGCTCGGAGTGCGCGGCAATTCCATTGAAAGAATATGCCCCCCAAGCCTAGCTCGAAGGGGATGCGGGGGTCCTCTTCGAAAAGAAGACCTTGACGGGAATGGCCGTACGCTTACCGTAGACAGACCCCGGACGCTGTTGACAGGACAAAACGCTGGTTACGCCGTGCGAGTCTTTTCCTCCCTCCACCTCGAAACCTTAGGCGGGCGTCCCTCTTTTCGAGGAACCACCGTCTCCGAGCCACTCAGCCGGGGGGAGTGGCCGAAGAAGCCGAAGCTCCTTTCTTGCTGTCCCTATTTCGGGGGACAGCTTTAGGAACCCCAGAAGATGGCGTGACGACCAACTTCAGGGGTGTTGCCTCCTGTGAGTCAAACGACTCGGTAGAGGCGCGTGGCCGTTTCGCTTTACGGTGACATTAATAGCACCGCCGCGGCAGTGGCACGAATGCCTTCACGCGGTAACGGTACCAACCGGCACGCACCGACTCAGGGAGATTGTCACAGTCGAACGTGACGAAGAGTGTAGGGGTAGGTCTCGATGCCCCTCCCTGTTTTCTCATCACACGTTCGACCTTGACCGCCCCATGGTCGGCCAGCTCTAAGGTGATGTCCTATATGGAGTAGTCCAAGAGTTCCCTCGCATAAACTACTCCTTTCACGAAGTTTATGGTAGGGTGCGGCGTCACACTCACCGGGGTGCCGTCAAGTGTCAGAAGAGCACTTATCTTGGCCGCCTCGGAGAGAACCACCGCATTCGCCAGAAGGCTCCCGTCCGAGAAACAGGTCACCTTCGGCTCTCTACCAATTACACTAGCTAATGCTCTCCTGTGATGGATCACGTTGCCCTTGGCCAACATGCTGCTATCAGTGGAGCGAATAATGAGAAAGTGTTTGAAGCCAGAGGGCTCGAAAACGCCAGGTAACCTCTGAATGAGGGTCCCCGATGTTATCGAGGCTCTGCCCTGCGCTCTTTTCGTCTTAGTCATAGTCAGGTGCTCCGCACCCGGGGGGAGCGATGGGACCTTGGACACGGCGTAAAAAATAAAGATAAATGGTGAAGTGAGAAGGAAAGGGGATGTGAGGAAGGTATGGGTAGGGATGAAGCAGGTTGTTAAAACCAACCACCCCAGACCGGAGCTCAGGGGTTAGGGAACATTGTCCCCTCAGCCCCGATCCGGGAGTGTTGGCTGAGAAGAAGGTCAGCATCTACCCTGTGAAATTAGAGGCTGACCAGAGAAAGTTGTAGGATAGGTTGTAGGGAAAGTGAGAAAGTAGGTGAGAAATACAGGCTATCTGAAGGAAGGAAGAGAGGCTAAGCTGGGGCCGAACGGAGCGCTGGATCCTTAAGCACGCTGGGCAGGATGGCAAATCGTCGCGCCCCTTACGGCAGCTTGTCACAGAAGAACGTGACGAAAAGTGTAGGGGTGAGTCTAGAGGCCCCTCCCTGTTTTCTCATCACACGTTCGACCTTAACCGCCCCATGGTCGCCCAGTTCTAAGGTGATGTCTATGGAGTAGTCCAAGAGTTTCCTCGCATAAACTACTCCTTTCACGAAGTTCATGGTAGAGTGCGGTGTCATACTCACGGGCGTGCCATTAAGTATCCGAAGGGCGTTAATCATAGCAGCCTCGGAGATATTCGACGCATTCTCCAAAAAGGCTCCCGTCCGAGAAACGGATCACCTTCGGCTCTCTACCAATCACACTAACTAAAGCTCTCCTCTGATTGATCATGTTGCCATCAGTGGAGCGAATAACCAGAAAGAGTTTGAAGCCAGCGGGCTCGAAAACACGAGGTAGCCTCTGAATGAGGGGCCCCGATGTAATCGAGGCTCCGCTCTGCTCATTTCTGGTCTTCGTCTGGGACTCCCCATCCGGGAAAGCAACGGGGCTGGACGTGCCGATCTTGGCTTCATCGCTTACCAAAACGTCAGCAGGCCCGTCCGTCCTCGTGGCTCCCGCTGAGGGAGAGGAGCCCATAGTCTTTTTATTTTTAGTTTAAAGAGGAAGTCGGGGAATGAACCCGCTTCCCCTCTCCGCCGCTAAGAGCCCCTAGGCCAGATGGGCTGGCCTTGGCAAGATCCTTCTCTGAAATGGAGGTCCTGCCCGTCATATAAGCACCAGCCCGGGGGAAGGGTGGGCTCTCCTCTCCTTTGAGGCCTCGGGGACCCGAGCAGTCTTTGGCTTCTGTGCTTGGCACTGAGCCCGGCTTCGACGCCATGCAAGATCCTAACGTCTGGGGCTGGGGCTGGGTCACCTTAGGTACCATGTCCATCTCAAGGCCCCTTCGAGTTACCTTTGGTCGTCTTGTCTTGGGCCTACCAACCGGCATCCTTTGGAGAAGAGAGGGGGATACGTACGTTGATCCCCTCTAAGCTGATTATGCGCTCCCGGTCTTTGGAAGTCATGGGCCGACGGGCCATGCCCGAGGAAGTGAGGAAGTAGAGTAAAAACACAGGCTGTCAGAAAGAAGGAGAAGATTGTAAGCTGGGGCCGGATGGGGCGCTGAGTCTCATCAGCATAGCGGGCAGGAAGGCAAATCGACGCCCCTCTTAAGGAAGAATATTGAAGGAATTGTCCATTACGAGCTGTTAGACAACAATCAAACAATTAATGATATTCTCTACTACAATCACTTTGTCGTTTGAAAGACGCTTTGAGCCAAAGGTGACTCTCCTTACTTAACAGAAAGTGTGTCATCCTCACAATAATGCCTGCCCTCACACAGCTCGAATAACCAAAGAAGTCTTGGGGAAGCTCGGTTGGGAAATATTGCTTTATCCTCCATATTCTCCTGATCTTGCTCCTTCTGATTATAACTTGTTTTGGGGGTTAGAAAACCATTTGGATGGTCTTAGGTTGATAAAGAGAAGAGGTTTAAAAGCGTGACATTTATAAACTTTTTGAAAGATAGAATGAGGTTCTAAAAAGCAATGGCAGTTATGTTTATGATTAAATATTTCCATAGTCTTAGGTTTTTAAACTTTGAATATATACTCTATAATCGGACATTACTTTCGTTCAAACCTGATCGATGGTCCACGGACATCCCAGCATAGGGGTTAACCTATGCGGACCGTGCAGGACGTATCCTGGTGGGTCGTTATCTCTTACCTGGTTCCTTCTTGGTTCAAGCCCGGGCAAAGAATCATGCCACCCGACGACTAATTACGAACCCGGGTTAGATCCCAGAGGAAGCAGCTCAACCTAGTCGAACCAAATGTCCCTTCAGCGTGGAGATCAGGTAGACACATCAACGTGCCCCTTTACGGGGCAAGTGTTCGAGAAAAGGAGCATAGAAAATGAGGACAAGAATTGACGAAAGTAGTCGTGTTCGAGAAAATAATTACGAGCGTGAAAACTGAACACAAAGGTTCGAGTAATTATAAATTTGTACTAGAATTCGTGAAAAGGAACTCAAGATTGCCAGGAAATGAGCACCAAATTTAGGAATAAAAAGCAAGATAATTCAAACATGAACAGAGTTAGAAAAAATATCTACTAGTATAAAAAAAAAAGAGCAGAGTTCGAGAAAGTGAACGCAATAATCCGAGATAATGAAAAAAATATAAAGAACATTTGCCCACGGTGGGGTTTCGGCTATACAATTATCGGAGCCTTTTATATAGTTTATGTTAAATTGGTACTCCATTAACACTAGACTCCATCGCATGAGTACAAGTGTTCATAAAATGGCAGTAAAAGTGAACCCAAGAATTGAGGCCATCAACTGGAAAAAAAGTAATAATAGAGGAGAAATATGTAAGGTTGAGATTGTGATATAAGCGTCCTCCCTGCGGAGTTTTAAGAATAGATTGGATAGATTTATGGATGAGGATGCTGTGAGGTGGAACTGAATTGGGTGGTGGAAACAAGAGCTGCCTCCTATAGGCCAATGAAAATGATCTATTTGAAGACTCTTTTTTTTTCTTATGTTGTTATAAAAAACCTGGAAAGACAAAAATAGGAGGGTGGGGGGAAGCTGATAAAATGATTTGCCAGAAAACTAGTCAAAACGGTGGAATTGGCATGGTAACTCCAATAAATTCAATCGAAATGGGCGGAAAATTAAAAGTACGCATTTGAACCTCTTGCTAAAAATCTTAAGTTCATATTATGCATTACTAGGCCTATTTACATGCTAACGGAAGATATTCTTGTTTAACGATTTAGAAGAGGATTCCCACAAAGTTAAAGAAAACGAATTAACTTTTAGAAGAAAATGTTAATATAAGGTAAGCTTAATCAAATACGGCCTGATAAACAAACTAGGAAAGAATGTTTTTTTTCTTGAATCTATTTCAGTAAATTTAAACCTCCTTTTCTTATCACATTAAAATTTCTAACTACACTTACCGTAAACGTTAAAAATTACTGAAGAAAACTATAGGAAAACTTATTTAGCACAAAGTACGCTGATAAAATAATGTACCCCCCTACCCTCCCTGAACAAAAATAAATGTGTGAATTCTAATCCGTTTAAGAAATCTGTTAAACAAAAGCAAAAACAAGTAAACCTGCTAAATATTGCAGCTCAACTGAGCAGCAACAGTACTAGTGATATGGGCCGAGGGCTAAAGATGTTAGCAACCCTGCCTGAAAAAAGAAATGCGCGTCAATACACAACACAAGCAACGTGCACAAAGAGATACAGGCAGAGTGGATATAACGCCCTCCCTTGACCACTGCGCCCATTAACTCGACGAAGTGTACGCACAAGGACGAAGCTCATGCAACGATACTTACTAACGACAAGACTTGACAAACAGAGATTCACATACAAGCGGTTAGTAACTAACCTTCTGCAAAAAGACAAAAAAACATCGATGTTAAAACCGATATTCGGGATACATGGACTTAGCAGAGCTATCTTTATTACTATTATCACATTTAGTATTTACTCACTATTACCATATTTATCATTTACTTACATACTTGCCCCTGGATAGAGTTGGTCCCTTACGCAAGCGGTTTTGCTAAAATTCGCCGCGCGGTCGGGGTTCACCTAAGATACAGCTCTCCCTGTATCAATAGATATTGCCTTAGTGTACTAGTGTCAGGCATACTGTGAATGCGTGAAGGTTTATGTGGTTATTGGTGACAACTGACATATGAGGGTCCGTCAGACAGGTGCGGTGTCTTTGTGTTTAGGTATGGATGCGAACCTTATCGAAGCTTTGCCAAGGCGAGCCTTTTTAGACGTTGAAGGGGTTATTTCATGTTACGGCATTTGGAAAATGGCTTGTGCATAGGGATAGACTGCTTAGATATATTATAAGGGTGTTGTTTTGTGGGTGATTGGGGCTGATTACATGAGGTGGGGGTGAAGGAGGTCGTGGAAATATTTTAGGGCAGCTTGTACCATTGGGGCCCCCAAATCACCCACTTATTTGAATAAAATTCATGAATTAAAGTAGCCGAGGCAAAACTTGGTTTCTTCAAGGGGTTTACGCTCATCCTCAATCAGTCTGCCGTCATTGGGAGGAGGGAAGATCCAAGGTCAAATCAAAACATTTGTATTATTTTTAAAAGGCAACGAACGCGGGCATCTTCATCAGAAAGCTTTTAAGGAGAGCTTCGTGGCCAAACTAGTCAAATAAAGAGAAGTGAAAATGTCTGAAAAGGACATAGCTAAGCTAAATGAAAGGCACTGAGAGTGGATAGGGTGCGCAACTCACGAGCCGGGTTTAGAGTCCTGCTTCGAAGGAGGGTTTACCAAGGGAAAGCTCACACAAACCATGTAAGAACTAATCAAATTAGGATCGGAATTATCTCGACGGTAACCTATTTTCGGGTTAATAATATCAGCCTATTTATCTAATCACCATTATTATGATTAGAGCCGTGTGTCTGTCTATCTCATTATTGAAATAAAGAATAGGATTAAAAGTCTTTTCTTGGATCTGTCAGGTCCCACTTTTTTAATTCTATGCATTTTGACTTGTGTTCTTTATACGAGTATGTACAATATGCATCAAAACTTTCACCAGTTTTGAAGGAGGTAGTGTAAAATAATGCATAGAAAATACTTTGCTCTTTTTTCTGTAGTGAGTTTTGAAGAAAACTAAAAGTTGTCATTTTTTATTAGGACACAGGTGTACTAGTAGCAATAATAATAATAATAATCGAAAAATACTTGATCAAAAAGGGGAGGTCTGTCAAGATCCTGTTGAACAAATGGGCGTTGAAGCGAAATCGTCCGGAATAGTGACAGTATCCTGCTAGAGAAAGCAGTCGCGAAAAATTCTGCCACGGACGTGGGGTCCGAGATTGCGGTCCCATTCTCCTGGAGAACGGGAGGGGGTCGCTTCCCAACCTCTGCAAGAGGGGTCTTTTCGTTAAGTGTAGAGACGTGTGCCCGCCAGGAAGAGAGGTGGGCGTGTTTCGAAGCATAGCGGAACCTAGCCCTAGCTCGACAAAATTCACTTAAAGAGATAGTGCGGTGGCACTTATAGCGGAGGTAGGGATAAGGCTTCTGTTTTAACGCCGTCGCACTCTCGGTTGACCACCACGGAAGCGGTAAAGTGTAAAACGGCCAGAAGTTAAAGGAGCAGTAGCCAGGCCAACGGCAATGAGGTTACCCAGAATAACACAACGGCGTCAACCACAGGGCCCGGAATCCGCGCCAATTCCAGTGAAGAAATATTCCACCTTAGCCTATCCCACAGGAGATGCAGGGGCCCAGTTTCCAAGAGAAGACACTCACGGGAATGGTCGTACGTTTGCCGGAAGCAGAACTCCGGCTTGGCTATTTTCTCCCATGGAACAGCTTGGTTCCATCTTTATGTCAGAATCAGTGGCTTTATGGCTTGGCTCTTCTCCTCTTCCTTCTAGCTAGGCTATACTCTGACAATATCCCGGCCATTTGGAACACTTCTAGAGGCAAACTCCCCCTGGATATCCTGCGTCGCTGCCAGGGCAATACTCTGGACGGTCTCTCAAGGACCTTTAGATCGGCTTCCATCAACATCGGAAAACAACTAAGCTGATGGCGCTTCAAGGATTTTCAATCAAATAAAAATAGCCTGGCTCGGGGACCTCTCCGACCAGGGTATATAAGGAGGTCTGCGAGCCCTCGAAGCATTTAGGTCCCACTGGGACACAGTACAGGAGTGGTGTCGGGCCCAAGCTCACGAGCTAAGGCCCGCCCCCCGATACGAATGGAGCTGCTCGACTACACATCTACACTGACCACTCCCATCACCGTCGAGGAAACAAAACAAGCCGCACTAATACACAAACATATGCCCTACACTTACACACCTATTCAACGCCTCACTTCTCCAAAATATTCAGTCTCTCACAACATACTTCTACACAAAATGAACAAAGACACCGCTTTCCGGCCTCCGTTTTCGTTCCTTGTATCTGCTCGGGATTTCTGTCCCGCTCCTTTGTAACCCTCTTATGTTTACCCGCGGTTTCTGTCCCGTCCTTTGTATCATTCTCATGTTTGCTCGGGATTTCTATCCCGAAATTTTTTATTTTCAACAAAGGAAAGGTTGCTATCCCAGTTGAGGAGTGGAACCACAAACAAACCTTAGGCAAGCGGGCGGCTTCGGATGCGGGGATCGCTCTTTTAGAGGATCCACCATCTCCGAGACACAGCCTACCACTGAGTGTGGGCGTATGAGCCAAAGCTCCTTTGCTGCTATCCTGTTTTCAGGTGGGCAGCTTTAAGAACCCCCAAAAAACGGCCTCGCGACCACCTTCAGGGGTGTTGCCTGCTGTGGGTCCAAACGGTGGAGGCGCGCGTCCCTTTTTGCCTTACTGGAAACGGTCATGCTGGGTGAGGGGGAGCCCTGGGTTTAGCAAAGGCAGGAGGTGAGCCTATTATGACCCCAGCTTTGCCAGGGGAGCGCCCGGGATGAGCAGAACCCGCAAAAGGGTTCGGAATGGGCATGTGCGTAGGTCGGGAGAGGCCAGGAGCTGAGGGAGCCTTTTATAAAAAAATGAACTATACGAGTAAGAGGTGCCAGGGAGCAGAAGGACAAAGTCCTTAACTTCGCGAAATGAGAGACGATCCGTAACTTGAACAGCCATGATTTCTTTCTCTAGGAGATACGCATTACATTGCTTCAAATAAGCGGGTTGCGGCTCTCCACACTTGGCCTTACATGATTTTGACTTATCGCGTGCGGCCTTGAGCAAATTACACAGATTTCGGGTATACCCAACTTTGCATGTCTACAGGAGCGATTTTACAGCGAAAGCGCTGGCAGTAGTAGCACGAATGCCTTCAAGTGGTAGCGATACCAACCAGCACGCACCAACTCAGGGAGCCTGTCATGGTGGAGCATTATGAGGAGTGTATGAGTGGGTACCGAGGCACCTCCCGGATTTCTCATCTCACATTCGATCTTGGCCGCTCAATGGTGTCGGCCAGCTCTAAAGTGCGTCATCTATGGATTAGTAAATGAGTTCCCTCGCGTAGGCCACTCCTTTTATGAAGTTAATGGTACAGTATGGGTAATTTGGAGAGACCATCTGGCGACTGCCTAATAGGGCAAAAGTCGCCGTACTCACAACAGAGCGTACTGTTAGGCTCGAATAAAAAGATCAATAGAGTAAATAGGAAATAAAGATAAAGGAAAGACAGGGTAATTACGGGCTAAAAGACAAATTAAAAAGTTTAAAAAAGCAACAGGAAGGAAGCGCGCTCCAGCGTCGTGGGTAGGCACGCCTCCCATCGACGCAGGAACATGCGACGAAAAAAATGAGGTCAAATGAAGTGGAGAAGGCGAGTCTCCTCCAAAAAGTAGTGTAGTCCACAAGTCAGTGTGAACGAACCGGTCCCGAGTACAAGAGACAAGCGGTAGCGAACCCTCTCATCCCGGTACCGGGACAGGTAACGTTGCGCGGAGATCGCCCAGACTGGGAAATTCAACAAGAATGAGATGAACAGTCTGGGGAACAACGGAGTCCTCACAATAAGGTGCTGGCGAGCGCTCCATCATATGCCGGTGCGTCACGCAAGTGTGTCAAATTCGGAGACGACAGAAAGCAACCTGAAGCCACCGCGGCATTAGGGGGTATGTCCATGGGAATAGTAGCAGCGCAATGGCAGCAACTTTAGGTTCCTCTCGACCGTCTCCCATCTTCTTTGCCAAGCAGCCCGGAGAGCTACCCGTATTCCTGCCATGTAATCGGTGCGAGGAAGAGCGAAACGCTGGTCCGGTCGCGCATTCTTCGCGGACTCTTTGGCGCCTTCATTCCCCGCAATTCCTACATGTCCAGGAACCCAGTATAAGATAATCTCAACATCAGCCGTGCTCGCCAAAACTGTGGCGTCATGGATATCGCGAACCAGGGGGTGCAGAGATTCCAATGCCCCCATAGTATTCAGGGCGCTTTGTGAGTCGCTACAAATCACAACCCGTTCTCCTAACCGGGCTGGTCGCGTTATCTCGCATAACGAGCTGTGTATTGGAACTAGCTCGGCCGTTAAGACAGACGCAGCGCCTAGCAGAGCCCCGTTGACTTCAAAGAGAGGGGATAAGGCGTCGAAACCGACCCCCTCTTGAGAATTGGAGCCATTGGCACGGTTCCAGCGCGACACGAAGTGTGCTGCAAAAAGGCCGAACCCAAAACTCCCGGCATTGCAGAAGCATTGGGAGCAGAGGCGTGGCGACAAATGGTCAAAGGTGGTACCCTCCAGGGTGGCGTCCTAGGCAGAAACGGGGGCACCACCGGCCCGAGAGCTATACCTAGCTCTCGAAGGAATTTCCTGGCGCTAAACCCGAAGGGCTTGGGGTATGACTGGCGTCTCACGGCGACATAGGCACCGTCGAGATCAGCTGCGAATGCAGTGAGAGCTGTTGGCGACTGAGGGAGGCGCCGGGCTCGCACTGTAAAGATAACCTACCACGTGCTTTACGACCCATTTGTAACCTACGTCGTAACTCCTAGGAAGCACGGTTCGTTAAATTACTACCTAGTTTATGGTATAGCGACGGGAGCGCGGGTCGCCGAACTGAAAGCCGATTAAATTTAGTCACGTAGGTGCTCATTGGTGACTGGTATAAATAGGGAAGCCCTGACTTTAAGAAGTAGAGCCGATCAGGAACTTCATACAGCGAGGACCTGCTGATATCTACACCCCTGCTAGCATCTGCCGCCGCATCGATTGCAAGCTCCCGATTTACTCGTCCCTCTCGCACTCACCAAGAATTCAGAAAAAGCTTGGGCTCATACGACTCTCCCCGTTCCCAGGACAACCGCCATCTGTGTATTGCTTCACTAGTTCCGTGAACGTACTTGGAATATTCCTTTTCATCTTACGCCCCATTCTTAGGTTCTCGTTATTGAGACCTACAGCTATTTATTAAGGACGTAAGGCAGGGGGGGGGGGGTATACGAGGGAAGGTCAATAAGGTTTGATATTCGGATATAAGGAAAAGTGTTTTATTATTTTTCAATATAACTACCCTCGACTTAATGCACTTGCGCCACTTGTCCCTGAGGCTTCGAATTCCAGACAACCAGAAATCTCCCGACTGCTGTCCAATCCACTCCTGGACATCTTCATCGTCCCCAAACCGGCGTCCACGCAGTGCAGGCTTAAGCTGGCGGAATAAAAAGTAGTCGCTAGGGGCCAGATCTGGACTGTAGGGGAGATGGTTGAGCTCCTCGAATCCGACCTCGCGCAGGGCAGCTTGTGCAATTCTGGCCTTGTGGACTTTGACGACGTTGAAGTCGATCATGGGGCGTGAAGTTTCTAGGGACCCAACGGGCAGAGACCTTGGTCATGGCCAAATTGTCGTGGATGATGTTGATAACACTTCCATGTGATATTCCAAGTTCTCGCTCGATTTCTTCAACCTTCACCCGTCGATTTTAGAGAATCATCCTCTCCACACAGGCCACATTGTCCTCGTTGGTCACGTCTGACGGGCGTCCTGGACGGGGGGTCATCTTCAAGGGACTCACGACCATGGCGGAACCCCCTATTCCAGCGAGCAATGGTTGCATAGGAAGGGGCGGTGTCGGTGTACATTGCAACCATGCGTCCATGGATCTCTTTTGCATTCGTACCTTCCTTGGTCAAAAATTTGATCACTGCGCGGTGCTCAACCTTCTCCATTGTTGAAAAATTTGTGACTGACGATATGCGATCAGCGATTAGCTACTGCTTCTTAAATAGACGAGGCAGGAGCGTGCGGCTGCAGGTCCTGACTTGCCATAACTTGTCCTAACACCCCCACAAACAGCCATCCCCCTTCCTCTGTTTTGCCCTACCGATTCGCAAAACTCATTGACCGCCCCTCGTATTCCGTTCCTGTACCGATTGTCCGGAGTAGCAGTGCTTATTTTGTAACTACGTGTTGTCGTTGGTGGTTTAATCCTGTGACATATTTAATGCACCTGTTTGTGCACTGTATTTATTTGATACGTTTACATTGTATTTAATATGATCCTTTTGTGCACTATTTATTTAATACACTTGAATCATTCATTGCATTATTATACCCTCGTAGATATCTAAGCACCTTCCTGTGGACCTATTTATTTCTTGTTTTGGGGCCGAGAGAACTTAGTTCTTCGTTTTGCCTTTACAAGTGGCAACCTTGCCAGGATTGGTCGCGGTATCTGCTTGGTCGTCTAAGTCGCCTCAAGCGCGCATCCACTGCCTGTGGCCCCAAAGTGAATCCCTAGTTTGCTTAGGATTATTAGCCTTTTGTGCTTTTAAGGCTTGTTGATTGCCTCTGTTTAGATGGCTGTGCTATTGCCCGTGTTTATCGTGTACTAATTACGTTTGACACTTTGCAGGGTGTCATTTATTGCTTTTGAGGTTTGTTGATTGCCTCTGTTACGCGGCTGTGCTTTTGCCCGTATTTTGTTGCATACTAGTTACGTTTGCCAGTTTACATTGTATGTCATTTATTTAACTTGTTTCTTTTACTTTTTTTGCAGTTACCTTTCTAGGTATTTATTCATTTAACTTTGCTTGTGCTCTTTATTTAGCTCTGTCATTTTATTTTCTTTGCTTGCAGAGTTAAGTTTACATATATTTTAAAATATAAGGTATATTGGGTTATGGTCATTAATATAATTTTTCATTGTTGAATTGTGTATTTCATTTTGTGTGTGTATTTCGTCCTATTCAGTTAAGATGTCTATTAAAGAACTAGAGGAACAAGTTGTGGACTTGGGCCTAACAGGAAACGAGATCGGCCACTATGTTGCTTCGAACTTGAGAAGGAACGCCAAAACAAGCTCCAGCTTGCTGAATTTCAAGCTAAGACGGAGGAAGAAGACAGAAGGGTCCAGTTAGCCCAGATTCAAGCTAAGGAGGTTCAAGCAGAGAATGAGATTGAGTTGGCGCGCATCTCTGCATCCAAGCAGTCTACTGATCCGGTGAGTCGTCCTAAGCTCCCTTTATTGCAGGATGGGGAAGATATTACCTCCTACCTCAACCGCTTCGAAAGAGTTGCCGAGTTACTCGAAGTGAACCCTGGGAGCTATGCAGTGAGGCTGGGAAGTTTACTTACCGGTAAGGCTCCTGAAATGTACACTTCTCTGCCGACTGATATCACCAAGAACTACGACTTATTGAATAAAGCCTTACCGAGAGGATTTAACAAGACTCCCGATGGTTACCGTGTCGAGTTTCGAAGCGCTAAGGTTTCAACAGGGGAAACGTTCCAAAAGTTTTCCTTCCATCTGACCCGATTGTTTCAGGTGTGGTTGGAAGCTTCTGGAAATGGTAACACCTTTGGGGAGTTGCAGGAGTTTATGATCCTTGATCAGTTCTTGTCTTCCCTCCATCCAGATTTACGTGCTTTCATCAAGGAACGGCGACCCACTGCTTTGGCGGAAGCTATTCAACTAGCTGATGATTGGACCTCAGCTCACCCTACGCTTTCCCGAACTTCCAGTTCCAGCTCTAAGAAGTTCGCTCGACCATCCAAGCAGTCTCTAAAAGTAACGACAGTAACACCTAACTCTGCTAACAACCAAAAGAACCCTTCATCATCTGTAACGTGCCATGGCTGTGGAGAGGTTGGGCACATTCGACCTCGTTGCCCAAGGAATCCCCGCGCCTTCAAGGGTAGCATCTCCGCTGCGCAGCTACATAAAGTGGGATTTTGCCTGTCCGACTGAAGTGTCCCACATTTCTAAGCCTCTGGTACCATCAACGGGGCTTGGGTGTCCAGCATCATTAGATACACAGGTTGCTCATGTGTGGTTGTTTCGTAAGATGTGTTACCCGATACTGATGTCTCCAACTGCAGAAAAATCTTCGTTGCTGACTACTAGGGGTGAGTGGATGCATTTCCTCTTGTGTCTTGCTACCTTCGATGCCCATATCTAAGGCTGGACGGACGTTATCAGAGCTCCAATCAAATTTGCCAGTGTCTTAGTTGGTAATATTTCAGAAGTTCGAGATGTTAATGTCGCTGAATGCTTGCCTTCCTCGACTGATGACGAGGTTGTCTCCCCCCACCCGGACTCTGACATTCAACGTCAGGCATGGAATGCGCTTCCCCCTTACCAACGGCCAACTTTACTCCGCCGAGATATTCTTCTGCTTCCGGCATCGACACTTCTTTGAAACCAGAACCCAATCAAGTATGTGCAGGTCAGACCAGAGCGGGTAAAATGAAGCGCATTCACCACTTAGCTATGCCTGCTCTCCACCCCCCTCTCGTGAGGCCTGATGACTTCAGTCGCCTTCAGACGTCTTGTGAAAGGTTCTGTGCCGCTAGAGCTAAAGCCGCCTCGGGAGAAACGGATCTAGCTACCAATTCGTCATGGTTGCCGGCCTCCTTTACCGGAAATGTTTGACGTCTGATCGTCCCGATAAGTTAGGCAAGTCAACCCTGGTTGCTCCCCGTGATTGTCGCCTTATTATCCTCTCTGTTGCTAATGAGAGCCCATTGGATGGCCATTTTAAACATAGGGAGACTGAACTAAAGGCGTGGCATGGAAACCGACATCAGAGCCTTTTGCCGTCCCTGCGACAAGTGTCAACGCTTTTCGACGAAAGGACGAGTACGACCAGTCCCACTAAAGCCCATGCACATCATCACTGAACCATTTGCTCGTAATGCCATCGACCTGGTTGGACCACTTTTTCCAACCTCTTCCGACGAACATAGGTACATACATCCTCACCCTCATTGATTTTGCTACGGGTTTTCCAGAGGCTGTACCCCTACAGGACATAGACTCCATATCCGTCGCCGAAGTATTGCCGACAGTTTTCTCCAAAGTTGGGATTCCGCGAGAAATACTGTCGGACTGTGAGACCCAATTTACGTCCAACTTGATAAATGAACTTCATAAGCTGCTAGGTGTAAAACCGATCTTCACCACGCCTTTCCACCCTATTGGGAATGGTAGGATCGAGAGACTACATGCACCTCTGAAGGCTATCCTCCGTAAGTTTATGCCGAGAAGCATCGTGAGTGGCATAGGTGTCTTATTCCAACCTTGTTTGCTCTCAGAGAACTTCCGAGCGACAGGACTGGATTTTTGGTCTTTGAACTACTATATGGTCGTTCAATCAGAGGTTCACTCTCCATTCTGAAGATCTGTGGGAAGATCGCACCGTCTAGGAAGACGAAAGGACCAGCTTAAAATACATCATCGAACTTCAGGAGAAGCTGGCCGAGTGTTCGCAGATTGCTGTCCAACATGCTGACATTAGCAATTCGCGGCACAAGACTTACTTTGATCTGAGGTCGACAAGACCATCAATTCAAGCCGTGTGATGAAGTGCTGGTACTCCTACCTAGTGATACCAGTAAACTACTCACTGCTTGGAATGGACCTATAAGGTACTGGAGAGGCATGGTAAGGTTGACTATTTTATTGAGGTTCCTCGGGGACCCAGGCTTTATCATGCTAATCTGTAAAAAAAAAACATCACGAGAGGGCCCATGTGCAGCAGGTGGAAGTGCTGGACGAAACTTCTACCCTGGAAGAACTTAACGCTTCTGGAGAAGATTTTTTTTTTTTAATTAAGGGGCTATCTGGCGACTGCCGACTAAGGCATAAGTTGCCGTAAACAAACAGCCTAGTTCTAGGCTACTTTAAAAAATTGAACAGGAAACAATAAAGAGAAATAACAATAACAAAAACAATTAAACCGGGTTAAATGAAAGGGAGAAGGCCGGCCTCCCCAAAAAGTCAACAAGTCCACCAGTCAAAGTACACGCATTCGTCCCGAGTACAAGGGACAGGCGGTAGCGACCACGCCCATCCCGGTACCGGGACAGATGTCGTGCGCGAAGATCACACAGATTGGGATATTCGACAAGAATGTGCCGAAGTCTGGGGAACGACGCAGTCGTTGCAATAGGGCGCAGGCGAGCGCTCCATCAAATAGTGATACGTCACACGAGTGTGGCCGATTCGGAGACGACAGAAAGCAACCTGAAGCCGCCGCGGCATTGGGGGATAGGTCCATGGGAACAGTCGCGGCGCAATGGCACGCAACTTTAAGTTCCCTTGGACCGTCTCCCATCTTCTTTGCCAAGCAGTCCGAAGAGTTGCCCGTATTCCTGCCATGTAGTCAGTGTGAGGAAGAGCGAAACGCTGGTCCGGTCGCAGAGTCCTCGCGGACTCTTTGGCGCGCTCATTCCCCGCAATTCCTACATGTCCAGGAACCCAGCAGAAAATAATCTCGACATCTGCCCGGCTCGCACAAACCGTGGCGTCAAGGATTCCGCGAACCAGGGGATGCGGAGATTCCAATGCCCCGAGAGCACTCAGGGCGCTTTGTGAGTCGCTATAGATCACGATTCGGTCTCCGAACCGGGCACGTCGCGTAATCTCCCGTACCGAGTGGTGTATTGCCTCCAGCTCGGCCGTGAAGACAGACGCAGCGCCTGGTAGAGCCCCGCTGACTTCAAACAGAGGGGATACGGCGTGGAAGACCACCCCCTCTTGGGACTTGGAGCCATCCGTATACACTGGCACGGTACCAGCGTGACACGATGTGTGCTCCAAAAAGGTCGAACGCAATACTCCCGGCGCAGTAGAAGCTTTGGGAGCAGAGGCGAGGCGACAAATAGCCAAATGTGGTACCCTCCAGGGTGGCGTCCTGGGCAGAACTAGGGGCGCCACCGGCCCGAGAGCTATATCTACCTCTCAAGGAGTTTCCTGGCCCTAAACCCAAAGGGCTTAGGGTATGAGTGGCGTCTCTCGGCGGCATAGGCACCATCGAGATCAGCTGCGGATGCAGTGAAAGCTGTTGGCGACTGAGGGAGGCGCCGGGCTCGCGCGTACAAGCGAGTGATGCACTGCACGCGGCGCAGAGAGAGTGGCATCTCCCCAGCATCGACCAACAGGCTCTCAATGGGGGAAGTGCGGAAGGCACCGGTCGCAAGGCGAAGGCCGGTGTGGTGGATCGAATCCACCTTCCGCAATAAACGCTCGGCTGCGGATGCTTAAAACTCGCATCCGTAGTCGAGCTTCGAGCGAGCAAAGGATCGATAAAAAAGTAAGGCAGTGGCCCTATCAGCGCTCCAAGCGATGAACGTCACGGAACGGAGAATGTCCATGGCGCGGGTACAAGAGCCCCTAAGGCTGCGATTATGAGCCTCCCAGGTGGGGCGTCGGTCTAATGCAAGACCAAGGCAACGGTGCGACTCAACCACATCCAGGCGCACCCCATTAAGAAACAAATCTGGGTCGGGGTGAAGCCGTGGATGGCGGCACAAGTGCACCACCTTAGTCTTGGCCAAAGAAAACCGAAACCTGTGCGCTTCGGCATAGCGAGAGACGCGGTTCAATGACTGTTGGAGTCGACGCTCCAGAGTTGGCATCTGGGCCGCGCCAAAAGAGATCGAAAGGTCGTCCAGGTAGAGCGTAGCGAGAACATCTTCCGGCAGCACCTAGGTGATGCCGTTGATGCGCAGGGCAAAGAGTGTGACACTGAGGACACTTCCCTGCGGGACACCCTCTTCCTGCTCCTTTGGGCCGGAGAGGGCTCCCCCCACCCGTACGCGGAATCGACGATCTCGCAAAAATTCAGATATAAACATTGGGAGGCGTCCCCTCGCCCCCATCGTGTGGAGAGTCTCCATGATACCGTATCGCCATGCGGTATCATAGGCCTTCTCCAGATCAAAAAACACCGTGGCGTAGTGCTGTCTACGAAGGAAAGCCTCGCAGACGGCATTTTCCAGTCGGAGCAGAGCATCCGACGTGGAGTGGAACTTACGGAAGCCGCACTGTGCAGAAGACAGATGGCCTCCGCTGTCCAGGAAATAGGCTAATCTAACATTTACCAATTTCTCCATCAACTTGCACACGCAAGAGGTTAGAGAGATTGGGCGGAAACCGGTCGAGTAGAGTGATCTCTTCCCGGCTTGCGAAAGGCGAGCACAGTAGCGATTCACCAGGAGTCTGGGAGAAGACCTTCCACCCAGATCCTGTTGAACAAATCTAACAGAAAGGCCATGCCTCGCTCACCCAGGTGTCGAAGCATGGCGTACGGGACATCGTCCGGACCATGGGCGGTGTCCGCGCACGAAGCGAGAGCGGAACGCAACTCACTCACAGTAAACTTGTCGTTGAAGGGTTCTCCGCCTCTGGAGGTAAAGTCCAGCCGGCGGCCTTCCGCGACATCACGACGTGCATTGAATGCTGGCGGAGCAGCATCACGGCGAGAAAATGCGGTCGCTAAGGATTCCGCCACGGACGCGGGGTCCGAGAATGCGGTCCCATTCTCCTGGAGAACGGGAGGGGGGTCCTGCGAGAACTTGCCCCGAATCCTTTTGACTCGCTTCCACACCTCAGCTAAAGGGGTCTTCCCGTTAAGTGAAGACACGTATGCCCGCCAAGAAGAGCGGCGGGCGTGCTTCGAAATATACCGGAACCTTGCCCTAGCCCGACGAAATTCAGCGACAGTGAAATCGTTCGGGCGGCGCTTATAGCGCATGTAGGCATAACGCTTCTGTTTGAGGGCCGTCTCACACTCGGCCGACCACCATGGGAGTGGTCGGCGTGCAAAACGGCCAGACGTCCTAGGAATAGTAGTCAGGCCCACGGCGATGAGGTTGCCGGAGAACTCAACGGCCTCATCTACCGACCTAAACTCCTCGACTGAGATAGAGAATTCAGTCATTTCCTGAAATGCAGGCCACCGCAACCGCGCCAAGCACCACCGAGGTGGTCTCTCAGGCGGCAGTTGCCCTGAAAATGATATTTGAATGGGAAAGTGATCACTACATTGGAGGTCATCGACCACCTCCCAATCAAAATCAGGCTGTGCATCCGAAGAGCACAAAGATAGGTCAAGGCAAGAAAATGAAGCGGTTCTCGGGCAGTGATGCGTAAATTCATCCACGTTTAGGACACCCATCTCAAGCTCTTCGATCAGATCAGCAAGGACTTGTCCCCTGGGATTTATGGAGTAATCTCCCCAGAGAGGATGCCTGCCGTTCAGATCTCCAAGCAAGAGAAAGGGCCTCGGCAACCGTGCCACGACGAGGCGGAAGTCCCCCGCATCGAAGTCAGCTGACGGTGGAATGTACGCAGAAATGATAGTATACCTCCTATCCAGGTGCAGCTGCACAGCCACTGCCTGAAGGGAGGTATCTAAAGAGAAAGGAAGAAAGGAGACATCATGCCGGGCGTAAACCGCGCATCCCCCAGCCCGGCCATCCCGCGGTGGTGGGGTCGCAAGACCCTTATACCCCAGGAGGGGAGGCAGCGGGCACGCGCCTAGAACGGTCTCCTGCAAAAAAATAGCTAACGGGGAACGGGACGAGACGAGCCTCCGCAGCTCCTCCCAGTTGGCCCGGAGTCCACGGCAATTCCATTGAAGGAGTATGCCCTCCAGGCCTAGCTCGGAGAAGACGCGGGGGCCCTCCTCGAATTGAAGACCCTCACGGGAATGGCCGTACGCTTCCCGGGGGGAGAACCCCGGGCGCTGTTGGCCGGACAAAGTGCTGAAGGCGCTGTCGCCTTCGAGGACTAACTGGGGGAGGTTGGGCTCGCCATGCGAGTCTTTTCCTCCCTCCGCCTCGAAACCTTAGGCGGGCGTTGCGGCTAGGGAGGCCCTCTTTTCGAGGAACCACCGTCTCCGAGCCACTCGCTCCACCTCGGGGCGTGGGCGAAGGGGCCGAAGCTCCTTTGTTGCTGTCCTCCTTTCGGGGGACAGCTTTAGGAACCCCGGAAGATGGCCTAGCGACCATCTTCAGGGGTGTTGCCTCCTGTGAGTCTAACGACTCTGTGGAGGCGCGTGGCCGTTTCGGCTTACGGGAAACGGTCACGCTGGGGAAAGAGGAGGGAGCCCTGGTTTTAGCCGGGGCTGGGTGTGAACCCTTTTTTCCACCAGCTTTACCAGGGGAACGCCCGGGTGTAATAGAGCCCCCAGAAGGGCTCCGAATGGGCGCGGAAACAACCGTGCTCGTTGGCCTGGATGGGCCAGGAGCAGAGGGTGCTTTCCTAACTATTGAGGCATATGACGTCTCAGGCAGAGCCGGGCGCGCCAGGACCAAGTCCTTAGCCTCGCGGAATGAGAGTCGATCCTAGGCCTGAACGGCCAGGATTTCTTTCTCAAGGAGATATGCACCACATTGCTTCGAAGAAGCAGGGTGCGGCTCTCCGCAATTGACACACTTGGCCACACACGATTTGGACTTATCGTGTGCAACTTTGGAGCAATTTACACAGATTTCGGATGACCCCGAATTTGCACGTCTACATGAGCGATTCGTATCGCCGAAGCGGTGATAATAATAGCACCGCCGCGGCACTGGAACGAATGCCTCCACACGGTAGCGGTACCAACCGGGACGCACCGACTCAGGGAGCTTGTCACAGTCGAACGTGACGAAGAGTGTAGGAGTGGGTCTCGAGGCCCCTCCCTGTTTTCTCATCACACGTTCGATCTTGACCGTCCCATCGTCGGCCAGCTCTAAGGTGATGTCCTCTATGAAGTAGTCAACGAGTTCCATCGCATAAACGACTCCTTTCACAAAGTTCATTGTAGAGTGCGGCGTCACACTCACCGGGGTGCCATGAAGTGTCCGAAGAGCATTTATCTTGGCCGCCTCGGCGGGATTCGCCGCATTCGCCAGAAGGCTCCTGTCCGAGAAACGGGTTACCTTCGGCTCTCTACCAATTGCACTAGCTAATCCTCTCCTCTGATGGATCCTGTTGCCCTTGGACAACATGGTGCCCTCAGTGGAGCGAATAACGAGGAAGCGTTTGAAGCCAGCGGGCTCGAAAACGCCAGGTAACCTCTGAATCAGGGGCCCCGATGTCATCGAGGCTCCGCCCTGTGCATTCTTGGTGTTAGTCTTAGTCAGGGGCTCCGCACACGAGGGGGTAGAAGGGCCGGATGTGCCGATCTTGGCTTGGTCGCCTACCAAAGTGGTAGCAGACCCATCCGTCCCCACAGCCCCCGCTGATGGAGAGGAGCCCCGAGTCTTCTTCGTCTTTTTAGTCTTTTTCTTTTTTGGAGAGGAGGGCGGGGAATGAACCCGCTTCTCACCTCCGCCGGCAGAAGCCCCCATGCCAGATGGGCCGGCCTCAGCCAGGTCCCTCTCCGAAATGGAGAAGGTCCTGGTAGTCGTAGGGGCACCTGTCGGAGGAGATCCCTCCCCTCCTTTTACTGCCTCGGAGCCCTCGGCCATTTGAGGGGGACCTTGCATAGAGGCGGATTCGGGTTCGGTGCTTGGCGCCGATCCCGGATTCGCCCCCATGGAAGGCCCTACCGTCTGAGGCTGGGTCTCCTCAAGGACCATGTCTATCACAGGAGGGGCCTCCAGTTGGCCATCCCCTCCCAGGACATCGCAGGTCCCCTTGGCAGTCGCCAGTCTTGTGTGGGGAGGCACAGGCCTTGACCCCAGCAAGGTTTAAAATTCTTGCCAGCAGGTCTTTTGAGGGAAGCGACCGAAGGGGCCTGGCTTCCCTCTCCCCCTTAAGGGGGTTTGCCCTACCGAGCCGCTTGCACGAGGGGCGGTCGGCAATGGGCTGCCTGCTGGCTTTCTTGGCAGTCCCCTTAGAAAGCAAAGGAGGGACTGCCGCTGGAGATAGGGAGGTGCCCAAAAGCACCTCCAGAGAAGGGGGTGAGGGGGAGTCCCCTACACCCGTAGGCGTAGGAGAGTAGTAAGCCTCCTCTCCGGTTAAAGAAGTATGGAGGGTCCCCTGCGCAAGCACAAGGGGGGGGGGGACCTCCATTTTCTCGGTGGAGCTGCCCGAGGGCGGCTCCGTAGATGTTTTGGGGGAAGTTGGGGGTTGGGGTTTTTGTTTTTTTTCATACATGGGCATGGTGACCCTCTTTTTAATACGGGACGCAATAGCTCATCACCTCTTGCAGTTGCCCGCACTGCAAGAGGTGCTTACAGGCCTGGCAGAGCCAGGCGCCGCCATTTGGGACCACCCCTCCGGCCTGGTGGCCTGGCAGTCCATCGGCATGGCGGCTCAACCTTGAACATGGCGTAAAAATTAATAGATTTTGAAGACGAGAGGAAAAGGGATGTGAGAAAGGTATGGGTGGGGATGAAGCAGGTTGTTAAAAGCCAGCCACCCCAGACCGGAGCTCAAGGGTTAGGGAATATTGTCCCCTCCCCCCCCAGCCCCGATCCGGGACGGTTGGCTGAGAAGAAGGTCAGCATCTACCCTGTGAAATTAGAGGCTGACCAGAGAAAGTTGTGCGAGAGGTTGTATGAAAAGAGAGGAAACGAAGGAAGGAAGAGAGGCTAAGCTAGGGCCGGACGGAGCGCTGGATCCCGTCAGCAGGGCGGCCAGGATGGCAAATCGCCGCGCCCCTTACGGGGTTCTGGAGAAGAGAAAATGACTGTCGCTGAGGAAGGGGACAATGATCGTCTGCAGTTGCCCTTGACACCAGATAGTATTCTCAACCCTCCTTCAACTGGCAGCCCTGAGGGTGGAACACTCAACTGGGAACAACACTCCCAGCTTCAGGAAGTTATGAATAAGTACCAGGATGTTCTCTCCAATGAACCCGGATGTACCTCCACCCTTGCCCATGACATTACTTTAACTACTACCGACAGTGTACAGGCCAAGAGATATCCAGTGCCTATTCGCCTTAAACCTGTCTTCGAGAAGGAGGTCGAGCTCTCTTCCAGCAAGGGATTATCAGACGACCCTCCTCTCATTGTTCCCCCGTCGTCATGGTAAGGAAGACTGATGGTTCCTACAGAATGGACATTGACTATCACTAACTTAATTCTGTCCCCATGTTCCATGCCGAACCTACTGGCAGTATGGAAGATCTTCACAGTTTTCGGGCCAAAGTTCTTTAGTGAACTTGACCTCTGGAAGGCTTACTACCAGGTACCTCTTTCTGATAAGGCATAGGGCATGACTGCTTTACCTCCTCATCTAAGTTTGATGGAGTTCTGCCGTATGCATTTCGGATTGGTTACTGCTTGCACCCCCTACATCCGCTCGATAAGACTTGTGTTAGCTGACCTACCTAACGTATGCTTCTACTTTGACAACACCTTCGTGTTCTCTGCGTGCTGAGATGAACATCTTGTAGCTCTCAACCACGTCTTTGAAGGACTACGGGATCACCACCTGACCGTCAAGCCATCCAAAGTGTCGGCTTGGGGTTAGCTCCATTCAATACCTCGGCTTCGTTCTGGACGGAACCTCCTTATGACACCAGAATAACAAGATTGAGGCTAAAACGAGCATACCTCCACCCACAAGAAATTGCTAAGATCATTCCTTGGTCTAGACTAGTCTCCTTTGAAAAAACATTTATCCCGTGAGCCTCCAACTACACGGGCCCCTTATCCGACCGACTAAGGAGGTCTAGCCCGGAACTTCTACCCTGGAACGAAGATCTCTTGGAGCGCTTCTGCTATCTGAAAGCCACCATACCCTCAAAGGCTGTCTTAAAGTTGCCGGATCCCAATGTGACCGTCTTGAGGACTGAAGCTTCTCTTCATGGACTAGGAGCTGTTCTCTTACAGTATCGAGAGGAATATCCACATCCTGTAGCTTATGCAAGTAGGAAACTCCTTGATCGAGAGGGAATGTCTTGCATTTGTTTTTTCCATCACTATGCTTGATTTATATCTTTGTAGTAAGGAATTTGTTTTGTAGGTTGACTACAAGACTTTTGTATTTAGCCAGTTTCAAGGGGAAAAATGACAGACAACTTCGTTGGGCTTTAGCCCTTCAGGCCCACAAGTTTAGAGTTATCCACATTGCTGGAAAGGACAATTTAGATGCCGACCTCTTGAGGTCTCCTAGTTAATAACTATTTTTGTTAGTTTCCCAGGATATACTTTTTTTTCCTTACCTTTTTCATGTTTATGTTGTGTTAATAAATGTAATCTACTCCCAATAGATTCTTGTTCCAGGGGTGGTTTAAAGATAACCTACCCCGGGCTTTACGACCGATTTGTAACCTACGTCGTAACTCCCGTGAAGCGCGGTTCGTTAACTTACAAACTAGTTTAAGCCATAGCGAGTGAGGCGCGGGTCGACGAACTGAAAGATGGTGTTGAATTTCGACACTTAGGCGCTTATTAGTGACGGGTATAAATAGCGATACCCTGACTCAAAAAGTAGAGCCGGATACAGAGTTCAAACAGCGAGGACCTGCTGATATCTATACCTCTGCCAGCATCTGCCGAAACTTTCTCTGCCAATGGACCGATTTTTTTTTAAATTTTAAAAGCCAATCTGGCGACCACCGACTTGGGCACAGGTCGCCGCAGTCACGACTGCCTAGCACTAGGCGACTTTAAAATATGAATATGCAAAACAAAAACAATAAAAAGGGAAAATTGCAAAAAGGAGGAAGGAGAAAAGGCCAGCCTCCCCCCAAAAGTCAACAAGTCCAACAGTCAATGTGCACGAACTCGTCCCGAGTACAAGGGTCAGGCGGTAGCGACCCCGCCCATCCCAGTATCGGGACAGGTAACGTAGGCGGAGATCGCCCAGACTGGGCCATTCAACAAAAATGTGCCGAACAGTCTGGGGGACAACGCAGTCTTCACAGTAGGGCGCTGGCGAGCGCTTCATCAAATGGCGTTGCGTCCCGCGATTTTTTTTTTTTTTTTTTTTTAAGAGCTCATCTGGCGACTGCCTACTTGGGCATTAGTCGCCGTATTAAAACTGGCTTAGTTCTAGGCTACTTTAAAATGAAATTAAAGAGAGAAAAACCCCCCCAAAAAACAACACCCCAAAAGGGGGAAAGGAAGCAAGCTGGTGCGTCGGGGAGAGGTCCCCCCGGCGCAGGAGCGTGCAACTAAAGAAAAAAAAACAAACAAACAAAAAACAAAACAAAAAAACAAACAAACCTTGCTTAAATAATAGGGAGAAGGCCGGCCTCCCCCAAGAAGTCAACAAGTCAGTGTGCACGAATCTGTCCCAAGCACAAGGGACAGGCGGTAGCGACCTCGCCCATCCCGGTACTGGGACAGGTATCGTGCGCGAAGATCACCCAGACTGGGACATTCGACAAGAATGTGCCGAACAGTCTGGGGGACGACGCAGTCGTTGCAATAGGGCGCAGGCGAGCGCTCCATCAGATAGCGATGCGTCACACGAGTGTGTCCGATTCGGAGACGACAGAAAGCAACCTAAAGCCGCCGCAGCATTGGGGGATAGGTCCATGGGAACAGTCGCGGCGCAATGGCACGCAACTTTAAGTTCCCTTCGACCGTCTCCCATCTTCTTTGCCAAGCAGTCCGAAGAGCTGCCCGTATTCCTGCCATGTAGTCGGTGTGAGGAAGAGCGAAACGCTGGTCCGGTCGCAGAGTCCTCGCGGACTCTTTGGCGCCCTCATCGGCGCGCTCATTCCCCGCAATTCCTACATGTCCAGGAACCCAGCAGAAGATAATCTCGACATCTGCCCGGCTCGCCAAAACCGTGGCGTCACGGATATCGCGAACCAGGGGATGCGGAGATTCCAATGCCCCGAGAGCACTCAGGGCGCTTTGTGAGTCGCTATAGATCACAATCCGGTCTCCGAACCGGGCACGTCGCGTAATCTCCCGTACCGAGTGGTGTATTGCCACCAGCTCGGCCGTGAAGACAGACGCAGCGCCTGGTAGAGCCCCGCTGACTTCAAACAGAGGAGATACGGCGTGGAAGCCGACCCCCTCTTGGGACTTGGAGCCATCCGTATACACTGGCACGGTACCAGCGTGACACGATGTGTGCTCCAAAAAGGTCGAACGCAATACTCCCGGCGCAGTACAAGCTTTGGGAGCAGAGGCGTGGCGACAAATAGCCAAATGTGGTACCCTCCAGGGTGGCGTCCTGGGCAGAACCAGGGGCGCCACCGGCCCGAGAGCTATATCTACCTCTTGAAGGAGTTTCCTGGCGGGCGGCGCTTATAGCGAATGTAGGCATATTTGCTCTCCTTCTCCGGTCGGACATCAAACTTTTGTTAAAAGCTAAATAATCCTGTGACCACGCAGTCTACGGGTTTCCAGCGAGGTGTAGAGATTTCCGTCCGGTGTCCTGAACGGAGCCTCTGATGTGCATGAACGTCAAGACCAGAAATTCTTTTTTAAATGGAATTGGCATTCAATACCATATTTTCTTTTAGGGAATTGACACGAATGTCGAAAATGCGAATAGCTTTATGAGATACAGGTTTTGAGTTAAAAGTGAAATAGAGTAAGACTTCAGAAAAGACATGGATCTGCCTGGTGAGTTTTCCCCTCCCGCTCCCGAGACACCCGAGGGTCGCCTCGATGGCCTCGGTCTTCCTAAAAAAACAATTTTGTAAATTTAATTTATTCCCAGCATTATGACCATCTCCTTGGCTTGAAACAATGTTGATTAGTAAATTAAATGGTCCTTTCCTTGCTTAGACAAGAAAATCATCTTAGCGTTTACACCCGGCATGATGTCTCCGTTCTTTCTTTCACTTTAGATCTTTAAAATACATACTGACCAAAGAAAGCGTTACAACATTGTATCACAGAACAGTTTGGTAATTTAGTTCAATGGCGATACGGTATCATGGAGACTCTACAACACGATGGGGGCGAGGGGACGCCTAATGTTTATATCTCAATTTTTGCGAGATCGTCGATTATAAAATTTGGTAGAAACGTTGTTAAAAAAAATAGGAGGGGTGTAAATCGGTGCTAAAACCTTTTTCCAAACAAAAGTGAAATGTTATTAATAGAATAGTTAATTAGTATCTATTATTTTTTTATGCTGTCATCAGAAGTCGAAAATGTCTCCTTTTTTTGGCGCTGTCTAATGATTTCCTTTTTTTTTCCTTTTCCTCTGATTTTAATAACTATACGGTTTCTAACGCAATCAAAGAAGAGACAGGCAAGATCCTGAGAACAACGTCCTTGAAATAGTCGTTATGATGGACAAACATAAACTTAGGATCTCAAAGCACTTGGTTGACGATAGAAGGTGCACTAATACCAGCACCGCCGCGCGGGTACAAGAGACCTTAAGCTGCATGTACATTGTACATAAAGTAGAAATACAAAAGAATGGACGAAACGCTTCTCCAATTTCGTACTTGACTTATAAAAATGCTTTATTAAGAGTTTAAAAATTGTACAAATTTTCAGCAAGTTATTTGTCCCGCGAGTGTGCCCAATTTGGAGACGACAGAAAGCAATTGGAAGCTTTCGCGGCATTATGGGGAGGTCCGCGGGAACAGTCGGGGCGCAATGGCACGCAACTTTGAGTTCCCTTCGACCGTCTACCATCTTCTTTGCCAAGCAGCCCGAAGAGCTGCCCGTATTCTTGCCATGTAGTAGGTGTGAGGAAGAGTGAAACGCTGGTCGGTCGCCGGGTCCTCGCCGACTCTTTGGCGCGCTCATTTCCGGAAAATTCCTAAATGTCCAGGAACCTAGCAGAAGATAATCTCGACATCCGCCCGGCTTGCCCAAACCGTGGCGTAACGGATATCGCGAACCAGGGAAGGCGTTGATTCCAATGACACAAGAGCACTCAGGGCGCTTTGTGAGACGCTATAGAACACAATCCGGTCTCCGAACCGGGCACGTTGCATAATATCCAGTACCGAGTGGTGTATTGCCACCAGCTCGGCCGTGAAGACAGACGCAGCGCCTGGTAGAGCCCCGCTGACTTCAAACAGAGGGTATACAGTGTGGAAGCCGACCCAATCTTCGGACTTGGAGCCATCCGTATACACTGGTAGGGTTTCTTTTTGGAGGTATGGTCTAAAAAGGTCGAATGCAATACTCCCAGTGCTGTACAAGCTTTGGGAGCAGAGGCGTGGCGACAAATAGCCAAATGTGGTACCCTCCAGAATGGCGGCCTGGGCATAACCAGGGGCACCACCGGCCCGAGAGCTATATCTACCTCTCGAAGGAGTTTCCTGGCCCTAAACCCATAGGGCTTAGGGTATGACTGGCGTCTCTCGGCGGCATAGGCACCATCGAGATCAGCTGCGGATGCAGTGAGAGTTGTTGGCGACTGAGGGAGGCTCCGGGCTCACGCGTACAGTCGAGTGATGCACTGCACGCGGCGCAGAGCGAGTGGCATCTCCCCAGCATCGACCAACAGGCTCTCAATAAGGAAAGTGCGGAAGGCACCGGTCGCAAGGCGAAGGCCGGTGTGGTGGATCGAATCCACCTTCCGCAATAAACGCTCGGCTGCGGATGCATAAAACTCGCATCCGTAGACGAGCTTCGAACGAACAAAGGATCGATAAAAAAGTAGGGCAGGAGCCCTATCAGAGCCTAAGCGCTGAACGTCACGGAACGGAGAATGTCCATGGCGCGGGTACAAGAGACCCGAAGGCTGCGAATATGAGCCTCCCAGGTGAGGCGTCGGTTGAATACAAGACCGAGGAAACGGTGCGATTCCACCACATCCAGGCGCACACCATTAAGAAACAAATCTGGGTCGGCGTGAAGCCGTGGATGGCGGCAGAATTGCACCACCATAGTGTTGGCCAAAGAAAACCGAAGCCTGTGCGCTTCGGCATAGCGAGAGACGCGGTTCAATGCCTGTTGGAGTCGACGCTCCAGAGTTGGCATCTGGGCCGCGCCAAAAGAGATCGAAAGGTCGTCCACGTAGAGCGTAGTGAGAACATCTTTGGGCAGCACCGAGGTGATGCCGTTGATGCTCAGGGCAAAGAGTGTGACACTGAGGACACTTCCCTGCTCCTTTGGGCCGGAGAGGGCTCCCCCATCGACGATCTCGAAAAAATTCAGATATAAACATTGGGAGGCGTCCCCTCGCCCCCATCGTGTGGAGAGTTTCCATGATACCGTATCGCCATGCGGTATCATAGGCCTTCTCCAGATCGAAAAACACCGTGGCGTAGTGCTGTCTACGAAGGAAAGCCTCGCAGACGGCAATTTCCAGTGGGAGCAGAGCACCCGAGGTGGAGTGGAACTTGCGGAATGCGCATTGTGCAGAAGACAGATGGCCTCCGCTGTCCAGAAAAAAGGCTAATCTAACATTTACCAATTTCTCCATAAACTTGCAAGCGCATGCGGTTAGAGAGATTGGGCGGAAACCGGCCGGAATAGAGTGATCTCTCCCCGGTTGCGCAAGGCGAGCACGGTAGCGATTCGGAAGGAATCTGCGAGGAAACCTTCCACCAAGATCCTGTTGAACAAATCTAACAGAAAGGCCATGCCTCACTCACCCAGGTGTCGAAGCATGGCGTACGGGACATCGTCCGGACCATGAGCGGGGTCCTCGCACGAAGCAAGAGCAGAACGCAACTCACTCACAGTAAACCTGTCGTTGAAGGGTTCTCCGCCTCTCGAGGTAAAGTCCAGCCAGCGGCTTTCCGCGACATCACGACGTTGATTGAATGCTGGCGGAGCAGCATCCCGACTAGAGAATGCGGAGAAAGCAGGCGCGAAGGATTCTGCAACGGACACGGGGTACGAGATTGCGGTCCCATTCTTCTGGAGAACGGGAGGGAGGTCATGCGAGAACTTGCCCCGAATCCTTTTGACTCGCTTCCACACCTCTGCCAGAGTCTTTCCGTTAAGTGAAGACACGTATGCCCGCCAAGAAGGGCGGAGGGAGTGCTTCGAAATATACCGGAACCTAGCCTTAGCCAGACGAAATTCAGCGACAGTGAAATCGTTCGGGCGGCGCTTATAGCGCATGTAGGCATAACGCTTCTGTTTGAGGGCCGTCTCACACTCGGACGAAAACCCCGGGAGTGGTCGGCGTGCAAAATGGCCAGAGTTCGGGGAATAGTAGTCAGACCCGCGGCCATGAAGTTACCGGAAAAGAACTCAACGGCTTCATCTACTGACCTAAACTCCTCGACTGAGATAGAGAATTCAGTCACTTCCTGAAATGCAGGCCATCGCGCCCGCGCCAAGCACCACCTAGGTGGGCTCTCAGGCGGCAGTTGCCCTGAAAATAATATTTGAATAGGAAAGTGATCACTACATTGGAGGTCATCGACCACAACCCAATCAAAATCAGGCTGTGCATCCGAAGAGCACAAAGATCGATCAAGGCAAGAAAATGAAGCGGTTCTCGGGCAGTGATGCGTAAACTCATCCACATTTATGACGCCTATCTCAAGCTATTCGATCAGATCGGCAAGGAATTGTCCCCTGGGATTTTATTGAGTAATCTCCCCAGAAAGGATGCTTGCCGTTCAGATCTCCAAGCAAGAGAAAGGGCCTCGACAACCGTGCCACGACGCGGCGGAAGGCCCCCCCTGTCGAAGAGCACTGACGGTGGAATGTACGCAGAAATAATAGTATACCTCCTATCCAGGTGAAGCTGCACAGCCACTGCCTGAAAGGAGGTATCTAAAGAGAAAGGAAGAACGGAGACATCATGCCGGGTGTAAACCGCGCATCCCCCAGCCCGGCCATCCCGCGGTGGTGGGGTCGCAAGACCCTTATACCCCGGGAGGGCAGGCAGCGGGCACGCGCCTAGCATGGTCTCCTGCAAAAAAATAGCTAGAGGACAACAGGACGCGACGCGCCTCCGCAGCACTTCCCAGTTGGGCCCAGAGTCCACGGCAATTCCTTTGAAAGAATATGCCCTCAAGGCCAGGAGCAGAGGGTGCCTTTCTAACTATTGAGGCCTATGACGTCCAAGGCAGAGCCAGGCGCGCCAGGACCAAGTCCTTAGCCTCGCGGAATGAGAGACGATCCTGGGCCTGAACGGGCAGGATTTCGTTCTCAAGGAGATATGCACCACATTGCTTCGAAAAAGCAGGGTGCGGCTCTCCGCAATTGACACACTTGGTCACAACTTGGAGCAACTTACACAGACTTCGGGTAACAAAGACTGCACGTCTGCAGGAGCGATTGGTATGGCCAAAGCGGTGGAAGTAGTAGTAGTAGTAGTACCTCCGCAGCAGTGGCACGAATGGTTTCACGCGGTAGCGATACCAACCGGCACACACCGACTCAGGGAGCTTGCCACAGTCGAACGTGCCGAAGAGTGAAGGGGTGTGTTTCGTGGTTCCTCCCTATTTTCTCATCACACGTCGACTTTGACCACTCCATGGCCGGCCAGCTCTAATGTGGTCATCTATAGAGTAGTACATGAGTTCCCTCGCATTACCCAATCATGGTAGAGTGCGGCATCACACTCACTGGCGTGCACTAACCATGGCCGCCTCTAAGGTCTTCGACGCATTCCCCAGAAGGCTCCTTACCGAGAAATGGGTCATTTTGATCTCTCTCTCAATCACACTATCTAAAGCTCTCCTCTGATGGATCATGTTGTCATTAGCCAACATGTTGCCAACAATGGAGCGAATAACGAGGAAGCGTTTGAAGCGAGTGGGCTCGAAAACATCAGGTAGCCTCTGCATGAGGGGTCCCTTATGTGAACGAGGCTCTGATCTGTGCACTTCTGGTATTTGTCTGTTCCTTTTCTTTTTAGGAGAGGAGGGCAGGAAATAAACCCGATTCTCTTCTCTGCCAGCAGGAGCCCCTAGGCCAGATGGACTGGCCTTACCAAGATCCTTCTCTAAAATGGAGGTCTTGGCCGTTACAGACGCACCAGGAAGGGGAGAGGATAGATCCCTCCTCTCTTTGTAAGGCCTCATCCGAGCTGTATGAGAAGCTTGCACAGTGGCAGACTTGGATTGTGTGCTTGGCACCGACCATGGGTTCGAGACTATGGAAGACTGGATCATGTCCATCTCGTGGGGGCGGGGGGGTGGCTTCACCATGTGGCCATACCAACCTAAGACATCACAATCCCCTGCCAAAAACAGGTCACTTTAGGGTCTCTCCCAATCATACTATGGGCCACCTGCCTTCTTTCTTGGCAATCCTCTGGGAAAGTAACCGTGCTCGTTGGCCTGGATGGGCCAGGAGCGGAGGGTGCCTTTCTAACTATTGAGGCATATGACGTCCCAGGCAGAGACGGGCGCGCCAGGACCAAGTCCTTAGCCTAGCGGAATGAGAGTCGATCCTGGGCCTAAACGGCCAGGATTTCTTTCTCAAGGAGATATGCACCACATTGCTTCGAAGAAGCAGGGTGCGGCTCTCCGCAATTGACACACTTGGCCACACACGATTTGGACTTATCGTGTGCGACCTTGGAGCAATTTACACGGACTTCGGGTGACCCCAACTTTGCACATCTACATGAGCGATTCGTATGGCCGAAGCGGTGACAGTAATAGCACCGCCGCGACAGTGGCACGAATGCCTTCACGCGGTAGCGGTACCAACCGGCACGCACCCACTCAGGGAGCTTGCCACAGTCGAACGTGACGAAGAGTGTAGGGGTGGGTCTCGAGGCCCCTCCCTGTTTTCACAAAACACGTTCGACCTTGACCGCCCCATGGTCGGCCAGCTCTAGGGTGATGTCCTCAATGGAGTAGTCAACAAGTTCCCTCGCATAAACTACTCCATTCACAAAGATCATGGTAGAGTGCGGCGTCACACTCACCAGGGTGCCATGAAGTGTCCGAAGAGCACTTATCTTGGCCGCCTAGGCGGGATTCACCGCATTCGCCCGAAGGCTCCCGTCCGAGAAATGGGTCACCTTCGGCTCTCTACCAATTGCACTAGATAATCCTCTCCTCTGATGGATCATGTTGCCCTTGGAAGACATGGTGCCATCAGTGGAGCGAATAACGAGGAAGCGTTTGAAGCCAGCGGGCTCGAAAACGCCAGGTAACCTCTGAATTAGGGGCCTCGATGTCATCGAGGCTCCGCCCTGTGCCCTTTTGGTCTTTGTCATAGTCAAGGGCTCCGCAACCGGGGGGGCAGAGGGACCGTATGTGCCGATCTCGGCTTGGTCGCTTGCCAGAGTGGCACAGACCCATCCATCCCCGCAGCCCCCGCGGATGGAGAGGAGCCCCAAGTCTTCGTGGTCTTCCTGGTCTTGGTCTTTTTCTTTTTTAGAGAGGAGGACGGGAAATGAACCCGCTTCTCAACCCCGCCGGTAGAAGCCCCTAGGCCAGATGTACCGGCCTCAGCCAGGTCCTTCTCCGAAATGGAGAAGGTCCTGGTGGTCGCAGGGGCATCATCCGGAGGAGATCCCTCCCCTCCTTGTACTGCCTGAGAATCCCCAGCCGTTTGAGAAGGACCTTGCATAGGGGCAGATTCGGGTTCAGGGCTTGGCGCCGAGCCCGGATTCCCCCCCATGGAAGGCCCTACCCTCTGAGGCTGGTTTTCCTCAAGGACCATGTCTATCACAGGAGGGACCTCCAGTTGGCCATCCCCTCCCAGGACATTGCAGGTCCACTTGGCAGCGTCATGAGTCTTTTGTGGGGAGGCACAGGCCTTGACCCCGGCAAGGTTTAATATTCTTGCCAGCAGGTCTTTCGAGGGAAGCGACCGAAGGGGCCTGGCTTCCCTCTCCCCCTAAGGGGGTTTGCCCTACCGAGCCGCTTACACGAGGGGCGGTCGGCAATGGGCTGCCTGCTGGCTTTCTTGGCAGTCCCCTTAGAAAGCAAAGGAAGGACTGCCGCTGGAATTAGGGAGGTGCCCGAAAGCACCTCCAGACAAGGGGGTGAGGGGAGTCCCCTACACCCATAGGCGTAGGAGAGGAGTAAGCCTCCTCTCCAGTTAAAGAAGTATGGAGGGTCCCCTGCGCAAGCACAAGGAGGGGGGACCTCCATTTTCTCGGTGCAGCTGCCCGAGGGCGGCTCCGTTGATGTTCTTGGGGAATTTGGGGGTTGGGTTTTTTTTTATTTTCATCATTGGGCATGGTGACCCTATTTGTGCTACGGGATGCAATAGCCCATCACCTCTTGCAATTGCCCGCACTGCAAGAGGTGCTTACAGGCATGGCAGATCCAGGCGCTGCCATTTTGGACCACCCCTCCCGCCTGGTGGCCTGGCAGTCCATCATCATGGTGGCTCCACCTTAGACACGGCATAAAAAAAGATAGATTTTGAAGACAAGAGGAAAAGGGATGTGAGGAAGGTATGGGTGGGGATGAAGCAGGTTGTTAAAAACCAACCACCCTAGACCGGAGCTCAGGGGTTAGGAAACATTGTCCCCTTACCCCTCAGCCCCGATCCAGGATGGTTGGCCAAGAAGAAGGTCAGCATCTACCCTGTGAAATTAGAGGCTGACCAGAGAAAGTTGTGGGAGAGGTTGTATGAAAAGAGCGTAAACAAGTGTTTTGAAGGAACGAAGAGAGGCTAAGCTGGGGCCGGACGGGGTGCTGAGTCCCATCAGCACGGCGGCTATGATGGCAAATCGATGCGCCCCTTACGGGGAGGTCTAGGAGGAGTAAGCCTCTTCACGGTCAGAGAGGTTTGGAGAGTCCACTGAGAAAGCATAATGTGGGGGAAAGGGGGCTCTTTTCTGCAGTGGAGCTGCCTGTGAGTGGCTCCAGCAATGGCAAAAGGAAGGTAGTGTGTTTAAAGAATCTTCATCAGTGGGCATCGTGACCCAAATATGTTAATGGGATGGCAAAACCAGCTGCCGCCATATGAGACCACTCCTACTACCTAGTGGCCTGGCAGCCCATCAGTATGGCGGCTCCACCTTAGGCTTGGCATAGAATTGATAGACTGAAAGAAAAGGTTTGCAATGAAGGTCGGGGCCAGGGCGAGGCAGGTTGTTAAAATCCACGACCCCAAACAAGAGCTCAGGGGTGAGGGGGCATTGTCCCCTACCCCCAACCCCAATCTGGGATACTTGGGTGAGAGGAAGCTGGTCGGTGTCTACCCTGTGAAATCAGAGACTGACCAGAGAAAGTTCTGGGAGAGGTTTTATGGAAAGTGAGGAAGCAGAATAAGAAGACACTAAGCTGGGGTCCAAGAGGGCACAGAATCTCATCGGCATGGCCTTACAAAAGCAAATCGCCATGCTCCTTATGGGGTGGTACAATGTGGTGTCACACCCACCGGAGTGCTATAAAGTATCTGAAGGGCAATGGCTGCTTGGGAGGGATCTGACACAGTCTGCACAAGGCTCACATCCGGCTCTTTACCAATTAAGTTAGGTAATGATCTTATCTGATGGATTGTGTTGCCATTAGTGTAGCAAATAACCAGAGTGTTTGAAGCCAGCAGTATTGAAAATGCCAGGTAGTCTTTCAATGAGGAGCCCCCAATATAATCGAGGCTCTGCTCGGGGCACTTGCAAGTTTGGTCTTGGTCTGGTATCTCTAACCCTGGAGCACCTTGGGGACGGACATGCCGATCTTAGGCCTTGTCACTTGCCAAAATGGCAGCAGACCTGTCTGTCTCCGGAGCCCCTGCAGAGTGACAGGAGCCTTTAGTCCTCTTCTTTTTAGGAGATGATGGTCGGGAATGAACCCTCTTTTCTTCACTGCTGGAAGGAACCCTTAGGCCAGATGGACTGGGCTCAGCAAGATCCTTCTCTTAAATAGAGGTTTTGGCTGTCCAAGGGGGACAAGCTGGGAGAGGAGGTCCTTCCTCTCCTTTTGAGTCCTTGGGGCCATGAGCCTTCTGAGGACAAGCTTGCACAAGGGCGGACTCAGGTTCAACACCAAGCACTGAAGCCAGGTTTGACCCAAGGCACCAAACTTGGTTTGATCCCATGAAAGATTCTGGGGCTGGGTCAGCTCTGGGACCCTGGTTATCTTAGGGGGAACCTCTGTGTGGCCACCCTCCCCAAGATATCACAGATCCCTCCATCACAGTCAATTCTGTTGGAGTCAACTTACCCCATCTCTGACACCTAGGGAAGATGAAGCCTGCGAGGAGGGCAGGCTCACAAGTGCCCTCTTGGGTGGGGTGCAGCCCGAGTGCCACCATGGACTCAGTCTAACCTGTCCACCAACCACACTACACCTCCAGAGCCTCCCCATAAAATCCCCCCCCCCCCTAAAGGGGCATGAAGGATCATCAGTGTTCCTCCCCTCACTTCTCCCACTCTCTGGCAACATAGAGATCAAACCTGGCCCCCGCATACCTGTGTCTAACCTGCAGCCACACATACAACTGGCAAGGGAGGTCCATTCAATGCCCATCTGCAAAAGTTGACATGAAAATAAACAATGCTCTGGAGTCTCCCAAAGACACCACATTCCACTGGGGTGGGTCTGTTTCAGATGCCACCCCACATATGCGGTGACTATCGGAGGCCCCCTGCCTCAATGTGCAGTGGCTCTACCCTCTCTGACTGCCAGAGCTTTCTCTGCTCTATCACCACCTCCTCCTCCCCTTCTTTCTTATCCTCCTCCTTCTCACGCCAGATGGGCTAGCATAATGGAAAAAAAAATATATCCTCCTCCTTCTCTCCCTCTTCCTCATATACTCTTTGCACATGGCTCTCACATCACACACATTGTAGTAGTTTGGTTGTCCGCCTCCCCTCCCCTATGTCTAATTCCTTTCTTCTTTTTCAGAATGTGTGTGTGGATTGCATGATCACCATCATTGCTTTGTGTGGGGGGACTCGATAGATAGGCCTCTATCGTGGTCCCCCATTCATCTCTATTTTCTTTTTAGGCAGATTCTTTCAGTAATTTTGTGTTTGGTAATAGTTTGAAAGTCATTAGTTGTGACTGAGGAAGGAAGAGCCGCCAGGACAGAAAATAGGTGAGTAAAAATTGTGTGTGAGTGGGTATGGTTGAATCTGTTAGGAGTAAAGATGTTTGTGTGTGGCAGTGAATCAGTGACTGAGTGTGCCTTCTCTCTTCCAGCTCTGTGGTACCGATAGTCCTTGACATCTGGCTTCCGGAGAAGGCTGAAGCCAATCCTGAGCCTCGCACATGCGCCTACCTTTTGGGGCAATTTTCTAAAGTGTGGACCTTGGACTGCACTTCCAAGTCTCCAGGGAGTAATTGGAGCAGCGCCTCACAGTTGGGACTAACAAGCGTCCCAGGTCCCTAAAGTCCTTGGCTTTGCCAAGTCCTGGATCCCTCAGAATGCCACAGAAAGTGAGCCACCTCCCATTTTCCCCGACTCATCTCGCTCTGTTAGTGAGTTAAGGGTGCACCTGTCATTCCGGATATTTTGTCTTTGGTTGGAGTGTTTTGATGTGCATTGTTGTATATAGTTATTCATTTGCATGGCCGAGAATATTGTAAGGCCTTTTATATAAATATATACGTGTGGTTGTTGGACAAAGTAAATTTGTAAAGCCAACTATATATATATATATATATATATATATATATATATATATATATATATATATATATATATATATATATATTATTTTTGGTTTAGGTTGAGGGCTGTACATATTATATTTTGTGTAAATATTTTGGGTTGATTATTTTAGGTTATATTATTTTGTCATATTTAGTTTCTAAATAAAATTAGAAAATAGACTCTTTCCTCAATACCCTCTCCTCGAACCACAGAGAGGACCTTGTTAGGGCTGCGGGAAGAACTGGTGAGGAAGTTGCAAACCCGCCGCTACAACATCAACATAGACAGTATAACAAACAACAGGAGTTAAAACAACACCTACACAACCACAATATATACATAGCACTCATAAAGGAAACTAAGCTCAGGGCTACACATAAGACACCAGTCTCCTGGATACACAATATTCAAGACCCCATGGTGAAGCAGGAGGCTTAAAAACACTAATACACAAAGACATCACCTTCACCAACACAACAGCTCACATACCAGCAGACAACAGTCTAGAAATACAAACTACCAAAATCCAACTGTATAAACAAGCTCACATTCACAAACATATATATACCACCAACATATTCGTGCTCTCAAGGATATACACCACAATTAGACTACCTCAACACCGTAGAAAACATATTCATCCTTGAGGATCCCAATGTTCACAACACTATGTTGCTCGACACACAACAGACCGACACCCGAGGCATACTCATATCACAACAATTACACTCAGAACAGTAACATCTTCACCCACACGTAAGCCCTACAACATTAACACTCAGCCTACATCACCAGACCTCTCAAACAAAACCACATGGCGCACCACACACAAACTCTCCTCCGATAACCTGCCCTACACATGCAGACCAAACAGATCATACACAAACTACAAGCAAGTGAGCTGACTGGCCCGCCTTCACCGCCCTAATTGAGGAACACTTACATTCATTCATCATTACAGACTACAATAAGATCAATCTTGCGGTACAACACTCCAATGACACAATTACACATGCAAACAAATCACATATACTCACAGGCACTATCAGAGACAACCCATGTTTCAACAGAAACATAAAACTAAAAAATGGGCATACCTCCACAAGCACATCCCTACAGAGAATATCCTTGAGCGCATCAGGACACTCAATATAGAAATAGATGAGGATATCAAACACAAACAACTCACTTAATGGAAACAACTTTTCTCTGAGATCACATTCAACACAAACCCTTCCAAACTTTGGAAAATCTTACGAGGCTTAACAACAGATACAACACATACTAGTATACCAACTGACAAGCACCAAGCTCACATCCTCAACAAGCACTACTCCATCATATGCAGACTCACTCACAGACGAGAGGACCATACCATACTGAAATGCCCTGCATACACTTACACTATCACACAACATGCCACTCCCATTCTCAACAAACATGACACTCACAACCATCTGCACGATGAAGAACACCTCTCCATAGGAACTGACAGAATTTCATATCTACACCTAAAACATTTAGGCTCACATGCCATCTGAGCCCTCACAAACATCTTCAATCTATCACTCAGAACAAATAGTATTCCCAACATCTGGAAACTTGCCAAGATTATACCTATCCTGAAACTGAACAAGTCCCCCACAGAACCAGTCTCTTACAGACCTATTTCACTACGCTGCAAACCCTCAAAAATACTTTGAAAGATTGGTTCTCAGCAACATATCACCAAATATACCACTCTCCCCAACACAAGACAGTTTCAGGCCACAACACTCCACTTCCACTCTCCTTGAGGGCCTTAACTCAACAAAATTTGCATACACGTCACTCATTGCCGCCATAGACATCAGCAGCAAAGCCTTTGACACAGTCCCATGACACATACTTATAAATAGACAAAATACTAGACACACATCCACCCAAAGTAAAAAATGGCTTGCCAATTTTCTTTCAGGGAGACACGGGTACACGGTATACAACAGCAAGTTCCCCAGAACACTTCACTACACTAACAGAGTACGGCAGGGCTCCGTATTCTGACCCACACTCTTCAACCTATTCATACAGGAGATACCACAACTCACTCAACCCAACATACACATTATGTAGTACGCAGATGACCTGACAATACTCTCACAACATCTTAAACATGAGGCCATCACCAAACGATTTCAACAATACATATATACAATAGAGAACTGGCTATACAACAATAGAATGAAGGTCTCCACAAATAAATCATCACTCACACTCATAACACCATGCAACACAATACACTCCTATCCCAGTCACACACAGCACCAAAATCCTTGGAGTAACACTTGACAGAGTAATTACATTTAAGCAAACGCAGATGACATTAACATGAAAGCCAAAAACAAACTGAGCATCATCCATCCACTCCCTCACTAACACAACCTATGGACACACCAAGGAGGATATTATAAAAGTTTATAAACAATACATTAGACCCATACTAACATACACACATACTGCCTTGCAGCCTGGCACTGCTAACACCCACATAAGTAAACTACAGGCAAGGTTAAACACTGCCCTAGGCATTGCAACTGGCTGCTCAAAACCAAAACCCACCATACACTTACATGAAGAAACCCATGTCCTCCCTCTCAGGTTTCACATGGACATGAGAAGTACATACACATACACAACAGACCCTCAACACTTCATGCAGACACCAACACAAACATATTCATGGCACACTGGCCAGACACTATCACTCCCTCTATTCCTCTCTCCCCCTGATGTCTCCGAGCGGACTAACATCCACACATAATTCACCAGGCAGGCACCGGCTTCCTTCAGCCCCAACCCTCCCCAAGTGAATGATGAGGAGCGCAAGCTATATGGGTGGGAAAGGGTGCAGCTGGCGCACCTATGGTGTGGACACCACATAGCCATCCTGACATAGAAGCACAGGATTGGACTTGCTCTGAATGATGCCTATCAGAAGAGCAATCTGGAACCAGTGGACACAGAACATGTCCTCCTACACTGTTCGCACACACTAACACACAGAATAGACAGCATGGAGCATCTTTGGACCCACCCTGCAGTTTCTGCTAGTGCGCTGGCATCGTCCGAAGGCCCACATAAGCCCAAGTGGACTCATTGATGGGCTGGGGTGGAAACCCAGTCCACAAAAATGCCCTTCCCAAAGAGCCATCTTAGGTTAAACAACAACAGCAAACACCTAGGGAGGAGGCAGATCTTTATGCCCTTTCCCTTGTCATGATGATTAGATTAAAAAAAAAGGGGCCTCATGGAAAGTAGATACTATGACCACCCTATGAGTGGGGCTGTTAAGAGAAAAGTCTTTGTAGAATCAGAACTTCCAAAATAAAATCATTTACACATATAATGGGTCCTGGTTGAACATTGATAGGTTTTGTCAATCCAGCTCAACATTTAGGCGAAGTTATCATGGAACTTTGACCATAAAGGATGGTGCTGGAGTAGCCACCTTATGTGTGTACTGGAGGAAGGTGATCAGAGTCGACAGTCCAGCACACTCTGTACCAAATACTTGCCATAATCAGCAAGTAGAGTCATCAGGGTATACACTGCCACTTGATTTAGGCTCGTATAAGAGGACGAAAATTGCTGGGGAGCCAGAACCTCTGTGGATAGGAGAGTGAGTGTGTAGGAAGGAGGGTATGTAATAAAGAGAAGTAGAGATAGACAGGTGATCATCTATTATTATCATACCCTGGTACTAGGTGATTCCAGGATGGCATGCATTCCACTGAGGCACCATGGCTACCAGAGTGAACTCTATACAGGTGGAAACATTCCACCTGGTGCAAAGTGCAGTGAGAAAACTGAGTGGAGAGCTGTAATGATAATAAATAATATTAATAAAATACTAATAGTAAACATTTTATTTTTTATAAATACTAATAAATATAAAAGATCAAACAATAATACTAATAAAAATGTAAAGTAGTGTTGAGTGTGGGCAAGGGTTAAGCACACCAACAACTTTCCCAGGCCCCATCAGAGGGTTCAAATGAACCCAGTGATGATGGAGCCTCCCTAATTTGCACTCAGGCTGGGAAGATGTGCAACTCCTCAGGGTACCAAGTGTAACAGGGTACACAGGGTAGCCCCCTGCAGGGCCATCCAGTGGCACACTAAGCAGAAAAAGGAGGAACCACCAGCCAAATGAGATACTTTAAGCTCAAAAAGAAGTTGCCTTGCACCAAACTCGAAGGGCTCAAGGTATGAAGAGCATCTCACAGTAACAGAGGCAACGTCACTAATGGTTGTAGATAAAATGTGAGGTATTGGTGACTGAGGGAGATGCTGGTCTTGCATGTACAGATTCATAATGAACTGTGTACAGTGCAAAGCAAGTGCCATTGCCACAGAATCGATAAAGAACTTCACTATAGGGAAAGTGCCACCAATTGCCTAACAGAGGTTGCATGGTAGGCAGAGTACACCTGAAATTCATAAGATGCATAAAACTTGCATCCATAGTCTAGTTTGGAATGAACAAAGCAGAGATAGAATAGTAGAGAAGAGCACTATCAGGATCCCAGGTGCTGAATGCAATGGAATGAAGAATGTCCATGACATGGATACTACAAGAAAGCCTAAGGCTGTGAAAATGGGACTCCCAGAATAGTCACCTATCAAAAATAAGAGCATGTAAATGGTGTGACTACCATATACAAGCGCCCCTCGTTTAGGAACAATGTCGGGTTGGAGTGAAGCCATAATGAGAGAGGTGATTCAGTGTCCTGGATGTGACAATATAGTGTAGGCGTCTGAGCCACACCAAAGGAACAATTAAAAGGTTGACTATGTAGAGTATAATAGGGGCATCTTTCAACAGCACCAAGATGATAGGTACAAATAATGCTTAAGGCAAAGAGTGACATTGAGGACACTTCCCTGAAGGATGCACTCATCCTGCCCTATTGGAATGGTGAGAGCTCCCCCATATACTAGGCAAAATATATGCTCTTGTAGAAACTGAAACAATAAAACTGAGAAGAGCCACCTCAATTACATGGTATGGAGCCTGCATGATACCACACTGCCATATGGTATGGTAGGCCTTCTCCAGGGCAAAGAACAGTGGTAAAGTGCTATGTATGAACAAAGGTCTCACACATAGCATTTTCCACACAGAGCATCAGGCATTGAGTGGAAATCACAAAAGCCACATTGTGCAAGAGAGAGTTGGCTTTTGCTATCCAGAAAATAAGCTAACCTAACAACAATCAATTTATCCAACTAGAATATGCCTAAGTGAGAGAAATTGTCAGACACCAGCCAAGGTAGACTTATCTCTCTCAGGCTCACAAACAAGAAAGCATGGTAGCCAGAGTATCTAATATCGCAGAAAGCAACTATGAGGTTAAAAAATTACCCGGATTGGACACTAAGGATATTTAATATTTATAAACCATGAATGATCAAGTACATGTAAAGTGAACACAAAACAAACGGTAAACCTTACAATCCATAGCCCAGTCGCGAGTCTCCTTGTTACCATAATATTTCATCCATTTCCCAATGTGTCACTGACTGTCGTTTTAATACTTCCAGTAACCAAACACATATATGAATAATCTAAAAATATAAATTAGCACACTTTATTGACCACCACAATTAAAGTTTTATTGTGTTTGGTTACTGGAAAACAACTTTGAGCCGTATTATGGGTGGCTATATGGAGGGGGTCTAGCTCCATGCTACACTCGCTCATAGTAAGAACATAAGAAAAGAAGGAGAACGCAAAAGACCATTCATGGCCTACACTTGGCAGCTCCTGTTCCAGTCAACACACAAAAGATTTCTTACCAGAGAAAAGTCATCAACATTGTCACCCTTTACAGGAGTTTGTCAGATCTAATCTACAATATACATAAAATGCATCCAGAGGATTATGTCCATTCATGCAACTGCAAAATATAATCTCCCCACTCCTTAGAAAAATATATACATATGTACATAAAAAAAGTCAGTCCCATCTAGCAGCTTCATCCATATATTTATCTAATCTATTCTTAAAACTACCCAGAGAGGAGGCTTCAATCACATGTCTAGTGAGCCTATTCCATTCATCTACCACACGATTTGTAAACCGATTCCTCCCAATCTCCTTCCAAAACCTATACTTATCAAGCTTAAACTCATTGCTATGTGTCCTGTCATGTTCACTAAGTATAAGAACCTTACCCAGATCTCCTTTATTATATCCTTTTACCCATTTGAAGACTTAAATCAATTCCCCTCTGACTCTTCTCCTTTCCAATGTATGTAGATTTAGTTTTCTGAGCCTTTCACCATAAGGTAAGTTCCTTAGCCCACCAATCATCTTTGTCATCCTTCTCTGCACAGACTCAAGCAAATCAATATCCTTCTTATAATATGGTGACCAAAATTGTACTGCATAGTCTAGATGAGGCCTAACTAGCGCCAGATACAGTTTTAGAATGACTTCAGCACTCTTATTGCTTAAACTCCTCCTAATGAATCCCAATATCCTATTAGCTTTATTCTTAGCATTTAGGCATTGCTTTCTAGGACGAAGGTCTGAACTTACCAAAATACCCAAGTCCCTCTCACAATCGGTCCTCCCTAAAATTCTCCCATTTAATTTATAACTATTCAATGGATTATTTCTACCTATACTAAGTACACTACATTTGTCTATGTTAAACTTCATTTGCCATTTCTCAGCCCAATTGGACAGAATGGTCAATTCCTCCTGCCTTACAACAGCATCAGAATCAGCCCTAATGGCCCTACCTAGCTTAGTATCATCAGCAAATTTACTCAGGTCACTACTTATACCTATGTCAAGATCATTAATATAAATTAAGAATAGCAAGGGACCCAAAACAGATCCTTGCGGAACTCCACTGCTAACACACCCCCGCTCAGATTTAACTCCATCTATACTAACTCTTTGCCGTCTGTCACCAAGCCATGACTGAATCCACCTAAATATACTGCTATCGATCCTGTGTGCTTTAAATTTGCTCAGAAGCTGTAAGTGTGGCACTCGATCAAAATCCTTACTAAAGTCCAAGTATAAAATATCATAGTTTTCATCATTATCTGCTGCTTCATACACCTTACTATAAAAAGACAGCAAATTAGTCAGACAGGATTTACCCTTACTAAAGCCGGGCTGTGATTCTTTTATCAACTTATGCTTATCCAAGTGATCTATAATATTCCTTGCTATAATAGATTCCATTATTTTCCCTACCACTGATGTCAAACTTGCTGGTCTGTAATTAGACATATTTGTTTTATCCCCTTTCTTAAATATAGGTATCACATTGGCTTTCTTCCATGCCACTGGCACAATGCCAATGCCCAATGATGTTTCACAGTTGGGTGAAACATATTGGGAAATGGACGAAATATTATGGGAACAAGGAGACTCGCGACCGGGGTACGGATCGTACCATTGCTCCTGGTACCCCCTCCCCCCAAAAAAGTTTGAAACATGATAGTCTAAGCAAGAGCAGCAATTGGAGATAACGAAATTTGCTAACATCCTTCTTTTTCATTTGAATCAATTTTATCTCCTTACTCTTAATAGTTATACTATGTAACCACCTTTCGTTTCCATCAGAAAAACAAAATTAGAAGATGTAGTCTTCAATCAGTTGATTAATTTCCACGATGGTGAATATGGTAATCAAACAATAGTTAAGTTATCCTAAAGCCTAACCAATTTTCTCTAGTTAGAACGCACTTTGAAGGTAAACTATTTTAAAGTTTAGGTTTATATTAAAAATTTAAAAGGAAAAAGGCGAAGTGTAAAAATGACAAAAGAGGTAAAAAGTAGGAGATTGCAAACAACCAATAGGTAAGGCTACAGATTAACACCAACTCAAACGAAGGCGCTGTGTTATAAATATTTATATTTTGAAAAAATACGCAAAGGAACAAAACAAGAAGCATACATATTCTTGTGACAAGGCGTGGTATATTATGGTCGTTTCGAAGTTATAATCGATTTTTATCAAAAGCATGGTCCAATCGATAAAGAAAATGTTTGCGAACGGTGCAGGAATAAGGCTGAATTAGGTTTAACGAGAAGGATATTGAGATGCCAGTTAAATCTAAGGATTCAAAGAAAAAAGAAAATGTAACTTGTCGGAATCATTTTTTAATAACACAAAACTAAACGTGCTTAAATAACCTAATACCTCTAACCCTATATATAGTAGTTAAATTTGCATCATCATTTTATAACTATTTTTTTCAATCGGTGCAATGAAACATTTTTCACGAAGCTTATAACGTCATAGCAAAAGAAATACTATTTTTAAGTGCTAATAGTTAAAACTAGTGCTTTGCGCGCCGAAAAAATTAGCAAAAGACGATTCAGATAGGTCAATATAATAGATTGAATAAATTAAATAAAAAAAATGTGTTAAACTGTAGAATTACCAACGAATAAACGCAAGACAGAAAAATATGAATAAATAAATAGTGGAGAAATGCAAGGAAAAGTTTAGTATGCTCATAACCGGAATAAAAAACAGCAGCGGAGAGGCGCATATAAACCTCAATGTTCGTAGGGAACAACAAAAGAAACACAGTCGAAACTACCAGCTTCAACTACCCTGGAATCACAAACTAGCAGAGACCCTTGCTTGTATGCTACCCACTCACAATACCGCCACCTTGGAATGTTTAACCTTTCCAAACAAATGGAAAAGCCTCCGTTGGATTACATGACTTTCACCCTCCCCACCTATTCACCCCAAGCGGAGGAATGGAGGACAAGTTCAAAAGATAAATCGACACCCACTAATTAGGGCATTTGGCATTCAACAGACGGAACTGCATAGTGTGATAGGCCTGGGTCGGTTCTGAATACCTAAACTGTGGAGCCAGCAACACGTCGCAGGGCATTACAGATGACCTCAACCAAGAAAGAAACCAGCGGAATCGATAAGATTGACCACCCCACTCTATACTAATGACATGAAGGGGACAGATGATCTACCATTGGGTCGGGGGATTGACCGACAAACAACTTACCATACGGCATTGACGCGAACCAAATTATTGGGATTACCTTAAAACTAACAAAATAAAACATCTCGACAAATAAATGGTGAAATAGGTGAATGTGAAAATGTGTGGAAGGTAATGCAACCGGAGAAGACTACTCAGGTACTGCTCCCTTCGGAGGTCGCACCTTCATATCCACTAGATTCGTGGAATGAACTTGTTCGTACCTCAAAATGCAACACCTTGAGGGGGACTCAAGAGTGCAGGGGGGCCAAGCCAATCGGGGATGACCCTTCCTATTGCTAGTCTAGCCACGTGTCTATATTTAGGTCTAACGCGGGATCGTTTGAACCCCATCATAGCAATCCAAACTCGACTTACCCTTGATCTATCCTATCGAGGGCCCCCATTTGGCCCATCATGGGATGGGGGCCGGGGCCATGCATGGGCCCGTGTAGAGGCGGACCTCCGCCAGGGCCTCCAGGTACAAATGGTGGGCCAGCCGGACCGAACGGGCCACCAGGGCCAGTAAAACCCGGGCCCCCAGGAAACGCTCCCGGGTGTGGTCCGTGGGGGCCCGGAGGTCCATTATTCATGGGGCCCATTGGCCCCATCGGTCCGAGGTGACCAGGCCCTGCCAGTCCCAGATTAGTGCCGTTCATGTGGGGGCCTGAGTGGGTGGGGCTGCTGTAGGCGGAGGAGCAGGGGAACGCCATGGGGGATGGCAGGGGCCCCGAGCCGGACATAGTGGAGACGGCCATGCTACTGGTGGGAGGGCCGGCTCCAGCTCCCTGGGGGAATGGCGAGGGCCCCCCTGGCCCCGGAGTGGAAGCATTTGAAGGAGCGGGGGAGCCCGGGAATGACACAGACGGGGGCCCGGATGTTTGCGGCCCCGTAAAGCTGTTCGGGGGCATAGTGAACTGCTGCTGGGGGCCCGAGGCCACGCCAGTCGGCCCCGAAAACGGCGTGGGAGCGAGTTGCCCCGGAATGGGGCCTGGAGACGGCCTGTTGAGTGGGTGGCACTGCGGGTTGAAGGTCGGCGTCGACGACCCGGAGAAAGTGCTCGGGGTAGCAGGGTTATGGAAGCCTGTCCCGGGGCCTACAGAGGGGGGGCCCTGGTGCTCCAACGGGGGTCCTGGAGGGCCCTTCCAACCGAGACTCACTGTCTCCGTCTCCAGGTTGGTGACAGGCCCCTCGCTACACACTGACACGCCGGCCAATCTGCGGAGTATGCAAGAAATATTAAAGTAATTTATGGAGACAAGGATACCCTAATAGCAAAATAAATATCAACTACTCGCAGTATTATAGAAGGAAACTAGGCTTCAACCAACGAAGTATTCCTATTTACTCAATTCTAGGAAATAAAAACCGACGAGAGCATAACCCGAAAGTTACGGAAGAGAGATTCGTATAGAAAAAGTGTTGTACAATTAGGGGAGGTACAAAGGTGTGGAAGTTACTGGGGATTGGACGAAAACCTTGAGGTCTGCTGCAGCCTGGTTATCTATGGTGCACCTAACACCCGTTTCTACCTGGGTGTGGGGTCACCTCTTAACGAAGGCAAGTGGAGAAATGAGGTGTAGGAGAAAGAAGAGGAGGGGAATAATGAGAAGATAGATGAATAAAAATGGCAGGGTGTGATAGAACGGTCTGAGGCTGCCATGCTTCAGCGCCTATCACATGTCGAAACGAATGCTTCCCACGTGCATCCTGCGAGAGAGAGTAGAAGTCGCGTTATCGCCCACCATTCCCAAGTTTAATCAAGGAGGTTCAATCTCCAGTTTGCCTTCATGCGTCGATCTCGCCAGATTGAATTAGGCTTATGGGAAGATGAGATATTTTCCCAAGCACCACCAGGACATTCCATCGAAGTCCCCCCACCCAATTTTTCCCTACGCCGAGGGGCTGGCTCCGGCTATTTATGCGATAGCATTTCGCGTTTGAAGCAGATCCCGATTATCTTCGCGAGGCATCACGCCGATCCGGTCTCCCTTGTGCACCCAGGAGAGGACAAAATCCCTTGAGTGCCAAGGTTCGTGCCTCTCGAGACGCCAAGTCAACAGCCCCCCCCCCCCCTCCCTGTTGTTCAGAAAGAGAACAACTTTAAAACAGCCATTGTTCTTCAAGCCCGTTCGTCAAGAAACGCATCCCCCTGTTGTTCAGAAAGAGAACAACTTTAGAACAGCCATTGTTCTTCAAGCCCGTTCGTCAAGAAACGGTTCCCAAGAAATCACGTCAGTGGTAATTTAATTCCTCCCTTTTTAACGTTCTTCAAAAGAACGCTTGGTTATACCAATAACCTCCATTGTTCATCTAGAACATCTCCGATATCCTGTTTCAAGGATCGCTCGTACTTCCGAGCCCCACTTCGCTCTCACTCCTCGAAGTCAGTCCTTCCCCCTCGTTAAGGACAACCCCCCCGAAGAACCCCTTCTCCTGGAAAAAAAAACCGCCAGTTGGACCCAAGATTCCTTCCCATCGCATTCCTTTGCAAATACAACCTTATAATTACGTAAGCTACGCATTACATTTAACTTTGCGTCAACGCAACTCTGTGCTTTAAACGGATTCTAGCTAACTATTCCCCCTTCTTGTTTGTTTTGTCGTTTTAAATCCCTCCAAATCTTAATCCTCTGCTTAGTCAAATATTCCCATGACCTTTTTCGTTTCATGTCTCTCCCATTTAATCCCCGGTCATGTAAATATTTTCCCTGTGTTGTTTTGATAAATTAATTAATAAAACTATTTTATTAATGTTTGCAATATTATTTATCCTGGGCTCCGTTCCACTTAAGTATATTGAAGATAAATAAGCCCTCTCCAGGCCCCCTTTTGAACCATTCTCGGCATCTGATTGCCACGCACTCGAAATATAGAATAATCCCCTCAACGAATATATATATATATATATATATATATATATATATATATATATATATATATATATATATATATATATATATATATCGTCGGGAGCCTATTCTACGACACAGGGGAATAAATAAAGAGAAGACAGAAGAATAAATAAACGAGCTCAGAATCAAGTGGTGAAAGCTGCAAGAACTACTATAACATTTGGCCAGGAAACCAGAAGGCTCCCCGTCCGATTTTTTTTTCGAGGGGATATCTGGCGACTGCCCACTTGGGCATAAGTCGCCGCAAACAAACAGCCCAGTTCTAGGCTACCTTAAAATAAATCTTTTAACAGAAACAACAATAAAAAGAGGATAACAATTAGGGAGCAAGCTCCGGAGTCGAGGGGAGGTCCCCCTCCCCCCGGCGCAGGAGCCTGCGACCTACCAAAAAAAACAAAAACGAACAACAATAACGACAAAAACAAGTTAAATACAAGGTAGAAGGACGGCCTTGCCCAAAAAGTCTATCAGTCCACCAGTCATGGTGCACGCACTCGAACCGTGTACAAGGGACAGGCGGTAGCGACCCCGCCCATCCCGGTACCGGGACAGGTAACGTGCGCGAAGAACACCCAGACTGGGACTGCGTGATCTGGGGGACGACGCAGTCGTCGCAATAGATCGCAGGCGAGCGCTTCATCAAATAGCGATACGTCACACGAGTGTGTCCGATTCGGAGACGACAGAAAGCGACCTGAAGCCGTCGCGGCATTGGGGGATAGGTCCATGGGAACAGTCGCGGCGCAAAGGCACGCAACTTTAAGTTCCCTTCGACCGTTTCCCATCTTCTTTGCCAAGCAGTCAGAAGAGCAAGGGAAGGTGAGGAAGGTATGGGTAGGGATAAAGCAGATTGTTAAAAAAAAAACATGCCGAACCGGAGCTCTTGGGTTAGGGAACGTTGTCCCCTTCCCCCTCAGCCCCGATCCGGGACGGTTGGCTTGAGAAGAAGGTCAGCATCTACCCTGTGAAATTAGAGGCTGGCCAGAGAAAGTTGTGGGAGAGGTTGTATGAAAAGCGACGAGATAGGGAAGAAATACAGGCTATCTGAAGGAAGGAAGAGAGGCTAAGATGGGGCCGGACGGAGCGCTGGACCCCGTCAGCACGGCGTCCAGAATGGCAAATCGCCGCGCCCCTTACGGGGGCTCCCCGTCCGAGAAACGGGTCACCTTCGGCTCTCTACCAACTGCACTAGGTAATGCTCTCCTCTGATGGATCATGTTGCCCTTGGCCAACATGCTGCCATCAGTGGAGCGAATAACGAGGAAGCCTTTGAAGCCAGCTGGCTCGAAAACGCCAGGTAACCTCTGAATGAGGGGCCCCGATGTTATCGAGGCAGAGGGGCTGGAAGTACCGATCTTGGCTTGGTCGCTTACCGAAGTGGCAGCAGACCCATCCGTCCCCGCAGCCCCCGCGCGGATTGAGAGGAGCCCCGAGTTTTCCTAGTATTTTATTTTCTTTTTAGGAGCATGGCGGGGAATGAACCTGCTTCTCCCCTCCGCCGGCAGGAGCCCCCAGGCCAGATGGACCGGCCTCAGCCAGGTACTTCTCCGAAATAGAGAAGGTCCTGGCAGTCGTAGGGGCACCGGTAGAAGGAGATCCCTCCCCTCCTTGTACTGTCTCGAAAATCCAGGCCGTTTGAGGAGAACCTTGCATATGAGCGGATTCGGGTTCGGTACTTGGCACCGAGCTCGGATTCCCTCCCATGGAAGGCCCTACCGTCTGAGGCTGGGTTGCCTCAAGGACCATGTCTATCTCAGGGGGGCCTCCAGTTAGCCATGCCCCCTTAAGACATCGCAGGTCCCGTTGGCGGCGTTGCAACAAGTCATGTATGGGAAGGCACAGGCCTTGATCCCGGCAAGGTTCAATATTGTGGCCAGCAGGTCTTTTGAGGGATGCGACCGAAGGGACCTGGCTTCCCTCTTCCCCCTTAATGGGGTTTGCCCTACCGAGCCGCTTGAATGGGAAGCGGTCGGCTATGGGCTGCCTGCTGGCTTTCTTGGCAGTCCCCTTGGAAAGAAAAGGGGGACTGCGGCTGGGAAGAGGGAGGTGCCCGAAAGCACCTCCAGAGAATGGGGTGAGGGGGAGTCCCCCTACACCCCACTATCCAGAACCGGAGCTCAGGGGTTAGGGAACATTGTCCCCTCGCCCCTCAGCCCCGATCCGGGACGGTTGGCTGAGAAAAAGGTCAGCATCTACCCTGTGAAATAAGAGGCTGACCAGAGAAAGTTGTGGGAGAAGTTGTATGAAAAGCGACGAAGTAGGGAAGAAATACAGGCTGACTGAAAGAAGGAGAAGAGGTTAAGCTGGGGTCGGACGGGGTGCCGAGTCCCGTCAGCACTGCGGCCAGGATGGCAAATCGCCACGCCCCTTACGGGGTTCAGTGGGATCAACCAATCTCAATCTGCTTTGAGCAAGCTAGGCCTAGTTTTTTCGTATCTTACTTTGTCCTCTATTCTTTATATATATATATATATATATATATATATATATATATATATATATATATATATATATATATATATATATATATATATATATATATATACACGAGTGTATTCATGCCATAAAAAAATGACAGCATTATTTTTAATGCTGTTTGGATAATTTACTCCAACAACAAACGCACCTCCAACCTCATAATGAGAAACAACCGAGGACCAAATCTAACACCCAAGCAAAGAAGTAGAAGTCACCTGATATATGAATATACTTGTATAATGGAAGACTGTGAACTCCAACCTCATTCATATATCGGAATGACCGAAACAAAGCTAACACGAACAATGACCTACCATTTGAGCAAGGGTACCCCCAGGACACAATTGGACCGGAAATCGCTTGAAAATAATACTGAAATCACACGCCCCAAACCGACAATTCTTTATATTAGAACCCATATACATCAAAGAAAAGCAACCGAATTTAAATATCCAAACAAATTCGCAATCTTTTTCGGCGACTTATGCCCAAGTGGGTAGTTGCCAGATGGGCTCTATAAAATTAAAAAAAAAAATCGCAATTTATCTTACCATCCTCCCATCCCCAGCCCCTACTAATAATCCCTCCCAATCTTAATCCTGTGACCGTTATAGTATCAACCATTTGCATGTTTAGCTTGTGCTTAGAGAAATCCCATTTCCGAGAAATGTTAACGCAACTTACCACCTAATATATATATCCCTGTATCTTATTCCCTAGCCACAAATGTGTAGCCTTTGAAAATGATATATCTATATATAGAAACGCGTCAGGCCAAGAAAGAATTTCGTTTTGCTTAGTGAACCAGTTTTCTGCCCTCGTGCGTCACGACTTTCGAATGAATTTGGGGGAACTAATCCGAGACACTCGAAAAGAAAAAAAATTGGCAATAAGTTGGCAGTCGCCTTCAATAATATATATATATATATATATATATATATATATATATATATATATATATATATATATATATATATATATATATATATATGTGTGTGTGTGTGTGTGTGTGTGGAGACTCATGAATTTTTTACTTAGGCATGCAATTTTATGAAATACCGAGAAATATAACTTTCCTACAAAAAACATTATTGTTACATATAGAATATAGTAAGTTAGAATAGCTTTCCTAAGCATTTTGACACGTTTTTGAAAAAAATTATTCGATGCCATGTTTAGTAATCAAATAAGTTAAAACATGACAAATTTATTAATAGTTCAGATTTTTTTTAGAAATATTGGAAAAAGCGTTACAAAATTCAAACTTTCATATAGAAATTCTGCTCGTCGTGTTTTCTGGCAAAATTCTTCAATTACTGTATTATAAAAGTTCTCGATTTTTTTCCTAAATTCTTTCAAGAGCAGAAAATGATCGCTCAACATTTGCTGTTGTTATTGGCATAGTTAGAATCGAATTTGTTAAATTGTATATTTCCTGTAGACATTTGTCCATTTCATTTTCAAGCAGAAATTTAAGGAGATCGGTAAAATTCTTTTTCGCAAGCAAGAGATTTGTGCGAACATAAGACACAATGCGAGGAAACTCAAAAGAGGAACTGTAGTTTTTATTTTTAAAAGATTCAAAAGCTTTTACTGGTAAGGTAACATCATAAAACTCAAACCTTTTGCAATCTAAAAGTTCAAAGAATTCAAAATTTTATATTGAACTGCAACGCTCATTCATTCGAATGAGTATTTTATCGAATATGTTATCATATAATTGACTGTATTTGGCTTTTGGAAAATATTCTGTTTTCTTTTGCCTGATTTTTCGTTTCTCATTTGTGGAATTTTCGTTAGTGTTTTCATCGGTAATTGATATATACATATACACAATATCCATGGATTTTAATTGCAACACATCAAATAGATATTCAGAGAAAGGAAAAAATCGCAGAAAATACTTCAAATAAAAAATTGAAATCAAATGTTCTCGATACCTGCCAGCAAGGCACGCGCGGTGTTTTTAGCCCCATGCGACTCTATATTCGGCCGATTCTAACGAAATTCGAAACCCTTATGTTGCTTTACATTCTCTTTCGAATCATCACCTACAAAACCTACACGACCACCACCACACACATCTACACCACTCCCACATGCACCATGACCACATACACTACCATCACCCACACCACTCCCACCACCGCCACTAACACCTACATCGCCACCTATACAACCTACAGCACCACCTACACCTCCGCCACCCAAGGTTATCCCAGGAATAATTTTGCTTTTGCAATAACATCAAAACTATTCGGACGATTCTAACGAAATTTGAAACCCTTATGTTGTTTTACAGTCTCGAATGAAATATTTGCTAAAGTCCTCCCAACGTTAGCCGTGGAATTATTTGACAATAATATCATAACTATTCGGCCGATTCTAACGAAATTTGAAATCCTTATGTTGTTTTACATTCTCATTCGAATTATATAATTGTCAAGATCCTAACAAGGTTAGTCCGTGAACTATTGAAGGTCGTAAGTGAGAGCACGCGACTTTTGGTCAGCAGCCATTATTTGTTTATTCGTCAAACACTCTTGCATTTTCAAGAATATACTTAAAAAGATCCATTAAACCATCTTTATTTTCCTTAAAAGTTGCAATTAGCCTAGAAAAAGAGTTCTATCTTGTAAATGCTAATTTAGGAAAACGCTTTCCAACAACCTTGTCAAGCATTGCTGTTCGCTTAGTTGAACTACTAAAAAATGATGATAAACTCCCTAATATTGAGAAAAAGTTATAGCATTCAGAAATTTTGGCAACAGTGTGAGGAAGAACGAAACGCTGGTCCGGTCGCAGAGTCCTCGCGGACTCTTTGGCGCCCTCATCACCCGCAATTCCTACATGTCCAGGAACCCAGCCGAAGATAATCTCGACATCCGCCCGGCTCGCCAAAACCGTGGCGTCACGGATATCGCGAACCAGGGGGTGCGGAGATTCCAATGCCCCGAGAGCACTCAGGGCGCTTTGTGAGTCGCTATAGATCACAATCCGGTCTCCGAACCGGGCACGTCGCGTAATCTCCCGTGCCGAGTGATGTATTGCCACCAGTTCGGCCGTGAAGACAGACGCAGCGCCTGGCAGAGCCCCGCTGACTTCAAACAGAGGGGATACGGCGTGGAAGCCGACCCCCTCTTGGGACTTGGAGCCATCCGTATACACTGGCACGGTTCCAGCGTGACACGGGGTGTGCTTCAAAAAGGTCGAACGCAATACTCCCGGCGCTGTACAAGCTTTGGGAGCAGAGGCATGCCGACAAATAGTTAAATGTGGTACCCTCCAGGGTGGCGTCCTGGGCAGAACCAGGGTTGCCACCGGCCCGAGAGCTATATCTAGCTCTCGAAAGAGTTTCCTGGCCCTAAACCCAAAGGGCTTAGGGTATGACTGGCGTCTCTCGGCGGCATGGGCACTGTCGAAATCAGCTGCGGATGCAGTGAGAGCTGTTGGCGACTGAGGAAGGCGCCGGGCTCGCGCGTACAGGCGAGAGATGCACTGTACGCAGCGTAGAGCGAGTGACATCTCCCCAGCATCGATTAGTAGGATCTCAATGGGAAAAGTGCGGAAGCATCCGGTCGCAAGGCGAAGGCCGGTGTGTTGGATCGAGTCCACCTTCTGCAATAAACGCTCGGCTGCGGATGCATAAAATTCGCATCCGTAGTCGAGCTTCGAACGAACAAAGGATCGATAAAAAAGTAAGGCAGTAGCCCTATCAGCGCCCCAAGCGTTGAACGTCACGGAGCGGAAGATAACCATGGCGCGGGTACAAGAGACCCTAAAGCTGCGAATATGAGCCTCCCAGGTGAGGCGTCGGTCAAATACAAGAGCAAGGAAACGGTGCGATTCAACCACTTGCAGGCGCACCCCATTAAGAAACAAATCTGGGTCGGGGTGGAGCCGTGGATGGCGGCAGAAGTGCACCACCTTAGTTTTGGCGAAAGAAAACCGAAACCTGTGCGCTTTGGCATAGCGAGAGACGCGAGTCAATGCCTGTTCAGGTCGACGCTCCAGAGTTGGCATCTGGGCCGCGCCAAAAGAGACCGAAAGGTCGTCCACGTAAAGCGTAGCGAGAACATCTTCCGGCAGCACCGAGGTGAGGCCGTTGATGCTCAGGGTAAAGAGTGTGACACTGAGGACACTTCCCTGCGAGACACCCTCTTCCTGCTCCTTTGGGTCGGAGAGGGCTCCCCCCACCCGTACGCGGAATCGACGATCTCGCAAAAATTCAGATATAAACATTGGGAGGCGTCCCCTCGCCCCCATCGTGTAGTGTCTCCATGGTACAGTAACGGCATGCGGTATCACATACCTTCTCCAGATCTAAAAACACTGTGGCGTAATGCTGTCTACGAAGGAAGGCCTCGCAGACGGCATTTTAAAGCGGATCAGAGCATCCGACGTGGAGTGGAACTTGTGTAAGCCGCACTGTGCAAAAAACAGATGGTCTCCGCTGTCCAGAAAAAAGGGCTAATCTAACATTAACAATTTCTCCATCAACTTGTACACGCAGGAGGTTAGCGAGACTGATTGGAAGCGGGCCGGGGTAGAGTGATCTCTCCTCGGTTTGCGAAAAGCGAGCACAGTAGCAACTCGCCAGGAATCTGGGAGGATACCCTCTACCCAGATCCTGTTCAACAAATCTAACAGAAAGGCCATGCCTCGCTCACCCAGGTGTCGAAGCATGGCGTACGGGACATCGTCCGGACCGGGGGCGTTATCAGCGCACGAAGCGAGAGGAACGCAACTCACTCATGGTAAACCTGTCGTTGAAAGGTTATCCGCCTCTCGAGGTAAAGTCCAGCCTGCGGCCTTTCGCGACATCACGACGCACATTGAATTCTGAGGAAGCAGCATCCCGGCTAGAGAATGCGGAAAAAGCGGTCGCGAAGAGTTCCGCCACGGAAGCGGGATCAGAGATTGCGGTCCCATTCTACTGGAGAACGGGAGGGGTGTCCAGCGAGAACTTGCCCAGAATCCTTTTGACTCGTTTCCACACCTCTGCTAGAGGGGTCTTCCCGTTAAGTGAAGACACCTATACCCGCCAAGAAGAGCGGCGGGCGTGCTTCGAAATATACCGGAACCTATCCCTAGCCCGACGAAATTCACCGACAGTGAAATCGTTCGGGCGGCGCTTATAGCGCATGTAAGCATAACGCTTCTGTTTGAGGGCCGTATCACACTCGGCCGAACACCACGGGAATGTTCGGCGTGCAAAACGGCCAGACATTCTGGGAATATTAGTCAGGCCAGCGGCGATGAAATTCCCGGAAGAACTCAACGGCCTCATCTACCGACCTAAACTCCTCGACTGATAGAGAATTCAGTCATTTGCTGAAATGCAGGCCACCGCGCCCGCGCCAATCACCACCGAGGTAGGTAGGGTCTCAGGCGGCAGCAGCCCAGAAAATATTTGAATCGGAAAGTAATCACTAACATGGAGGTCATCGACCACCTGCCAATTAAAATCAGGCTGTGCATCTAGAGAGCACAAAGATAGATCAAGCAAGAAAATGAAGCGGTTCTCGGGTAGTGATGCGTAAACTCATCTACATTTATGACACCTATCTCAAATTCTTCGATCAGATCAGCAAGGACTTGTCCCCTGGGATTTATTAAGTAGTCTCCCCAGAGAGGATGCATGCCGTTCAGATCTCCAAGCAAGAGAAAGGGCCTCTGCAACCGTGCTACGACGGGGCGGAAGTACCCCGCGTCGAAGTCAGCTGACGGTGGAATGTACGCAGAAATGATACTATACCTCCTATCCAGGTGCAGCTGCACAGCCACTGCCTGAAAGGAGGTATCTAAAGAGAAAGTCAGAACGGAGACATCATGCAGGGTGTAAACCGCGCATCCCCCAGCCCGGCCATCGCGGGGTGGTGGGGTCGCGAGACCCTTATACCCCTGGAGGGCGGGCAGGGGGCACGCGCCTAGCATGGTCTCCTGCAAAAAGATAGCTAACGGGGAACGGGACGAGACGAGCCTCCGCAGCTCCTCCCATTTGGCCCAGAGTCTGCGGCAATTACATTGAAGGAATATGCCCTCCAGACTTAGCTCGGAGATGCGGGGGCCTTCTTGGAACAGAAGACCATCACGGGAATGGCCCTACGCTTCCCGGAGGCAGAACCTCTGGTGCTGTTGGTCGGACAATGCGCTGTCACCTTCGAGGACTTATTGGGGGAGGTTGGGCTCGCCACGCGAGTCTTTTCCTCCCTCCGCCTCGAAACCTTAGGCGGGCGTTCCGGCTTCAGAGGCGAGGGGGTTCTTTTCGAGGATCCACGGTCTCCGAGCCACCCAGCCCACCACTAGGTGTGGGCGAAGGAGCCGAAGCTTCTTTGTTGCTGTCCTCCTTTCGGGGGGCAAATTTTGGAACCCGCGAAGATGGTCTGGCGACCAACTTCAGCGGTGTTGCCTTCTGCGAGTCTAACGACTCGGTGGAGGCACGTGGCCGTTTCGCCTTACGGGAAACGGTCACGCTGGGGGAAGGGGGGTGAGCCGTGGTTTTAGTCGGGGCTGGGTGTGAACCCTTTGTGCCGCCAGCTTTACCAGGGAAGCACCTGGGTTGATTAGAACCCGCAGAAGGGCTCCGAATGGGCGCATAAACAACTGTGCTCGTTGGCCTGGATGGGCCAGGGGCAGAGGGTGTCTTTCTTAGCAATAAGGCGTAAGACGTCCCAGGCAGAGCCGGGCGCGCCAGGACCAAGTCCTTAGCCTCACAGAATGAGAGACGATCCTGGGCCTGAACGGCCAGGATTTCTTTCTCAAGTTGATATGCACCACATTGCTTCGAAGAAGCGGGGTGCAGCTCTCCACAATTGACACACTTGGCCACACACGATTTGGACTTATTGTGTGCTGCCTTGGAGCAATTTACACAGACTTCGGGTGACCCCGACTTTGCCTATCTACATAAGCGATTTGTATAGCCGAAGCAGTGACAGTAATAGCACCGCCGCGGCAGTGGCACGAATGCCTTCACACGGTAGCGGTACCAACCGGGACGCACCGACTCAGGGAGCTTGTCACAGTCGAACGTGATGAAGATTGTAGGGGTGGGTCTCGAGCCCGCCCCCCCCTGTTTTCTCATCATACGTTCGACCTTGACCGTCCCGTGGTTGGCCAGCTCTAGTGATATTTTCTATGGAATAGTCCACGAGTTCCCTCGCATAAACAACCTATTTCACAAAGTTCATGGTAGAGTGCCAAGTGTCCAAAGAGCACTTATCTTGGCCCCCTCGGAGGGATCTGCCGCATTCGCCAGAAGGCTCCCATCCAAGAAACGGGTCACCTTTGGCTCTCTACCAACTATACCAGCTAAAGCTCTCCTCTGATGGATCACATTACCCTTGACCAACATGCTGCCATCAGTGGAGGGAATAACTAAGAAGCAATTGAAGCCAGCGGGCTCAAAAATGCCAGGTAACCTCTGAATGAGGGGCCCCGACATAAGCGAGGCTCCGCTCTGTGCACTTTTGGTCTTATTTGGGGATTCCCCACCCAGGCAATCACTGGGGCTGGATGTGCCAATCTTGGTTTGGACGCGTTCAAAGATGGTGACAGCCTCTCCCTCGTCCGTGGAGGAAGAAGAGCCCAGTCTTATTTTTATTAGATCTTTTCTTTTTAAGAGAGGAGGGCAGGGAATGGACCTGCTTCTCCCCTCCCCCAGCAGGAGCCGCCAGGCCAGATGGGCCAGCCTCTGCAAGGTTCTTCACTGAGATGGTGAAGGTCCCAGCAGTCATGGGGGCACTAGCCGGAAGAGGAGATCCCTCCCCTCCTTGTGCTGTCTTAGCCGCCTGACCCTTCTGGTGAGGGCCCCGCACAGGAGCAGACTCAGGCTCGGTGTTTGACGCTGAACACGAGTCTGCCCTCATGGAAGGCGCAACCTTCTGAGGTTAGGCTGCATCAGGGACCATGGCTCTCTCAAGGGAGGGGGGGGGGCTCCATTGCCCCCCCCCCCCCACATGACATTAGAGGGTCATGTCAGTCTCGTCCATGTTCTTTTGGGGGGCATAGGCCTTTACCCCCACTATATTCAATATTTGGGCCAGCAGGGCTTTAAAGGGAAGCGGCCGGTGGGTCCTTTCTTCCTTCTTCCCCCCCCCCTAAGGGGGTTTGCCATACCGCACCACTTCAATGGGGAGTGGCCGGTTATGGGCTGCCTGCTGGGTTTCATGGCAGTACCCTGTCAAAGCAAAGGCGGGACTGCAAGGGGGAGCCCTCTACACCCGTAGGCACTGGAGAGGAGTAAGCCTCCTTCTCCAGTTGAAGAATTATGGAGGGTCCCTTGGGAAACCACAGTGGGGGTGGACCTCCATTTTTTCTGTGGAGCTGCCTGAGGGCGGCTCCGTTGTTCTTAAACGGGAAATGGGGAGAGATTTCGGTTTTTCTAAGTTTTCATCCAAGGGCATGGTGACCCTTTTTTTTGTATGGGATGCAAATGCTAATCACCTCCCACGGTGGCCTGCTCTGCGAAGGGCAAGTACAGGCCTGGCAGAGCCAGGTGCCGGCATTTTGGACTCCCCCTCCTGCATGGTGGCCTGGCAGCCCACCTTGGAAGTGACATAAAATTGATAGAGTGTGAAGAGAGAAGGAAAAGGGATGTGAGGAAGGTACGGGTGTGGATGAAACAGGTTGTTAAAAACCCACCATCCCAAACCGGAGCTCAGAGGTTAGGGAACATTGTCCCTTCGCCAGTCAGCCCCAATCTGGGATAGTTGGCTGAGAAGGTCAGCATCTACCCTGTGAAATTAGAGGCTGACCAGTGAAAGTTGTGGGAGAGGTTGTATGAAAAGTAAGGAAACAGGGGGAAAACACAAGTGTTCTGAAGGAAGAAGAAGAGGCTAAGCTGGGGTTGGACAGGGTGCTGAGTCCTGTCAGCACGGCAGCCAGGATGGCAAATCGCCACACCCCTTACGGGGTGAAAATAAAAAATACCAATATATACTATTAAATATTAATGAAAGATAACGATAATAATGCTAATAATAAAAAGGTAAAGTACTGCTGGACTGTCCAGCAGCTAAATTAATACCTTTAATATGACAGTATATTTTGCCCAGTTCAGAATTACGGGCAATAAGTGGAAGGCTTACAATCCCTTTAGTGAGATTGGGTATACTCATTTAACAGTTAATTATTCTTTAAAAATTTTTACCCTCAAAATATTGAGATTAGGAAAGTCAAATCTTGCATACTATGCTGAGGCAAAGGGAAGGAACATTCATGATATCCCAACTTATTAAAGGATGCATAGTTTTTTAAAAGCTATATCCAAGTTATATCCTCTAGTAAATTAGGTAAGGTTTCTTGCTTGATTAATTATAAAATAGATTTTGTTTGCACAGAAAAATAAGGTCAGATATAACTAAAATATCAAATGTACTAGTGAAATATATTTTTTTTACTTTCAAACAAGGGTAATTATTTGATAAATGTCCCAACTCTAGTTTAAAAGTTAAAAAAATATATTTTAATAGTACCTTTGATGCCTTATTTAAATCTGATCATATTTACATTTTTTTTTTGTAAATGCAGTCACCGGGCAAAATGTAGTTATATTACAGGTATTCAGGGCTGGGAGCGAAAAATGTTAATAAAAAAGTGAAAAAAAGTTTTAGAAAGTGACAATAATGGTGAAAGGTCTTGCAAATTAAATATTTATTTGCTATATAAGAAACTAAAAGTTTAGGTAACAGATATTAAAGTAAATCTTCTACTCATCTTGAAGGCGAACTATCTCAAAACCATAGGGTAAAGTTTACTAATAATCTTTATATCAGTCAAACAATGGTTATTTTTTATGTTAACAGGATTTAGGCATCTAAACCATTTTACAAAATTGCTATTTAATAGGAATTTATCCAGTAGGTAAAATAAACTCTCTTTATAAAAAACACAGGAATTTTTTTAAAAATCTCTTTTTTCTTCAAGCAGGCTGTTATACTCACTTTCAATACCATTTCCACAAATCACGTTTCGAAAGTAAGGCACTGGTTTCCCATTCATTGATAATTTTTATATCTTTAGAGCCATTTGCTGAGGAAAGGGCACAGCTTTTGAATATCTTGCTGGATATTTTATTGGCAACATTCATTAACTCATCATGCAGTTGATGAATTAATGTGTTGCATATGAAATTTTTTACTAAATTTAGTAAAAATTGGACATGCGCATACAATAAATTTTGTCTCTGCTATAATTGTTGTTTTTGTAAACATTTTGCAAGTTCTTAGGGTTTTTTTCTGGAATATACGTTAAAAAATACTTTTGTATGGCAGAAAACTGCTCCAAAAATCTGATAGCTGTTGCTTACAAAGATAGCCATCTACTGGACACATGTTTCAAGATCTTGAGATTGGGCAGTTGTAATTCAATTTGAATTTCTTTAAAATCTTGCCATCGCCCTGACCAGCCATCAAAAAAGTTATGTAATGCTTTCAATAATAGTGGACAGCATTAGCCAATACCAAATGATTGAATAGCTTTTTTGAAGGCATTATTAACCATATGCAAATTGCATGTTCCTACATCAAGTAAGCTCTTGCCGCATATGTTTTTTTATGATTTCATTCATATTGACTTATTAACATTTGGACCATCAGATCCTAACATCAAGATGTTTTCATATTTTAAATTTGCACTGTTAAGTGTGTCAGTTATTCTTTCAACAACAGTTTCTGCAAGAGCATGCCCTAAAAATTAATGTTTTCAAATGGCTTGTGATTATTTGACTGATTCAGAAATTTGAAAATTGCACCAATGTGCTGCTACCTCTTGTTATGGGTATAACGAGTGTAGGGAACCGGTATAGCGTTAATTCTGGTTCCTAGTGTGTGGATCAAAATTGAAATATATACATATATATTATTCTTATGTTTTCTGAATGTAAGTTGTAAATAATTGATATTCGTTAAGCCAATTGTATATATGTATTAGGGTAGATAAAGTTTTTTTCATTAAATGTAACTTTAGGATTCCTATTTTTTTCCTCTATCAAATGTTAGGGACTTGGAAGAAAGTAGTGACTAAGTATTGGCAGATTCGGTTGCCTTCATGCCAGAATATGAAGGTGGTGGCAAAGGATAAGTGGCAGATTGATCAACAAAAATCTTTGGTTAGAGTTGGGGCTTATGTAGGGGTTTGTGCTGAGTAACCAGTGGAAAACCTTACAACAGGGTCTACCACAATTTAATAAAGTCACAAAAAGACAATATTTCAAATTGATTGTACCACTCAAGAATTCTGCATTGCCATCTTCAAATGCTTAATTTAACATGTTTCTTGCAGCAGCTGGCAACTAATTTTTTTTATACTGCGAGATACTTCTTTTTCACATAACTTCAGTACCAAGCAAGCTATCACCGAGGTTGGAGGTGTATTGCGTTTCTCTTTCCTTTGAAATAAGAAAAAGCGCAATCCACTATAGGTGCACATTGCATTTAATACATAGGTATAGTTTACTGCAACGCAACCCCAATGTGGGTTGCAGCTTTGATTGTCAAATGCAACCCACATATGGGACATGTTACAAAGCATGTTGTAGCGGACCACAAACTTACACTCTAACCCCAATCTATTCAACCTGCTTCCTACATTAAGTCAGACGTGAGAAATGAAATGGATTAGATATACAGTTCTTTATTTACAAAAATATGGAGGTAAATATTTAAGATCTCACTATCTATGTACACGAACCCCCCAAAAATATGATAGATAAATTTACAATTACAATATATATACAAAATCAAAATAAGCAGTCCTATTGTAGTAGTTTGGTTGTCTGCCTCGCCTCCCCTATGTCTAATCTCTTTCTTCTTTTGCAGAATGTGTGTGTGGATCGTGTGATCACCATCTTGCTTTGCGTGGGAGGACTCGATGGATCTCTATCGTGCTCCCCCATTCATTTCCTATTTTCTTTTTAGGCGGATTCTTTCAGCGTAACTATAGCTTTGGATTTAGTAATAGTTTGAATTTTTGTGACTGAGGAAAGAAGAGCCCCCTGGATGGAAAATAGGTGAATGGAAATTGTGTGAGAGTGGATATAGTTGAATGTGCTAGGAGTAGAGATGTTGAGTGTGGCAGTGAATAGGTGACTGAATGTGCCTTCTCTTTTCCAGCTCTGTGGTACCGATTGTTGCCGACATCTGGCTTTCGGAGATGGTTGAAGCCAATCTTGACTCTCAAATGGCAGTAAGGGGACGGTTTTTTGAAGCGCGAATCTCAAGACTGCCTCCAAATCGCTTACGCATCGATTGGAGCCTGAGCCCTCCCACTTTCCGCTTTGACTGGAACCACCACTTCTCCGTCCTTGAGTACAGATCATTTTGCCTAGGCTGGAGCTGGACTCCCAGTCCCTTAAGAAAAAGGAACCTCCCTTCCCTCAAGAAAGCGGGCCCGCCTCCCTTTTCCTCTCCCCCCCCCTCCCATACCGGTAATAGCGCTCCCAGATGATAAAAGTTGGACAGACTCACATAATAGATTACCCTTTTTAGATGTCCTCATTAATAAAGATCACCATGAATTAAAACTTGATGTGTATAGGAGAGGGTGGTGGAGCAAATGTGAGTGTGTGAAGGGGCCATTCTCCCACCCTTTTTCCCAATACACTCGCCCTCCTTCTGTAAGAATGTGTGTGTGAGCGGGAATGGGTTTTTTATTATATTTTCTTTTGTACATATGTATTTGATTTCATGTTGTATGAATAAGGTTATTTAATATCTCATGTTTTTTTTATTAGCTACTAAATGTTAAAGATTTTATGAGACAGCGTTCAAGTACCAGAATAAAAAAAAAAAACAAAAAAAGAACAAAACAAACAAAAACATTGCCTGCATTTTGCAAGTGACTTTAACGAAAATATTTTGGAGATATTTAAAGAAGATATAAGAAGTCTTCTAATACTGAGCTCCGAGGTGGCAGGCACCATAAGCCCCGCACACCCAATTTTGTCACAAGAGTGACTGCCGACAAGATTTTCCCCCGGGGAGGCCGGCAAATCGTAAACCGTGGTACCACATAAGAAAACTCCTCTTTTTGTTGTCTCTTGTTTTGGTTGTCCCCTTTTGTATATGCTGACTCTTAGTATTAATATATATTTTTTTTGATTGATTGGGTTCCAAGATAGGATTGTTTTAGTATATATATATAAATAGGCTCATTGGGTGCATATTTACCCATATTTTTTGTAAATATTGTATTTTTTTTGTTAGTAAAGGACTGTACATACAATCCGTTTCATTCTCCTTCGATTTCTCACGTCCGGATTAGTGTAGGAAGCGGGTTGGATCGATTGGGGTTAGTCTAAATTTTTCGGCCCGCTACATTTGGCGCCGAATAGGGACGTGAGACTTCGAAACCGGGAGCGTGATGGGATTGGATTGCAGTCCATACCCAATTAGCGTGGCAGGTAGTTTGGTTGTTTTTCACCTTTGTCTATCGCTGTTACTAACCTGGGAGGATGGCTTCTGTGGAACAGGGCCTCCATGATGAGATTGTGAGACTGAGGCTGGAATTGAGGCAGAAAGAGGAGGAATGTATGATGTTGAGGAACGTGATTGATGGATTGAAGAGTGATGTGATGAGTATGGATGAGAAGACAGACAGGATGAGGAAAGAAATGGACGAGAGACAGAAGCAGGTCGACCAACGGATGAAGGACTTGTATGACATGATGAAGGGGTCAGGACCGGCCCCAGGACCCTCGACCTTGACCCCTGCTCCGACTGAAGGGGATAAGACTAATGGGATCAATGGGAGTGTGTGCGAGTCTAGAGAGGATAGGGTGATTATGAGTGATAGGAAGGACGGAGAATGGAAGAGAGTTGAACGCAAGAGAAGAAGGAAGAGTGGTGCAAAGGGGAAGGATAGGAAGGTAAGAGGCAAGAGTGTGGACTCATTGTACTAGGATGAAGAAGAGAGTGATGGTATGATTGATATGAGTGAGAGTGAAGGGAGCTCAAGTGAGAGTGAAGTGAATGTGGGAAAGGGTATTTTGATAAGGGAAGTGCCAAAGATAGATAGATTTAGGTTACATGCTGGGAAAAGTGTGGAAGAATTCTTCGGGGAATTTGAGCGATATTGTAAGCTCAAGTACCCGGAGAATAAGGGATACTGGATGAATGTTTTGGGGGAATGTTTGGAGGGAAAAGTATTGGAGTTTTTCCGCATGATTACAAGTGTGGGGGAACCAAGGTACGATGTGGTGAAGAAGCGGATGATTGGACAGGTGAACGAATGAAAGAGAGTGTGAAGTATAAAAGGGTAAATGAATTTGAGAAGGCTCGAATGGGGAAAAGTGAAAGTGTGAACATGTATGCACATAGGCTTGAGAGTATGGCAAGAAAGAGGTATGGTGATGATGATGTAAATGAATGTAAACCACTGATGAGGAAGTTTTTGGACACAATCCCGCGAAAGGTGAGTGAATGGCTGAGTGGAAAGAGAAAGGAGAGAATGAGACTGACAGGTGAACGGTTGATGTGGGAGGATGTGTTGGAGCTGTTGGAAGATGGACGATTTGATGATGAAAGTGATCTAGAAGAGGATGGATGGTACAGTGTGAATGTTGGGGGTAAGAAGCCCAGGAGCTTTCATCCACCCCAGCAGTATGTCAGCTACAGGGATGCCCTGAGGGCTGCACCAGCTGCAGTGATGTCAAACTTCCTGGGCCGGCAGAATGGATGGGTAAATGGAGGGTGGTCGAATGGAAGGGGACAGATGAATTTCAAGCGTGGGAACGGATATATGAGAGAGAAACCGAGTTATGTCCCAGCAAACGAGAGATCGAATGGTGGGAGAAAGATTGTGGAATGTCATCGGTGTGGAAGGAAAGGTCATATGTTGGCAGAATGTAGGTGGACGTCTGGTGCATGTTTTGGTTGTGGTAAGAAAGGGCATATGATAAAGGATTGCCAGGAAAGTGTGAAAGAGTGCTTTGAGTGTAAAGAAATAGGCCATTTGAAGAAAGATTGTCCGAGGTTGAATGGTGGAGCAACTGCTGGGGGGAGTGTGAAGTATGCTTGTGGTAATTGTGGAAAGGCTGGTTATTATGCGAGGATGTGTCGTGACCAGAGGAATGTATGTAGCTATTGTGCGATGGAAGGACATTCAAGTGAAAAGTGTTGGATTAGACTGAGAGCGCAAGGTGTGAATGGAAAGTTTGAAGCGGGAAACTGAATTGTAAGAGGGTACCTGGTGAAGTATCCTCTGGGTGCATGAGTGTGAGTTATGTGTTGGTAAGTCTGTCTAGTGTGAAAGTGCTGTCTGGTAGGAAGTATGAGTGTGTCTAGTGTGAAGGTGGAATTGAATGGAATTGAGTGTTTGGCTTTAATAGATTCTGGATGCAAGGCAAGCTTGGTGTATAAAGATGTGTATGACAAGGTTAGTGGGAAAGCCCTCTTGTCTGAGTGCAAGGGTAGTTTGGTAGGTATTGGTAATAGGAGAGTGCCTGTGATTGGAATGATAAGGTCAGCTGTTTGAATGCATGGTATGTTGATGAATGAATGTGAATTCCCGGTGATTGATAAGGTGAGTAGTGAGTATGGTGTGATTTTGGGCTATGATTTTATGAAAAATGAATCGTATGGTTGTGCATCCTGCAAGTGATCAGATTGAGAGAAAGATTGGTAAAAATGGTGTGTATAAGTTATATGTAGGGAAAGATGGTTGTGTTTTGAGGAGTGTGTTTACTGGTATTGAGGTGACTGCTATGGAGAATGTAAGGCTTGTGAAGGGTGAAAGGGTGTCTGTTAGAGTGAGTTGGAGTAAGGATGTTAGTTTGAATGTGGGTGAGAACACTGTGATATTGGATGGAAAGGATGCATATTATAAGGTAAGGCGTGTTGCTTGTGTGTTTGATGGCTTGATGAGAATGAATGATCCTTTTGTGTTTGTGCAGGCGGACCCCAGGGTGAAAGGACAGGTGAGGGGTATCCGAGTCAGAGATGTACTAGGACACCTCTCCACTGTCACTGAGGTAGGTATGGATGATAGCACGGATATCAGGGTGAATGTTGCGAATGGATGTATAATGAGGTGAAGGGCATGGTGAAATTGGATAGATGTTTGACTGAGTATGAAAGGGAGGATGTGTATCGAATGATATTTGAACGAAAGGGAGCCCTGAGTAAGGGTGATCTGGATTTCGGGGTTGCAAAGCTCCCGGAATTCAAGATTGTCCTGAAGGAGGACTCCCCAATCTATCAGCGGCCGAGGCATTTCCCACGTCCGGTTGCTGATGAGATTGAGGAACAGTGTTTGGAATTGGAGCAATTGGGGGTGATTGAAGAGAGCGAGAGTGCATGCAATAGTCCAATTGTGCCTGTACGTAAGCCGGATGGAAGATTGCGTCTGTGTGTGGATTATCGAAAGGTGAATGAAAGGACGGTAAAAGAAAGGTTTCCGATGTGTGTGGTATCTGAGTGTGTGTATAGTATGCATGGGATGGAGTGGTTTACAAAGCATCTGGTACCAGATGCCCATTGCAGAGGAGAGTCGGCCAGTAACTGCCTTTTCTTCCACAAAGAGGCATTACCAGTTGCGGAACCTCAGCTTTGGGTTGGCTAATGCTCCCGGAGCCTTCCAGCGGGCAATGAATGTTGTGTTGAGTAAGTTTGCAAGTAAGAATGTGATTGCATTGAGAGATGATATTTTGATTATGACTGAGACTTTTGAGGAGCATATGAGATTGGTGAATGATGTGTTGAGAACGTTGGAGAGTGTTGGTGTGAAGGTGAAAGTGGCGAAGTGTGAATGGTTTGCGAAAGAAGTGGAATTCCTTGGTCATATGGTGAGTGAGAATGGGTTACAAAAGTCGCTGAAGTATGTTGAGAAGGTGCGAATGTTTCCGAAACCAGTGACTGTGAAGCAACTGAAGTCATTTTGGGGTTTGATTGAGTTCCAGCGAAAGTTTATACGTGATTGTTCTGGTGTGAGTAAGCCTCTGACTGAGTGGATGGGCAAGAAAGGTAGTACGGTTGTCAGGTGGAATGATAAGATGAATGAGGAGTATGAGAGACTGTAAGAGGCAACGGCTGAAGATGTTGAATTGGCTTACCCAGATTATAGTGTGAATGCTAAAATGCTTGAATTGTATACAGATGCAAGTGGGTATTGTATGGAAGGTTTTCTGATGCAAGAGCAGCGTTTGAATGGAGAGAATGTCAGGCGAATAATTGGGTATGTATCCAAGGCTATGAATGTTGCAGAACAAAAGTATTCGACTGTGGAGCGAGAGCTGGCTGCGATAAGGTATTGTTTGAAAGTGTTGGGTCCATTTTTGTATGGTGTGAGGTTTGTGATCAAAACCGATCATCAACCTCTTGTGTATCTGCAGCGTATGAAGTGGGCTGATAGTAGGATTGCAAGGACTTTGGAAGATTTGAGTGACTTTGACTATGTGATTGAGTATGTGCCTGGTGAACGGAATGGAGTGGCTGATTTGATGTCAAGGTATCCTGGTACGAGTGATGAAGATGTGTGTGGAGTGAGTGATCCTGAGTATTTGCCGAAAGGAATTATGAATGGAAAGGAGAGTAAGGGTGGTGGTGATTCCTTGTTTGAGTGTATGGAATGGTTTGCAAGATTTGAAGAGTGATGGAGTAGATGTGAGAGTGCCCGATAGTGTGGATGATTTAAGGAAGGAGGTAATGAATGAAGTATGTAGGAAGCCTGAAAGCATTGGTATGGCAAAGGTGCGGAACTTCATGAAAGAATTGAGAGTGATGTGTATGTAAGGGGTCGCACCATTTCAGGAAGTGTTGATTGTAGTGAGTCGTTTGTATGGAGTGATTGTTTATGTGCACTTTGGTGGTGAGAGGCCGATTGTGTACAAGGATGAGAAGATGAAGGGTTTGAATCCTAATGTGGTACATCTGCAAGGTTTGAGCGGTGTGCACTACAATTGGGTGATTGAAAAGTTTTTCTATATAAGAGAGAAGAATGATTGTCTGGATGAAGATGAGTGTGTGGTGAGTGATGATATGGGAGTTGATGACAGTGTGGATGTCAGTGCTGATGTTGGTGAGCTTGTTCCTTCTGTGTATTGCGAACATGGTGGACCTGATATGATGGAAGCAAGAGTGAAAGTTGGTGAAAGGTTGTTCTGTGGTTTGATTGATACTGGAGCGCAAGTGTCTTTAGTGAATGAGAGGATTCTGAGTAAGTATGATGAGTTTAGATGTTGCGAGCATAAACCTGTGAAGTTACGGATAAGTGGATTAGGAAATGGCATGATAGTGGCATGGGAACAGGTTAGTCTGAAAGTGAGTTTGGGTAATGGTGTGAATGTGAAGCATGACTTTGTGATTCTGAAAGATGAGCAACTGCCGTGTTGTTTCTTGCTTGGTGTAGACTTTATGAGATTGAATGATTTATCTTTGGATGCTGATAAGGATTGTCTTATGAAAGGAGAATGTGAGGTGAAGTTGAATGAGTGTGCGAAGAATGTTGTCAAATTTTGTGGCATGATTGAGTTGGTCATGGATGATGAGAATGAGATTTTAAGTGATGATGATATTCTAGAGATGCAAGTGTTGTGTCCTTTTGTTAGTGAGTTGAAGAGGTGTGTAATGACGTGTGTTGATTTGAATCCGTGGCCAGAGTGTTTAAGTGATTTTAAAAGGTATGCTAAGGATTTTGTTGTTTGTATGGATGTTGTATATTTTGTGAGGCATGTGATGATATGTATGTACCTGTGAGGCATGTGATGATATGTATGTACCTGTGATGTCCTTAGTTGGTATGATTGGTCTGGTGAAGGTTGTGCATGATAATTATGGGCATATGGGCAAGTTTAAGCTGTGGGAGTGTATGAAGGAGCATGTGTTCCATCCGTTTCTGAGACCTGTTGTGAATGATGTTGCAACTATGTGTGAAAGGTGTCAGAAGCGAAACCACCGATGTTGAAAGTTGATGCGAAAGAACCATTTGAATTGGTAGTGATTGATTGTGTGTCTTTGCCATGTACGAGTGCTGGGAGATAAAAGGAGTGCGACTGTTGCGCGTGTGGTTGAGCAGTTGTTTTTTCCTATGTGTGTATGGAAGCCTAGAAGATGTCTCAGTGATAATGGGCCTGAATTTGTAGGAGAAGTGTTTGAGCAAATGTTGAGAGAGAATGGTGTGGAGCATGTGAGAACAACTCCATATGTACCATCTTCAAATGGATTGGTTGAACGTACTATAAGAACCTTGTGTGAGATGTTGAGAATGATGAGTATGACAGTGAATGACTGGGATGTATGTCTGGGGAGAGTGATGTGGGCATATAATTCAACTGTGCATAGTGCAACTGGAATGTCCCCATGTCAGTTTGTGATGAATTTTGAAAGGAAAGTAAAAGATAGATTTCGTTTGAGTGAAAGTGAGCAGAGTGTATGGCATGAGGCACATGAAAGGTTCTTCATTTGAATTGGGTGCGAAAGTATTGAAGGTGAAAGAAGTGAAGGGTAGGTTGAATGTGTCAAAGATGAGTGAGAAGTTTGATGGACCTTATAGAGTTGTGAGGGTTTGGGAAAATGGGGTGACGTATGTTTTGGAGAGTTTGAATGACGGTATGACTGAGAGAGTGCGGGCTCATCAGAGTCAGTTAAGGAAATGGAGAGAACCTCCTGACTACCTGGTGAGCCATCCGGTGTATGGACTGTGTAGAGAAAGAGGTAAAGTGCATGATGATGAGATTGAATGTGATAGAATGGATCTGTCTGGGAAAGAGCTAGTCTTAGTCTCGAGGAGTAGAAAGCGTACAAAGAAGGGTGAAAGGAAGAATGCAAGTACGAATGAAAGTAAGTCTGAGCAGAGTGTTTCTGGTATGGGGGATCTTGAAAGGGAGATTGAGTTTTTGCGTAAACAGGTGAGTGATTTGGCTGGTATAAGTAGACGAGTGAGTGAGCTGCCTGTGCCTGATTTTTCTGGTTTTGGGAACAGTATGAATGATAGTGTGTTTGGGCAGAATGAACCTAGTGTGGCTGATTTTTCGGGTTTTATGAATGGTAATAGTAGGGGTGAGTTTGATGTAGTGAATGATGAAGTGGCTGATTTTTCAGGTTTCTGGTGGGAACCAGTCGAAGGGGTTTCTGGTATGCCTGTTGAGAATACAGGGGATGTGAGTGACCTGTCTGTTTCGCAAGAATGTACCTTGAGTTGGATGAGAGCTGTGAGTGAGGAGCTGATGAATGGGGGTATGAAGAGTGAGGGTTCTGAACGGAAGAGTATGAAAGAATTCTGTCGTGAGATGGGAGAACTGGTAATGAGGGCTAAGAGTATGGTTGATGAGATGATAAATAGTGACGATGAGACTGACAGGACGACTGACGAACAACCCCGACTAATTGCTACGCGTAGCCAGGGACCAGTAGACGAGTGTGAATGGGTGCAGAAGGGTGCGATTGAGCATAAGTGGTACCGTGAAGAGTGATTGAAAGGGTTTAGTGAGTGGCTGGTCGAATGGCTTAAGGAAGGAGGGGTGTGGTGGGGCGAATGTGAGTGTGTGTAAAAGGGCCATTCTCCCACCCCTTTTCTCAGTACCCTCTCCCTCCCTCTGTAAGAATGTGTGTGAATGGGAATGGGTTTGTTTTATTTTTGTTTAATTCATGTATAAAATGATTACCATGTTTTTCTTTCTTTCCAGGCGTTATTCTGGAAAGATAATAGCTAATTTTGAAATATCACTATAATAAGATAGTTCTTTGTTTAAATTAACTTTTATCAAAGCGTCATATTCTGGAAAGAGGTAAGCTAGTCAATGTATTTTCAGGTAATGCCCACTTATTAGTTTCGCCATCCATGTATAAATAAATGGGTCACTGAAGGAGGATATATCTCTTCTTCAGAGAGTGGAAGTGTGGACTGGCAGCAAGAGGGGTTCTATAGAAGAGTGCTGAACCGCCATACCTGCCTTCATTGACAATCCTGCCTCCTTCTAGTTAACCAACTACCACCCACCTCCAGCAAGTCATAGCGCGTGTCCCCTTTTCGTTCGGTTGTGGTTGTGTTTTTTTTTGTTTTGTGTAGAATATATGTAAATTGTTGTATCCGCCCGTTATAAGATTCTCGTTTGGTATCGTTATTTTGATTGGGGAATTTAGCCTCATTTTGAAGTGTGCACACTTCCCTAGTAAATATAAAATTTTGTAAATATAAACTGTAACTATCATTGTATTTTTTTTGTAAGTAAAGGGACTGTATATACAATCCGTTTTATTCTCCCTCGATTTCTCACGTCCGGACAGTGTAGGAAGCGGGTTGGATCGATTATCGATTGGGATTAGAGATCAATTTTTGGCCCGCTACACTGTCTTTTTATAGTAAGGTGTATGAAGCAGCAGATAATGATGAAAACTATGATATTTTATACTTGGACTTTAGTAAGGCTTTTGATCGAGTGCCACACTTACGGCTTCTGAGCAAAGTTAAAGCACACGGGATTGATGGCAGTATATTTAGGTGGATTCAGTCATGGCTTGGTGACAGACAGCAAAGAGTTAGTATAGAAGGAGTTAAATCTGAGTGGGGGTGTGTTAGCAGTGGAGTTCCGCAAGGATCTGTTTTGGGTCCCTTGCTATTCTTAAATTATATTAATGATCTTGACATAGGTATAAGTAGTGACCTGAGTAAATTTGCTGATGATACTAAGCTAGGTAGGGCCATTAGGGCTGATTCTGATGCTGTTGTAATGCAGGAGGAATTGACCATTCTGTCCAATTGGGCTGAGAAATGGCAAATGAAGTTTAACATAGACAAATGTAGTGTACTTAGTATAGGTAGAAATAATCCACTGAATAGTTATAAATTAAATGGGAGAAATTTAGGGAGGACCGATTGTGAGAGGGACTTGGGTATTTTGGTAACTTCAGACCTTCTTCCTAGAAAGCAATGCCTAAATGCTAAGAATAAAGCTAATAGGATATTGGGATTCATTAGGAGGAGTGTAAGCAATAAGAGTGCTGAAGTCATTCTAAAACTGTATCTGGCGCTAGTTAGGCCTCATCTAGACTATGCAGTACAATTTTGGTCACCATATTATAGGAAGGATATTGATTTGCTTGAGTCTGTGCAGAGAAGGATGACAAAGATGATTGGTGGGCTAAGGAACTTACCTTATGGTGAAAGGCTCAGAAAACTAAATCTACATACATTGGAAAGGAGAAGAGTCAGAGGGGAATTGATTGAAGTCTTCAAATGGGTAAAAGGATATAATAAAGGAGATCTGGGTAAGGTTCTTATACTTAGTGAACATGACAGGACACGTAGCAATGGGTTTAAGCTTGATAAGTATAGGTTTAGGAAGGAGATTGGGAGGAATTGGTTTACAAATCGTGTGGTAGATGAATGGAATAGGCTCACTAGACATGTGATAGAAGCCTCCTCTCTGGGTAGTTTTAAGAATAGATTAGATAAATATATGAATGAAGCTGCTAGATGGGACTGACTTTTTTATGTACATATGTATATATTTTTCTAAGGAGTGGGGAGATTATTTTGCGGTTGCATGAATGGACATAATCCTCTGGATGCATTTTATGTATATTGTAGATTAGATCTGACGAACTCCTGTAAAGGGTGACAATGTTGATGACTTTTCTCTGGTAAGAAATCTTTTGTGTGTTGACTGGAACAGGAGCTGCCAAGTGTAGGCCATGAATGGTCTTTTGCAGTCTCCTTCTTTTCTTATGTTCTTAAATACTTCAATAAAGCAGGATGGAGTTGAGTCACTTTGGATAGATATTAGGTTCAGTAAAAATAGAATGGTGCATTTGGGAGCTTTTTACAGGCCACCTGGGCAGACTGATGATATAGATGAACTAATGATAAGGGAAATAAGTAAGGGATGTGAAACAGATGCAGTTATTATTGGGATCTTCAACTTAAACTCTGTGGACTGGGAAAATATGATAGGTAGGGATAGAACAAGTGGCAGGTTCATAGAATGCTTTGAGGAGTATGATCGTGTTATTAGGTCTTTGCGGGCGGGAAACTAGATACTAATAGTGGTCAGGGAATTATGAGAGGACATTATAGTACTGAAAGTAGAATGGACTTGGCAGATAACAGAAATAGGTTCCAAGGCGATAGAGGTGAGGTCATTCAAGTTTCAAGAGGTGCTTCAGGGATAGGGGGGTTAAATTGTTTCTATACAAATGCTCGTAGTCTTAGAAACAAGAAGGATGAGCTATTTAGTTATATTAGCAATGAGGATATAGATATATTATGCGTTACTGAATCATGGGTTAATGAAATAGAATTTAGTGACACTATAAGTGAATTTGATTTACAGGGCTATAATATGTACATTAGTCAAAGGACAGGTAGGATTGGTGGAGGAATAATTATCTATATAAAAAACAACATTGTTTCAAGTTTAAATACTTCAATAAAGCAGGATGGAGTTGAGTCACTTTGGATAGATATTAGGTTCAGTAAAAATAGAATGGTGCATTTGGTAGCTTTTTACAGGCCACCTGGGCAGACTGATGATATAGATGAACTAATGATAAGGGAAATAAGTAAGGGATGTGAAACAGATGCAGTTATTATTGGGGACTTCAACTTAAACTCTGTGGACTGGGAAAATATGATAGGTAGGGATAGAACAAGTGGCAGGTTCATAGAATGCTTTGAGGATAATTTTTTGAATCAATTTGTTAATGAGCCAACGAGGGGGGATAATATATTAGATTTAGTACTTTCTAACAGTGATCATTTAGTTCAAGAATTGACTGTTGGGGAAGCATTGGGAAATAGTGACCATCAGATAGTTCGTTTTAACTTGGGAATTGAGAAGGGTAAAATAACTGAGAATGCTGAAAAAGTTCCAAATTTTCATAAGGGAGATTATGTAAAACTCCGAAGCTTGCTAAATTTGGTAGACTGGGATATAGAATTCAGAGGTAAAAATGCTTATGGGATGTGGGATACTTTCAAGCATATAATAAATGTAGTCCAAGAACAATGTATCCCAATGAAGGCCATTAGGAACAAAAGTAGGAAACCATTATGGTGGAATCAGGAGATAGCTAGAAAAATTTCAGAGAAGAAAAGGGCATATAAAAAAATACAGGTAGAAAATAATATTCAAAATTTAAGTGATTATAGAATGGCTAGGAATGAGTTAAATAAGATTATAAGGAAGAACAAAAGGGTGTCAGAAATTAAATTAGCTCAGGATAGCAACAAAGATTCTAGAAAGTTCTTTAGTTACTATAAAATTAATAACAAGTCTGGCAGAGTTAAAATAGGACCTATCAAATATGAAGGGTTTGTGAGAGAAACTGATGAGGAAATAGTTGAGGTACTAAATGGTCATTTTGCATCAGTATTTACAAAAGAGAAACTAAATAGTCCTATGTATAGTACTCATAGGTCAGGAAAAGAGGTGTTTACTAACATTTGTGTGGATCGGAGGATGATAAAAGGACTAATAGGTGATTTAGATACTACCAAGGCCTCCGGCCCTGATAATATTCATTCTAGGATACTTAAAGAAGGGGTAGAAAGTATCTCAATAGCTCTGGACAAGTTATATACTAGGTCATTGGAATATGGAGAAATACCCGATGATTGGAAGAGAGCGAATGTAGTCCCCATTTTCAAGAAGGGTAGTAAAGAGGATCCAAATAACTTTAGACCGGTTAGCCTAACTCCTGTAGTCTGTAAAATTCTTGAGAAAATAGTTAAAAAAGGGATTTGCCAACATCTAGAGAGGGAGGGGTTAATCAGCGATGCTCAGCATGGGTTTAGATCAGGTAGATCATGTTTGACTAACTTACTAGACTTTCTGGAGTTTGTAACAGATCAAGTAGATAAGGGAGAGAATGTAGATATAATTTACTTAGATTTTAGTAAAGCATTTGATAAGGTACCACACAGGAGACTAGTTCATAAATTAAAAATGATTGGGATATGTGGGGGTGTTTCAAATTGGATAGCTGAGTGGCTGAAAGACAGGAAGCAAAGGGTAGTGCTAAATGGTGTAAAGTCAGAGTGGAGGGATGTCATCAGTGGGGTTCCTCAGGGATCAGTTCTCGGTCCATTATTATTTGTCATCTATATAAACGATCTTGGGGAGGCAGTTAATAATAAAGTGTCAATTTTTGCGGATGATACCAAATTAGCAGCTGTAGTTAAAGATATTGATGATAATTTTAAAGTGCAGGGGGACTTAAATAAATTGTTATCCTGGGCACATAAATGGCAAATGACTTTCAACCTTGATAAGTGCAAAGTTATTAACATGGGAAAAGATAATAGAGAATTTAACTATGAAATGGATGGGCATTGGCTGAGCTCAGTAGAGGATGAGAAAGATCTAGGAGTAGTAATAGATAAGTCATTAAGGTTTTCTAAGCAGTGTATTGAAGCAAGAAATAGGGCAAATAGAGTGCTGGGTTTTATTAAGAGAAATGTCAGTTACAAAAGTAAGGAGGTTATTCTTAAATTCTATAACTCTTATGTTAGGCCACATCTAGAGTACTGTATACAGGCATGGTCCCCACATTTTAGACACGATATTAACCTTCTTGAGTCAGTGCAACGGAGGGCAACAAAGATTATTCCTTCCCTGAGGCACCTTGAATATGAAGATAGACTGAGGGTATTAAATATGTTCTCGTTCGAAAGGAGGTGTGTGAGAGGGGATATGATTGAGCTGTTTAAAATTTTTTCCGGGATAGATAAATTGGATGTTAGCAAGTTTTTTGAGTTAGATGATGGAAATCGGACTAGAGGTCACCACTTGAAAATTAAAAAGCAAGGGTGTAGGTTGGATTTAAGAAAATATTTTTTCACCAATAGAGTGGTAGACTTCTGGAACAAATTGCCGCAGAGGGTAGTAGGTAGTCCAAATCTAAATGTATTTAAGAGTAGGTTGGATGAGTTTATGGGAAGGGAAGGTTGTGATGGTTCCTAAGTTTTGTATATATTAATATTGTTTGTATATATCTATAGCTGCATGATTTAGTTCTTGACAAGCCTTGATTGGTGATACCCTTGTTTCTGGATGTAGTTTTCCTGGGAGTTTGGGTGCCTTGAAAAAGAGGCCGCTTGACTCGGATGACCTATGATGAGCCCTTGTGGCTTTTGTCATCCGTTATATTATATTGTGGGGGACTTTGATTTTGTCTTCCCCTGGTGATGGTGCTTTTTGTGGGTGGGTTTTGACGGAGGCGGATGACCTTTGATAGGCCCTTGTGGCTTTTGTCATCCGTGTAATTATGTTATGTTATGTTATAATTTTTTTAATCAATTTGTTAATGAGCCAACAAGGGGGGACAATATATTAGATTTAGTACTTTCTAACAGTAATCATTTAGTTAAAGAATTGACTGTTGGGGAAGCATTGGGAAATAGTGACCATCAGATAGTTCGTTTTAACTTGGAAATTAAGAAGGGTAAAATAACCGAGAATGCTGTAAAAGTTCAAAATTTTCATAAGGGAGATTATGTAAAACTTTGAAGCTTACTAAATTTGGTAGACTGGGATGTAGAATTCAGAGGTGAAAATGCTTATGGGATGTGGGATACTTTCAAGCATATAATAAATGTAGTCCAAGAACAATGTATCCCAATGAAGGCTATTAGGAACAAAAGTAGGAAACCATTATGGTGGAATCAGGAGATAGCTAGAAAAATTTCAGAGAAGAAAAGGGCATATAAAAAATTACAGGTAGAAAATAATATTAAAAATTTAAGTGATTATAGAATGGCTTTTAATTCGCACTAATTTATGAATATCCAAAAAGGTGTTTAATTTATCTTTATCAGAAACTAGGGTTAATAATTCCGCAATAGACGATGGACAAAGTTCACAATTCGATGATCATTTTCAAACTGCGTAAAAGGGGAATGTTTGACACTCAAACTACTAAAAAACAAGTAGTTCCTTGAAATGATCTAGCTAATTACATTTAAATGTATAAAAGAAGGTAATAAAAATAGTAAAATGGGGAAAAATATATTGACAAATAAAAATGACTCCGAATGAGAATAATAAAAAGCTATTAAGTGGGAAAAAAATTGAAATCAAGCATTTCTGACATCACAAAACGATTAAAGACGCTGACATGATGTAGTTAAAGCATTCACCTCTGTAAACGTCAGAACATTATAACAATTAGGATTATATACTGGGGGGCTGTGCCCCCCCCCCAATTTAATGAAACTCAGGATATTCATAGTGTGGTCCCCTCTTGTGTTTACCCCCACACGAGCCATCCCCTTAAATGTACTCCAAAAACGTGAAACATTTTGGAATACAGACGAAAATAGTACGTTTTATCGGTTGGGCCGCTCGTCTACATATTTACCGAAAACTCAAACGTGCATGAATATTCAAACACGGGTGAACGATAATATTTACACAAAAATAATTTTTCCGGCCTGGCCGCTCATCTACATGTTTACCATAATTTTGGTAATACTTCCGCATATCTCTTATGACGTCAGGCGGTAGCGTCAGATGTGAGCATCACTGCGTTATATTTTTTTGTTGTTTTGGGATTTGTAACTTTTAGTCTATTATTTACTAAATATCTGTGCTCTGGATGTAGTTTTCCTGGGAGTTTGGGTGCCTTGAAAAAGAGGCCGCTTGACTCGGATGACCTATGATGAGCCCTTGTGGCTTTTGTCATCCGTTATATTATATTGTGGGGGACTTTGATTTTGTCTTCCCCTGGTGATGGTGCTTTTTGTGGGTGGGTTTTGACGGAGGCGGATGACCTTTGATAGGCCCTTGTGGCTTTTGTCATCCGTGTAATTATGTTATGTAAGGTTTCTTGATGTCTTTTATTGTTTTGTTTTCGTATTGTTTGTTTATGCGAATGATAACAGCTTCTTACTGGCAACATCGTAGCTTATAAATAGGACCCGTTTTGCAAATGTTTTTCTTTCGTTATTGTTATTCGAATTCGGCTTTACTTTGTATAATCGCGAAAAACTTTTAGATTATCTAGAGGCGATAAACTAATCAAGAAACCTATAAAAGAATTGTTTGTTATAAGGTTAGGTTTTTCTGCCAGTAAAAAGCTGTTGGGGAGAAACCCCCCCCAGTAAATTCAAGGGGACTGCTCGTGGGGGAGATATCACTGCAGGGGGACCCCCCTGCGATGATCCTTAGTTTCAATCAATTGGGGGGAGGCGCAGCCCCCCAGTATATACTCATATACAAAAAATATTAAGCCGATATTGTTCACATCTGACGCTACCGTCTGATGTCATAAGAGATGCTGTAGCCCAAAATTGTAGCCGACTAACAGCGCCATCTACCGTGCGCCCCGAATCTGAAGTGTTACCATAATTTTTTCCGGCCGGGCCATTTGTCTACATGTTTACCAATTATTTAACCAAATCATGTCAGTGCCTTTAATCATTTTGCAAATTATAATGGGGGTGGGGGTGGGGTCTGACATCAGACCACTAAACGCACATGAATATTCCGGTAGGGATGAACAAAAATATTTACCAAAAAAACACTTTTCCAGCTGAGTCACTAATCTACATATTTACCGAATGAAATATAAACACACAAAAATCCACTTTTGGGGCCGCGTCACTATTCTAAATATTTAGCTTATAAAAAAAACTTGCAAATATATCACAAACAAGCATAAAATAGGGTAAATATATAGATTATCGGCGCAAACAATGGGACGTACTATTTCGTCCGTGTTACAAAATGTTTCACATTTTTGGAGTACATTTAAGTTGATGGCTCGTGTGGGGGTAAACACAATGGGGGAACTACACTACAATGATCCTGAGTTTCATTAAATTGGGGGGGGGGGGTCTGGGTGGCACAGCCCCCCCAGTATATAATCCTAATTGTTTATAAAATAATAATTCAAAAAGGACTCAAAACACGCATGAATATTCCGACACGAGTGAACGATAATATTTACACACAAATTTTTTTTCCACCCATGCCGCTAATCTACATATTTACCTAAAATAGAACTTGGCATACTTACAGTTTCACCGATTCAAAGCAAAGTCTTGCGCGAAAAAAAATGAAATAGGGCGAATTCAAAGGATAATCACTTGAGTGATATTCAAGTATAGTCAAATAAACTTCCAGTTTAAAATTTATACATGGCCAATTTTGCTTATATAACACGAATTTAATTTTAGCATTGTGAAATTGCACAGGCCCAACACCGCTAAATCACACAGCCACATATTTTATTCACTAAAAAAGTGCCGCATGTAGGGAAAAAAAATAGTGGTTAATTTAATATACGAGTATTTTGTGGGGAAATCATGTCTTTTTATAGCAAGTGAATGAAACGAAGTAGATGCCGTTAGGCTAGCTAGCCCTACTTTGTTTATTTACCATAGCGGTGGGAGAGACATCGAACAGAAGATTGAAATGCGCAAGATAATGGGCGTAAGATTCATATGGCAATCATTAAACTAATATTCCCATATAGAATATTGAATGCTTAAAATTAGCAAACAAAATGGAGTCATTTTATGTCTTCGCGGCCATATTTTTCCAAAGATCTTTAGGTGATAATGATGCAAGTGCGGGAGGAAAACTGGACGGAAGTATCATATCTCAAAACCTTGCTATATATTTGAATTTGATTAAATGATTTCTTTTTAAACTTATTATTGCATTCTTTTCATAATCCCATGCAATTCATAGATATATGGTGCTTGTTCACCATAAATAATCGGTCCATTTAGTTTATCAGACTGAGAGTATTATTATACCAGTGGATTGACTATTTTTATAATCTATTTCCTCATGGTCCGTTTATCATTTAATATGCTAATTGATTATTAAAATCTTTCCATATTCTTGAGTAAATTAAAAAAAAGCGCAGTAAGCATTGTATCTCGAGAGAAATTAGATTATAATTTTAGGGATTTATCTTAACATAAATTTCCAAATCACAGGAACCACTAGGGCAAATCAAGGCTCCTTCGAGTCAATTAATCGCCTTGTAGCCGCCAAAGCAAACAGTCGTCTCGGTATCATCAAGAGAAACTTGACTGTGCTCAGCGGGGACATCCTGATGCCTCTCTACCTCTCCCTGGTCTGCCCGATTCTGGACTATGGAGCTTGTAGTAATTATAATAGAGCGTCAATACCTTTTTCTAGTCTTCATTCAACTAACAAAACATCAATACAGTCTGAAAATAAAAGAGAAACAATATAAGTAAACATACCCATTCTAATCAGGTTAAGCAAACAAAGTAATTTAGTGTAACACATTAGGCAATTATACATATAAGGTTACATGAAGCTTATATCACCACATTCTCCCCTCCCTTGAAGAATCATTGTTCCATATAGCGAAGAGGCTTGTGACGTTCCCGCGTAGATCGGCGCAGTTGTTCCGGGCCAGCATTCGCAGGGGTGGAGGGTTCATCACTACTTTGGAGATTAGCTGGAGCACCAGACCGTTCCCACGTAAATCGGCGCAGTTGTTCCAGGCCAGCATTCGCAGGGGTGGAGGGTTCATCCCTACGTTGAAGATTAGCTCGAGCACCGGATGCCCGGGCCGGGAGAGAATCCACCTGTATATCTCCTTCCTTGATGAATATATTCTGCTCACCTGCAGCATTGTAAGAATTCAACTCAGATGAATCGACAGTAAGTACCGGAAGAATCCTCACCAAACCAGCCTCTGTAGAAGGATCGACGTTGAGATCCTCTTGCCTCTCATATAATGATACGTTACCAGTCGGAGCCAAGTCATGCACTGATATCGTTGATTCGCGAATTGTGGGTTTGCCTCTAAAAACTGAACCTCATCAACGAGGGGTTCATATTTACTGGCGCGAACGTGACGTCATAGTAAGACGGGTCCAAGAACAGATAACCAAGTTGGCAACCAATGGCTACTGGGAGATCGATGCTGGTACTAGAAGAGCCTATCATGTGGTGTAGCATTGGTAGCTGTGCAGAGATATAATAGAATGAAGGGCGTCAGGCAGCACTGTTTTCCATTGACATTCTTGAAGGTTCTTGGATGCCAGAGCAAGGGTTATGTGCTCCCAGATTATAGCATTATACCTCTCACACTGCCCATTCCTTCGAGGATTATAAGGTGTCGTTCGAATAGTAGCGATGCCTAGATTGTGCAAGAATTCACGTAAATCCTTGGCCATAAACGAGAATCTGCGATCAGAATGCAGGTAGGAAGGCATACCAAATATCGCAAAAATCTGATTTAGACAATGAATTATAGTACTAGTAGTCATGTTCTGACAGGCAAATGCAAACGGAAAACGAGAATACTCATCCACCACCGAGAGCATATAGCGGTTTCTGGAGTTCGAGGGTAGAGGCCCCTTGAAGTCCAAACTAGGACGTTCAAAGGGCTGCGTGGCCTTGATAAGGGGAGTTTGGTGCGGTTTGAAGAACCGAGACTTCAATCGGACGCAGTCAAGGCATTCAGAGCACACCATCCTCACATCTTCCATGGAATAAGAAAAATTTCTCCCTCTGACAAAATGAGCAAGTCTTGTTGCACCAGGATGGCAAACTCGAGCGTGGAGCTCAGATAATTTCTCTTTACCGACAGTAGCTCCACAGTAAGCACGTGAGAGAGCGTATGCAGGAATGTTGTATTTACCAGGACGGTACACGATGTCATAATTGTAGCACCCCAACTCGATCCTCCATCGTTGAATTTTATTATTCTTGATCTTTCCAATTCGTACGGAACTTAAAGCTGACATCCTGTTGGTCCGTAACTAGGTGAAACGACGTCCTGTCAAGTAATGGGACCACCTCTTTACAGATTCCACAATTACACATACCTCCTTTTCTACTGCAGAGTGTTTGCCTTCAGTAGGTGTGAGGGTGAGAGAGAAAAGGGCAACTGGACGGCCTAGATGATTCAGAGTAGCAGCAATGGCTGTATCGGAGGCATCAGTCTCAACTACCAAAGGAATAGTTTTATCAATCGAGTGCACAACAGCCTTCCCAATCTCTTCTTTGAGATCATCGATGGCTTTCAGGGCCTCTGGACTCAGAGAGAAAGTGTGGGTGGCAACAAGAGGTCTGATCTTGTCAGAGAATCGAAAAACCCACTGCGAATAATAGGAAAACATACTATAACACAGTCTTTAGGCATCAGTAATTCTTTTAATGGACGTAAGCGTTCAGAATCTGGTTTGAGAGAGCCGTGGGTTATTGTGTAACCAAGAAAATATATTGATTTTTTTTAAATGACAGAATTAGTCTCGTTGAAGGTAAGGTTGTGGAACCGAGCAGCCTCTTGAAACTTCGCCAGGTTCTCATCGTGCTCCAGCTGGGTTTTCCCTGCCACGAAAATATTGTCCACATAAGCATAAGTTCCATGCAGATCGTGTTGCTTGATGATGTTGTTAATAGTCCTTTGGAACAAAGCAACGCCGTTCGTAACCTCGAATGGCACTCTGCAAAATTGATATAGCTTATCATTCGCTTCAAAAGCAGTATATGGTTGGTCCTCTTCCCGTATAAGTATCTGGTGATAAGCACCTTTCAGGTCCAATGAACTTTAGTACTTGTAATGAGACAATTCCGTGACAAGGTCGTCTATTCTTGAAAGAGGGTACGCATCAAAACGAGTAAATCTATTAATGGTCTGTCCATAGTCAACAACTAATCTCTTTCGGTGGCGCTCATTCGACATAACAAGATGCAGCATCTTGTTAATTTCAGACCTTATGAACTTCTTATCATCATCTCCAAACCTCCGAGATTTTGTTACAACAGGTTTGCAAAGAGGACAAGACTTGAACAGAGACGAGGTGTATCCAACAAAGCAGACAGTGCACTACAAATGGCAGGGTTGGAGATATTTAGATCTTTCTTGGATCCGCTAAAGTCCACAGTAACACTAGAGTACTGACTCATAAAGTTTGACCAAGAATGACATCACAGCACAAGTCTGGCAGCACAGAAAGCCTTGTATTGTAGTAGCACTCACCCTTTAAATTGATGTCAACCGTGCAGCGTCCCTCTACAGGAGACGTGAGTCATGAAGAGGCCATATATACGCTTCCAGTCACTGGAACAACCTTCATCTTGTGCTTCTGGGCATAGCTATGTGAGATGAAAGATTCATGGCTCCCTGTGTCGATATGAGCGGTCGCTTCATTATTACCAACCAAAACATACAGAGTAGCTCGCCGTAGTAGTCCCGGGGAAGAAGCAGAGATTACGGCCAGTGTATAAGACTGAGTGAATGCAGAAGTAGAAATGTAGTAGACCGGCAAACCTTAGCAAAGTGCTCCTGCTTATTACCCTTATGACAAGTGACGTTTTTTGCAGGTCACTGTCCTCGATTGTGACGGAGACCACCACAAAAATAGCATTGGACTTTAAATTGGCAGCAATACAGGTCCTTTCAGCAGAATAAGCAATTTCAGATGTTGCAGCAGCACAGGTCCCATCATCGGTGCGAGCAGGCTCGGAAGTCGCAGCAGCACTTACACCAGAGACAGTAAAGCGAGAATAAGACTCTGAGGTCTTCTGAGCAACATCAAGTGACCTGGCTTGATCAACAGCCGTACTTAAGTCCAAAGTTTTGTTTTCAAGCAATTGTTGCCTGATTGTATGAGAGAGCAAGCCATTGATAGAAGAATCCCGTATGTAGTCATCCCGATTCTGTGAAGCAGTAGCAGCCTTGAAGTTACAATCCTTGCTGAGCACCTGAAGCTCTTGTAGATACTCATCTATTGTCTCCCCTTCATGCTGCCTACGTGTAGCCAATAAATGTCTCGTGAACACTTCATTTTGGGGCTTTACATATAGGTCTTTGAGAAGATCTATAGCTGAATCATGGGTAGTACACTCTGCAATGTAACCATATACGGTTGGAGAGAAAAAGAATTGATCAATGTATCCAGCTTGTTAGGATTAAGGCTTGAGATGGATTCCAGGAATGCAGAGAAAGTACGATTCCAGTGATTCCATTCCATTCTTGTGCAGCAGTAGGCGAGTTGGGGGATACATCCAGGTGTTCAGGTTTCAGGAATTTATCCATCTTTAGATCAGACGCAGCTTGTTTTTATTTTTATGAAGCTATGATACGGCTCTCACTATTTATTTAAAGCACCAGTATAGCCTTTGGATCGGCACTGGCGGGATTTTTAGTTGAATAAATTTTTGGTAATCATAATAAAGCGTCAATACCTGCTCTCTCTATTTGTTGCATGACATCCGGTCACTAGAGAGACTCCAGAGAAAAACAACCAAGTTAGTCCAGGAACTATTTCATCTGCCCTATGAGGAGAAGTGAAAATATCTTGGACTGCAGACATTGGAAAACAGGAGAACGAGAGGACCTGATAGAGACCTACAAGCTGATCTACTGTTTCGAGCACATCCCCTATACCAATTTTTTCCCACTGAACACCAACAACTTGAGGGGGCCAATCCCCGAAGCAAGCAAAACCAGATCATTGGAGGACAACCTTAAAGGAAACATGTTTGCAATTAGAGTAATTGACAACTAGAATGTACTCCCAGAGAGTGTAGTAACTGCCCCAACAATATCCACATTCAAAGCACGTTATGGCAGACACCTTGGTATGATTAACTAAGATGCTGGCTAACTAGTCCAAAAGGTGGGGATAGTACAAGAAGTCCTCTTCTTAATTCCCCACTATCTATCCATCGGTAAGCTCCCAACATCGCTATTTGGAGCTGGTGATTGAAGAAAAGCTGAGTGGAGTGCTCGCGATGTCAGATGAGTCAAACTTACTGGAGAAAGTTTATATTAGTTGCAAAGAAATAAGCAGGAGGACAATATGAAGATAAATTGATTTACTCATTTTAACTGTTTGGTGTGTCGCGGCTTATTAAGGAAATACCTAATTTATGCATTTTCTTGACCACTCATTGGATTTTGTCTAGTTTTGTAGACATAAGGAACCTACCGTATTTAACATAACAAATAACATAATTTAACGATTGATAAAAGCCACAAGGGCTTAACAGAGGTCATCGAATCAATCAAAGAGTTCTGAAAGAATCACCTATCATCCCGAAATACATCAAAAACGCTTCTTCTTTACCAATCAAAGCTTGTCAAAACTAAAGCATGTAGCTACAATATATACATCAATATCAAAATATGTACCTTTTTGACCCAACATATAACTCAAAACTCCCAATGATCTGTGGCTCCCAGAGTGCAAGGAAAGTAGGCATGTGACACCCATAGTACAGGAGAGATAGGCCTTCTGAGGAACCCCCCAAAATGGGTGGTGCTCAATGGATCTATGAAATCCTAAAACTGAACAAACACATTAACTAATTAGGTAATAGGACATATAATAAGTAATAAACCATTGTAAAAATAGAAATACTTATATCATAACTGTCCATTTATAAGGAATGCATAAGAAAGGCAAGCAAATAACTGGTTCCCACGCAGCTACACCACACATACACACACATATACATACACAAAGGAGCAGCTGCGGGACGGAAAAATACCGACGCTTGATAATTAAGGAAGCCAAGCAAATACAGAGTCGAGTTTTCGTGAAGGAGCTAAAGGAAAAATAAACAGTCATCTATTGATAGGATCTGCCAGCCAGGTCTAAGAATGGGCATAGATACTCGAAGAGCGCACACACCTCTGAACTCTGCCCAACGGTCAGCGAGAAGCTAACAAGTGAGTTTCCTATCGTTAGCTCCGCCTCGCGCCTTGAGAATAGAAAAGAGGAGGATATTGTGGGCAGTCAAGGGGAGATTAGTTAAATCATTCAGACGGTTAGACTCAAGTAAAGACACCTGCCTCGTCCGTTTAGTATTATTGGCATCACGGGTCCGCCCCTCGCTCCTAAGTCCTGTCAACTTGCCTTAGCTACCCAACATTAGTAAAACTCACATACCACTGAACATAACTCGATTTACTTTGCTACGCCTAATAAGGTAGACACTTTTTCAAGAATAAACACCTATTTATCGTCGCTTTCCCTTTGAGTCCTTTCCTTTAACCCTTAGGTAACCAAGGCACCTTTTGGAACTCAGCCTAGAAGCAGAATCTACGTAAGCCTTTGGAGTCAGAGCAAATTCGACGGAGGAATCAAAATATAGTCACCTGTCACGCCAACCGAAATACAGACCACCGACGGCCTCCTTTTACCTCTTAAAACCACGTTAACTTTTAAAACATTTTACCTCCCACCCATAAACCTTTCTCTGTGTATCAATTTATTTAACCTACCATTGAACTCATTTAAGCTTAGATTACTCACAAACTACTAAGGTAATTTATTCCAGAATTTCTACCACTCTATTGGTGAAAAAACATTTTCGGAAATCTGACCCAAACAGTTGTTTTTCAATCTTCAAGTGATGACCCATGGTCCTATTATTGCCCTACAGATCCAAGAAATGGCTAATATCTAATTTGTCTATTCCAGAAAAACAATTAAAAAGCTCAATGATATTCATTCCATCTCACACACCTTTCAAAGGAGAACATATTTTTCAAACTTCAATTTGAAATTAATTTATAATAAAAAGAGATATGATGTTGGATTTATTTTTATATTTACGGGCCATAAGTGAAAAGTGGATAACCCCTGAATGGTACCAAGCTCCAAGAACCACAAAATTTTTAGCTAAGCACAAAATGTGAGTCCATTTGTTATTAGTATAAGAAAAAAATATTTAACAGAGTAGGCAGTTAACAAAATATTTCCTCTCTATCCCTTTATTTCTATCCTTCCCTTTCTCGGTCCCTCCATTTCTCTTAACCTCTCTCCCTCCAATTAGTTCCCCTCTTCTCCTCCATTTCTCTTTATATCGCTCCATTTCTCCGCCCCTCCATCTCCATCCCTCCCATGCTCTCCCTCTCCCTCTTATTCCCCTTTCTCACCCCTTTCTCTCCCCTATCTCCCCCCCTCTCTCTCTCTCCATTTTCTTTTAACTCGTCTCTCTCTTTCCAAGAAGAAGACCCGGTTAATGAAGTTAAAGTTGGTGACACTTTCAGTAATAGCGATCATCATCAAAGAACTTTCTGCAATCATTTTAAACTACGCACAATCTTTATAAAATACCTAATAGGAAAATTTCGCAAACATAGAACAATATTTAGCGAACGAAATGGATCTTTCTGACAAATATTACCAACATAAACACCTCGTGGGAACTATTGACTAATTATTTACTTAATCCGCTGCAAAAATGAATACCAGTGAGTAATAAACTTCCAATAGATAATGATAAAACCAATTTATGTACCAATAAAAACAGCTCACGACAAATTTAAATACACAAATAATAAGGATGAACGAAAATTTTCTTAGGCTTCGGCGCAAAGCCCCCGCCCCCAATAATTAATGAAAGTAAAAAGGCCATGGAAAAACACATATTGAATCAAAGTTAGACAAACCCTAAATAATCGTATAGCTATATCAGAAAAAAGAGTAGCAACATCAACTTTTAGGCCATTAGTGGAAGAGAACGGAGATTTTATAAACGATGAAGAAGTGATGAGTAACAGACACCCTTAATACATTATTTGCACCAGTATTCACTGCAAACTACCTAAGTATTGGCCCTTCGCCAAGCCAATGAGATGATTCATTCACTCTACAAAATATTACCGTAAGTGAAAACTATGTGCTAAAATTTGGGGAGAACTTAACACAACAAATTAGTAGGGCCGAACACTATTTCATCAAGATTTCTAAGAGAAGCTAAGAATGAGCTTTTCAAACGTCTTACACGGCCCTTCAATATATCCTTCAAGACGGGGAATATGCCTGAGAAGTGGAAGCTCGCTAATCTAACACCAATATTTAAAAAAGGGTAGCAAATCTATACCTGACAACTATCGTCCAATCAGCTTAACCTCAGCTGTGTGCAAAATTCTCGAAACACTTATATAAGTGTTCCAAGAATTTTTCATAATACCATGAACTATTTGGAGGCAAGCAACATTCTTAAAGATACCTAGCATGGCTTCCGTAATAAATGTTCCTGCCTCAAAAACCTTTTAGGCTTCTTCCACAAAATCCCCAACCTATTCTATGAAAGTAAAGCCGTTGATATCATATACTTTGATTTCTAGAAGGCAGTTTGACAAAGTTCATTACAAACATCTAATTATAAAATTACAATCACACAGAATACAGGACGATATATCAAGATGGATTAAGAATTGGATCAGCAAAAGAACGCAAAGAGTAGTCATAAATGGTAAGGCGTCTAAATGGCTCAATGTAAATAGCAGGGTTCCCCAGGGCTCAATTTTAGGGTTTGTTCTCTTTTTAATCTACGTTAACGTTATTAAAGAAGTCCGACATGCACACTCTCAAAGTATGCGGATTATACAAAAATCGCCAATGCTGTAAACTCGCATTAGAATATAGAAGATATGCAATATAATTTAGACAAAGTTATTACTTTGAACCCAAACTTGGTAAATATACTTCAACGCGGATAAGTGTAAAGTACTCCACATAGGAAATCAAAATAAAATACATCACATTCAATGAAGGGAACATGATAGAAAAGCGTATACAGGGAAAAAGAGTTAGGAGTAACAGTAATGAGTAACCCAAAACATAGTCAATATTGCACAAACGTTACCAAGAAGACGAACAAAGTAATTGGCTTCCTAGGCAGGTCATTTGAGCACAAACTGAAAGAAGTAATACTTAATCTCTACAAATCTTTAGTCCGGCCTCTTCTGAAACACTGAATTCAAGCCTGGTGCCGATACTCCAAAATATTAAACAAGCTGGAAGGGATTCAACGTCGAGTTAATAAAACCATACCTAGTCTAAGCAACAAGCCATACGAGGGTTGCTTTAAGGAATTGAATCTCTTCCCATTAGCCCAGCGTAGTCTAAGAGGTGACCTAATTCAAGTATTTAAAATCATCAAAAGCATAGTTACCTGTAACAAGTACTTTATAATTGACCGATCGAAGTAAACAAAGGCAATGGTTGTAAAATTAAAGGTAAACCATTAAATTTCGCACGACTCTAAAAATTTGTTCTTCAACCGAATTGCTAACTTATGGAATGGTCTCACCAAGAATGAATACGTTTATAGGGGAGTTACAAGGAAATCAAGTACCTTAAAAGACCCTTAGGTCCATGCTGTTGAAGGTACTTTGGAACTTTCTATCCTAATATATACACACAAAAATAACTATGAGCTGGAGACAAATGAACAGTATAGTTGAAGGCTCTCCCCGCACCCCTCTCCCACCCACCACGCGGGTACGGAAAATTGAAACGATACCTGGTTCAGTTGAAATATAAAGCTCAACCAGGAATTTTGACAGTAAAGCTTTTTAAACCTACCCGGTTAAACATTAATAATATCAAAATTATCATTAAACACAACATTGATATAAAAAATTATTATCATCCAGGTTCTTTACAGAATATTTATTTTACGTTTTGATCTTTGAAATCTCGTCATTTAATTTTTATACACCTAATCTATATTTTCATTATACTTATTTCTATTTATATAAATATTAATTAATTATATTTCCAATTTAATAGCTGAGTGTATGTATGATTGTGTCTAGTTTTTTCTTAAAAGTATCAATAGGTTTGCTAGATATTACATCTCTTGGCAGCTTATTCCAAAGGTTAACAATTTTATATGAAAAGAAGTTACCAGTTAGATTTTTTTAAAAACACAACGGTACTAGTTTCATCTCGTTGTTCCTTGTCTCATTGTCATTTAACTTGAACCATCAGATAAGCGAACATCAATGAACAAGGCAACGAAGTTTAGTAAATTTAGCTTAGTTAGTGTCTGCCTGCAACTTCGTAAGGATCGAATAGTCTGTCGTTGCTTTTTCCTTTGTATTCCTTTGTATATTATATCTCTATCTCTCTCTCACGCTTTTTCTATCTCTATCTTTCTCTCGCTCTCTCTCTCTTTGTTTCTTTTTCTTTTTCTCCTTTTCGTTTTCTCTCTCTTGTTCTTTCTTTTTTCTCTCTCTTTCTCTCTTTCACTCTCACCCACTCTCTCTCTCTCTCACTCACCTCCCCTATCTTACTGCTCACTCTCTCATCTCTCTCTTTTACTCTTTTATTTTCTTTTTCTTTTCCCTTTTCTTTATCTGTTTTCTCTCTTTCTTTCTTTCTCACTTTATCTCTCTTTAACTTTCTGAATGTTTGGCCACTTTATTCGACATCACGAACGGTGACATGATATGACCAATTAAATTTGCATCCGTCTATGTCCTCTCATACACCACACCCACTTCAAAACTTCCACTTTACCTCCCCTCCATTTTCTTATGTTTCCAATACATGACATTCATAGAAAGACCCTCCCCCCCTAAATTTCTTTCTTAATTTGAAAAAATAGATCTTATGGGAATTTACACTGGAATTTATTAGTAATAGTATGTCTGTCTTTCTCTATCTCTTTCTCCCTTCCTAGTACTAATAATAGTACTCATTTTAATGCTACTGATACCACTAGTGAAAGTATATTTATTATAACTGGTACCTCTTCTACTATCACCACTGCTATTAGTAGGAGTATTAGTGCTATTATTCGTCTTACCAGTGATACTACTTGTATAAGCAGTGATTATACTAGAATAGATATGTGACGAGAGGTATAACAAATCAGTATAAAATGGCCCTTCGGCATCAACTATAAAAATCTCTCGCGTTCGCTCACATCTCTTACTCTTCAGGTTAGAGAGTTTTTGCATACCATTCATTACTTTCTTCAGGCCACATTCAGGGCGATAGGATCTGTTTTTAGAGCACTTAAATTACGAAGTATTTTCCCTAATAATTAAGATACATAACAAAAGAACTCAGAGTGTTTACCAGTGCACAATAATCACTGATTCATAAAAAACAGTGTGTTACGTGGCTACATATTTATTGATACTTATATCTATCATAGGTCATTGTATAAGACAATGAGTGGAAGAGAGAGAGAGTAAAAAGTAACCACTTTTTTAGATTATGGCCGTTCTCGACCGGAGCCTACTTTCTACTTGGTGGTGCCGGTGATATCGGAGCTCAGTTTTATTTTAAGGCCTTAGATTTTTTTTATTGTCGCTATCCTTCCTGTCCCAGTTGCGCTCTTTCTCTTCTTCATTCAATAAACGCATTATAATTTATCAAAAAACATCTCTATTTCAGTATATCTACCAAGAAAAACTAATAACATACATTAAAATAAATAGCCTAATAATTAGTAAATTCCACACTCCCAATTGAATTATCACATACTTACAGTCTACTACAGGACGCCACTTTTTATCGATATATTTGCCCCTTCGCACAAGAGAAGGGGCTTCTAAGGCCCCTCTTTAGGGCGTACGTACTGAGAAACTTGCACAAAATAGACAATTCGTTTTTATAATGAGAACAAAAATAATTTTTTTCAAAAACTATTATTCACTCCCAGTTTCTCATTAAACGATGATTCATCTTCACAATTCTTTCCCATTTTTCAGACGCGAAAAATTCAATTCTAAGCACGTGTTAATGCACATAATTACCAAATGATCCCCATTTAGCTAATCACATAAATAGTCTGCACCTGTGGGCAATACCCCATGATTTGGGCTAAAAGCCTCATGGAATTCCTATTTAGAAATTAACATTCAAGTGAGAGCACAGAAAACACCTCTTTCCGTAATAGGTCCGTGAGTTTATCGCGGATAAAAGCGATTCGTGGCGCGAAAAGGCAAACGGCCCCATATCTGAACGGAGGTTCTATGCTCGCTCGCTCGCCGTGAATGTCAGTCAGTGTCCCAGAATACGCAGGCAAAGCTTCCAAGTCCAAATCCACGTGTTAGTAACCTCCTTCCCCTACAGGTCCCTCCTCCCACCCTTGATACGTCCCAAGCCTCTCTTCCCTCCCCCATACACGGCTGCACAGAAGAGTGAAAAAGGGATAAAAAATATACAAATTCCCGGCATGACGGTGGTTCTCCGAGCCCCATTCCCCCTACCAATCCCCGAGAGCTCTTCTCCCACCACACTCTTCAAAACGAATGCCTTGGCCTTATAAAGTGCCCCATATCGCCCCCCCCCCTTTCACCCTAATTCCGTGTCCTCGACTGTCCTTCTCCTCTTGGAATTAGAGACAGCTGGCGGGGGTCAGAGGAGATCGGAAGGCTAGCAGCGCAGTCCGCCTTCGGTTCCTGTCAGGGAGCGACGGCCCGACCCGTCCCTCGGGCCATCACCCACCACGAAAGTAAGGCCGAGACGGGCTTTTGTCAGCCATAGCCGTTCCGAGCACTATCATTCCCCTTTTAAAAACTCCCTTATCTAATTTTTCTCTCCCCTTCTCCCGATTCCCTGACCCCCTTTCTCTGGCCCCCTTCCTTTCCGCCCACACATGAATACACACACCACATTCACACATAAACACACACTCCAGATTCTCCAAAGTCTCTCCCTCCTCATCTCTACCCCCTTTTCCCTTTCCTTGGCCCGAGACTTACCGCCTGCACCAATCAATACGAAGAAGAAAGCCACTACACTAGCACACACTTTAGAGCAACGTTACGGGCAGTGCTACGTGATAGCGCTGAGATACTTCTACTCTTTGGCGTGTCACGCACATCTTCACTTCATCAATACAAAACTAAATTATCCCCCTAAACTCTCAATTTTTTATCTACGAACAAACCGTCAAAACGGATGATGAAGTTTTTTTAAACTTCCAAATGCAACAGATTTTCTCACTGGGTTTATTTGCCCTAAATCCACGTACTGATTACCTTTGGAAAAGACATAAGCTGAAATACAATGCCTTTACCCTCCCGGCAAAATATAATATTATATCAGCTTTAAAGTTTGTTCTAAAAAGATCTTTCCCACTTTTGTTATTTATACACGTATTTATTGTACAAATTATGTATTTCGTTTGACATGACAATTCATTCATGATTTCTTTCATCACTTAAAATCTTCCCATATAAACAAGTGTGACCTGAAATTCATTTTCTTAAGCATTGTGCCATTTACAAACGCTAATTTCAATTAACAAAATGCAACAGTCTGAGTTCATCCTTTGTCCTTAGCCAAATGGCCAAAAAGAAACGCGAATGTGTTATGATTAGGAACTAAATGCATAACTGGCGTCCGATATTTAGCACTTTAACCAACTAGAAATATTATATGTGCTAGTAAACTATAACACATCTTTTGACTTATAACCAGTACATATATGCATACCAATCTACATATAGGTCAAGACATTTTATGTGTATTCATTGGTGTATATATCTAACTTCTCTTTTATTAAAGAGTACTTACACTTAGACTGGAATATTTATTATATAATTGTACATGTGCCCGAAGCATTTACATGGTTGGACATCTATATTTTCTACATATACTGAGGAAGTAAAATTACATGTAAACATGCGTACATAATGTGTTCTTAAATACATGGATCTTTATGAAAACGTGTAAATAATGTATAGCTAAAACTAAAATAACTGAAGTAAAACTGGGCCCTACACTGTGCATAACAACATTGCGATTTTAAGAGAGAGTTTGCGATAAAACGGACAGATCAAGGCATCGACGGAACCCGCCATCTAGAAAGCCCTCATCGCAAAAATCACTTTTCGGAAAGTGTTTTCGTTGTTTAAAATTTACTCCTAAAAAAGTACTTCCACAATCTCATTCTTCGTATTTTATGAGAAAGCAAACATCTTGTTCTCTAAAGAAGTGTCCATAAAAAGACTTGACATAAATTTGTTTTAAAAGACTAAATATCACAAGTTACAAAGAAGATAACTAAATTATTCATGATTTTAGCATAATTAATGCTTGTTATGAAATCAATAGAAAATGTAAACATAATAATACTTAATCTTTCTGAAAGTAAAAAAAGCTTAACGACAATTTTAGTCATGTTTCACCTACATACATATACATAAATACCTACCCTTATATACATGTGTATATAGATAAACATGTAACCAAATATATTAATTCCCCTATATCAACGTTTCCAAGTTATGAACTTAAAAAATTATGTTTTCACAAGTTTTGCTTAAGTAATTGCATAACTTTTTAAATAATTACTAAATTAAAGGCAAAGTTTGTGGCACAGAATCACACAAAATATAAGATTGGCTCATATTTAAATGCGTGTTTCAAACCCCGTAGAGTGACCGAAAAAAGCATTCATTTTTGAAACGTGAAATTAACATCTCCGAAAATACCAGGCACTAATAGCTCGATTTTAAATAATTACATGGTTCATTTTATTAGATTTTGATTAAATTATTACGGTTGTCATGCGGTGACTTACTCTATTTAAGTTACCGAAATATTATGTGGAGCGGAAAGTTAGGTTGTATTTTCAATTCAAGAGTGTTGAGTGACGGTAAACAAAAATTTGAAAGTTTAGAGGTCTAAGTTCATGTTCAGATCTCAATTTTAATTTTTAGCTAGTTTGTTCAATTTGTATTTTTATTTTATTGTATCCGATAACTCATTGATTGCAAACAATTTATTGTAATCATCTTTAACATTCCATGTTTTGGGAACTTTTAAAAGATCCCAATTTGACGCATGCAATGAAGAAGATAATTAGTGTGAATGCTGATGAAGCGAGTGTTTGAAATTGTCAGATTTGGTTTAGCATGTTTAAGAAAAGCAATTTTAAATTAGCTTTTATAAAAGACACAATGCTTAAGAAGACCAGACTTATCTAGGAAGTTTAATCCTCCTTGGTCCACTATTCAAGAGCAAAACAAGAAAATATAAAATGTGTATAGAAAGACGATTTAGATACGTTATGAGTTGTTTCCATCCAAAAAAAGCATTGTTTTCTTCAATTTGCAAAAATTTGCTGCTAAACATGAATGAAAAAACCTTCTTTCCTTCAGTTTGCTTGAACATATTAGCAGCGTGAAATCATTCAGTACCAATGAAGTGGTTGGAACATCAATTAAATGCCTTTTTTCTTCTAAAGTATCAGTTTTTTAACCACTGAAATCAGACATGCTTCCCGCTTAGAAAATATCATATCTAATATGTTTTTTATTAATAAATTAATTATTGTGTTTTTAATAAACTAAAATATCCCACTAAAATACGGCATGACTCTTCGGTACCCATAATATTACTAATTTATTTTTTTGGGAGGGGGAAGGTCGTTTAAGATATTTCAACCCAAAAGATATTTCAGAAGTATGCCATTTCAACGAATTGATATTACGTTAAATTTGTCTTCTAAATAACACAATTAAAAGGCTCTTGTTTACTTGCATAAGGAAAAAACTTGTGCGCGAGGCAATATTGTACTCTTGAAAGAAAGATCAGAGGTTCCTTGGGTGAAAAAATTGTTGGGTCAAAAATAAAGAGGTTTGTTAGAATATCGAAAACTCGTGAATTTATGTTTTTATTTCATTATGTTAGTAGTGTTTCTCACCATAGTGAGAAGTCAACAAGCCACAAGAAAAATACTAGTCGAAAACACTACCATGTCCAGAAGAAACTAGGATCTTCGCCGCCTGAAAATCCTTGAGGTTCTGCTGCTTAAAATTGTAGTTCAATGTATACACCCAGCGCAGCAGGAACTAACAGCTCATTTAGTTCTTTTAGTAAAGTCAATGCTATCCCAATTCCAACCTATAAACGGAGCAAAGGACGACACTGTATCTGTTTCTTGGGCCTAATGAATCAGTCAGTTTACTTTCACGCGCACTACGCTCTGGTAAAGAAAGCTACTCACTGGTAAAAGAGGCATTGTCAATTATAGGTCAGGCGAAAAACGTGAATTTCACGGGAAGCCATTTTTATTTTTCCAAAAGCACCCAAAATACATGCCTACTTCGCTGGATTGGAGAGACCTCCCGTTACCAAGTACGGTAGTATCTCCTATAGAGGGGTTATCCACACTTCACGCGTTTTAACTACTACTATTTTTTATGTCTTCGCAACCCCCACTGCACCCAAACCTCATTGGTAATACGGTTTAGTTAACCACGGAAGGAAGTCATGATAGGGGCGCGAAGAAAGGAATCCCTTAAGGACACGAGCTTAGAGACCTTGAAGAGCCGTCTAATGGAATAAGCCTATTTAGGTAGGAGGGTTGCGTAGTTCGACAATAGGCAGGTATACAAGGAACCAATAGGTACATACACAGAATAGAGATTATACTAATAGATACTGTCCTCTTTTTAGAATAGGCAAAGGGGGAGGTGTCGCCTTACGATCACCTTGTAGCAACCCGAATTCATCAAGTGACTCCCATTGATACTTAAGCAGAACAAAACGAAGAAGACACCGCAAAAAGTAGCCCAGAGGATATTTACATATCTACAAATACTCATAATCAACTACCTAGAAGTACCGAAGAGGGATTTAGTAATATGCTCCGAGACCAAAGACGTGAAGCAATTATTATCCTAGACAGGAAACATCACCCTCAAACACACACGTTTAATATTCGCGTGTAAAAATACTGAAAAGGCCGTCAAAATTTTCGAGAAAGGAATCGTAGCATTCTGCATGAGGATTGTCGTAGAGTGACTGTGAAGAGGGCACGCCAGAGAATCGGGATACAGATCGCAGTGCGAGGGTTAAATAAACAAAATTGAGTGCGGTTGGCCTAACTAATCAATTCTTAGATGTTCTGGGATTAGAGAAACTAATGGTATAAAAATATATAACTTTACTATATCCAAATAAAATATTAATAACACAAGTAAATAACTGACAATAAATAAAATGAGACCCGGGGTACCAAACGAAGGGAGGGATACAAATGACTCGACGGGTACGTGAGTCCGAAAGAGGATGCACGGTGATTGCTTCCAAAGAAAATGGGAGAGTGAAATTATCAGGGAGACTCACATAAAGCCTAATTGGCTAGAGGCTTGAATACGGCGAGTAAACAGGGCGCTACAAAGTTAAACTTGAAAGATCCCTTCTTCTTTAACCTCGCTGAGAAATGAGCGAGGGAGTATTCCAGTCGTTGAACGAAGTCGATAACCGACTGATAGATGCCTGCCCGTGTCTATCGTTTGTCGGCGGGAACTTTGGCCTTAGATACAAGCAAGGTCGGGTAAAGGTGACGCGTCGCGTTCGTAGCTGGAAGCCGTTGGGAGGCGAAGCAGGGTGTACGAGACTGTACGTGGCTGCTAACCAAAACAGGGCTGTATTGTACTGATTTCTCGAAGTATTTATACTGCCTCAGCAGAAGCGGCTTGCTGGGGGACCCCAAAGGATGGACGGGATCTAATTAGACTTGGCTCACCGGGGTGCGCTGGAGGATAGTTTCGGCGGTCTCACAGCTGCTTTGCGCAAATGCCCTTGGCCCCGTGGGTCTGGCGCCGATCAGACGGTGCGACGGCGAAAAATGGAACCTAAACTGATTACGCGGTCCCGCGAAAATCTCGCCGCCCCATTGGGGCTGTCTGGCCGTGCAGATGTATCTTCTCAGGTGCCACAGGTAGACGTTGGGTTCTAGGGGGTAGGGGGTAAGCCTTCCCTCTCTGACAAGGATCACACGGCCCAACATACAAAGGGACGGCTTCATCAACATTCAGATATTTTTCCGTTGTTACGCAATGGAAGACCATATTACCACGGAATGTTCAAATAAAGACCTTGCAATCTGCTTGGAATGTAGCTCATAAGAACACACCGACAAAAACTGCCAAAATGCAGCAAGAAAATAAACAAATTGCGGAGGATTCCACCAGACCATGGCCATGCTATAGCCAAAAAGGACGGACATTATAAAGACAAAAGAACGATGAATCTAAGACAAAGCAAGTGGACAAAGTAACATGTCATAGGTGGATGTTGCGAAAACCTCCACGGAAACGAAAATAGAGACACAAATTAATATTGACGGGAAATTAAATGTAAAAATTCTGACGTATATATGTATTACAGGTACACATTATGAACACAGCGAATCCAATGAATGAGGAGATTCTCAAAGCCAATGTACTAGAGCCAATGAAGTTCCCCAAAGAAGTAAACTCTTTGGCGATCTTCAACATAAAGATAACAGAGAACACCAGTGAGGATTTAATGGAACAAGCAAAATATAATGATGAAACGAAGCCAAGAAAACTGACTGAGAAACAAGCACAGTGGTATCTGCTCAAGAAGTGATAGTGACTAGAGAAAATGCACAGAAAACAAGAAAACTAAAATCCACAAGTCGGATTTTGCTCAGAAAAAATACGCCGCCCCATCTACTTCAACCACCTGAAAAGGAAAAAAAAGCAGAACATAACGACAGTAAGAAAAGAAATGGCTAAATCCAACCGCCTGAGGCTACTAGGAACAAGAAATTAACGAAACCTACATCATGGATAAAAGGAAATTAGAAATTCTACTGATTAATACAAATAGATGTAAAGATAAAGAATACAGATATGGAAACATTTTTTGAAAAATAGATCCTGATATAATTCTTATATCAAGACAGGGAGTAGACTTAGAAGTGAAATGGATGAAGATGTGGAACTATATTAACATACCAAATAAGCATACATGAAAAAGATTCAACGAGGCCGTCATTTCGGCCAAATAGGAGCATGATTCTAAGACGTAACAGGGACAAGTGCAATTTGGCACTTTAATACAAATAGAACGAGGTATCAACCTCCAAGGAGAGGTAACTACTTCCATAGAATTATTAAACAATAGAAAACCTTTTTTTTATGGGTGAAATAAATACACAATGTGCACATAAAACGGATACACAAACACAAATCGTGCGGGAAGGCACCTGAAGACGATGCTAAATCTGGAAATGATCAAAGATTAGGGCCGTAATTCCCAACTTACATCGACAATAACGTAGCATCAAAACGAGATATTTAGATGTCGAATTTCAAACTTCTCTTTACTTACCACACAGAACTCGTAGCTATCCCAATTAGCGAAAATACAACAGCTCTGGAGAGGTATAAAGAGATCCTAAAGGAATATGAACCGAAGGCACTCAATGAAGCGACACTGGAGGAGATTGACGAAGAGCTACAGAGAATTAGAGAATCGTTGATCAGCGCAGATAATGAGGCTCTTCCTATAAGAACTTATAAAACCATCTAGAACTTCAGATGGTTACCTGAAATGATTGACAAAACATAGAAATAAAAACAATTTCGGAATAGATACGTTGAAATGGATTAACCAGAGAATTATGCACCGATATAAGAAGGAAAGAGAGAGAGAGAAAGCTTATGATAATGATAATTAAAATGCAAGATGAATAATAGAACGAGATAATACATAAGATAGACGAAGAAAGATCGTCAAAAGAATTCTGGAAATGGGTGAACAGGATGAAGGACAAACCAGCCCCCAAAAAGGTAAAAATCAAAGATGAAAAAGGAGATAAACTGAAAGACGAAGTTGATCATAAAAGAGTATTTGGAAAATATTAGAAAACGTTGGTAAGATCAGGGAAGTAAACGAAAACTTTGACATTTATTTTGAAAAGAGGATTATAGAAGAACTCAATCGAATACTTGATAGAACGCACTCTCGCTACTTTGTCGAAATAAACAGGAACACCAACGAAGGAATTGATATCATCACTACCAAAGAGCTTAGTAGAACAATAATCAGCTTTAAATAGAAAGCGTGAGAGACATCAGGAATTACGAGGAAAAATTAAGTAGAAACGCCTCATACATCCTTAAAGGGCTAAAAAAGTTTTCAATGTGTGCCTGAATACAGGCTATTTTCTCGACGATCTGAAAGTGAGTAAAATAATTTTTAGACCAAAAGCTGGAAAATCACCATATCGGTTATAAAATTACCGATCTATTTCCCTACTAGATTTCATCGAGCATGTATATAAAAAAATCTTAAAACGCAGATTTGAACAACACCTCGGAGAAAATAAGCTTTATAATGAGCGTCAATTTAGATTCCGGAAAAACAGGAGCACGGATTGGCACTGGATGTGCCTAATAATGCAAAGCCTATATAAGGGCAAAAAACGAGATGAGTGTAGACATCTTCTACAGAGGTGTGTCTAAATCTTTTGAAAAGGATTGGCAGAGGGGCATACAATAAAAGATACTTATTGTGGTATGGCATTATATTACATCAATACCATATTATATCAATGGGGGAGGGACCAATAACTTACAGGCGAACCGAAAAAGGGACGGAACACCACTAGTTTAGACGGGCTGAGTAGCGAGAAAGAGTGCAACGAGGTCAGGTAAATTATGGGCAATAGCAAAGATCAAGGTTATTTAAAAAGGCATGTACAAAAATATAATTTATTTACAAAAAAATAATGAGAGAATTGATGGACAAAAATTACATCGGATGAATTAATAGGCAAAATTACACCGGTAAACGAGGGGGGGAATTGTAGTTAAGAATCAGACTATGAAGTTAAAATTAATGTATTACGGGAGGAGACTATTCAAATGGAGGGAATTAACTCAAATGGATTACTGAAGGGAAAGAGGGGTTGGCTTACGGAGGATTCCGGGTGAGACGTCAGGGTAAGGCTTCACGGATGTCTTCTGCACGTGAGGTGAGGCCGCTCGGAGTTTCTGAATGGGATGTTGAAGTGATGACGGTTCTCCAAAAAGGGGAGGCAGGGCGGTAACGTCCGGTCCAGGGAAGAGTATTTCGGCCACCCGAAACTAAGGGCGGACGAGGAGGGCTTCGACAGGAGCTGATGAGTGAAGTCGGAAAATTCGCTCGGTAGCGATCGTTAAATGGAATTACCTCACTAGCTGGGGCTAATTTTAGTACACAAATAGTTCGGCCGTTACTTTGCTTTGTTGTTCTAACCTGACTTGGAACTCGGGGAATCTTCTTGGGTCCGGGCGAGACTTCTCAACTCTGTTTTTGTCTCATGGGAAACGAGCAATATATATGTCTGTCTGAGGCTCTCCCCGCGAGGGCGGGGGGTTAGTGGGGAACAGCTCCACTCTCGAATGGCCTCGAATCTTCTTGCCGAGGCTATTTAGCCCGTGTAAAGGTGGACCGTGGTGGACGCGGTTTGAGGCTACCGCTTGTGGAAGGGGGGGGGGATGGGTAGGCTTACCAATTGAAGCCTAACAGAACCTTCTACAGCGCAAGGAAGTTCTGTGCTGGACAAGAAATTCCACGTGGAATTCCCTCACAATACTACAACTATGAATCACCAATAAAATTGAAAGAATATTGTGGGACTATGTCATGATTAGATATGCTTATATTGGGACAGGAAATAAACGAGGAGAACGATTTAAGCTAGAAGCTGGTCATCCCCAAGCTCGGTGTCTCAGCTTAGTACTATACAGTATATCTCTACTGCAGGGATTCCACCTCCAACCACCTTCTTCTTCTTTTTATAGCTTTCTTTCGAATACAAAGACGACTCAAGCTTCACTCGATGAAAATGGAGATGAATTTATGGGTATGAATTTATGATGGCTGTCTGTTGTGCCAGCGAAGATGACTATGTAGTCCGATGCGCGATGCATACACACTACCACAGAAATGACACTATTCCGGGGTTATTTGGCTGCTAGACTGGTGGATTGTGGCGCCGTTGTCTTCTCGCCTCTCTCTCGTTGTGGATGGACTGTTCAAGGTGTGACAGTCCCTTAATACACGTCGATCTCCATGCTGGTCGGTCACTGGCTTTGACTTCCAGAGTCAGGGGTTCAATATTACACTTTTTTAGGGTTGCTTTTATTTGATCTTTATAGCGTTTCTTTGGCCCATCTTGTCTACGGTGTCCCAGTGGGAGTTGTCCATAAAGGATTTGTTGAGGTAGTCTGTCATCACTCATGCGAATTATATGTCCACTTCATCGCAGTTGTTTTTTTGTGAAAGCATGGTCTCAATTGAGGTTGTGCTGGCGCGTCAAAGAAATTTTACATGTAGAATTTTGTCCCTCTATGTTAGCTTGAGAAGCTTCTGCAGATTTCTTATATGAAATGCTTCCAATTGCCTTATATGCCTTCTGTAAGCAGTCCATGTTTCAGAACCGTAAAGTAGAGTAGTTATACATACAGCGGTGTAGATTGCTATCTTCGTTTTTAGGCTGAGGTTATCGTTTTGGAAGACTCTTATGCTCAATTTTCCAAAAGCTATAGAGACTTGATTTATTCTATTGCAGACCTCTTCATCTATATTATACTTATTCGACAGGATGCTGCCCAGATATTTGCAACTTGTGCCCTGTTTAATGTTATGATCGTTGATGTGAAAAGTTAGCCGTGGTTCTGGATTCTGTCTTTGCATTACTATCTCTGTTTTATTGACATTCATTTTCAGACCCATTGCTTCGTAAAGACCGGCTATGACACTGAAGGAGCTTTGTAGAGCAAGTGGTGTGTGTGCAATCAGCGCACAGTCGTCTGCATATTGAAGTTACAGAATATGATTGGTCACAGTTTTCGTGCGGGCTTGAAGTCTTCTTAAATTAAATAGGTTGCCATCATGTCGGTACTGGAGGGCAACCCTGTCCACCTGAGTAATTTCGTTCTGACTGAGTAAGATATAAAGATGTTAAATAACACTGGGGCTATGACACATCCTTGCTTGACACCAACTTCAACGCTGAAAGGTTCGGATCTTTCTCCTGAGGCAAGTATTGTTGCTGTTATGCTATCGTATAGTAGTTTCTTCAGAATTGAGAGGAGTTTTGGAGGGGAGCAAACTTTTCTAAAACGATGCATAGTAGTTCCCTATTGACTGTTTAAAAGCTTTTTGAAGGTCAATAAAAGCTATGTAGAGGTCTGTGTTTTGCTCATTGCACTTCTCCTGTAGTTGTCCTGTACAGTATATCATGTCGCAGGGTGTATGAATATATAATTTTCGGATGGCATAACCCAAGCGATCGTGGCACAATACAGGCACGGCCAATTCCAAGCAAGAACCAAAGGAGAGAAAATAAGAAGAATAAACCAATACAACTAGAAATGGAAAATTGGCCCAAATCGAAAAATATTCAAAATAATACAAATTTTTAGGAAAAATATAGCAGATATATAGGTAGACGATAATATATATATATATATATATATATATATATATATATAGAGAGAGAGAGAGAGAGAGAGAGAGAGAGAGAGAGAAGAGAGAGAGAGAGAATAACGACTGTAAAGTGTTGGAGTTGACAGGAAAAATTATACTTAAATTACATTACAAGTTAAGATCGCTCAGTTATAAGAACAAGAAAAAAATCTACCAATCAATTATTCAACCCACACTAATCTACCAGCCAAATTGCTCTGTGCACCCTCTCAAAAGACAACCCCGTAAAAGCCTAGAAAATCTAAAATTAAGCAATATATCTCATAAAAAAACACGAAAAGGATAGAAAGAAGAAAAGTGAAAGTCCTGCATAGAGAATTTGGAATTGAACCCTTAAATAAGCGAATTAATAAAATTGCAAGATAAGTTATTGAAAACAAAGAAGAGATGAGATTGGCGAGGAATTAGCCAATCAAATAGTGCAAAGGGCTGGGTGTGGACCCTATCGACTGTTTTTAAGTAACATATCGGCATTAGAAAGAGAAGAAGAAGATAAAGAGAAATATACATGAAAAATAATTAGACAACCTCCGGATACAACAAAAAATTAACCACGACTATGATAAAAATCCACGAATTGTCAACACTTATTAATATAACAGACAACGATAACCTAATAGATGTACACCGAATCAAGATCTACCGAATTTTACTAAAATGAAGTAAAATGACTTCAAAAGTGAAGGAACACATTAACAAAATAAGATCCAATGAAAGCAAAGCACAACTAAATCAATATTATGAGAAACACTTAAAAAGTTAGATTAGAACGAACATATACAAAGTCAAACAAGTAGAATATAAGCTTACCAGTAACAAACATACAAACCTAACAACGGTTTGAATGCCTAACATTAAACTAATACAATAAAACAACAGTATAACATTAATGACAATAATCTGAAACTCAAGTACTTACTCTCCAATTAAAATTCCAACTTACAACTATCATACTATGACAGAGATTAGCTTAACCTTCAAGCAAGTTTCCAAGTCTCCGCAACTCTTCAACTTTCGTCTTTTTCTCCCTAATCCTTCACTTCTGTCGCTCCCAAACGTGCTCTTCCTACAGACGTGGGACAGGGTCAATGAGTAAAATAAATAGAAGCAAGGTCTGCTGACCAAAGTCGCGGGGGTGTTACTTTTTCTTATTTATAACCTTACGACCTTCAAAACTTTAAATAATTCCAGGACTAACCTCACAAGGACCTTGACAATTATATGATTCGAAAGAGAATGTAAAACAACATAAGGGTTTCCAACTTCGTTAGAATCAGCCGGATAGTTATGATGTTATTGCCAAAACAAAATAATTCCCGAGCTAACCTTAAGAGGACCTTGGCTATTTATCATTCGAAAGAAATAAAATGTAAAACAAAATAAGGGTTTTAAATTTCGTTGGATTCGGCCGAATAGTTACAAAAAACAAAACAAAACTAGGACCGACGGTTGGACCGACCGACATAGTGAGATATAGAGTCGCACGCGATTAAAAAGGATAAAAGTAATATATATTGTGGTATTAGCACCACGTATATATTTAGGTCTACGATCAACTAGATCAACTATATAATATACTAATTTCGCACTATACTATCTTTCTTCCCTACTCCTCAAATAAGAGGTTCCAATTGAATTCCCCACTGATAAAAACTCAAAAGAGAGGTCCTCATTTGAGGTCACCACTGAGAAAAACAAAAACAAGATGTCTTAATCTTAGGTTCCCACTGATAAAGACCTCAAACACGATGACTCAAACTGAGGTGCACACTGTAAAAGCCCTAAAGATAAAAGGCTCCAACTGAAGTCGCCACTGATAAAACCTTGAAAGAGGTCTTCATTTGAGGTCCCCACTGATAAAAAACAAAAAAGATCTCCCATCTTAGGTCCCCACTGAGAAAGACCTCAAATAAGAATCTCGCTACCCATACTATGTACAGTTCTACAAAGTATATTATGTAATTATGTAACTTTTTTAATATATATATATATATATATATATATATATATATATATATATATATATATATATATATACACGTAGCCATTGGTAAATTAATGTTAAGCTTATGGTACAAGTAATGGTACAAAATTCAAATCACAGAAAAATACGTTTGTTCTCTCCCTTTAGCCCCCAATGATAAAAACTCAAAAAAGAGTTTATCGTTTGAGGTCACCACTGAGAAGACCCCCCAAAATGTCCTAATCGTATCCCCACTGATAAAGACCTCAAATAAGATATCTCAAACTGAGGGACACACTGTAAAAGACAAATAAGAGGCTCCAACTGAAGCCCCCGCCGATAAAAACTAAAAAAAAGATGTCCGCATTTGAGGTTACCACTGAAAAAGACCTCAAATAAGAGGCTCTAACTTAAACCTTATTTGACCTTTCTTTTAAGAGGGACCGAATAAAATGTACTCATATTAGGTCCCCACTGAGAAAGACCTCAACTATGATATCTAAAACTGAGATTCACACTTCAAAAAAGATTTCCCCGTTGAGAATTACTTAAAAAATTATATCACTGAGGTCACTGCTGATAAAAATATAAAAAAGGTCCCTACTTATGAAATCCTAAAAGTATGTTTGCCACAGAGAAGCGCCTCAAATCAAAAGTCAACAACTGAGGTCTCCACTCTGAAAGACGCAAAAAAGAAGAAGAGAGTCCCAACTGAAGCCCCATCTATGAAAGAAAGAGGACTGCAAAAGGGGCCACAACTGACAAGGACAACAAAAAGGGATCCCACTGAGAAACATCTAAATGAGAGGTCTGCAAGGAGGTCCTAATTCCGAAACATCTCACTGACCAAGTGGTTCAGACTAGAAAGATCTAAAAAAGAGGTCCCGAGTTAGAAGACAAGGAAAGGTCGCAAACTGAGGTCCAAAATGAGAAATGCTCAAAAAGGAGATCCCCACCTTAGATCATTGATGAGAAGACAAAAAAAAACTATCCACACTAAAAATACCTCTAAAGGGATGTCCCCAACTAAAGTAGTCCTGAGAAGGACCTAAAAAAACAGAGGTGCCTTCTAGGTTACCCTGCGAGAAAGACCTAAAAGATGATCCCATCTGATAATGATATAAAAATAAGAGAGAAACTGAAGTTCACATTGGGAGTTGTTCAAAAATGGGGTCTCCACTGAGCTTCCCATTGAGAAAGACAAATAAGAGGCCTATACTTAGTAAGATCTAAAAATATGGCACCAACTCAGTCTTAGAGGCTCCTAAATGAGTTCTCTAGTGAGAGAAACCCCATAACAAATACCCTAACTGAGAAAGACTAAAAAAGAGATGTGAAGCTGAGATTCATAGTGAGATTGGCCTAAAATAGAGGTCAGCCACTAATGTTTCCTTTGAGAACCGGTCCAAAAGAGAGATTTTGAAACAGATCCATACAGAGAAAGACATAAAAAAGGGGTCACTAATTTGAAAGACCTAAAAAAGAGGTCTTCACTGAGATTCCCACAGAAAAAAAAGACTTCAAAACGAAGTCTCATTTGAGTTCCCCACTGAGAAATCCCGGGTGTCGCAAAAGTCCTGTTACATTCATTACGATGCTCTTAACACAGGACACAATGATAGTTTTGATGCAGTTAAGACACATTTTTATTGTTTTAACATTTAAATGTGTGTTTAAATTGTAATATTAATCAATGTGGCTACCTACAGCGGCGAGCAAGCGCTCCAGGCTAGACCTGAAGGCCGCGCTCACGTTGCGGATGAAATCCTTCCTCATGCTGATTCATACACGCGAATGACTTCAGTTCATCGACGTTGCTGTCGCGGACCTTGCAAACCTTTCCCTCGACATGTGCCCACACGCTGTAGTCGAAGGGATTGAGGCCGGCCAACTGCAGCGGCCAAAAGTCCTTCGACCAGAAGTTCATGTTTGAACACAAGTATTCTTGCATGGTCTTCTCAGTGTGTTCTGGGGCAAAGCCCTGTTGAAAGAATTAGTCCGCCTTCTTCGTGATCTTTTTAACCTATGGCAGGACCTTAGTGGCCATGTTTTCCCTGTTATCGGCTGCGGTTCGCCTATAACCGGTCGCGAACCACACTGGCGGCATCTTTTTGCCATTCGAAACCACAACACTGAGCATCTTCATGGAGGCCGGCCGCTTAGTTCTGGACACGTAGCGGACCTAGAAAACGTCCTAACCGAAGCTTACCACGTGATCCTTCTGTTTTTCATGACCGGATCAAACGTGAGGGCTCTGTAATCAGAAAAAAAATGAGAATCCGATTGTGCTTGACTCAGCAAGTTGTTGGGAAGGCGATAACAGCGCTACCGACGTTGTTCTCGCATACGGTCGATGAGCAGAGGTCTTTCCCCGCACCTCAAGCCCTTCCTTGCCGCCCTGTTCCTTGACAGCCCTGGACACTGTGGCCACCGAGATGTTCTTCGCGAGCGCAATCCTTTTGAGCTTTCGGGCTCTTTCGAAGACTTTTCTCGCATCCAAACGGTTGATAACTTTGGGTTTACCTGAACAAGGTCGATCTTTGAGCTCTTCGCCGTTCTTGAGCTTCGCTGCGACTCTATGGACGGTCATCCGGCTGACGTTGAGCCGCTTGGCTATGTTGTACTTGTGGTCCGGGCGCAGAAGAGCTGAGATCTCGATTCTTTTGACTTCCGTCTCGTTACATTTGCGCACAAAGGAAAAAAACGTTTTAATGACACATTCTGGAGAACTTTAAGTTTGTTTGACGAAACTTTTTTATATCAGACACGCAAACCTCTCCAAAGATAAAAAAACCCGAGTGTAACAGAACTTTTGTAAAATCCGGTACCTAAAAAATGTCTTTAACTGAGGTCTCTACTGAGAAGACCTAAAACTAGATATAAATAATCAGCTGAATTCCTCTCTGAAGAAAACTTTTCAAAAGGAGGCCTATTACTGTGGTCACAAATGATAATCACCTTAAAAAAAAACGGTCCCCACTGAGAATTACTTAGATTTTTATCCCTCAATCAAAGTTCACACTGAGGAGGACTTAATGAAACAGGTCCTCACCTGATAAATACTATGAAATAGAGGTTCCTGATGAGAGACCTACAGCAACTAAACTGCCAGTAAGAAAGACATAAGAAAGAGGTAGCAATTTAAGGTCTCCATTCAGAAATATCTCAAAAAAGAGGGTCCCAAAGTAGGTCCCTACTGACGACCTAAAAAAGAGGCTCCATTGATAAAGACCTAAAAAGGATTCCGACCTAGATGTCTACTAAGAAAGACCACAAAGGAGGTTCCCAGCCAGAAAGATACAAAAGAGGGGGTCCCACCCAGAAATACCTCAAATATAGACTGCAATTCAGTGGTAAAGCCTCGATCAAAAACAAAATCATTTGTAAATAGAGAATAAAAATTAAATAGCAATTTATAAAATATATGATTTTGTACTTAAAAATATACTCAACTCCTCTTCCCCGCATGGTGTATTGAATTTTTAGGGACCCCTTGGCACCCCCTATTCAATGCTCTCCATCCAAGCAACAAGACTAACAAGATTTGATGATCTAATGTTCATCTTTTCAGAGCTTTTTCCGCTTTGTTTATTACATTTGTTCTTTTACATGCTGTGAACAGTTTTGTTTCCGTTATCTTTTGCCCACTTTATACCCTGCCTATACGTTTATTTACTCGTCTCTTGCTTCGTTTAATTTATTTCTACTTCTCTGTTGAAATTCAACAAACTTGTTTGCTCGTACAATCTCATTGTGTCTTTCCTTTGCATAAGAATGGGCCGCACCCTTACTCATAAGATTTTCCCAGTGGTGAGTCATTTTTGATGTAATTTTAACTATATTTACGTAAAGCTATCTGGTCACTATTGGTTCTAATTATTAATACAACTAGAAACTTTAGTTGTTAGTAAAAAAATAAAGATTAAACTTTTTAATCATTATCATGTAAACCATAACCCTAATTTGTATCTGTTTCAACAGCGCCAAACAAAGATTTATATGTAATTAAACCTCTAGTGTGAATCCTGTATAAAGATTATTAAAGAGAACGTAACTATCCAATGCCTGTGGAACTCATAACCAAAGCTCAAAGAGAGTTACATGCTGTCCATGGAAAGATTCTCTATCGATCTTATATGTTTTATGATCCCCAAATGTGTATTGTTATTCTGTGAAAAGGATATTTTTAAAATTTTGGAATACAATCGGGCTTAAATATCCTCGCTGACAGATGCTGCTGATAAAAAGTTTTACTTTGTACTGAAATGAAACTATTATTTGTGTCATAAACCTGTAGTAATTTCGCTCTTCGGATGTCAGGGAATAAAAGTAGCGATGGTCTGACAACGCTTAATAAACGCTAGAGTTGAAACACGAATCATTGTGACACACAAGGGTTATAAGTTGTTTCCATTGCATGAACTTTCCTCGTAAAATCAACCTTATTTCCAATATCAAGATTAACTTTTAAATGCTTTATATAAGAGAAAATTACCTAACATAATAATGAAATCTCCCAATCGTGCCTAAAAGCCAAGAGGAAGTATTAGAATTGATCTTCAATGCCTGACGACAGTCCAATACAATGGTTTCGGATGAGCTTCATGATTGCGCCTGCCTCACTCGCTGCCGTGCCCTCTACGCTATTTCTAAATACATCGTTCCTTTTGCATAATCCTTCGTCAATTGTGGAAGTAGTTGTAAAAGTAAAAACTCTTTCTCTGATGTTCTAAAATGAAAGCTAAATATCTTTGAATGATCCGTTAAGCATAATGAACAATATGCAATTTTCAAAAAGAAAACCTCTCTCAAAATATAAAAAGAATTGCGATTTCTCCAACTACTTTCGAAACCTTTAATATCCTCCTCATTTCGATCGCCGTGCTTTTGCTAAACCACTCGCGAGAATAGCAAGAGCAAGAAATTTTTCCGGGTCAATGAGAAGTACATAGTCTGAATAATAAAATAAACTCGAATCATTTAAGGGACTTGGACGGGTTATTCTCTAAATTTACTTAACTACAGCTTTTAGAGACCATTCATAAGTAAGTATGTGCTTCTCCGTGTCGTTCCGAGGTATTGCAGAGTGCATATCATTTTTAGAAAAAATAAAATTTCCATAAGATGTGTTTCGGGAACATTTGAGCGTTTGTAACTTGTCGTCCACTGAATAAGAGAGCATATGCGACAGAGGCTAGCACTCTGTTATTACCTTTATGCCTAGGTGCTTAAAGATGAGATCAGCGCGTTACTCAGGTCTGTTAGTTCAATGCTACATGGATTTCTTATTTACCGGTAAAAGGGCGCAACCCGATCTTTTTTTTTGGGGGGGGAGCGAAACATTTTCTGATATTCTAACAATGCGAGCGCGCATCTGTAAAAAAAATGGCATGCGCCCCTCTTGCCCTCAACAATGAAAATAAACGAGACTATTAGTGAACACTGGGCCCTGTGGTCCTGTAGCAAGCATAACTTTCCCTATTGATCACCCCCGAATAAATTTGCATCTGTTAGCAAGAGGGTATATGATTTCAGGGAGGTGGGCAGGATGGAACGCGGAGGTTTCCCTCAAAAATTAAACTTAAAAAAGTGGAAGAGGCGGGATTAATAAAACTCCCATCCTTTCTACACGTCGCCTCACAGTGTGACGCTCCGGGCGGAAAGGCTCCTCCACAAATCAGAAATTGCTTAGTAAAACTCAGATTCATTCCAAATATGCTAAAAAAGAAGATACGCTGCCTTCTTATCCGAGTCTAGGAATGATAGACAGTACAAATATTCCTTTACATTTGCATACGTATTTACCTCGTTTTGAATTGACTGAGACATATAAAAGAAGTTGTTAGCTTTTACTTATTTCTAGAGGTGGTAGAAGGATTATTTATTGTACATAAAATGAGAAAAGTTCTTGTATGAAAAAACTACTTCCACCCATCCCATTCTGTACAAAGCAAAAACATTGCTGGATGAGCAAAGCATCGTGGACCCAGACGATTCAAATGAAACAAAAATTAAAATGCTGCCGTTGGTATATAGATGACTTGACCATCTCAATTTCACCACTGCCTCTGTATTAAATGTTAATAATAAACTAATCACTCCCGTGAATATACCGACAGAAAATTAATAATTGAAATGTATTAGAGGAATTTAATTAGATGAATTAATTCCACATATGAAAATGGCTTCCTAGGTAAATGAGAAGGGGCAGGGCTACATTTGTTTATTCTCATTTAAAAAAATAAATTATTTTGAAGCTAGAAAACTAACGAGGGCATCGCCTAGAGAGCATCACGCTCTCCTTACCCTGTACTCAAAGAGAAACTGGTGCTTCCTCTCTCTAATCTTATGCACGTCTTTTGAAATCTCCATCTTTTACACGTCTGCCTAGACCCAATAACGGGCGAAAGAGGGAGTTCCAAGTGCACAAACCTCCAGATATCACCTATCCTCCCTCCCCCGCAGGGTGGTGTCGAAGGGGGAGATGTATAAATCACCTCTCCCTTCATTAACCAGAGCCGAGAGAGATGAGCAAGCAAGCTCCAGACCAAAAATGAATGGACGAAAGCCGGTCAGCGACTAACCTGCAATATTAGCCGCCGGCCAAGAAAATAGGTGAGAAGATGCTTTTAAAGGGCGAGGGAGATATTCGTTCGCAATTTTCAATTGCTAATTTTACACATATTTATATTTTTTACTTTCGTTGTTGGTCTTTTTCTTCTTAAAACAATAACTGTTTTGCTTTATTTTTGTCCAGAATAATTGACTGTGGAAAATTTCGACCCCCTCCCAAAAATAAATTGTGGGGGAGGCATGGATTCGTCCTTGAAATCCCCGCCAGAATGACAAAAAAAGGAGATTTCAGAATTCCTCATCGTCAGCAGAAGGATGATGGAAAACCTCATAGAGTAGCTAGAAGATTCAGGTTTCGACTACGAGGCGACAACAGACAGGAAAACTCACGGTCGACGATCTAAGGTTATCAGAATTCTGGAAATCGTCGCTGAAACCCAGGACATTCGCTACTTTTCCTACAAAATGCTGAAGGGACAATTTTGTCCAAGGCGATGCAGGAAAAGCGATTAGGGCACAGCAAAAAGATGATTAAAAAGGTTGAAACACCCATTGGAGATAGACATGCTGTGGTTCTCCGAAGACAAAAAATTCTGCTAAGACCAAGATGATCAACCTCCAGAATAACAGGTGGTTCGCTGTCGCACCCAAGGACGTAATCAGATTCATGCAGATGAAATTCCAAGCGACAATCATGGTCTTCGGTGTCGTCAGCAGTGAAAGTGACGACATGCCATCCCACATTTTCCCTGAGGGCCTCAGACTGAGCACCGACGGCTACATCCTTGTTCTGAGCGAGGTGTTGAGGCCCTGGTTCCATGGGGTAGCTGGAGGAAGGCCTTACGTTTGACAGTAAAACTCTGCACCCTGACACACCAGCTGGAAGATCCATGCCGGGCTGTCACAGAATTTCTTCGATTACACATCACCTGACATATGGCCTCCCAACTCACCTGACTGCAAACCGCTAGACTTCTTTGTGTGGTGCGCGGTAGAACGAGAGACCAACAAATCCAGCTGCGACACGAAGGATGAGTTGAGTGCCAGGATTACCAGGGCATTCAGGAGAAAGAGTGACGAAGTCCTGTGACCGGTTCCGGGGTCACCTGGAGGCTTTCATCAAAGCTACAGGGGGGTTCATAAAGGCAAAAATAAAATTGAAGTATCTAAAAACACTTGCGAGATGGGAACCCTTCGTGGCTCAAGAGTTGGCCACCGCTTCCGTGTCAGGGTGAGTGTGCCTGACAACCTATTGGGGGTATATTCTGGAACGGAAGAGTGATATGTGCGGGAAAAGGAGATGGAACAGACAGCAGCGTTTTGATTGGTTATGTCTATGGATAGAGGTGCCTGCGCCTACGCGTCACGTTTTGCGTTACCACCAGTAGATTGACTGGTTCCCTACGAAAACCATTTTGGGTGTGTGTATACATTTACTGGAGTAGAACTCATTACATTGGCGTCAAAATTCCAACGCTTGACTCAATAATGAAAATATAACATTAGTGTTGCCATATTTTGGAGACCAGCTGGGAAAAGTTTCATCAAAATTGATTCGCAGAGAACCGTGTAATCCTAACTTTCCCTACCAAGCTATTAGCATGGTTCAGGCTGTAGGTTCGCAGAGGTCCGGTTGCCTCCTTTTACCAGCTGAGTCAGAGTTAAAATAGTCAACCTTTATAGTGGTTCTCGGAACTTACTTTTTCATGTTAATGAACTTACTGCTTAGTTCTTAACATATTTTTGTTAGATATACATCCTCGAATTATGGATCGTTCAACCTATCATGTTATTAAACAACTTTCTTGGATTAGGATCCTCTGCCATCTCTAAATTGGAGGAAGTTATTATATCAAACTTAAGCGCATATTAAGAGAATGTAAGGATGTACTAGGGCCTTTTTGAATTCATGTCCTCGGCAATTTATGTGGGTAGAAAACATATGTATAGTTGAAGATCCTCTGCCAAGTTCAAGTGTATATCATTTTATGCAGGATGAAATAGGGCCTTTATGAATTCCTATCTTCAGAGATTTATGTTATGCAGAAAGAGAGTAAGGCACTTTTCATGATTTCTGTGAGTCAATTTCTGCTCAATATCAATTCAAATCAATTCTTTTACAATTAAGTTTTTTTTTATAGTGCTATCTTATCGTTATACTATTTTTTAACTCATTGTTCAAATATACGCTTAATTCAATAATTAAATTTCCTTACTTCTTACAAGTAGACATCTCTGGGGAAGCTTTTATTCGTCAGTTTACTCTGGGGGTCCGATCATTTTTGGAAGCTGAGACCGGGGTTGCTGCTCTTTGCAAATCCAAATCATGTACCAAACCAAATCAAGTCGCTGGTTTGGGCCTACAAATCCAAATCGTGTAGCAGGTTTGGACCTACCAAACCATATCATGTAACTGCTTTAGGCCTACCAAACCTAATTATTTAGTAAGTCTGGGCATACCAAACCAAATCGTGTGACAGGTTTGGCGCTACTAAATCAAATCATGTAGAATGTTTAAGCCTATCAAATCCTGTAGCAGGTTGGGGGCAACCGAAGCAAATGGGGTAGCAGAGTTAACCCTTCCAAAACAAATCATATCATTTTCACCTCCCCCCCCCCCCAAACACACACCAACAAGAATATGACGGTATGTGGCCCACACTTTCCAGACCTGAAAGGAGGGAAGGGGGCGAGTATATAGATCAGGAAGATAGACACGAATATAATACGAAGAAAAGGGTATAAGAACAATAGAAAAATATAGATGAAGAGTAGAATTTAATATATATGACGAAAAGGAGATATAGTAAGGGATATTGTTTTAATAGATAGGATCCAAAAGTAAATGGATATGAAGAGGAAGGAATTGATGGGTAAATTAAAAGAAATTAAATAGGGCGAGAGGGGGAGTTTAAATAACAATACAAAGTAATAAAAAAAATATTATCATTATATTAGGTTGTCAAGAAGTTCATTTATTTTTAAAAACGAAAAAAACGACACTTTTAGTGTCGGGAATTCCACGTGGAATTTATTGTCCAGCACGGAACTTCCATGCGCTGTAGAAGGTTCCGTTAGGCTTAAATTGGTAAGATTACCACCCCCATCCCCATCCCCCTTCCACAAGCGGTAGCCTCGAACCGCGTCCACCACGGTTCACCTTTATACGGGCTAGAATAGCCTCGGCAAGAAGATACGAGGCCATTCGAGAGTAGAGCTGTTTCCCACTACCCCCCCCCCCCCTCGCGGGGAGAGCCTCAGACATACATAGTGCTCGTTTCCCATGAGACAGAAAAAGAGTTGAGAAGTCTCGCCCGGACCCAAGAAGATTCCCCGAGTTCCAAGTCAGGTGCTAATAACAAAGAAAAGTAACGGCCGAACTATTTGTGTATTGGAATTAGCCCCAGCCAGTGAGGTAATTCCATTTAACGATCGCTACCGAGCGAATTTTCCGACTTCACTCATCAGCTCCTGTCGAAACTCTCCTCGTCCGCCCTTCGTTTCGGGTGGCCGAAATACTCTCCCCTGGACCGGACTGGCCCCCCCCCACTCCCCTTTTTGGAGAACCGTCATCATTTTAACATCCCGCTCAGAAACTCCGAGCGGCCTCGCCTCACGTGCTGAAGACATCTGTGAAGCCTTACCCCGACGTCTCACCAGGAATCCTCCGTAAGCCAACCCCTCTCCCCCTTCAGTAACCTATTTGAGTTAATTCCCCCCATTTGAATAGTCTCCTCCCGTAATACATTAATTTTAACTTCATAGTCTGATTCTTAACTACAATTTCCCCCCTCGTTTACTGGTGTAATTTTGCCCATCAATTCTCTCATTATTTATATGTAAATAAAATTATATTTTTGTACATGCCTCTTTAAATAACCTTGAGCTTTGCCATTGCCCCTATTTTACCCGACCTCGTTGCACTCTTATCTCGCATTTTCGCCCGTCTAAATTCGTGGTGTTCCGTCCCTTTGTCGGTTCGCCTTCAAGTTATTGGTCCCTTCCCCATAGATATAATATGGTATTGATATAATATAATGTCATACCACGACATTGACAATAAATGATCTTCCATCGTATAACTTGCAGTAGATTCCTTTCTTGGAGAATTTATTCTGTTTTTATGAAATAGATGATTTGATGTCATTTTTTTGCACACCTTATTAAACTTAGCCATTTCGATCATATTATGACTTAAATAATTGGTAATCAGATAGTGCGAAGTCCGGTGGATATGGGAAAAAAGGAGGAGGAAGATGAAGAACTTTCCAAACTAACGCATTATTTTTTTATTTTGGTCAAACGCGCCGTATGTGAGGTAGCATTACCAGGACGCTTTTGTTCAAGAGCTTATTTTATTCGTTACAATTATTGAACAAAAACGTTTGGAGCAACGTTTTGCTTATTATCAATGGTCTGCGCTGTTTTCAAGTCGAACTGCCTCCGATTCGATCCCGAATCGCATTCGGTGCGTCTTCGGTATGCATTCTTAATTCCGAATGCAAACCGAGTTTGTTCCGACTCAATTCCGAATTTGACAATTCAAATTCTAACCGTTTTTTGGCGTCCCGAATGCAAACCGAATTGTGACATTGTGTATATATACTTGGTCTCACCGGCGCTGAGTGTCATTCCACCATTAGCAGCAGCAGGCACCAATAGGCCTCACCAACGTTATTTCCGGCGACGAGAACAGGCGTTCACTGGTGCTGTGGCACAGACTGCAATTGGAAACCCTGGAGGGAGCCATTGCAGCCTGGCTTGCCGTGATTGACAGCGAGTACAAGTTTATGTACGCGAATGTAGGTGCCAATGGGGCCAGTTGTGATGTACAGGTTTTCAACCTGTCATCCTTGAAGAGGGCCTTTGACCAGAGAGCTCTGTATTTGTCACCGAGTGAACCTATTGCAAGTGATGGTCAAGCACTTTCCTACTTCATGGTCGGAGCGGAAGCCTTTGCCCTCAAAACCTGGATGATGAAGCCCTTTCCTCGGCGAGGTATGAACAGGAAGGAACGCATCTTCAGCTACCATCTAGAACCTGAAGAAGACGAAGACAAACATAAAAATTATGAATATAAGTTATTGAACACCTGTACCTCTTCAGCTTAAAACCAGATAGAAGTTATATAGAATTTAAGTTAAAACATTTAACATTTTAATTAATAATATTTCCAACTTCGTTATTTAACTCATATTCAACCATGAATCGCATTCTCAACTTTGACTGCCAAGACTTGAAAACTCAGAGGTGCCTGCGCAGGAACCCGAAGGTGGTCCATATCCAAGTGTCCCGCTCCGTCAGGTCATCCAAAACCGGACCTTGGCCAGGCCGAGACTTGTGCAGTTTCACCCATCTGGTCTGCATACCATCCATCCATATCTTCAGAGCCTTGATTGAAAAAGCGACGAAAAAATGTTTTGGGAACACGACAAAAATACATTTGCATGTATATCACTGAATTTGTTCACTTGAAAAACAATATTTTGCACACATATCACTGCACAAACATATAAAACTCATCTGAGACGCTGTACTCCTGCGCCTTCTTATTCAGGAGGGATTTCTTGTATGCGGTGTCCTTGTACTGCTCTAGATTCTTGTCATAGAAGACCTGGTTCTGCAACAGCCACTCTCTCATGTCGCGCTCTCGCTCGTCTGTAAATTTGTGCAGTGTTCGTCGTTTAGTTCGTTGTTTGCCGGCGGGGCCACTCTTGTCATCTGAATTGTCCTTCCTCTTCCTCATGTGGGAGCTGGCATGTTCTGGGTGCCATGGTGTGATGGTTGCGTTTCCTCCATTTCATTATGCTGCGTTGACAAAAACATATCTTGAGACTCACCGGAGTCTTGTGTAAGCGGCTCAAACTCATAGAGGGTATTGGTATTCTGGGACTCAAACTCCAGGGGCGGAGAGTTCTGGTCACGGTCACTGGCAGCCATGATGAGCAGAAGCAATGGTTAGCAGGAGGAGGAGCGGAGGTCTTGTATAGGTCTTTTTATGGTGGTGGTAGCAGGTCAAGTGATGTTAACTGACCTCCCGGGGCAATTTTTATAGGCGGAGTGTTGCCATATATCAGAGTTCGGTATGTTTTCGGAATCGTATCGGGGCGCGTTTGGAAACGCATTCGGACACTCGGTATCGATTCGGAATTGTTTCGGAATGTAGTTGGTATGCATTCGGAATTAGTGTTGAAATTCGGTTTCGTTTCGGATTTATGTCGCAATTAATTCGGAATGACCTTCCCGAATATATACCGAAAAGAAACCAAATGCATATCGAATGCATACCGAAACGATTCCGAATCGATACCCATTTTTGACATTTGTAACGGCGAAAATTCAAATTTTCCTTTCCGAATACATACCGAACACCCCAAATCGATTCTGAACGCATTCCGAGTGCATACCGAGTCAATTTCGAATATCTCGCCATTCCGACTTGGTTCAGATAGTTTCATGTTTCACGAAATGTTCGGGCAACTTTCTGAATCGTTTCTGAAAGTCAGAAAATGATTCCGACACAATTCCGACCTCTCCGAATTTGTCTCCGATTCCAAATCGAATGCAAATCGAACGACATTCGGTTTGCATTCGGACTCAAATTCGGCTATGTGTGACTGGGCCTATAATATCTAATTTTAGGCCAGTTTTTCGCACTGAATCCGAAAATCATGCTCATTTTATCTAATCAGATCATGTTTTCAAGGTATAAACATATGCCAGAAATTTTTATACTCCGATCAATTTGCATGTGACTGTATACACAATATTAAATTTTGAACTGAATGTTCGAATTGACACCAAGAAGAGTACAACATGCAAAAAAGCTACTCATGGATGAATGGTCTCTTCAGGGACTTCCAAATTTGCCTAGCAGACACCAAATCGCTTTTCAGGCACCGGCAGTAATCAGCCAGAAAGTTGACATCCCAACGCCCTTAGTATCGTTTCTCTAACACACGGATATCTTGGTGAAAGTGCTCACCCTATTCTTCACTGAAGTCTCCACAATTCTCGGGAAAATAGCCAAGGTGAGACTGAAGTAAGTGCATTTTCACTGACATGCGCACACCAAGTTTGCGAAAAGTCCCCATTAATTAATGAACCGTCTTTTCATACTGAGGACTTCTGTGATTGGCAAGCAAGTTTGACTTAAGGGACAACCAGACAGAGAGTTCAGCAGGATTTAGTTTTTCATCAAAACTGGTTCTTGATGAGCTTCCTTATTTGAGGACCATCAAATACACCTGTCTTCAGCTTTTCCCATGCTGACTCGTGGAAAGTTCTGACGGGGAAAAGCAAATCCTCTACCTTCCCTGTCCATTGCCTTGACAAGGTTCTTCATAAAATCGAGTTTGATGTGCATGGGGGGAATCAATATCTTGCTTGGTTCAACCAGAGGGGTGGGAGAGAACGTTGTGTGAACAGGGTTCTAACCCTTGTCTTGACGGCCAGTCTTGTCTGACATAAAGTTGGTCGTCAGTCCGACTGTTCCACAAGCACAAAGAGCATGGATACTTTATGTACCCACCTTGAAGGCCTAGGATGAATCCAACAACTTTAAGATCTCCACAGATCAGCCACTTGTGTTCCTGGTGGTTGATAGCAGGCAACAGACGAACCATGCTGTTGCAGGTTTCTTTCATTGCAGCTGAGTGTCCAACAGGGATCGACTAAAACTTATTGGGGTTATTAAGAACTGCGTTGAGACTTCTGTTAGATGAGTCAATGAAAAGTCTCCATTCCATAGCATTATACTTCAGTCCCATTGAGTTGAGCAGGTCAGCAATGTTGTTACAATAGAACAGTAAAGAGTCTTCATCAAACGTGAAAATCTTCCTAAATTCTTTCTCGCGGTCCCGATACCAATAGAATGTTATTCCTGGTGCCAGTATAAATTTCTATCAAAGACGTGAACCCAAAGCTAAGGCGATTCTTTGAAAAGGTTCAGGTCTCGTGTATGTCGTTGGGTTCGGCTTGCGTAAATGGCACCAGTTGGTTGCCCTCTTCTGGTTTGTATGCATCAGACACAGTTCTATCGGTAGTGACTGTCACATAATAGGGATAAGTTAACCCTTTCTGCATTTACGAGTGCGTTGAAGTCATTATCCGGTTCTTCTTCTGCTCAGGCGTCAGAATTCTTGAGACCCATTGGGCAGACACCGTGGAAAGGTTTGAGTGATTGTGCAAGATGGTAACAATGGATCCATTACTTATCCCCAGTTGAGAACCAATGTAACGCACTGAGATTCGGCGATTATCTATTTCCATGCTCTCCACCATGGCCACAGTTTCCCTAGTGACTGCAGTTGATGGACCACTACTTCGAGGGTCATCCTCACAAGAGTTTCGGCCTGCTTGAAGAGAGCAGCTCAAAGTTTGACAGTGAAATAAGATAGATAGGGCAGTGTTCCCTAGGATTGTCTTTAAATCCTCATGAATCAACTGTGGCGCTTTCCCTTGAATCACAGGAAACTTTATCTCAGCCCGCTGTTTAACTTCACTCATTTTGCTGGGAGGCGCCATCCTCACTCAGGAAAAGTTACTGTTGAACTGAACAAAATGCACTGGGAGAATGCCAGCCTGTGAATTAGTGGTTGGAACATGTATGAATGTGATTCAGCCGCGGTGGGCTCCTGTCTCTCCTCTGTCTATATTAGGCCAAGAACTCATTGAATGAAACTTTGGTGATAACTAATTTATTGTGCTTAAAAATATCATATCAAAACATGAGAGTCTTTGGACCTTTCATCTTTATTCTAGAGCACATGTTCGAAATTACCTTCATTTAGCTCTGTGCATTTCTTGAGGTGCAGCACAAAGTTGTCCATGACGTTCTTACAAACCGACCGATTAATGGCTCTGATCTCCTCCCTGAGTTATGTGATGGTCCTGCGTCTCCCTGCGTACACTTTGTCTTTAAGGTGGCCCAAGGGAAAGAAATCTGGGGGTTAATGTCTGCGCTGTGGGGTGCCCACTCAAAGCCAGTCTTGAGAGTGATCACACGGCCACCAAAGTTCTCTTCTACCCAATCTCGGGACAGGTTTGGGGTGTGAGAGCTTTCTCCATCTTGCTGGAACCAGAACTTCTCCATAAGCTACAGTAACAGCTCCCTCTTGAAGGTTTTGAAGACCTCAACATACTGCTCCTTGGTGACTGTCACTGTCGCGCCAGATTCGTCGAAGAAGAATGGTCCGATGATGCCTCTGGCTAAGATTGCAGTCCCTCTTGCACTTAGGGGAGTGTAGCGGCTCAGTGGCTACCCCTAGAAGACATTTGTCTTCGAGTTTACCTTTCCTTCGAGATAAGAGTGAGCTTCATCTGAGGTCCAAAGGAGGTTAAGGAAAGTTGGGGTCTCCTGAATCTTCTCCAGTATCTTGACTGCCATAGCCTTTCTCTGCTCCTTGTCTGAGGGTGTAAGGGTCTGCTTCGTCTGTATTCTGTATGGCTAGGCAAGTCTCACGGGATATACCGAGGGATTGACTTCGCTTGCGCACAGAGCGTTTTGGACTCTGCTGACCTGACTCTCTCACGCTCTCGACCAGCTCAGCTGTACACTTCCTGGGGCGTCTTGAATGGCTTGGGTGGTTGTCATTGGCTGCATTGAGGTTCTCCACTGTCCCATAGTTCTCGAAGTGGTCCACCTAGTCCTGAATTCTGCTCTTGGAGGGGGCTTTTTCACATTTGAACTGTTGCATGAAAGTGTTATGCACTTTCTTGAACGAACCTGTCTTGTAGTAATGTTTGACGCAGGATATTCTTTGCTGGAGCTCCCATTAAGATTTAGTTGTGTTCACAGGCGTTGCTTCTATCATGTCCTGCAAAGTAAGGGTGATTAGTGAATGAATGAAGGATATATCACAAAAATTGTGTGCAGGGGCGTTTTTATTGTATAATCAGAGTGCAAATTACTGAATGTATGTTGGCCACAGTCGACTATCTTGGAGGTTCCAGGATAACATGAAAACGGGTACAAAAGTAACTTTACTAATATGCAAATTAATATTATTTTACAGGATTAAAAAGAGTTTTAAAACCGAGCTGTACATACATTAGATGTACACGGGTCTTAGTGGCTAAAGGTGTGTAGGGGGGGAGGTAGACATGGTGAGGACGGTCACTGGCCGAAGGAAGCTCGAATGAACTTGAGCGTATACTAAGCCGATGATGAAGACTTTACACTGGGAGGGGGGGGCACTTTGCGCGTTGCTGTTACCTCGAAGATTTGCTCGAGGGAGTTATCCTTGCGTTGGCGCAAAGTTAAAACAATAGTCTCTTCACAATGACTATTACGGGGTGAACTTAAATCTTGCTTTCGAGTAACATGAATCGAGACTAAGCGCGCTGTGTTCGAGGAGCAGAAGGAAGAGGGTCGAAGTAAACTCACGTGAATTAATGAGAATATCGAGAGCTTGAGGGGTTCTGCGAGAATTGTGCAGAGTCCAACGGGACGCGAATAGCGGGTATGAACGGGGAAGTGCAGACGGGGCAGGGGGGGCGGTGGATACTGACTCTCAACTCTGGCGCCAGAGGATTTATAGGGGTCGAATGGGATTTTACCACCTCCGTCCAAAGGGGAGGGTTCTAGAGTCAGACGCATCGGCAGAAGAGAATAATCTCGGCCTTTTAGCGCAGGAAATTTCCTTATTCGAACTTTGTCCGACTTCAGATGGGACCTTCTGGGCTCTCAAACTTGTCGCAGCTTCCTGTGATGGCGGCATTTCAGGTCAGCGTGGCGTCTCATAATTTTTCACTTCAATTAGCACAAACAAGAAGGGTCACCCAGGTGTCTGTTCTCTCTCTCTCTCTCTCTCTCTCTCTCTCTCTCTCTCTCCATTGAAGGGCAAGGTGGCGAATATCTTCTGCTCTCTCAGATCTTTGACAGTGACACTAGCCTTGAAATCAGAGCTAGAACCCAAGGTAAAATCGAGGCCATGTGGGACTGATTTTATAGCAGAAGGAACATTAAGGTTTTGAACATGGTGCCTTTTCTTGCGATTGATGCCTTTCAAATTTCTCATGCAGAAGTAGCAATCGGTGACGTGACCTTTACCTTTCCTCCACAGAATTGGGACACCAAATGGCATACTCTTCCTTTTCTTGTTACTCTAGTCCCTTAAATTTTCCACACATTTTTTACAGCAAATACGGGGAGCAAATGGATAATTCTGGTCCCCTAGTTTCACTCCGAAGTAAGCATGATATGACTTTTTAAAAATATCCGCGATTTTTGCTTGACGGTCTGAAAGAGCGACATGCCCACAGATGTAACAAAACCTATTAGGTGATTCTTACAAGTACCATCCAATTTCTTTGCAAATCTAGACCTAAAAAGATGAATAAAATAGGTTATGTATGGTTACTCATTATAGCAATGCCTCTGGGCATTCCTATAATAAAAACCTTCTGGGAAACTTAAATATATATATATATATATATATATATATATATATATATATATATATATATATATATACATCAATTATTATGTAAAATTCATATTTTGCAATCCTTTAACTTTGTCAATTTAATCGTTCAATTATTTTACTTAACTTTTGTAAATTAAATCATTTTATGTACAACTTAATAATTAATTAATTCATTTATTTTACTTGTCAATTCAATTAACGTAATACTGTTCCAAACAACATCTCTTAAAATTTCACACACAAACAAACAAACACACGATTTCAGCTCGACCAAATAGCACACTATTCTTTCCCATTCGACTCAATCCATTCTTCGTATAAAGCCCCTAATTCACAGTCCATCATAGTTACTATATTATTATTTCTCTATATAATTCCACCATATTATTTTATATTTATTTCACATACTTCAATTCTCTTCGCATCTTGTTACTGTAAATCATATTTTACAGTATCTTACATTGTATACCTAATCTACTTATCTCATTGTACATTCGTTGATTCTATGAATATATTTATATTTGTGTAATTGTCTTTCTTAAAGCCCAGTTCATTATTTCAAAATTTATTTCGCTGTCATCTTAGGCCTAAAAACTATCAGCCGACAACTTCGACCAAACAAATTTATGGTTATGGTTTTCGAAACGCAATTTAGGCTGATTTATTAACAGAAAATAAATCACATGAATAACCATTTACTATACTCATCACTAGATGTGACAAAACAGAAGTAATAAACGCTTGGATGATACTAGCGCTATTTTGGAATATACGTTCTAATATAAATCAAGCATATCTTAGAACCAGACCCGACCAAAGAAAACTAATGCAAAAATGTTTTATTGATGAGCTCATGATGAATAACTCCTTTCACATTCAACCAAATGTAAAGCATATCCTGATGTAGTTGGAGACCACGTCCTGGAGTAGTAATGGGGTTTTCTTTGCAATCAAGAGTGTTTCTTTCCGCTTAATATTACAGTAAACAAAACCCACTTTTCATCTCCCTTAAAAATTCTGTCCCGAAATGGCTCACGGTTATTTCGAGCCAATAGAGATGAAGAAATATTCACATGTTGTAAACGTTGTCGCTCAGACATTTCATGTTGCACCCAGACACCACTTTTAGACATAACATCTTTTACAAAGGCTTAGGAATTACTAAAATTATCTCCACGAACTCCAAGAATCCTTTTAGGATGTATTAAATTGACTTGAATTTTTTGAGAGCATCATATTTATATTTCTGAACATCTATATCTAAAAGAGGTTGGTGGAACTGTTTTGTATTTTAATAACAATTATATACTTATTTTGAATTGCATTTTTAGGGCCACTGTCTTTGACAGAACAGGTGTCTACCAGCAAATAAGGAAAGACTTAGGGCTTTCAAGGCATTCTTGGAGGCACCAGTGTGTTGGGGGGAATGGATATATATCAATGGGTATGTCTACATTTCATGAGTTGTAGCGACGCCCGAATTGCAAGGAGAAGTAGGCTCAACGAATAATCTCACAAGTGAGCACCCTGTTGGAACTATTAAATCTTGAAATTGGGCACACGTATTAATTACTGAAATAATATGCCATTTAGTAACAGTGAACAAATGTAGAATAAAGCGAAATACTTATATATAATGTTAAATCACAATTGTACATGTATTAAGAAAAATATGAGTGTAAGAAGGCCAGCGAATAGTTGGAGTTTCCTACGCGAACGCATAAAAATACATACGCGAGGAAATAGTTGTAAGCCGAAAGGTCTCGATACAAGATAACGAGGCAGCCGGAACGGAGTCGGGTTTAACCAGCTGTGGTGATCTAAGCTTCATGTAACCTAATATGTATAATTGCCTAATGGGTTACACTACATTACTTTGTTTAGTTAACCTGATTAGAATGGGTATGTTTACTTATATTGTTTCTTTTTTTTCAGACTGCATTGATGTTTTGCTAGAGAAAGGTATTGACGCTATATTATGATTACCACAATTTATTCAACTAAGGCTATACTGGTGCTTTAAATAAATAGTGGGAGACTTAACATAGCTTCATAAAAATAAAAACAAACGTCTGATCTAAAGATGGATAAATTCCTGAGACCTGAATGCCTGGACGTATCCCCCAACTCACCTACTGCTACACGAGAATGGGATCACTGGAATCGTACTTTCTCTGCATTCCTGGAATCCATCGCAAGCCTTAATCCTAACAAGCTTGATACATTGAACAATTTTTTTTCTCTCCAACCGTATATGGTTACATTGCAGAGTGTACTACCCATGATTCAGCTATAGATCTTCTCAAAGACCTCTATTTCAAGCCCAAAAATAAAGTGTTCATGAGACATTTATTGACTACTCGTAGGCAGCATAAAGGGGAGACAATAGATGAGTATCTACAAGAGCTTCAGGTGCTCAGCAAGGATTGTAAGGTTAAGGCTGCTACTGCTTCACAGAATCAGGATGACTACAAACGGGATTCTTTCATCAATGGCTTGCTCTCTCATACAATCAGGCAACGATTGCTTGAAAACAAAACTTTGGACCTAAGTACGGCTGTTGATCAAGTCGGGGCACTCAATGCTGCTCAGAAGACCTCAGAGTCTTATTCTTGCTTTACTGTCTCTGGTGTAAGTGCTGCTGCGACTTCCGAGCCTGCTCGCACTGATGATGGGACCTGTGCTGCTGCAACATCTGAAACCGCTGAAAGGACCTGTGCTGCTGGCAATTTAAAGTCCCGATGCTATTTCTGTGGTGATCCCCTTGTAATAAGTGTAATAAGCATTGGTACTTTGTTAAGGTGGGCCGGTCTACTACATTTTCTACTTCTGCATCCACTCAGTCTTATACACTGGCCGTAATCTCTGCTTCTTCCCCGGGACTATGCTAAGAAGCACAAGATGAAGGTTGTTCCAGCGACTGGAATCGTATTTATGGCCTCTTCATCACTCACATCTCCTGTGAAGGGACGCTGCACGGTTGAGATCAATTTAAAGCGTGAGTGCTACTACATTACAAGGCTTTCTGTACTGCCAGACTTGTGCTGCGATGTCAGTCTTGGTCAAGACTTTATGAGTCAGCACTCTAGTGTTACTGTGGACTTTAGGGGATCCAAGGAAGATCTAAATATCTCCAACCCTGCCACTTGCAGTGTATTGTCTGCTTTGGTGGATACACCTCCTCTCTTTTCAAGTCTTGCTTCTCATTTCAAACCCGTTGCAACAAAATTTCGGAGGTTTAAGGATGATGATAAGAAGTTCACAAGGTCTGAAATTAACAAGATGCTACATGATGGTGTTATTGAGGAGAGCACATCTCCATGGAGGGCGCAAGTTCTTGTTGTGTCGAATGAGCGCCACCGAAAGAGATTAGTTGTTGACTATGGACAGACCATTAATAGATTCACTCGTTTAGATGCGTATCCTCTTCCAAAAATAGTCGATCTTGTCACGGAATTGTCTCATTACAAGTACTATAGTTTACTGGAACTGAAAAGTGCTTATTACCAGATACCTATACGGGAAGAGGACAAGCCATATACTGCTTTTGAAGCGAATGGCAAGCTATATCAATTTTTTAGAGTACCATTCGTGGTTACGAATGGCGTTGCTTGCTTCCAAAGGACTATTTACAACATCATCAAGCAACACGATCTGCATGGAACTTATGCTTATGTGGACAATATTTTCGTGGCAGGGAAAACCTAGCTGGAGCACGATGAGAACTTGGCGAAATTTCAAGAGGCTGCCCGGTTCCACAACCTTACCTTCAACGAGACTAATTCTGTCATTTAAAAAAAATCAATAGATTTTCTTGATAACACAATAACCCACGGCTCTTTCAAACCATATTCTAAACGTTTACGTCCATTAAAGGAATTATCGATCCCTAAAGACCGTACTTCCTTATGCCGTGTTATTGGTATGTTTTCCTATTATTCACAGTCGGTTTCCCCCTTCTCTGACAAGATCAGACCTCTTATTGCCACTAACACTTTTCCTCTGAGTCCAAAGGCCCTGAAAGCCATCTATGATCTCAAAGAAGAGATTGGGAAGGCTGTTGTGCACTCGATTGATAAAACTATTCCTTTGGTAGTTGAGACTGATGCCTCCGATACAGCCATTGCTGCTACTCTGAATCAGGCAGGCCGTCCAGTTGCCTTTTTCTCTCACACCCTCACACCTACTGAAGGCAAACACTCTGCAGTAGAAAAGAAGGCATGTGCAATTGTGGAATCTGTAAAGAGGTGCTCCCATTACTTGACAGGACGACGTTTCACCTTATTTACGGACCAACATGCTGTCAGCTTTATGCTCCGTATGAATCGGCTTGGAAAGATCAAGAATGATAAAATTCAGCGATGGAGGATCGAGTTGGGGTGCTACAATTATGACATCGTGTACCGTCTTGGTAAATACAACATTCCCGCAGACACTCTCTCATCTGCTCACTGTGGAGCTACTGTCAATAACGAGAAACTATCTGAGCTCAACGCTCGACTTTACCCGATTTTCGATGACTTTGTCACATGAATCTGGCTGAATTTGCTGGATGGTGTTCGTTATGTTGACTTTCAGGACATCAACTGTTTGCGGACTATTCGTATTGAACTGCAATTTAAGGTAGCCCCAAAGAAAGTAGTCTAATGGCGTTAAATTGCATGATCTCGGTAGCCAGTTGACGTCGCCGCCGCGCGAGATGAGCCTGCCTTGAATTCGCTGGTGCAAAATGTCTATCGTGGCGTGCGCACTGCGGCACGTAGCGCCGTCCTGTTGTAACCACATGTCATCAGTATCCATATCAGGCATATAATCCAGTTGAGGCCACAAGAAGTTTCTTATCATCGATCTGTAGGTCTCGCCGTTGGCGGTTATGGCAATCTCACCTTCGTTCTCAAAAAAATACGGACCGTTGATTCCGTTAGACAAAAATTCGCACCAAACAGTGATTTTGTTGGGATGCAATTGGTGCTGGTGTATCTCATGTGGATTGTTTTCGTCCCAAATTCAACAATTTTGCTTGTTCACAAATCCATTCATCCAAAAATGGGCCTCGTCGCTGAAGATGAGTTTTGGGGGAAATTTGGGTCAACTTCCAACTGCTCTAGAGCCCAATCAGCGAACACACGGCATTGCCTATGGTCGTTTACCTTAAGAACCTGGGGAAGTTGGATTTTGTACGGGTGCAAACCCAATTCATTTTGCCTAATTCGCCAAACTAAAGTCGCAGGAAGGCCAAGTTCTTGTGAACGACGAGAAATTGACTGCCTCGGATTTTCCCGTACACTCTCATTTACGGCAGCGATGTTTTCAGCAGACTTTGCGTTTCGGCGACGTACAGATGTTGGCTGATTGTTGATAGACACTTTTGCCTGGAATTTGGCAACCAAGCGTCGAGCAGTGGCCTCGGCAGGATGATTGTGGCGAGGATAGAAATCACGTAATGCGCGGAACGATTGTCGAACATGGCACTGATTTTGATAATAACATTTGATGATTTTCACAAGCTGTTCAACGCTATAACCTTCCATCGTGACTTGCCAAGTACTACTGAACAGTTCACAGTGAAGTTGTCAGATGTCGCTTTAACAAGATGGACACTATCGCCTGACAAAGCTCGAGTGTCCTTGTTGAAAGACCCTTTACAAACCACACCAAACTACCCTTATCAAGGCCACGCAGCCTTTTGAACGTCTTAGTTTGTACCTTAAGGGGCCTCTACCCTCGAACTCCAGAAACCGCTATATGCTCACGGTGGTGGATGAGTATTCTCTTTTTTCGTTTGCATTTGCCTGTCAGAACATGACTACTAGTACTATAATCCATTGTCTAAATCAGATTTTTGAGATATTTGGTTTTCCTTCCTACCTACCTGCATTCTGATCGCAGATTCTCGTTTATGGCCAAGGATTTACGTGAATTCTTGCACAATCTAGGCATCGCTACTAGTCGAACGACACCTTATAATCCTCGACGGAATGGGCAGTGTGAGAGGTATAATGCTATAATCTGGAAGCACATAACCCTTGCTCTGGCATCCAAGAACCTTCAAGAATGTCAATGGGAAACAGTGCTGCCTGACGCCCTTCATTCTATTAGATCTCTGCTCTGCACAGCCACCAATGCTATGCCACATGACAGGCTCTTCTCGTACCAGCGTCGATCTCCCAGTGGCCATTCGTTGCCAACTTGGTTATCTGTTCCTGGACTCGTCTTACTACGACGTTACGTTCGCGCCAGTAAATATGAACCCCTCGTTGATGAGGTTCAGTTGTTAGAGGCAAACCCACAATACGCTCATGTAAGATTTTCCGATGGACGCCAATCAACGATATCAGTGCATGACTTGGCTCCGACTGGTAACGTATCATTATATGAGAGGCAAGAGGATCTCAACGTCGATCCTTCTCCAGAGACTAGTTTGGGGAAGATTTTTCCGGTACCTACTGTTGATTCATCTGAGTTGAATTCTTCCAATGCTGCAGGGGATCAGAGTATATTCATCAAGGAAGGAGATATGAAGGTGGATTATCTTCCGGCCCAGGTATCTGGTGCTCGAGCTAATCTTCAACGTAGGGATGAACCCTCCACCCATGCGAATGCTGGCCCGGAACAACTCCACCAATCTACGCGGGAACGGTCTGGTGCTCCATCTAATCTCAAACGTAGGGATGAACCCTTCATCCCTGCGCATACTGGCCCGGAACATCTGCGCCGATCTACGCAGGAACGCCACAAGCCTCTTCTCTATATAGAACAATGATTCTTCAAGGGAGGGGAGAATGTGGTGATATAAGCTTCATGTAAATTTATATGTATAATTGCCTAATGGGTTACACTACATTACTTTGTTTACTTAACCTGATTAGATTGGGCATGTTTACGTATATTTTTTCTCTGTTATTTTCAGACTGTATTGATGTTTTGTTAGTTGAATAGAGCATAGAGAAAGGTATTGACGCTTTATTATTATTACCACACCAGCTTAAGTTGACGTGGACCTGCGAAACGACAAAATCAACTTTGCTATCACCTTGCTATGATTGCCAGCCTAGATGCGGCCAAATGTCTCTACATGAAACACACACAGTTTTTGACTCCGCCCAGCATTCTTATCAAATGAACAAACGAACATACTTTAACCTGTGAGGTTTCGCCTCGCTCTCGGATTAAGGATAGTTAAGTCACGCTCCCTTAATGGAGGTTTGTATAAATAAGAACTCTGAGAGTCAGAGTAAACTCGACGGTGAGACCTCAAACGCCTTCGTCCGACACCCCTTTACGGGTAACTCAGGCTCAGCCCCAGTTATTCCTCCTCTAAACTGGCACTCGCCTGGCATCTCATTAACTAAGTGACCCATTGTAAACCTAGTAACTACTATAAAGTGGTAACCCTCCCTCACAAAATAAAACCACCCATAGAGTAACTAGCGAAGAAATACGATCACCCATGCAGCAAAGTCAATTACAAGAAGTATTACAGGGGCAGATCAAGAACGTATGGTTAAATGATGAAGACAGGTGTGTTATGGTGCTTATGATCTTGTCTATTTGATAGAGAACCTTGGTGATTCTAAATCAAATAGACAGTCAGTGCAGTTACTGGTGGTTGCACGGGAGAGCCGTCTCCGGCTAAAAAGAACGCTGGCTGCAATTTCTAAACAAGTTGGTGGGATTGAAAAGTGAAGGCCTTTAAGTTTGGTGAGCAAAAAGTTACAGTAGTCAAGGCGGGAAGTAACCAAAGCGTGAAAAGTGATCGCAGAACTATTGTTTTCAAAATGAAAGCGGATACGGCCAAGATTACGGAAAAACAAACTTGCGAAATGAGCTTCAGTGAGGTAATTTACTATTAAAGATGACGCCTAGATTTTTTAACATTGTTGGTAAAGGGAAATGGGGAGCAAGGAAGGTTAAGATACGGGGCAGTATTTTTAGCAAGGCAGATCTGATGGAGTAAGCAGGGGTACTACCTCCATTTTTATCATGATTGAGTTTATCAAAATTGTCCGAGAGTTATTCAGTGGTGATATTGGAAGTAGACAGAAGATTTCTAAGAATTTCAACAAACGCGGCTTCTTATCGCCTCTCAAATGAAAGGATAGACCAAAGCAGCACATAATAGTGTTTAGCATAGGAAAAAAGAACTGATACTCGTACGAGTATAGTACCTAGATTTGCATAATAAAATAACTTACCTGTCTGCCGTGATATATCACTCCCGTAATGAACAGAGTGCGATATGGTAGGTAAGAGCAGAACAAGTCAAGGGGTTCGAACCCCGCAGGGATTCAAGAAGACGACGAAGAACATTATGATCCACAGTGTCCACAGTATCGAAGCATTAGTATGGAAGGATACCCAACATCATACCCTTGATGAATAGGGTTGGTTACATTTATTAGAGCAGATTCTGTGTTGTCCCCAGCCTTGAAGCCAAACGGAAAGATCTCATCAATGTTAGAAGACGACATGCAATTAAGAACCCGAGTTGTGACAACCTTTCAAGTAGAGTTGATGGTACAAGAGGCGAGGGAACAGAACAAGGAGGATCCGACAATCGAGACAGGGAATGGCGAGTCAAGACAAAACTATTTTAGGAGAGAAGTATGAGGGCTATTTCCCCAAGAGAAACGCGCGTGATAGAGCGGAGATGGAGTGGAAAGGTTACAATAAGTACCATATGATGTAGTTCAGGAGCAGAACGCATACTAAATCAAATTTAAACTATCATGTTAGAGAATAACTCTGATAAATTGGCAGGGGTGTTGGAAGGAAGAGACTATGGCACCGGAGAATAATAGAGAGGCTTGAACAATGTGTACGTGTATAGCAATGCCTCTGGGCATTCCTATAATAAAAACCTCCTGAGAAACTTAAATATATATATATATATATATATATATATATATATATATATATATATATATATATATATATATATATATATATATATATATTTATATACATCAATTATTATGTAAAATTCATATTATGCAATCCTTTAACTTTGTCAATTTAATCATTCAATTATTTTACTTTAACTTTGTCAATTTAATCTTTTAATTAATTTACTTGAACTTTTGCAAATTAAATAATTTTATGTACAACTTAATAATTTATTAATTTATTTATTTTACTTTTCAATTCATTTAACGTAATACTGTTCCAAACAACATCTCTTAAAATTTCACACACAAACAAACAAACACACACTTCCAGCTCGACCAAATAGCACACTATTTGCCCCAGTCGACTCGCAGCTTTCTTCGTATAAAGATCGGTAATCATTCCTTCTACAATTAGTCATTTACCTCCAAACAAATCATACTTAGTTAATTCCACTTTCACATTCTTTGCAAACGACCATACGTGAGTAGGTCCTAATTATAGTTACTTCTCATTGCAGCCCCAAATTCACAGTCCATCATAGTCATACTATATTATTCATTATATATATTATTCACCATATTATTTCACCATATTATTCCACCATATATATTTCACATACTTCAATTCTCTTCGCATCTTTTTACTGTAAATCATATGTTAAAATATCTTACATTGTATACCTAATCTACTTATCTCATTGTACATTCGTTGATTCTATGAATATATTTATATTTGTTTAATTGTCTTTCTTAAAGCCCAGTTAATTATTCCAAAATTTATTTCGCTGTCATCTTAGGCCTAAAAACTATCCGCCCACAACTTCGATCAAACAAATTTATGGTTATAGTTTTCGAAACGCAATTTAGGCTGATTTATTAACAGAAAATAAATCACATGAATAACCATACACAATACGTGTGAATATTTTTTGTTATCTTGGAGGATACATAGTGTATGGGCTTCACGGAAACATATCAGAGCGGTGATTTAGGACTGGGTGGCAAAAGTGTAGGTGAGGGAGGCAGAAACTGTTTCAGTCCCAATAACACGAGCTGTCTCAGGTACTATCTCACAGTTTCGCCTGAGACTTTACATACTCTTAGAGTGGACGAGGAATATGAGGCCAATGGGCATCAAGGAAAGAAAAAATGAACTTATAAAGAGAAAAGACAGGGTTAATTTTAGGAGTGGTATATTTCGGTAAATGAAAAAGGGAGGCAGAGATCCAAGGTCTTATGTTCTTACTTGGTGATGGGAATCCGACGATGAGGAGATAGTATACAAGTAGAGGATATAATTTCAAGACAAGAAAGTAGACTAATAACTCACAGGAGCATAAGGCAAATAACCAGAACAAGACCATCGTTGCCAAATGTATCATTCATCGCATTGTTCATAATGATTTCAATCTTAAACTTTTCAAGAATTTAAAGGACAAAAACTTGATGAACATAAAATTAATAAACGCCAAGAATGTGTCAAAAAATGTTAAGACATCTAACTATTTCAAAGGTTCAAATAATAAACAAACAAAACGATAGAGTGAAATTTCGGATGAAAAGTTGTTTGCGATGAAATCGCAATTTCCATCTAGTGTAATGAATAGTGCAGTGGTCTCAAAATTGTGAAAACTCCTATACATTTAATCGAAATAAATGTAAAAGTAAATGGGTAATATTATAGGAATAACCTACTCGGTAACATGATACTCGAAGTGAACACACGGGCCAAAAATGGCCCTTATGTACATATTTCAACAAGCAGGTTGGAATATTGCTAGCTCTTTAGTGGTTTACCTGAAAGACAGAGTTCACGAGTTGTTAGAACCACAAACAATCTACGACCTGAATCTATTGGTCTATAACATTTGAGCTTACCTGTCAAAAAGTATACGAAAATCTAAACATTGACAATGTTGAAGAGCTAAAAGAAGCCGATTCTTTTGCAATGGACTAACGTACCTCAGTACGATATTGATAGTACAATCGAAGAATTTCGCGAAAGAATTAAGAAATTAATTGAAGTAAAAGGAAATCGTATTTAACATTTGTTCAAAGAGTAAATCATTTTGTAATCGATGTTTTTGATCGCTGCATAGCTTTTTGCTTAAAATTTTTTTTCGGCATTCTAAAGGGTGAGGTGGGCAATTTGTTGCCTGACTTAAATACAAAAAATAGCATAGAGAGTTCATTTATGCAGATATATTTACCAAATTACATGTTTAAAAACTTGAATGATTGTACAATTTATTTTATTCAACGAAATCGCCGTCAACCTCAACTACGGTGTCCAGGTGGCGTCGTAACCTGCTGCATGCCTTGTCGACAGCCTTCCTGTTCTTGTGATCCTGGACCTATGCTCCACATTGGAGCCGCACGAGGACTTGTTAGTCTTTCTTGCAACCACGTCACACAAAATAATAGTCCAAGGGGTTTCAGTCTTCGGAGTTAGGAGGCCAAATGCTTGGAGTGATGTGGTAAAAGAAATTGTATTTTCTAATATCTGGTCCTTCTGCTTGTGTAGCATACGTACAGCCTTCAAGCGACCACCTCCTAGATCCAAAGCAATACCAACTTCTCTAGGTAATTGATGTAGACCTCTGTATTGAGTCTGAATAATTTCGGGAAGATAAACGCACTCATAATGTGGCCTTCGCCATTGAACAACCCAAACACCATGAGGTGGACTGGGAAGTTTGTTTTCATGACTCTCGGTACATCTTTGGGGGATAGAGCAAGCTAGCGCTTATTTTGAGTTAACCACCTGGTCCTGGCAAAAATTCTTCTCAAGAACTAAAGCATGCTGACTTAAGGGGATGATTCAGTTTATTCACAAGCTTCGAAGCACGTTCCTTCCGCTTGTCCCCCATCTTCCCCGGCAGAGGATGGCCCATTCTCATCTTGTTTGAGGAGAGGATGTACTCATGAGCTAACTTCCTGATGCGAAAGCTTGACACTCCCTTGTTCCTTATATAAAAACGTTTAGAGTGAGCTTTCGAGCCACCGTACTCTCGCAATCAAAATCTGACTCATCCAACTCTTTCCTGATCTTCTGCACCGTCCTTAGGTTGACACTCAAGCATTCGGAGATCTTCGCATTGGAGCTCTCAGCGTGAATTCCAAGCAGCACAGCTTACTTTTTCCAAATATTTGGAGGATTTAATTGAGCCATAGTATTGCTTCATTCACAGATGATGCATATTTGATTCTACAATGATAGGGAGAAACGAGAACTGACGCTAGACAACACGCATTCACGGAATTCAGAGTTGCAAACCGCGACAAATTATCTACCACACCCTGTATGTATGCTATGCCTTTAGTATGCTTTATATGAGTCAAAATATTGTGGATACAATAGTTATATATTAGCTTAAATGGTATGCATATATTGTAAGGCAATATCGAAATATAATAAAAAACAAATGTTTCGGTATATGAAAAGAGGTTTCTTTACTCCTATATCTAGTGGAAAAAAACACTGGCTTGATCGCAAACGAAACCCCATTATTACTCAAGTCCGTGGTCTCCAACATCATGCTATACTTTACATTTGGTGGGATGTGAAAGGAGTTATTCATCATAAGCTCATCAATAATGAGCAAACAGTTGCTGTAAACGTTTAAATGTTCAACAATTACAACGTATGGCAACAATATTCGCTGACATGTAGCTCGTTTGTCCAAAAGAAAAAATAATAACTATAATCATCATATAAAAAAAACATAAACCTAACTTTCGTACAACGCGGAACAGCTCAAAATAATCAATAAAAAACAACAAACCAAATTAATATCGTTTATAATTATCCGGATGAATCAACTGCTTAGTTAAACGAAGGAATAACATTGTCGATAATTATGTAAACTACTATGCCGAATAATCTTTTGGTAAAGTTGAAGATAAGATGATCGGCTACTTGTTCCTGAGGGCGAGTGGAGCGAGCAGGGAGGGTATGGGGGGGGGGGTATAGCCCCCCATATAGTAACTCATAGCCCGGCTCGAAACCGGCTTCCAGTAACCAAACACATATACGACTAACCAAATGCATATACGAATAATCTATAAATATAAATTAGCAGCCGAACAGCTTATCTTCGACTTTACCAATTATTTTTAATATTAAAACCGTTTTTACGTTCCTTAAATAAACATTAAATTTATTGACAACTTAATACTTTACACAGGTAATTATGTATTAACAGGCCGACTTTGTTTGTCACGTGAATCTTGCATCTTAGAATCCCTTCTAATTTACCAATGTGCCAAAGAGTGCCTGATTGTGGTTCGAAAACTAACTCGAATATCTCCTTGTTGGAGACCGGAAATTTAAGAAACACTTTGCATTAAACCATCTTTACTTAATTCATCTAATGAGATACATTTCGGTAACAACGGGAAGAGAAGGAGGGGGAGAGGTATATATATATATATATATATATATATATATATATATATATATATATATATATATATATATATATATATATATATATATATATATATATATATATAAATATATATATATATATATATATATATATATATATATATATATATATATATATATATATATATATATATATATATATATATATATATATATATATTTATATATATATATATATATATATATATATATATATATATATATATATTTATTTATATATATATATATATATATATATATATATATATATATATATATATAAATATATATATATATATATATATATATATATATATATATATATATATATATATATATATATATATATTCAAATTTTGTTGAAGACCATGGCGTATTTCGCCTTAGTTAATTTCCTTTGGCAACTTTCTCTTCTTCTAACTGTCTTTTTTATTCTATCTTGTAGATGGTGGATTATTTGTCCAGTATTTATCTCTCTTTTTAATGAATGTGTTTGGTAAAAAACAAACTAAATTGCTGAGCTTTCGATCTTATTCGATCATCTTCGGAGCATCTTTATGTATTCATTCCTCCTTTACCGATGAAATATGGTAGAGTCAGAATCAGGCTGAATGAAAAGGAGATAAGATTTATTAAGAAAGAGTTACATTTGGTATTTTTAGAAACACATGAGTAAAAAATAATTAGGTTAATAGTGGTGAAGAACACAAACACCCAAGGAGAATAGAGAAAGGAAAGTTACATCGTAAAGTAAGAAGAACGAAGCTCCAGGATCGGTGGAGGACACTCATAATTTTTACAATTTACAGAATTAATTTATATACATTCATGTTTGGAGTTTATTATAATTTGTTGTATTATTATTTTTTTATTTTTTTGCTACATTCTTTAAGTTAACAGATTGATTATATTATTTTTCTATTGTATATATCACATTTTGAATTTCCAGATTAATTACTATATTTTACACGTTGTCATCCTGACTTTGTTTTATTCGTAATTACTTTCTTCCTTTTTTCTTTTTTTAACAATATTATATTATTCTATCAAATTAATTTTACTTATCTTGGATTGTTCAGTATTTATCATTTGACTTGATTAGTTATTTTTGGTTATGTGCTTAGTCCCTTTATTTATCACTTGTTAATTAATTATTCCCTATTTATTAGTATATTCACTTATTAATTTGGTCATGTGCTTAGTCACTTTATTTATCTTCAATTCACTTATTTTCTTTCATTAACATTATCTTTACTTTGTAGTTTAATTGCCCCACTGACATTTTTCTTTGTCCGTTTCTAACTTTTTCAAAGGGGTTCTTACTAAGCACACGGCAGCACGAATCCGGGATGCGAAGCGTGTGGTCCGCCACCGTTCCTTCGATCTCATTTACTGAGTCTGGTCCATCGAAGAACCACTTAAACTTCCCATCACGGATTCCTTGGTGCAGTATCGTCTGGTCTCCAACTGGAGGTTTGCGCGTCCCGGGAAGCTGGAAGTTCAGGACCCTGGCGTCGTAGAAGCATCCTCTCTCCAGGATATACTCCTCCTCTGTGAGGGGTAAATCCTGTAACTTCGGGCGTTCTTCTTCCTCTTCTTCAGTTGTTTCCTCCTCTTCCGGTGTTTCCTCTTCTTCTTCAATCTTCTTTTGTCTATGTCTAACCTTTTTGTTTGGATTTTTGTATTCCATTATTTCTTCTTTCTCGGACTCTTCCTCAGTAGTAGTGGTTTCTTCTTCTGTTTGGATTGTTTTCTTTTTCCCTTCGCTTTTCAGTATTTTTCCTTGGAGATATATTCGATTGTTATTCATCTTTTGGTGCTTCCTCTTCAGTTTCTGTTATTTCTTCAGCAGTATTTTCCTCTGGGTCATCGGTGAATTGTATTTTTAATATTTCTTTAGATGCGGGGTTTGGTGGAAACCATAGTTTATTTCTCACCCCGCTCATCTTCAGAAGGTGGTTTAACTCCCCCGCAAACGGTCCGGGGTGAGCCAGGTTTTCTAGATGTGCAAACATGATCATAATCATTATTTCTGTCCTTTCCTTTGGTATTTGTAGAGACGGTTTTTAGGGGGTATTTATTCCGCCTGGTTGATCATAATGTTAGAGGAAATGGGCCAATCCGGTGAGTGGAATTTTAAAACAACTTTAATGTTCGATTCCAGCTTAACGCCTGACTATTGATGGCCAGCTTTACTTCGTTTATTAGAATGGCTTCAAAGATGTTTATTTAGCCTAGCTTTATTTCCCTCTTTCCTTTTAATTACGGTGTTGTCAACTAGAATATCTCTCGTTAGGTTGATGTTATGTGCGCTCTCCATATGATTTTTAGGTCCTCCGCTTTGCAGATGCATCGTTAAACGTCTCGAAAGTATGGTAGTTGTCATGCCAATATATATTAGAGTTATTATAAAGATTGCAGTCTTTATTGGGGCAGATGAACTCGTAAACTATGTTGGTTGACTTAAGATTCGAGGAGTTTTGGCAGCTGTTGTTTTTCATAAGGTTGTTGGTTTTTGTTGTTTTATAGTAAATAATCAGTTGAATTTTATCTATTTGATTCTTAACCTTGTTGTTGCAGTTAATAATCTCCTTGATGTTATTTTCATTTATTTTATAGGCCGTGGACATCTGGTTTCTGCAGTATAGTTTGATGTTGTTTACTGCGCCCTGATTACTTTTCGTTGTATCCGGATTTTTGAAGTGATTATTTAAAAATGATTGGATTTATTTGTCAATCATACTGTTCGAGAAACCGTTGTTCACGAGAGTTTGTTTTACACGTGAGATCTCTTGGTGGAAAATTTCCCACGTAGAGCATCATTTATATCCTCGGCGGATGTATGAGCCGATTACACTTATTTTATATCTTTCAGGGCATTCACTATCCGCATTGAGGCATCTTCCTGTTTCCTTAATTTTTTTATATACTCTTGTGATATAGCTACCATTGATGTTTTGAACTTCCACGTCCAAAAAAGGGAGTTTATTGTCCCTCATCAATTCATAAGTGATTTATAACACGGAGTTCTCCTCAAATTGCTGTTTAATGTTTATCAGATGTTCTTCATTTTGGACGGTTATGTAGATGTCGTCTACGTATCGACAATATGTGTGGCTTATTTTCACTGTTGTCCAATAATTTCACTTCAAGTTGGCGTAGGTCGGCCCTAAGGGAGACCCCATAGCTACTTCATCCACTTACATGCATATATTACCGTCCGGTGTCCTGAACGGAGCCTCTGATGTGCATGAACGTAACATGTTACTTAAGATGTTGTTTAGGTTGAGATTTGGAGGAGACATTGTAAGATGGTGGTACACGTTTTTTAAAATGATGGCGATGGTCTGAGTGATAGGCACGTTCGTAAACATGCTTTCCACATCAAGGGATGCTATGAGTCCTGTCGGTCTTGTAGAGTGGAGTATATCAATAAATTCCTCCGCGGTCTTTATGCTGTACTTCGAAGAGATGTACGGTTTTATTACTTCATTTAGGGTTTTAGCTAAACACTACGTAGGTGTCGTGACTTGAGAGATGATAGGCCTCAATGGGTTGTTCGGCTTATGCATTTTTACATTTTCATACTGGTGTGTAATCACCGATGATCTTTTGGAAGTGAAGTCCTCCGATGAGTGCATTAGCTTTAGTTATTTGTCCATTTATTTTCTTTTTTAAGTCTTCTGTTGGATCTTTTTTCATACGTTTAAATTTAGTAGTGTCACTTAGGATGGTATTCAATTTGTTGTTATATTCTTCTTTGTTTAGAATAACGTATATGTTGGATTTGTCAGCTTTTCTTATGACTATTTCTTTGTTGTTTGGTTTTTACCAAACCCATTCATTTAAAAGAGAAATAAATACAGGACAAGTGATCTACTATCTACAAAATGGAATAAAAAAGACAGAAGAATAGAAAGTTGCCAAAGGAAATTAACTAAGACGAAATACACCATGGTCTTCAACAAAATTTGCATTCAAAAAAGACTGCTACTCATCTACACTAATTTATATATATATATATATATATATATATATATATATATATATATATATATATATATATATATATATATATATATATGGGAAATATCACGAAATTTAGCGCGTGATAACTATAAATATGAATATGTACGACGGAAGGAAACTGAATAAAAGATGTAAAGCGTGCCTTAGGATATGGATTTTCGTTTTCAATAAATAAAAAACCTCAAAGTGTCGACATTGCCGCTGCTTTTGCTAGATTGGAAAAAAATAAGAACATAACTCAAAACCACATAGACATTGCAAAAGGTATTGTTTATTCAGTAGTGAGTAATATGTATAAATACTTACACAATTTTCCGAAAAGATTTATATCAGCACTTAAATCCTTAAAAATGGACCAAGATTTGCACATTACAAAAGCTGCTAAATCTAACACGTTTGTTATAATGAACAAAACAGCGTATTTATAAAAAATGTCCACCTTATTATCCGAGAGGTCTACATACCTTCCGTTAAGTAAGGATCCCTTAGATGATGTAATTAAGTGTTTTAATAGAGACGTAAAAACCACTTTAAAAAAAACAAAAATCAATTATAGACTGCCTCTTCTAGTGGCTCTTCTTCACCCTATTTGTATGGCCTAATAAAAACCCATAAACCAGGAAACCCAATAAGAAAAATCATAAGTGCCACTGGTTCAATCCAACATAAACTTTCAAAATACTTATTAAATTTACTTTCTCCTATCTTAGGAACTACATCCCCCTCGCATATAAAAAAATTCCCTTGACCTTTGCAATAAACTAAACAATATGAGGGTAACATCAGATCTGAGACTAGAAGGGTTTTGATGTTACCTAATTATTCACCAAAGTGCCCATTGATGACTTATTAGACTTCTTAGCCTCTATTATAAATGCGGATGACCTCCCTTTACCAACCAATACGATCATTGAGCCTATTTGTTTATGTATTAAAAAATGTAAATTTAGTTTTAACGGCAAATTCTATGAACAAGTGTTTGGTATGGCTATGGGTAATCCCTTATCTCCTTTATTGTCAAATTTAAATATGGAATTTTTCGAAACTAGGTTGATCCCCCCTTTTTGGTCTACTCAAATTGTTTGGTTCCGGTATGTTGACGACATCCTGGTAATTTTAAACAACAGTTTGGCATCGATAGTTTTCTTTTAATTATCAACTCATTGGTTCCGTCAATAAAATTCACCGTAGAAAAGGAAGAAAATAAGAGCCTTCCATTTTTGGATGTCCTAATAATTAGAGAATCACATAGAATTAAATAATCCATAGTAATGATTTTATAAAGAGAAATATCTTGGAATCATTTTATATCTCTCACACAAAGGAGAGTAATCTCAACATTAGCCCAGGGCTGTTTTCGCTAGATCCAATTTTATCACTTTTTCTAAAATCCGACTTATCTGATAGCATTAAAAAGTTGACATCATAGGGAAACGTGCTTAGTATAAATACTGTGTCTTATTTTTTCTTATCATTGTGAGTTTGAAAATGTCGAATAGACGAGAGTATTAACTCCAATCCGTCTTTTATTCAGTTTCCTTACGGGATATATATATATATATATATATATATATATATATATATATATATATATATATATATATATATATATATATATATATATATATATATATATATCGAAGTATGGCCAAGTGTACGGGAATATACGCACACAGGCTCTAAGGTAGGCTAAGCAAGGCAACAACTGCTATTGTTCTAAGAGTGCGATTTGAATAGATAGCTGCAGCTGCGTGACCAAGGAATATTCGAAACAAAACGAAATAAATAGATTTTAATACACACTAAATAAAAGGCACAAAATAAATATGGATATATATAGGTACAAGAATAAGACGGAATTAGGTTCCGAATACTAATTGGATAACCAGGGTTATTAAATGGTTATAATGGGAGATTTAGGGTAGTGAACGATTTAGTTCCTTTGAACCTCGAGAGTAAAGCGGGGCGAACTTAGGGGGAGGTCTTGGTGACCTTGATTACTCACGGGTGTAGCCGAAAACCCGCAGAGCGTGGTGCTACTTTCTCCAAACTTGGATTTGGCGAGATGCGGGCCTCTTGCCTTCAAGAGGTCACCGGACGAACTTCGAAGGGGGAAGGTAACTTCCACAAACTCGGATCGAGTGAGCTATCGGGCCTCTTGTCCTCAAGAGGTCACCGGTCGAACTTTGAAGAGCAGGGGCGAGATGACTTCTCAAACTCGGATTGATTGAGCTATCGGGCCTCTTGTTCTCAATAGGTCACCAGAAGAACTTCGGAGGACGGCTTCTCCAATCCTTGATCCTAAGGCGGTTGAGAAAGGCTGGCGTTGTTTAACGATACTCTTCTCCCTGACCCGAACATACGAGTGTGATGTCCAGCTCTTCTGTGGCCTGCGACCGTCACTAAACACTTCTCGGGAGAGAGCGTCGTTGAATCGAACTCCTTTCGGGAAAGCGTCTACTAACCAAATCTATGGGTAATCCTTGGGAAGGTGCATATATACCCGGAGTTCTCCAAAACAGGAAGAGAGAAGGAGAAGCCTTCTCGAACCCTCATTATCGGCCGGGACAACCGAGCGTCTTCTTACGGGAAATTGTAAGAGGTCGAGATCAGCGGGTCAGACGGAACGAGCAGCGGCTGGAGCCATAAAGGTTGTTCGCGGCAAACCTACACAATAGATGAGTAATCTCCCAACCCTAGGGGAGGTGGATTAAGACGGAGGGAAGCTAGCCTTTAATTTCAGCATCATGCCTCGGTGTGAATTTCTCAGTGACCTGGCGGCAAGTCTAAAAAGGGTGAAGTCAGAAGAGGGGGGGGGGAGTAACGGCTCGCTTTCTCTCCCGAAGTAATATCTTAGGAGGGGGAGAAATACTACTATTTTAACGGATTTCTCTACAATATATATATATATATATATATATATATATATATATATATATATATATATATATATATATATATATATATATATATATATAAGTGAAAGAACTCAATAGCGAGTTATGTTATATGATAGTGAAACCCCTGTATAGGAGCATATAAATTATTTACGAAACTAGTTTAGTAGATAAATTCATTTTTTTTATGTTCTTCCGGTCTCTCCTATGTAGAATGAGGAACATTTGGTAGATTCACACAGGATTACATATTATACACCTGCCTCATTTCGCTGATCCATGGGCTTGGTCGAAGGGAAAGCCCATGGATCAGCCAAATGAGGCAGTTGTATATGTAATCCCATGTGAATCCACTAACTGTCCCTCATTCTACATAGGAGAGACTGGGAGAACATTAAATTTACGAATATACGAACACAAAGGTGATGTCAGGCGAGGCATTACTACATCCAGTATTTCTAATCATATTAGCAATTACAACCACCAAATATACTATTAAAAGGCCTAAATTATATATAATTGTAAAGATTTTCGTAAAAGAAAAATTGAGGAATCAATACTAATAGGAGAACACTAATAGGAGAAATTACCAATTTTAATCTTTCGGGGGTTCAATTTAAATGTAGCTCCTATTCCTGGAACCTGATTATAAAGAGTTTAGTTAATGATCTTAGAACACACCTCCTGATTAATGACCCCTTTTCTCTGGGGGGTTTTTTTGCGGGGATTTTGAGATATTTAGTAACTTGCGTTGTTCATTCCATTCTCATTATAAGACTGAAGAGGGTATGGTAAAGTTCATACCAAAACTAGTTTCGTAAATAAATTCTATGCTCCTATACAGTGGTTTCACTATCATATAACATAACTCGTTATTGAGTTCTTTCACTTATATATATATATATATATATATATATATATATATATATATATATATATATATATATATATATATATATATATATATATTGTTTTTAATGTAGTCAATGTTTTTCTTGGGCAAATTAAAAACAAGTGCTTGGGGGGGGAGTAGGTCATAGCAATTGCATCACGGTGTGAAATTGCGGCTTGCCTTAGCTGACATCCGCTGGAGAAGCAACATAGCTTGATAAGAGGACTGAAATCACAAACTTTAACCTTTTAATTCGAAAGCCTAACTTTATTTAGATTCAGTAATCTTTAACATTAGCGACAAAGGTGTTTTTAGTTGTTGTTTTTCGTCCAAATTGAACGATATCGGTGTGTTTCATCGTTCATTATTTATTTGGTTATGCGTATATGTGTTTGGTTATTGGAAGCTGATATATGTATTTGGTTATTCTTATATATGTTTGGTTACTGGAAGCTGATTTCGAGCCGTACAATGTGTTACTATCAGGAACAAGTAAATAAACGAAATATTTTGGAACAAAGGACGAATCATTATGGAATAACAGGAAAAAATCCCGAGTCACTAATGTAAAAGATTATCTTAGTTCGAATCCAAATGGCAATTGCTAAATGTCGTTAGAACTCTAGTTTTTCTCCCGCGTTGCTTGAATTCAAACATATAAACCTCACCCCCGAATGCTATTTAAATCAATGATATTTTCTTTAAAAATGGTTATTATTAAAAGTACTAATTATATTTTAATTCAGAAAAAAAATCCCTTGAGAATGATATATAATACACTATGATACAATTCATATTAACAACATGGAGCTAGGTGTTTTTAGGTTAGGCTAGACTAGGCCTTGAACGAGGGAAATTACTACCGAATCATGTACGAAGGGCGGTCAATAAGTTTTGCAATTCGGATATAAGGAAATGAGATATGAGGAAAAGTCTTTTATCATTTTTACCCTCGACTTCAATGCACTTGCGCCACTTGTCCCTGAGGCTTCGAATTCCCGACAACCAGAAATCTCTCGACTGCTGTTCAATCCACTCCTGGACGGCGAGCTGGACATCTTCATCGTCCCCAAACCGGCGTCCACGCAGTGCAGCCTTGAGCTGATGGAATAAAAAGTAGTCGCTAGAGGCCAGATCTGGACTGTGGGGAGATGGTTGAACTCCTCGAATCCACAACTCTGGCCTTGTGGACTTTGACGACGTTGAAGTCGATCATGGGGCGTGAGGTTTCTAGGGACCCAACGAGCAGAGACCTTGGTCATGGCCAAATTGTCGTGGATGATGTTGATAACACTTCCATGTGATATTCCAAGTTCTCGCTCGTTTCTTCGACCTTCACGCGTCGATTTTCGAAGATCATCCTCTCCACACGGGCCACATTGTTCCTCGTTGGTCACGTCTGACGGGCATCTTGGACGGATGTCATCTTCAAGGGACTCACGACCATGGCGATCTCCCTATTCCAGCGAGCAATGGTTGCATAGGAAGCGGTGGTGTCGGTGTACACTGCAACCATGCGTCCATGGATCTCTTTTGCATTCTTGCCTTCCTTGGTCAAAAATTTGATCACTGCGCGGTGCTTAACCTTCTCCATTGTTGAAAATTTTGTGACTTACGATCTGCGATCAGCTACTGCTTCTTAAATAAACGAGGCAGGAGCGTGCGGCTGCAGGTCCTGACTTGTCATAACTTGTCCTAACACCCCCACAAACAGCCACTCCCCTTCCTCTGTTTCGCCTTCCCTTTTCGCAAAACTTATTGACCGCCCCTCGTAGATATACAATTATAGCATCTTAATTAGAAAGGAAATATTTTGAATTATGGACAAAATTATAGCACGTTAATTAGAAAATAAACACTTTAAGTGTTTTATCAAAATATAAAAAACTATACATAAATCCCTACGGAATCGATTCTTTCGATTGATTAAAATAATATATGACTGACAAGATGGTGAAAATAGCGGCCAATCTATTTTTTGCCATAAGCTCATAATTAGAAATTTGCCCACATTAAATAGTCAAGAAGCTATATACAGTAGAGTATATCTATATACACTATATAACATTTGCGTATTTTTTAAAAAATAGAGATATTTATAACAAAGCGCCCACAAAATTCGAGGGTGGGCATAAACCCCAAATTAACCATATGTTTGTTACAAACATTAACTGCTACATTATTTTATACCCACAAGATTGTAAATTTATATTTTTTTAAATGTTCTTGGCTCGAAAAAAATTAACTTTTCCTATGACAACAAAACTCTCACATGTTAAAAGTTTAGAGCCGTCTGAGCGCGCAGACTGAAATACACTAGCAGTTAGATTCCACATGGGATCAAGTTTTGGCCCCATCTAGAGCACAGGTGTCAGAAGGAGAGAGAGTGAGTGGATGAATGGCAGTCCTTGACATTCAAACTTCCAGGCACTTCTACACTATGGTACTTGACCGAAATTTCTCATTTTCCTAAGACACGCTCGAGAACAATCCTTCTGGGATAACTATCGTTATATACAGACATAAAATCCACCACCATATGCTTGGAGATCAATCTAACAGTAAGCCATCATATACGATTTCCTCGCCTTAAATTCCAAGACACAAGGATCGCTATTTCACTAGGGATAATCAACATTCAAAAACCTTATAACATTTTAAGTTCTAAACTATCTCTGATAAGCATTCACCTTCCTTACAGCTGAAATATTCTACTTTGCTCACGATCTCCGTTGTATCATCTAAACAAATAATATGCAACCTTATCACATGTACATAAAAAAAATGTCTTCCTCTCTCAGGAAGACCTCCTTGGGCCACGGGAACCAGAGACGCCTCGCTTGACATTAACACAGATAAGCTCCACTTGATCGCAAATAAAACCCCATTACCTCTCCAAGCAGTGGTCTCCAACATCATGCTATGTTTTACATTTGGTGGGATGTGAAAGGAGTTATTCATCATAAGCTCATCAATAATAAGCAAACACTTGCTGCAAACGTTTAAATGTTCACCGATTACAATGTTTAAATGTTCAACAATTGCAACATATAGCAACAATGCTCGCTGATATGTGGCATGTTTGACCAGGAGAATAAATTAGTTTGGAAAGTTCTTCTTCTTCTTCCTTCTCCTCCAGATACACCGGATTTCGCAATATCTCATTTCTTGAACACTGATAGAATTTAAATCCACGCCCATATGTATTGATATAATATATAGACTTCAATTAAGCCAAATATATTATCATAAATCCATAACCAATTCGCGATACTTTATATAATAAATTCATTTCTTCGTCTCAAGTTTCAGCAGGGAAGACTAAACTCACCTAGTTTAAATTCATTCATTATTTCCGGAATTTCCTTGTAAAGCTAATTGTTATTAAAAGTTATATTCTTAAAAAAAAAATGTTTCTAGCGTTTTTAGGTGTCCGTGCCCTGTAGTGAGTGGTTTGATTACCAATAGTGATTTATCACCGAGTATTGGTACCATTCCTGGGTAGCAAGATTGGTTTCTTGATTCGGCTTGGTGGCTACCGGTTCGATTCTCCTGGGAGTGCCTTTTACGTGAGCCACTGACTACAAATGCTAGAGTTATCTTCTTTCTTGATTGAAGGCTGTATTTCTGGATTGCAGACTAGGTAAAGGTGATCAAGAATTTCTTTAAGATTAAAAAAATCTTCGGAGCTGGATTCAGTGAGCTTTATTCGGCAGGAACTTGGAAAGTCTTCAGATGTATTAATCTACAATAGTTTGTTTCTTCCTCCCGACGCATTTTTTAATTTACCTTTTATGTAAACGGCTCTCATAAACGGCGGGAAATAACAGATACATATGAACTTAATTTTTGCACATTCGAATTGAGTTCCAATTAACATTAATTGAATATTTTTTTCTAAATTAAATTCATTTAAGGGGTAAGTCTCAATTTTTAATTAGCGGACTTGGTGATGTCTAGGTCCGATCCCTTCGATATTAATCAAATGCCAACATATCTCTCATTTTTGTGCAAAAATCACAAATTTGACTTAAATATATAGAAGCAATAGAATTGTAATTATTACCTACACTCTTTTACACAAATTCTTATATTTATTCAACTAAAACTATTATATTTCTGACTTTGGTTTCTGTTCAAAATGGTACTAAAGTTCCTCGAGGTATATTTAATGTTATAAAATTTACTAATTGCTTTTCGGGCCGAACGTTTAATTTCAGGAGAGCAGTAATTTTAGTCTCGACTTTCAAACCTCTTAAAATTCAGCACGAGCTCTCCTCATTTCTTTAAGAGGTGTGGCAGTATTTGTTGACGCTCGTTATTATCTTATAATTTTGTATATTTAGTAATTGTTTTTTACATCGCTTGCACAGATCCCACCAGCTTAAGGAACGCAAAATACCGTTCATTTGACCACTGTCCATTCGAACTTTTCCTAAAAGAGAGGTATTACTATACGAGAAGAGTACTCTTTTCAGAGTACTTATCCATTTGGATTCCCTTACATCAAATCTTACTTTGGTTCGACGTGAACCCATTATATGTAAGAGTTCATAAAACTTTAAAGGGATCATTTTTTTAGGTTTCTTTGAGTGTCCTTTTCCACACTCCATATTACACGTTCAAAGAATTTAAGAAATTAAAGGTCAGATCGAATGAATCTTTCTCATAACCTGTGCGGAAAGGGATCTGACAATCTTCAAAAGGAATGGTATGGCAGCAAGGCCAAAAGAGAGTAAAGTTTTTGTGCGAATATTGACCCCGTAGTCAGCCTTATCCACAGAAGTGATGAGACCTTAGATATACAATCAGACTCTCTCACTCAGGACCTTTCTGTAACATACTTCAATAGACAAATCTACGCAACTACAATCAAGAATTATGGACACTAACTATTTATCTTTAACAATCCCGGTATGTGCTCTCTTCTTTTTCCGAGTTCCAAAACACATCGGTCCACTAGTGGTTCCCTTAGATATATACACTTTTCACCTTGGATGGTTAATTCACTGGCCCGGCACTGTCAGGTTGGACTTCACACGAAAATTTATCGTTCCACGCCTTCTTTCTAATATTTAGGAAGCGGTCGATATTCTTCTCTCAGAAACCACTTTAGATCAAGCGCTCTTAGTCGTAGCTCTCAAACAAGGGTAACATGCGTAACGAAGAACCCTTCCCAATAGTTCCATAAGCATCTCGAAGCTGCACTGGTCCCCATTAAAATAAAGTGGTAAACTTCCACAAAGACTGGTAAATTTTGAGAAATCAAAAGGCCAATCAAGGGAACGCTCAGCATCAATTTCGTGAAACTCTCCCGCTAGGTCGTGAAATTCTTTCCGCTCTACATGATGGTATTTTTTATCCCACCGGGAAATTTCTCCGGCAATCTAACAAAAACGCAACAAGCATACTCCTCTTGTGATAAAGAAGTCCTGACTGCATATTTAGCTGTTATTCACTTTAGACACATGATTGAAGGTCGTCATGTGACCTTATGTACAGACCATAAATATTAGTTTCTGCCTTTTCGTCAGCGTTACGTGCAAAGATAGACAGACAGCAAGGTAACTGGACTGTGATATTAGAGTATATCAACGACTTTACATACGTCCGTAGCGAAGATAATGTAGTTGCTGATTGCCTATCTCGGAATGTCAACTCGGTCCAAATAGACTCGTTTGACCTCCGTTCTTTAGCACATTCAGAGGTACAAGTTGATGAAACAAAATCGCTTCCATCTAGAGTCAAATTATATCCATTTTACGAGGATACTTAACTTTGGTGTGACATATTATCTCGGAATACACGGTTTTTGATCCCTTTAGCTTGCAAAATGTCTATTCCTATTTTTAAACAATTACATAATACCCTTCATCCAAGAATAAAGGCACTACTTAGCTTGGTTAAAGCGAAGTATTTCTCGCCGAATATATAGAGGGATATACGGTCATGGACACAAGAATGCCTACAATGTCCATCAGCCGATGTACATAGTCAAAAAAGGTAAACAGTCTTGTCTATTTGTATGCCTACGACGAGATTCAATAGGTACAGATTGATGTTGTTGGCCCGCTCCTTCTATGTACACTGCCTGGACAGTCATATCCATCATCGCTGCTTATTTTCCTGTATAGATATAGCTACAAGATGGATTGAATCAGCACCAATTCCAGACATAACTGGTACAACGGTTGCTTTAGCCTTCTTATATGTTGTGGATTTCCAGATTCGGTGGTCCACTTTATGTGATTAATTACTGACAGAGGAGCCCAGTTAGAATCAGAACTTGTCATATAAAAATCAGCAGTTGCTCTAAAACCACCTTTAAAAAGTCAAAACAACTATAAAATCGGCCCTTTTTTGTCTTTTAAAGGGCTTAAGATCCCCCAAACTATATTTTTTTTGCTTTAGAGTTAAAAAAGGCTGATTTGATAGTTTTAACTTTTAAAAGACCTAAAGAAGGCTGATTTAAGATCTTTTATAAGTTTTAAAGGCTTTTAGAGCCAGAGCAGGGTAAAAAAGTTTAAAGGAAACACAATATTAGTAATAAACTAAAACAAAATTATTGATAAAGTGGCCGAAAAAAAATGAAAAACACGATATATACATAATAAAATTTTTCCTCTTCTTCTCGTTCTCCATTTTGTTCATGTGATGCATTGTGCCCTTCATGAAAATTAGCATGTCAAAGTTTTCATCAGACAAAGATAATCTCTTGGTCCTCAAGATGTCCTTGCTCATAGAGAAAAAACGCTCCATTGCAGCACTGGAGGGCATGGCTGTGTTGAACTTGATGAACAAGTCCAGCAACACTTGCTCCTCCAAGAAGGCAGCATCTGTCAGCAAGTCCTTGGAGTTGGTCTCAAACCAGATCTTGGACTTAAATTCCTTGAGCCTGAAGATTGTCGCAGCAACTGTTGGCAGCAGAGTCCCAAGGTAGGCTTGTTCCTCCCTCTGGATCTTGTCGAGCGCTTTGGCCACAGGTGACATGAATTGGAAATAAAACAATGGGGAATTGGTAAATTTTAGAAATTCAAATAATAATAATATATAATATTATTTATTTATTACCTTGGCATACTCCTTCATTAGGTTGACATCCTGGTCGTGGAAGCTGTTGACTTTCAACTGGGTCATGACTCTGAGGAGAACAGGCCTATTAGTCTCCAGGATGGTGTTGAGGATCACCACAGAGTCATAGGTGGAGTTCCACCTCGTCGCGTTGGGAACAACCAGCCTCCTCCCCACATGAAAGTAGATGCTGTCTGCTGCCACAGTGCTGCAATCCTGGTGGTTCCAGAGGGCACGTGCATTGGCAATGGCAGCCCTGTAGGGCCTCTTGAATATTGTACTCTGCAGTGCAGCATCCACATCCATGCTGGACACTAGGTTGACTGTGTGGGCAGCACACCTCATGTGGGCTAGCAGGTTGATGGGATTGCCAACGACAGCATCGACATCGCCAGGCACAGCCAGGGAGACATACTCCAACTCCTGCTTGTCCACGGATCCAGCAAACAGGGTAGCCTCAGCAGCAGCATCAGGGTCGGTATTCACATTCTGAACCACTAGCAGGTCTAGCAGTGTGTCATCCTCTACCCCAAACTGGACAAAAGCCTTTACAAAGTTGCTAACATTGTCTGTGGTAGTCCTGAAATAGAAAAACAGTCTAAGTTTTTTATATAATTACAGTCATTAAATATTACAATTAAATTAAGTTAATAAATAAAAATTAATCTACAATTTATGCGAAAGTTTTTCTGATACAAATTGTTAATATAACTAATAGACTAATAGCCAAATAAGTAATATTAATAAACTATCAACTATCTAACCTCGTGACTTTTTTCTCAATGTGGAATTCATAGTAGACGTTGACCATGGCCCGTGCAAGCACATCATAGGTATGATGGTCTCTCAGCCTGATGCACGCGAGCACTGCTTTCTGCCTCTGCCTGTGGTAGGGTCCAGCCAGTGGACAGTCATGCCCTCTTAGTCTTTCTTGTGGGCAGGCCAGCAGTCAGCTGTGGTGGCCACCCACTTAACATCGTCAAGAACTCTGAAATTTGAAAAAAATATAAGTTTTAAATTTTAAGTTTTTAAGTTAAAATTTAAATATTGGGAATATAAATTAACTCGAGTATAAAAAAAGATAAAATTATATCAATTACCTGATCAAGTAATGCTTCAATTCAGTATGAAAATCAACGATTCTCCTGCCCAGTGTCCTCCTCCACATGGAGCTCTTGCTGGGGTTCAGCGTCTTGATCAGCCTCTCGAACGTGTTAGACTCTACAACGTGGAGTGGCAGCATTTGGCTACGAACAGGTCCACAATCCTTTGATCCACAGCAGCCTGGGGTATCCCACTGCCAGTAGCAACGATGCCAAATGACTCGGCAATGGTTTTCTGGCGTGCTTTCTTGCCAGAATAAGGTGAAAACAGACTCGATAATTCCAAAAGTGCTGCTGCCGCTGTTGGAACCAGAAGAAAACCTTTTCTTGGCTTTTCCACGAGATGAACCTGCTTTGACCTTCTCCTCAAACTGCCTGACCTTGGCTGGGTGGGTCCTCTTGATTTGATGCTTGAGGTTGTTGAGGCTTGTAATGTGCCCCTTGATTGGCACAGTCCTGGGCAGGCACAGCTTGCAGTTGAAAATCAACTTGTCTCCTTCCCTTGACTTGGTCGAGCATTAGTCGTCCAGGTAGGGCCAGGGGTTCTGGGCACTGGCAGTTTCAAACTTGACGATGTCAACACTGTTGAAATCAACAGATTAAACATCTGTTGAGTCAACAAATTCAAGTTCTTGAGATGCAACGATGACTTATAAAATTCAAAATCACACTAGTGTCTGAACTGAAAATCTGAAAATCATAGAAAATTCAAAATCACACAAGTGTCTGTGAAAGATTAAGTGATAGGTTTTGTAATGGTTTTCCGTTTTAGATATTTATTTATTAGAACTTAAATTAATTATATATGGAAAGAGGTTTATTGTAATGAATTTGGACCTATAAAACATCGGAGTAGAAAAGTGAACAAGTGCAGGGGACCGTAGCCAGCCTGCGAACAATAATAGCAATTTAATATTTGTTATGCAATGCTCAATAATAATAATAATAATAATATAGATAAGCACTGTATTTTAATTTTAAAGGTATACCTGGGTCAATATATATTCTATTGAATCATTAATCAACATGCATTTTATATGGATATTAAGCTATAAAATCAACTAAAATCTTAAACAATTTAAATATTTGAAAGTATTATATAATATGTGGCTAATTATTAATTAACAAACCGGATCTTACAATATAGAAAATATAATTTGGCTATGCAAATACTAGAATATCAAAGGAATGTATGCAAATGTTTAATATGTTATAATAATGAAACTTAACATTTATTTTCTTTCAATTAACACTAATGGGATCGCTAGAATAACAGATACTCACGTTGTAACCATAGTAGCTATCCAGAGTGAAGTGAAGCCTCTTTCTACTGGCACTTCCTTTTATTTATAGCGCTGCGTTGCGTGCTATGGTGCAATATCTTTTATATATAGCACTGCGTTGCGTGCTATGGTGCAATATCTTATTCGTTCATTAAAGAAACTTTATATGATCTATAAATAGAAAATAATGGCTTAAATATAGAATACATAAAATATATTTTTGAACTCACAATTTGAAGTTTGATTGAAGAGTTATTTATAATAATAAGTGGCGTTATATCGGGATTGAAAGAATAACGCATACATTATTAAATATGCTAAGACTCTACATCTGTATTTAAAATCTGAAAATAATAGAAACTTTTAAACGTTTACCGGTTTTTATGAATTTTTTGGTTTAGCGGACTTGAGTTAACGGAAGTTAAATGTAACGGAAGTTAATTAGTCCGATAATGATTTTCAAAGTTAACTTAAAAGTTAAATCGTTAACGAAAATGTTAACTTCGTTAATTAACGAAGACATTAATGGCTCGTCGTCAAGGATAGCTAATTACAAAACTAATTATTCTCCTGGGTATTCAACCGTTGCTCAATTATTCTTGTTTCTTGCCGTTTACTGTAGTTGCGGGAACAAATCTTTTGGTCCGAAACCTCTCGACATCATCTTAAAAATTGGATTCCAAATTTATCATGGAATTAGCAAATTCCATGATTCAGACCAGTTACATTTTCTTTTTCTTTGAATCCTCAAATTTAACTGACATCTCCATATCCTTCTCGTTAAATCTAATTCAACCTTACTTTAGCACCGTTCACAAACATGTTCTTTACGGATTAGACCATGTTTTTGACAGATATCAATTATAGCTTCAAGACGACTATACTTACGGGAGAACGCAAGAACAGTTATTTCACAACTATCACAGAGAGCAGACATTTTAGACAATAGGATTATGGCAAGCCGTGTCACGAGAATAGGCTTCTTGTTTTGTTCCTTTGCGGCAAAATAAAAATTTAATCAAAAAACTTTCCTCCCCTAAATTAATAACCTAAATTTTTTTTTAGATATCACCCGGAACAGTTAGAAAGGTCAAATTTCAAGGGCTAAACGAATGCAAGGCGAGAAAGAACGCCATGTATGGATGATATCAGCAGTAAAACCGTCTTCAGTGAGATAAAGATCACAAAAATTTGGACATATGAACAATGGTCTAAAATTATTTAGTCTGGTGAAAGTAATTATCAGGTGTGAAAAAAAAACTATTTTATCGTTGTTTTGCATTTATTGTTCGTAATTCCATTTAAATATTTCTTGGAAGAATTTCTAATTTAACTTTTTGTAACAATTTTGCAGATTTCAGCACTTAGGGGGCTACCTTTATAAGACGAAGAGTTAGAGAGGCATTTTTCTTTGCTTGTGTGGTACCAACTGTGAAGCATGTAGGTAGTTCTATCATGATATTGGGTCGCAGGTCTTCTTCAGGGCGAGGGAAAATGTTTTTATGTCAGGGATGAATGAACATCACAATTTAAACCACAATATTGTCGCACGTCTTAGACCCATCTATCCAGAAATTTCATCACACAAGAGTAAGAAATGAAATTATATTTCAGCACGACAATGCCACGTGATATACATCCAAGTACATCAAAAATTGGTTTGGAGAAATTGGGATTTCACCTATAGAGGGCTGCCACAGAGCCCAGAATTAAATCCAATAAAACACTTGTGGGGGACTGCTTGGAAAAGCAATAAGAAGTACCACAAGTACAAATAATACAGAAGTGTATGAAAAATTACAAGCTGAGTGTGGAAAAATAGCGTCAACAAATTTTGAAAATTTGCTGAATTCCATGCAACGAAGAATTATGGCTGTAATTAAAGCAAAGTGGGATCAAACTAAATATTAAAATAATTGGAAATAAATATATTTTAGTGCACAAACAAATGACAAATTTGAATGTTGTCAATTTTGACGACTGTTCCTACGTGCGAACGTTCAATCACCGGTATGAACAGTTTAGTAGGAAATGAAAATGACTCAACGAACCTCAAACTTCTGAATATGTTGGTGTTTTATACTTTCAGTATTAAAATAGTTTCATCAACCTTTAACTATCTATTTTGTAAAGTAAGCTTTTTTACAACTATTTGAATGCACGATATTGGAGTCGTCTTAATATACAAGGTGGGTGCTTTTCATGTTAATAGGGATCTTAACTAAGTGTTTATATTGTGTTAGCTCGTGCATTCTACACCATGCAGACCAAATCTGCAGGCGGACCCTTAAAGACAAGGAAAGGCAATAAGTTTTGCTTATCAAGAAGGGATGGGGATAAAGGAAGAGACGAAAGTGTGGGAGAGAGATATAAAAGGTAGAAAAGATTGTGGAAGGGAGGGATGAGTGGTGTTGATGATATGAATGAGGAAAGGTTTAGATTGTGATAAATGATTTTAATGAGGGTGATGGTGATATATGCCAGGTTTACTAGCTAACGCTTTCGCTTTGCATCGTGTTTTGTTTTTTGGTCATATTTCTTTTTATTTACACCATAAGAGCCTTTGATATCGGGTTTTTTGTTTTTTTCTTGAAATTATTTTTATTTTGTTTGTATTACGTTTATTTTAGTTTAGCATTCGAGCCTTTGTTATCATAATGATCTTTTGTGAGCTTTGTATTTTTTTATTTTTACTTATGGTTCTGGTTACTGGAGTACTCATGTGCTGTTATGTCCTTTTATTTCCTTTTTCGATAGTTTTTATACATATCTGTTTTTAATACATTTAATGTTTTTTATTGTTTTACACGTTTTTTTATTGTTTGAGTCTAGGTTGTAAAGTGCTTCTATTTTGTTTAGAACCTTCACTCTACTGCTTTTGAATTGCTGCTTAAAGTTCAATGTTCGGTATTCTCTTTCCGTAAGCTCCATTTTTTCGACTATTTCATCCAGAAAGTTTTATCATATTTTTTTCCGCCTTGGTTAAGCGTAACGTTACGTTTAACCAAGGCGGAATAAATAACCCCTTAAAAATCGTTTTCTTTCACTTTCTGCCAGATCCTCACTCCACTCATTACATCGGTAAAGGAGGCAAGAACATTTCAAAACGCTCCGAAGATGCTCGAATAAGATCAAAAGCTTAGCAATTCAGTTTGGTTTTTCCAAACACATTCATTTAAAAGAGAGATGAATACTGGACAAGTGATCCACCATCTACAAAATGGAATAAAAAAGACAATTAGAAGAGGAGAAAGTTGCCAAAGGAAATTAATTAAGGCAAATTACACAATGGTATTCAACAAAATTTGTATATATATATATATATATATATATATATATATATATATATATATATATATATATATATATATATATATATATATATATTATTAAATACCAGTTCTAGTTGAGCCCTAATTAGCTTCATTCTTTGCTTTTCTAATTTCCTTATTATTCTTTTTTCGTCTTGCGAAAGGTTATAGATAAGTGTTCCGATATTCATGGTTTATTTTTAGCTAGCTGAGCTTTCGGTCACGTTTGACCATCTTCGGAGCGAATTAATTTTACACTCATTAAACATTTAAAGGCATTTCATTTATATACTAAAGATAATTTAGATAATGAAAAGAAGGGGGAATGTGGTTGACAGGAAGTAGTTAGAAAATGTACATTTAGGAATGGGATTTCTGTCATTATTGACCGTTAATCCGTAGGGAGTTTTAAGGTTCGCTGGGTGGCGGTCAATTGGGCATTAATCTTCGGTTTTTCTTCTTGGATTAGGATCGCTTCCAGGATATGAAGGCGTGTGCGGTCACTTCTCCTTTTGATAATCGTGTTTTGTACTAAAATTTCTCGTGATAGTTGAATTCCATGTTGCATGTAGTGGTTCTTGATGGCGCCATTTTGCAGATGCGTGGTGAGTGTATGAGATAGGAATGTGGTTGTCATTCCAATGTGTTAATTTGAATTATGAAGCTTGCAATCTTCATGCGGACAGGTGAATTCATAAATTACATTGGAAGTTTTCAATTCTTTTTTGGTACTTGTGTCGTTGATAATGAGGTGATTACTAATTTTGAGGGTTTTATAATATATTGTGACTTGTAGGGTTTCTTCTGGATTCGTGCATTTTGTATTTTGGTGTAAAATATTCTTGATTGTTCTTTCGTTGATTTTATACGATTCATTCATTTGGTTCATATAGAAGATATTTATTCGGTGTTTTTTATTGTCTTCGTTTATATTATTGTTATTTTCATGTAAGTTTTTCAGGAATGTATTTGTTTGTTTGTCCACCATAGTGTTGGAGAAACCATTATTGTTGAGGACTTGCTTTATTCTTTGAATTTCGTTATGGAACAATGCCCATGACGAACTGCATTTGTATGCGCGTCTAATGTATGGGAATTGTCTCAATGGAGATGACGAATGTCCAGAAAGATATAAAAAGTGCCATAAGAACATACATTAGACGCGCATACAAATGCTGCTCGTCATGGGCATTGTTCCATAACGAAATTCAAAGAATAAAGCAAGTCCTCAACAATAATGAATGTTTGAAGAAATAATAAAGGGAGTAAACAATAATATTGGGAAATCATATGGCAGTTTAAGTGCTTTTCATTTCCATTTCGTTTTTTTTATCAAAATGTATCGGACAAAACAAAATTTACAGTTTGAAATTTCTTTTTTTTTAGATACTTCTTTTCATTTCTCCCAAAAAGAAATGTTATATTCGTATTCAGCACTCAAAACTGCCTCGTTGTCGAAATTTGGTACAAAAGATCCGCCTGCCGCCAAACAGAAAAGACCCGAAATTAGAATATAATAGTGAAATTTAAACAAAACAAATGATTTTTCTTTAGAAGTGAAACCTTAGTCCTCCCCCTGTATTTAAGAATTGGCTTTAGATTTTTGAGAGCATTTTGTGGATTGCATACAATTAATATAATTACTTTGTTTTGTTTCTGTTAAGATATCTATAATTAAAAATAAAGCCATTTATTATAAATTAAACTCACCCAAACTTATATTTTAATGTTAAAACGATCTAAATAAATCCCATCTTATAGAAGAAAGTTACTAAAGAAAACTCATCAAACTGTTTATGTATAATAATATAACAATTGCAACATTCAATAATAATGTAAAATTTTGTAAAATAAATTAATGTAAGTAGAGTTTATAATTTTAGTATTATTTAAACTCATATTGAATGTATAAAAATTAACTATATTTGTAATCTGTAAAATACTGCCGTGTATCCAGGCCGTTTATATAAAAGGGAAATTGGAATGTGTCTTAAGATGTTATTTGAGCTCCGCCTAATATCCTTCTGGGGCTCATGAATATCATGAATGTGTTCCTGGAAGGTAGCAAAAATGATAGTCATTCCCAAACCCTGTAAGCCATCGGACAGTCCAGCTAACTTCAGGTTTAATCTTTCTTAGAATTTGCAGGGAAAGTCTTCGAGAAGATATTTTCCAACAGGGTGAATACGTTCCTCGAAAAGAATAATTTGCACAACCACCAACAACATGCTTCCGGAGGAACGCACGCAGCGCTAGCCGTGATCACCAAGAAGTCAGAAAAAATAAAAGCAGAAGGACACCACGCAAACCTGGTGCTCCGAGACGTCAAAAAGGCATTTGACAAAGTATCGAGAAGAGGCCTACAATACAAGATCTGGGTTTGACCCCATTTTTGAAAGGATACTCTGCGATTAAGTGATGGAGATGAGAGCGTATGTACGCGTAAAAAGCTCCAATGGCCAATGCCCAAAGGTTCCAGATAATCCCACTATTCCGACGAACCCTCGCAGACATCTGTGTGGGGAGTGTACACATCCCATACCGCACGGAAGGCACGGTTATGGGACTCCGGATTACGACTAGTGGGTATAGGAGTCATGCGAACAGGATCTCGGCAAATGAACGGAGGGACTTGGGTCAATTTTACCGATTCATGGACCTAAGATCCTCCAACAAGTTTAAAATATATAATGTGTGCAGCCGATCCAAACTCCTGTATCCCCCGTTCCCCATAAACGCGAGTTCCAAGACCCAGATCCTTAAACTGCAAAGGGTCCAGAATAAGGCTGTCTTAATTATAACGAGGACCCGAAGGAGAGAGAGGAGAAGGCAGAGTGGGCTCCATGGTAAACTGGGGTTGACCCCCATAAACGTGGAGCTTCACAATAGAGCAATAAAGATCTGAGACGCCGTACACCGGCACCTCCCTCCAGAGTTTGTGCTCGAGCATATGGACTTTAATGACGCAAAACACAGAAGATCATTTATAAGTAGCAGACTGCTCATCAACAACGACATAAACCCGACGTTCACGTAAAATTCCATTCACAAATCAAAAAACAAACAAAGCCAACATTTTAAAACCCATTTTCTTTTTTTTTATTTATTTTCACTTGCATTAGTAAAACTCTAATTCCTCCCAAATAAAACAACAATAACAACAAAAAAAATAATAAATAAACTCCAAATCAGGACCTAAAAACACAGATTGAAAACTCTTCACCAGCAGTAGGGGCCAAAACCCCTTCTGCTATAAAGGCTTGAATGCCTTTCGTTTTTTTTGTTTCGTACACATGTGTATACCCTTTATTATTACAATCACAATGGAATAAGTACACAATAGGGTTCCTCCTTATGAACCTTAACGAAGAGAAGTAGTCGAGCGAGTCCCGTCCCAGGCCAGTTATCGTCCTTTAATAGGCGTTGTATAGTCACGACTATGGGGGCCCTGACGTCACGACCCTGGAGTCAATGACGTCATCGCCCCCGCGCCCCACTGATTAGGACGGGAAGGTAAATCAGCCGGATTCTCTACAATATTTGAATTAAGATTTTATTTATAACTATCAGATTAGTTTCGGCAAGATGCCACTTTAAACTAATAATGAAGAAATTAGGCAAGTAGCACAGATCATAAACAAAATGAAACAGCAGGAAATAATCTAAAAAAAAACAAAACCTCGAGTGAATCTGGCGTGAATGACAAGTTAAACAAAATGAAATGTAACCGGAAACAATCTGGAGAGTTGCTAATCCTCGAGACGCATTGTGTCCAAGGGCTTATAAATACGATTTGAGACTCTATTCATTATATATTTGTTAAATTTGTATTGCCCTTCAGATAAATTAAAATTATCACCTTTGTTGATGATGATGAATTCCGCAATTCTCCTCTCAGTATAATTGTTTAATTTATAAATAATTTTTGAATGGTTAAAATCAATTCTATGGTCGTGCTTTTGAATGTGCGCAGAGAGACTTGAAGGGTTCGTACATCTTCTGATATCAGATAAATGTAAAATCTTGCATTCCTCACTACGCCACAAATCTCACACATAACCTCGCCATCTTCTCAAATGCAATTTAAATAGCATAAATGGACCTAGGTAAACTAAAGATCACAAGAGAAAATTAGGCCTAACATCAATGTAAACAGTCGTTGCAAAAATAATATTAAATTAATTAAATCGACTTTACTTTTTTTCTAGTAGATTTTAATCTTGGAAACCCCCTTGACTCCCCAAAACAAACAGAAATTCAGACTTAGTTTGATACTTCCCACCAATTTTTAAACAAATATGACGCCCCATAATAAAAATAGAGATTTGATATGACGCCCTTCAATCCATGAAATAACATAAAACAACTGGGAGCTCATGCTAGCCGAGGGAAAACAGCGTTGGTCTCCCAACGTCTCGGTACTGGGTTCGATCACGAATCCCAGCATGAGGGGATACAAACGTCAGCAAACGTAGAGATCTGGCTGCCAACTGGTGCACGCGCTGTGCTCACTCCTGTGTTCGGGTGGGTAGATCTTAAACACCTCACCACACACATAGCTAATTACAACACTGCTTACTTTCATCTCCTGTCTCCACAGCAAAGCAAACACACACACTCTGTTCCAAGGAATCCTGCCGATGGGAATCTATATCCACATACCTCTGACGTGGAACAGTATAGTGTATGGTTATCTATTTGTTTTATTCTATGCTAATAAATCAGCCTAAATAGTGTTTCGAAAACCAAAATCATAAATTTGTTTGATCGAAGTTGTCTGCCGTTAGTTTTAGGCCTAAGGCGACAGCAAAATAAATTTTTGAAATAATGACTTGGGCTTTAAGAAAGACAACTACACAAATATAAATATATTAATAAAATCAACGAATTTACAATGAGATAAGTAGGTTAGGTATACAATGTAAGATATTTTAGAATATGATTTACAGTAACAAGATGCGAAAAGAATTGAAGTATGTGAAATTAATATGGTGGAATAGTATGGTGAAACAATAAGGTGAATAATATATAATATAGTGTAATAATGTAGTGAATAATATAAATAATATAGAGGGAATAATAGAGTAAATAATAATATAGTAAATAATAATAAGTATCTATGATGGACTGAATTGGGGCTGCAATGAAAACTAAATAGAATTAGGATCTACTCTCGTATGGTCGTTTGCAAAGAATTGTGAGAGAAAATGGAATTAACTAAGTATGATTTGTTTGGAGGTAAATTAATAAATGTAGAAAGAATGATTACTGACCTTTATACGAAGAAAGCTGCGAGTCGAGTGGGCGGAATAGCGTGCAATTTTGATCAAGCTGGGAACTGGTGTTTGTTTGTTTGTGTGTGAAATTTAAGAGATGCTGTTTGGAACAGTATACGTTAATTCGATTGACAAGTAAAATAAATGAATTAATTAATTATTAAGTTTAGCATCGAATGATTTAATTTACAAAAGTTGAAGTAAATTAATTGAAAGATTAAATTGACAAAGTTAAAGTAAAATAATTGAATGATTAAATTAACAAAGTTAAAGTGAAATAATTGAATGAATTTTATACATAATAAATGATGATATATATATTTGAGTTTCCAAGAGGTTTTTATTATAGGAATGCCCAGAGGCATTGCTATAACAGGTCCTTCTGCCCCGAGGCGACGAAGGTTCCACCTCAACGCTGTTTGGTGTCAAAACATAATACTTTCTGGCACTTCTCCCCAGAGAGGACCGGCTCCTGGTGCCCTCGTGCCGACCAGCGATTGTCATACTGAGCTTTATGCAGATTTCACTATCCGGTCGGGAATCCTCCTGGACAAAAGAAGGATTAGCATCGATACTAACTAACTAACATAATTCAACTGACGAGAAAAGCCACACGGGCCTAGCAGAGGTCATCCGAGTCAACCACAACTCATAAACTGCAAGAACTATACCGGGTGTCCCAGAAAAAAGTTAAACGTACTTTGAATTACTATAACTCAAAAGCTATTGGAGATTTTTAGGTTCTGCAAAAAAGTGTTTCATTTAACAACTATTTATCCATCGATTAGGAAAATTTCATTAAATTCCCTTTTATGATATCGATACACTAATGTGTTTAGTGGGGGCTATCAAAAATATGTTTGCGCAAGGAAGTAAAATAATGAAACGAAGCCTAGGAAGGCTAGGCCCTCGTGCACTTTCAAGTGAAGCGTATGGAGCCTAGGTAGCCTCGGTCACTGTGCGATTCTTCAATCAAAGCCTAGGCCATTTTACAGTAGTTTTTCAGACACGCTGTCCTATGATCTCGTCATTATTGCTTACTAAGCAAATCAAGGCGTTTCTGTGTAAAAGTTTCCTTCCATAGCACCTTTTTAATCATGCAGTTAACGAAAGATCAACCCGTATTTGCAGTCACAAACTTTATTAAGACTGGCAGGATTAAACAAGTACAAGATTCATTTGAACAACGTTTTCCAGGTAGGCACCCACCAAGCAAGCCCACAATTTAGAAAAATGGTCGCAAATACTAACATTAAGGAATATGCTTAAATCTAAATAAAGGTCGTTTGGGTCGTATGAAGACCATAAGAACAACAGAAAATATCGAAAATGCTCAGATGATACTTCTTCAAAATCCACATGTATCAGTCAGAAAGAATTGTTTACAATTGTCAAAGTCGTCATTTAATGGCATTATTCAACATGACTTAAAATGGTATCCCAATAAGATGCATGCAAGAACAGCTTTTTGTAACTGATTTTCCTCGTCGTAGACAATTTGTCGAATGGCTTCTCCATAAACCTGTTCGTTTCTTGGAAAACATTGTGATTGGTGACGAGGCAGCCTTTTTCATGAATGGAAAGGTAAATAGCCATAACATTCGGCAATATGCGCCGCTGAACCACCTCCCAGCATTCAACTTTGACACACGTATTTGTCAGCAGAAAGTGTCTCTGCGGATCGGAATATGCGGGAATGGCTATCTTGTCGGCCCATTGTTTTACGAGAATAACTTGAATAGGGCTGTCTACCTGAGCATGATCAACGAAAGGATCTTTCCGGAACTCCGCCAAATTTACGGCAATCGATTCAATAGACTTGGGTGTATTCAGGACGGTGCACCAGCTCATAGACAGCTTGCTGTAAGAACAAAACTAAGAGGAACGTTTGCCAACCGCATTGTCGCGCTAAATCATTCAATTGAATGGCCCCCAAGATCTCCTGACTTAACACCATGCGATTATTTATTATGGGTTATATCTAAAGAATAAAGTGTATTCTACTCCACCACAAAGCATCAACCAGTTAAAAGATAGTATCATACGTGAAGTCAATAGACTTAAGGAAAATCACAAGTTAATCAAAAAAGTTGTTCAATCAATGCGATCAAAGGCGCAAATAAATGGAGGACATGTGGAAGGAAACGGTGCTTAGAAAATAAAAAAATGAATTTGTATTACTTATATAAAGAGGTGTTTTCGTTAAAAAATGGATTTAAATATATTTGTTGATTTTAAACTTCGAAGTTTGATTATTTTACTTCCTTGCGCAAACATAATTTTGATAACCTCCACTAAACTCATTAGTTAATCAATATCGTAAATGGGAATTTAATGAAATTTCCAGAATCTACAGATGAATAGTTGTTTAATTTGTTATGTTTTGCAAGACTTAAAAATCTTTAAAAGGTTTTGAGTTATACTAATTCAAAGTACGGTTAACTTTTTTTCTGGGACACCTTGTATAGTAAACTGTTTTTGACTCGTTAAATCCCTATATATTAATAACTTTGTACTATTTTATGTAAATACCGTAGTTAAATTTTGTCAGCAATTACTATGCAAAATATAAAGATTATTTTTATTAATTAGAAAGCTTAATGAAATGAGTGGACCTTCTCCGACGGCTCCAGATCATTACATCGTATGTTTAAAGATGTTTAAGCCATTAATTATCCTCTTCACGAAATATCCTTAATAAAAAATATGGATATGTTGTCATCTACAATTTCTGTCAGTTATTTAAATAAAAACAATTAACTCTGAATTATTTGAGATATAAAAATTGGTCGGGGAAAGGAGCTAGCATAATCAAGGAATAAGGTACGATTGCAAAAGCAATACTCTTAACAACTTTTGTCATTCAAGTCTCGTATGAACACAATGTTTGGCTGTTTTTTCTATCTCAATATCATGTTCCGAAGCCAATCTAAATAGATTTAAATTGACTTCACAGTATTTCGGTTCGGATATACTAATCTAAATAAAAATGGCTCATCCAATAAGCCACAATGGTCATCAGCATATGCATGGGCATTTACATCAACCAAATGATGATAAGCTACTCAGAATTATAAGAGAAAATCTAGTAAGTATTCACTAATTGCCTATTGAGAAAAAAAAAATCCATAAATTGAGACGACGATAGCGCCACCGGTAAATGTGTAGAGTATGGCCGGATCCGAGTCCTAGCTTATTTTGGGCTATTTTTCCAGTAAATATGTAGATTAGTGACTTATGATGGGATGTACTATTTCGTCCGTGTTCCAAAATGTTTCACATTTTTGGAGTACATTTAAGGGGACGGCTCGTGTGGGAGTAAACACAATCGGGGGACCATACTACATTGATCCTGAGTTTCATTAAATTGGGGGGGGGTATATAATCCTAATTGTTTATAGACTAATGTGCTAATGTTTACAGAGGTGAATGATTTAACCAAATCATGTCATTGCCTTTAATCATTTTGCGGATTATAATTGGGATGGGGTCTGACGTCAGACAACCCCAACACGTATGAATATTCCGCGGGGGGGGGAATAAAAATATTTACCAAAAAAACCACGGTAAACATGTAGACGAGTGGCCCGTCCAGAAAAATTATTTTGTGTAAATATTATCGTTCACCCATCATTTCTGACGTCTACCCAACCCCTATTATAATTCACAAAAGGATTAAAGGTGCTGACATGATGTAGTTAAAGAATTCACCTCTGTAAACGTCAGGACATTATAAAAATTAGGATTATATACTGGGGGGCTGTGCCCCCCAGACCCCCCCAATTTAATGAAACTCAGGATCATCGTAGTGCGGTCCACGCATCGTGTTTAACCCCCCATGAGCTGTCCCCTATAAATTTACTCCAAAAACGTGAAACATTTTGGAACAAGGATGAAATAGTACATATTATTGGCCGGGCCGCTCGTCTACAAATTTACCAAAAACACTTTTTCAGCTGAGTCGCTAATCTACATATTTACCGGGCACTGCCCTCCAGACCTCCCCAAATGATTGAAATCTCATGATCATTGTAGGCCCATCCCCCTGATGAGCCATTTCCAACAATGAGACGACCCTCAAAATAAGCTAGAATTATATCCGCCATTTCAAAAGGTAATTTTGAATTGGGGGGGGGGGGTGCTTCACCCAACACTTAATTGTCGAGGGTTACATCCTCATCATAATGATCATTTTGAAGAGTCCATACATATTTGCATGTGTTGGCCTTATTTACCTAATGGTGGCTTTCTATGCTGCTCGATCTCTGGCTGTTTCTCTATTCAAACTCATATCTCTGAGGTCCATTTGTATAATAAGAACATAAGAGAAGGAGACTGCAAAAGACCATTCATGGCCTACACTTGGCAGCTCCTGTTCCAGTCAACACAAAAGATTTCTTACCAGAGAAAAGTCATCAACATTGTCACCCTTTACAGGAGTTCGTCAGATCTAATCTACAATATACATAAAATGCATCCAGAGGATTATGTCCATTCATGCAACCGCAAAATATAATCTCCCCACTCCTTAGAAAAATATATACATATGTACATAAAAAAAGTCAGTCCCATCTAGCAGCTTCATCCATATATTTATCTAATCTATTGAAGCCTCCTCTCTGGGTAGTTACCCAGAGAGGAGGCTTCAATCACATGTCTAATGAGCCTATTCCATTCATCTACCACACGATTTGTAAACCAATTCCTCCCAATCTCCTTCCTAAACCAATCTCCTTCCCTCTGCTTTGGTTCTACAAGAGGTTAAGCCTAAGAATTTTCGGTTTGAGAGGGAACTTGTGGAGTATAATATTGATGGGTACGAGACTATTGAGAAAAATTTAGGGAAAAATGATGATGGACGTGGTCTCTTGATATATGTAAGAAAAAGTTTGCCATATAGTATTCTTAATTTTAAACAGCACTATTGTGAATATTTAGGTATAAGAATCGGGACACAGCCTAATAATGTTGTACTTGTATCAGTATACAGAAGCCCTAACAGCACGGAAGAAAATTATCACAAGTTGCTAAGTTTAATCAGTGAATTTAATGATTTAGATGATAAATTTAAGGTATTGTGTGGGGATTTTAATCTACCAAACATTGACTGGAGATTTTGGACCAGCACAGAGCAGTTCAGCCAAGTTTTTATATAGAAAATACGGGATGGGTACCTATTTCAAAAGGTGGATGAAGTAACAAGATTCAGAGAGGGGTCTGCTGGGAATATACTTGATTTGGTATTCTGCAATGATGATCAGTTGATTGAGGAAGTGTCAATTGATAGCCCTATTGGGAAGAGTGACCATGGGTGTATATTATTCTCTTGTGACTTGGAGATTCAACATAAGTATTCTGAGAAAATGGTATACATGATGGAGAGAGCAAATTGGGGAAAACTAAGGGACTTAATGAACATTGATTGGAAGGACTATCTAAATGATCAAAATGTGGATGAAATTTGGAACAAATTTAAGACAAAGCTATTTGGAGATGTAGATAACTGTATTCCCAAGAGAAAGTTTAGGGTGGAGCAAAACAATAAAGTACATAAAAAGTACACTCAGAATAAGAAGTTGTGGTCCAAAATTAAGAAAAAACGTAGGTTATGGTCAAGACTAAAGCAGATCAAGACAACTGGTGCAGAAAATTATGTTGGTGAATTAAGCAATGTGTACGATAATTACAGAAGGATAAATAATCAAGTAAGAAGAGCCACAAGGAATGAAGCAATCAAACAAGATAAAGTAATAGCTAAAAATGTTAAGGAGAACCCTAAAATATTTTGGAAAGCTGTGCAGTCTAAAACAAGGAGTACTTGTACGATACCAGAGCTGTATATAAATGAACAAAGGGATGAAAAAACCAAGGGAGATATGGAGAAGGCCGAAGTATTGTCAGAGTTTTACTGCAAGGTTTTCACGGAAGAGCCACAGGGAGAGGTCCCAGAGATAGAGGTCAAGGAGGTCCCAGTACTGGAGGAAATAACATGGACAGAAGAGATCATAAAGCAAAAGCTTGATAGCCTCAAGCGTAACAAGTCATCAGGGCCAGACGGTATACACGCTAGGATCATTAAGGAATTAGCAGAACAATTAGTGGCTCCACTGAAGATCATATTCGAACTCTCCTTCAAAAATTGAAAGTTGCCGGAAGAGTGGAAGAGGGCTAATGTCACAGCAATTTTCAAGAAAGGTGATCAAAGCGACCCCAGCAACTACAGACCGGTGAGCCTTACTTGCATCATTGGAAAAATCATGGAATCAGTCATCAAAGACCGTATCATCACACACATAAAAGAAAATGACTTGTGCAGCTCAAAGCAGTATGGTTTTGTTTCTGGTAGGTCAACAACATTGCAAATGCTACAAGTAGCCAACAAATGGACTGAAGCACTGGATGAAGGATGGGCTACAGATGTCGCATATTGCGACTTTATGAAAGCCTTTGATAAGGTTCCCCACCAAAGATTGCTGAAAAAGTTGAAAGCCTTTAATCTGGGGCCCAGTTACATAGGTTGGATTGTGTCTTTTTTGTGTGGACGGCAGCAGAGAGTCATGGTTAATGGTGAAAGGTCCAGCTGGAAGAGCGTCATAAGCGGGGTACCGCAAGGCTCCGTACTCGGACCTCTGCTGTTCGTCATGTACATCAACGACCTACCAGAATCAATGTCCAATGAGAGCCAACTATTTTTGTACGCTGATGATACGAAAATATTCAGGTCTATTAAAGATGTTGATGAGTGTAGAAAACTACAGGATGACATGGTTGACCTTAAGGAGTGGTCAAATAAGTGGCTCTTGAAATTCCATCCTGATAAATGTAAAGCTATGAGGATTGGTATATCAGAAATACCACATGGTGATTATGTCATGGAGCAGAGCTTAACACTCACCAATGAAGAGAAAGATCTAGGGGTAATAGTTGACAAGGATCTGAACTTTGAAAAGCACATATCAGGGAAAATAAATTCGGCTAATAGAATAGTGGGTCTCATATGTCGTACCATATCGTGTCTTGATGAAGAGGTCTTTCGATCATTGTTTGTGGCCTTGGTCCGACCAATCCTGGAATATGCAAGCCCAGTGTGGAGCCCTTATAAGGTAAAAGACATAACAGCACTGGAAAATGTTCAAAGAAGAGCTACGAAACTAGTACCATCCCTAAAAGACTTGTCATATGAGGAGCGTTTAAGGAAATTAAAGTTACCAACACTGGCATACAGAAGAGCTAGGGGTGAAATGATTGAAACTTACAAAATATTGCAAGGGGTATATGATGAGGTGGCATGTCAGGGGCTTTTTGAGCTGCAAGAGGATGGTCGCACCAGAGGACATAGCAAGAAGCTTTACACCAAGAGGTCAAGACTTAATATTAGGAAGAACTTTTTCTGCAGCAGAGTAGTAGAAAAATGGAATGACCTACCAGAATACGTAATATCTGCTGAAAATGTTTTGAAATTTGAAATTGCACTTGATAGGGTATGGGGTGGCCAGCCGATAAAGTATGACTATAGGGCTAAATTAGAAAAAATAGAAACGTCCACCCAAGACACACAACTAACGAGGTCATTGATGAGGAGCCGGGTCACATAGACTGAATAGCCTCCAACCCGGGCAACGTCTGTGAGTAAACCTATACTTATTAAGCTTAAACCCATTGCTACGTGTCCTGTCATGTTCACTAAGTATAAGAACCTTACCCAGATCCCCTTTATTATATCCTTTTACCCATTTGAAGACTTCAATCAATTCCCCTCTGACTCTTCTCCTTTCCAATGTATGTAGATTTAGTTTTCTGAGCCTTTCACCATAAGGTAAGTTCCTTAGCCCACCGATCATCTTTGTCATCCTTCTCTGCACAGACTCAAGCAAATCAATATCCTTCCTATAATATGGTGACCAAAATTGTACTGCATTGTCTAGATGAGGCCTAACTAGCGCCAGATACAGTTTTAGAATGACTTCAGCACTCTTATTGCTTACACTCCTCCTAATGAATTCCAATATCCTATTAGCTTTATTCTTAGCATTTAGGCATTGCTTTCTAGGATGAAGGTCTGAACTTACCAAAATACCCAAGTCCCTCTCACAATCGGTCCTCCGTAAAATTCTCCCATTTAATTTATAACTATTCAATGGATTATTTCTACCTATACTAAGTACACTACATTTGTCTATGTTAAACTTCATTTGCCATTTCTCGGCCCAATTGGACAGAATGGTCAATTCCTCCTGCATTACAACAGCATCAGAACCAACCTTAATGGCCCTACCTAGCTTAGTATCATCAGCAAATTTACTCAGGTCACTACTTATACCTATGTCAAGATCATTAATTTAAATTAAGAATAGCAAGGGACCCAAAAAAGATCCTTGCGTAACTCCACTGCTAGCACACCCCCACTCAGATTTAACTCCATCTATACTAACTCTTTGCTGTCTGTCACCAAGCCATGACTGAATCCACCTAAATATACTGCCATCAATCCTGTGTGCTTTAACTTTGCTCAGAAGCCGTAAGTGTGGCACTCGATCAAAAGCCTTACTAAAGTCCAAGTATAAAATATCATAGTTTTCATCATTATCTGCTGCTTCATACACCTTACTATAAAAAGACAGCAAATTAGTCAGACAGGATTTACCCTTACTAAAGCCATGCTGTGATTCTTTTATCAACTTATGCTTATCCAAGTGATCTCTAATATTCCTTGCTATAATAGATTCCAGCATTTTTCCTACCACTGATGTCAAACTTACTGGTCTGTAATTAGACATATTTTTTTATCCCCTTTCTTAAATATAGGTATCACATTGGCTTTCTTCCATGCCACTGGCACAATGCCACTCTCCAATGATTTTCTAAAGATGCATGCTAGGGGCTCACTTAACACATACTTACATTCTTTCAAAATTCTAGGAAAGACCTCATCAGGACTGGGTACTTTACTACTTTTGATTTTATCAATTTCCTTTGTCACTATCTCCTTTGTGATCAAGATATCCTTTAATTTCTCTTCATCATTACCCCGAAAGATCATTGACACCTTGGGTATATTTAGAGTATCCTCCTGCGTAAATACTGAGAGATAAAGTCATTTAGCATTCCAGCCATTGAGTCCCTATCACTCACTAATTCTCCATTGGAATCTATAAGTGGGCCTATTATATCTCTAACCTTAGTTTTGTTTAATTGATAAAAACTTTTAGGATCTTCCTTTGCCCTATTTGCCACTTTAATTTCATAATTTCTCCTTGCTACTCTAATTAACTTTTTAAGCATCTCTTGCTAGTTCATTATATCTCTGCCTTTAAGTGATCCTCTCCATTTTTTATTTTCCTATAAATGCCCTTTTTAATGACAATATAATGCTTAATTTTATCTGTCATCCATTTTGGGTCATTATTTTTAGTCCTAATCTCCTTATATGGAATGTTAATCATCTGACCTGTAATTAATTGCTCAATTATTCTTTCATACTCCTCTTCAATTGTAATCTCTTCCTCCTGGGGATTATTGTCTCCACTAACTGATATCATTGAATCTATTCCTGATTTGATTTCATTGCCTGGTTTTTGTACAACTGCCTCCAGGTAAGTCCTTAGCCCATTATAATTTGCTCTTCTAAAGTCAGGTATTTTAACATTGTTCATGCTACTATCAATACCATTCCATTTCATCTTGAATCTAATTTCACAATGGTCACTATTACCCAAATTTCCTGCAATCTCAGTATCCTTAATAACTTCTTCCCTATTTGTCAGAACTAAATCCAGTATATTATTACCTCTAGTGGGTTCGTTAATAATCTGCCTCAGAAAATTATCTTGGACAACATTCAAAATTCCTCAGCCTCCTGATCACCCACAAGAGCTTCCCAGTCTATATTTCTGTAATTAAAATCGCCCATTATACACACATGCTTACTTCTACATGCCCGTTCTATCTCCTGCCACAGAAGATTTGAAGCTTCCTTACTAAGATTTGGTGGTCTGTATAATAATCCTATGACAAGCTTGTTTTTACCTTCCTTTACATTTAGCCATAATGACTTTGTTATCATCTAATTTAATTGTACTGTTTACACAACACGAGATTATCTTTAATATAAATAATAACCTCTCTTCCTATTCCTATCTGTATGGAACATGTTAAAGTCCTCAATCTCAACCTCAGGTTTAAAGTGATTACCTGCCAAATCAAGCCATGACTGTTATCGCAATTATATCAAAATTCTTTTCACTCACTAATGCTCTTAAGAGATCTATCTTATTCCTTATACTCCGACCATTTATGTAGTATATTTTTAAGGTTTTTTTATTATTCCCATCTTCATTGCATCATGCTTTTTATTCCTAGTTATCTGCTCATTCACTTGTGCATTAGTCCCCCTATAACGCATCAGTATGCCCTCCCCGCTAGCTATTCCTCTATCCCTGCATCCCTTCCATTTCCTACATCTGCCCTCTATTCCTGTTATTCCCTTACCTCTAACAGCTTCTAGTTTCCCACCTGTAAAGACCTAATCACACTATCCAGCTCCCCCCATAGAACCTCACCACCTGCCCGACTAAGATGGAGCCCATCCATTGCATACAACCTCCTATTCCCGTAAAACCCACCCCAGACATCTACAAACACCAATCCTAACTCCTCACACAATCCTTTCACAAATTCATTCAAACCAATTGCACGCGACAACCATTCTACCCCCACATCCAATCTCGGAAGCACACCAGCAACAACACCTTTTACCCTGCTTTTACTCATCCTTTCAACTAACCTTTTATACTGCTCCGACATGCGTAATCACAACTGCACCCCTCTCACACCCAGAAACCAGCCTATCATACCTCTCACAAACCTTACTTACACCAGCACCCGGCAGACAAACTCTCATTCCCTTCCACTTGCTATCACTCAACTTCCTATCTAAATACCTAATCTAAGAGTCACCCATCACTAGCACCTCAGTCATTCTCCTATTCTGTCTTGGCCTAACATTACCCTCCCTCCTGCTCTCAGTCACACTACCACCCATCCTGCTTTCATCCTCAATCACACCAGGCAAATCACTTTCACACTCTTCCTCTCTCAGGACATTGAATCTGTTAGTCACCTAACAGGTTCTATGTCCTTCCTTTTCAAACACCTAATCTGTCCTAACTTATCTATCCTATCCATTTTCACCCACCATTCATCATCACTCACAACTTCCACACTGTTCCCAGTCATAGCCCTATCTTCCACCCTCTTAGCACTAATCTCACCCTTCAATCGCACACTTGCATCTCTTCTCACCTCAAATACCAAATCATTCAACCTATTACATTCCCCACTCAACCTCCTAACCTCCCCTTCCAGAAAACATACACAGCATTCAGTTACATTCACTCTCCTTTCAACTCCACATGCATCACACACCACATACACACTACTTTCAAACGGCATGCTCTCACCATCTATACAAACAGCCATACTCTCAAATTTACTAAGTACAAAGTTAACACTCACCAAAAAAATTCTTGCTCAGGATGGCTGCCAGTTATCTTCCCCAAAAGTATTAATCACTAATGTATTTATTACACAGTGATTGATGTATTAAATAAATACAAGAAAAACTACACACCCAAATCAGTATTATATCCCAATCTTACAATGAGAATCAGGAGCTTCCTGTAAGACAACCTTCCAGAACAAAGCCAGACAGCCAACTTGACCTTATATATTCCTTATATGTATATTCCATATCTTCCTCGGTCTCCCTCTGGTTACACCCTGAACCTCCAAACTCCTAACAGTAATACTTCAGTTTAGGGGTGCATGATAGGGGGCGCTGTTTCTGGGATACAATTTTAGGCTACAATCTAGGCCTTATGACATCAGATGGTAGCTTCAAAAGGGGCTAATCACGGCATTGCATTTGTTTTGTTATTTTGTTTTTTCCTTCTTTCTTTATTATTTAGTAAATGCCTTCACTTCTACTTAATTATATTATTTATTAATGCCTAGATTTTTTTATAATTACTAATGTATTAAACTTTGTATGTTTTGTTTAACTATTTTTGTGAAACTAAACCATTAATTTCACCCACTGGCAACCCTTAATTCAACCTTATTTCAAACATTGGCAACTGTGAAACCAGGCAGTTAAAAGACCGCGGTATCTATGAATACGGTTTGTTTTGACTTTAATATGATTTGTGTTAATTCCTTGGTTAATTTAATAGACTTTTCTGTAGATTGTGGTCTCATTTAAAAGAAGTGCGGCTCAATTATAATAATATTTAGTTTCTCCTTTATAAATACTGATGCAAAATGACCATTTAGTACCTCAACTATTTCCTCATCAGTTTCTCTCACAACCCCTTCATATTTGATAGGTCCTATTTTAACTCTGCCAGACTTGTTATTAATTTTATAGTAACTAAAGAACTTTCTAGGATCTTTGTTGCTATCCTGAGCTAATTTCATTTCTGATACCCGTTTGTTCTTCTTTATAATCTTATTTAACTCATTCCTAGCCATTCTATAATCACTTAAATTTTGAATATTATTTTCTACAGGTAGAAAATAACCACTCCCTGATCCCTAATTTTCTCATTGCCCACCTCCCCACATCTCTTGGTACCCTATAAAAAGCCTTTTCTATGTCAACAAAAATATAATACAATGCTCTTTTCCTAGCGATGCAATTCTACTGGAGCTGTCTAACTATAAATATAACATCCGTGGTTCCTTTTTCAGGCATGAATCCAAACTGCATGTCGTCAAAGTTTATCCTTTCCCTCCATCATTTCTTCTAGAACATGCTCCATAACTTTCATAATATGATCAAGGAGCTTTATGCCTGTGTAGCTACCCCTTTCTAGTGCATCACCTTTACCCTTATACACATTCACAATCACACTCTTCACCCAGTCTTCTGGTACAACACATTCATGTATGACAGTATATATAAGGTCCGTGACCAACCTCACAATGATATCTCCAGAGGCTTTCAACATTTATCTCAGAAATACTGTGGCGGCAGGGTCGCCACTCCCACACCAACAATCCCCACCGCCCTGACAAGCCCAACCCGGTTATTTGAGGAGAGAGTACAATTTTAATTTGATCAAAAACACAGTTAACAATAATGCTAGCCTAAAACCTCCCAATATATACATTTTATATCAAACTTTATCCAATATCCTTACAAATTACTTAAATATATATATACACTGATCCTATATCCTACCAAACATAAATATATCTATTTACACAATATACAATTTCCAAATGGCTTTACAAATTTATTGTAAAAAAAAACATCCGGCGTAAAATTAAGATTGAATTGGCCAAAGTTACTGGGTGCAGAATAAAACCCAGGTTTTATTCTGGGTTTTTCAAATCTTGGGTTTAAAAAAACAACAAACCCTGCAACCATTAGAATAACATAGAAAAAGAATAGCTATCTCTATTTTTATATTAATAATTATATTAAGGTAAGAACAGAACACTGATCGAGAATTGTGGGTACCCATGATAGCCATAACCTGTAGAAAGAGAGATGAATTATTATGAGTCAGTATCAGAGAAATAACCTTAATTTGATATATAGTTGTTGAAATTATAAACATAAATATGCATTTTGAATAAAATAATGATAAGTAGCATTCATTTCTTAAAAAAAAAGAGTATAATTTTGAAAAAAAAAACAAACCCGGGTTTTATTCTGGGAGTTTTCAAAAAACAAATATGTATTTTGAATAATATAATAAGTAGCATTCATTTCTTGAAAAAACAAGTATAATTTAAAAAAACAAAACAAATGCTACCAGCATTAGTAGAATAGTATAGAAAAAGAATAGCTATCTCTATTTTTATAATAATAATTAATTAGTTTAATAATTATATTATAGTAAGAACAGATCCCTGATCGAGAATTATGGGTACCCATGATAGCCATAACCTGTAGAAGAAGACATGAATTATGAGTCAGTATCAGAGAAATAATCTTAATTTGATACATATTTGTTGAAATTATAAACATAAATATGCATTTTGAATAAAATAATAAGTAGCATTCATTTCTTTAAAAAAAGTGTAATTAAAAAACAAACCCAAACCCATTTTTTTCCAATTTTCACTTGAAAAAGCCCCCCCCCTCCCTAAAAAAAATGAGAATAAAACACAGGTTTTTTAGGTCTGGGTTTTTTTGATTTGGCAACCCTGGTGCACCCTCAAATTTATTTTGAACTTGTGAGGTGGGAAAGGGAAGGTGAGGCAGGTCCACGTTCTTCTGTAAGAGGGTGGTTCCTTAGGGGTGTCCTTTTTTAAGAGACCGGGATCCGACCTCCAGCCAAAGTTAAATGCCCTGAGGGTGCCCTGGTTTTTTTTGATTTGGCAACCCTGGTGCACCCTCAAATTTATTTTGAACTTGTGAGGTGGGAAAGGGAAGGTGAGGCAGGTCCACGTTCTTCTGTAAGAGGTTGGTTCCTTAGGGGTGTCCTTTTTTAAGAGACCGGGATCCGACCTCCAGCCAAAGTTAAATGCCCTGAGGGTGCCCTGGGTTTTTTTGATTTGGCAACCCTGGTGCACCCTCAAATTTATTTTGAACTTGTGAGGTGGGAAAGGGAAGGTGAGGCAGGTCCACATTCTTCTGTAAGAGGGTGGTTCCTTAGGGGTGTCCTTTTTTAAGAGACTGGGATCCAACCTCCAGCCAAAGTTAAATGCCCTGAAAATTCCGGTCTGGCTCCAACTGATGAGTGTGCGGCTGGGAGGCGGTTGTGAAACCCACACTTTGAAGTCCCCTTTCTGTGTCCTCCGTATGAGCAAAGGTCTATGCTGGCTGCTGCTGCCTCATGAAGCCAGAATATGTATGATTGACCAGCTGGCACCAAGAAGCTGGAAAGGAGAAGGCATATTCAATCACCCATTCGCTGCCACACTTAAAGATCATCACACCTGCATACACAACAAACAACCATTCACACTGGTTCTCACCTGGATATTGTCCAGCTGGTTCTTTGATCTAACACTTTAGGTATTTTAACAACATACAAGGATTCACTAGAGTTCATTAATTTCTTTTCATAAACACTAGTCTATTCATTCAAAGTCACAATTTAAATTTTTTAGGCCTGTGGGAGAGCAAAGATGAATGGGAGGCATGCTAGAGGTCTATCGAGTCCCCCACCTGGAGCATCGACATCCAAACTCATGGGTTACACACCCTGAAAAAGAAAAAAGGGATTAGAGATGGGGGGAGGAGAGGTGGACAACAATAGTCTACTACAACACCCACTACCTTACCTTCTGGCATGTGATTGATGGCTCTGCTCACCATTTTGTTCTCAATTGATGGCCACAGTCCAGCGACAGGTTCTGAAAAATCCACTAGTCTCACTGTCCCAGTCCAATTCTACATTTAATACATGATTATAGTGCTCCCTCCAAGCCTTTTTTCTATCGTCCTACCCAACCACAACTCTACCATCATCATTTTTCATGCACTGTTCAACAATATCTATATTAAATTAAATATCATGAAAGTTTATCTAAGGTCTGATTTCCTAGAGAACCAACATGTCCATTGAAGTCAAGTAAAGTTATTTAGGGGTCAGTCAGTCCCTTTTAGCTTTGTCATTTTATTCAAGTTCTTGCTTTATTTCTTTTTTAATTCTTAATCTTATCTTCTTTTTTTCTTTCAAAAAGGTTGTTCCATTGCATTTTAAGAGTGTGTTGCAGATAGAATATCATTCCATGCAGTTTTTCTTTGGAAGGTTGCGAGTGACCCATACGTCATAGCAGGAAATGAATGTACCCAAGTTTCATTGTGTTCATGAAGAGTACTTTAGGAACTTCCAACATCTCTGCAAGCCCCCCTCCTTAGTTGTGATTTTGGGGTTGGCTTCAATGTTTACCTACCTTAAAAAGATCATCATCCAACTCTGACATTCTTCCAAGGCGACGTCTATCTTCTAAGCTGAAATCTCCTTGTTTGAATTAATTTTGCAAACCATTTCTGAACCATTGATTCACCTACAACACCTTAACCATAAATATTACAAATGGTTTTACACATGTCTGCAGTGGTGTTGCCCTTTTTAATGAAGAATTACATACTGATGATACAACTTTTGGTTATCCATGTTTGATCTTGATAAGTGTTGATAAAAACAAGAGCGATACCTACTGATTATTTTATGTGTGAAATAGCCAGTAGATTACCTCAGTGCAAGTGATGCCAAAATTCATTCGTACCATCTGTTGAAATCTCAAAATTTCCACAAACCCTGATTGATTAACTTTGCTAAAATTAGAATATATATTTCCACTTAGTTATGCTGAGACGAAATAATTTCCTAACCTACAATCTGCACTTGGCTCATACAAGAAGGTTTCAATCAACCTACACCATACAGAAGTAATGGTAGCAATAGAAAATTAACACCTTTGACAAAGTACTCAGGCAAATCACATTATTAAAATATTTACTACCCCACTTGATACCAATACCCCCCAATAAATGGCTTGACGGTTTTCTTACTGGTGATCAAGTATAGGTAATACACCATATCACTACACAAGTGCACTGCATATCAAGTTTAATAGTGATTCTTACTCTTCTCAACCTTCTTACCCTCATGACATGTTCTCTTAGGAGCCTTATATTCCACCTTTACAGTGATGCAGAAGACATCACATTAACCAAACTTAAGTCTAACTTTCTGAAACTCTACCATATAATTTCATTTGAACTCTGGTTGTAAGAGAAGCTGATGACCATTTTCCCTTCAAAATTTTCTGCCACTATTACCTACAATATGGAGTACAATGGCCACCCCTCACATCACATTATCAAAAACTGCTCTCCCCAATGTTACCCTGAATACAGGACTAATTCTGACCACACAAAGTGATTATTTTCATTCTGAGATATTCTTTAACTATACATTAATTAGGTGAAAATGACAATGGATGCAGAAATGGGCTTTATATAAGAAATCCTTTTGAATAAAAATATAATGCCTCATCTGAGGAGTGCTGAAAATTTATACTAGAAATATATAATTTAAATGAAACTTACAGTTGGTGATAACAGTGGTAAAGTTGAGACCAAGGTAATTTCTTTGCATTTATTCTGTCCAGCATTTAAATATTAACTATAAGGAATTACAGATTCAGGCGGAAGCTGTATGTTGATGTTAGATCATTTACAAATCACAAAGACCACTGATATTTGAGGGTACCTATGAGAATTGCATCCCCTCCTCACCTTTGGTTATTGTAGGATCTGCCATAGTTCTGTAGGTTAGGCAGCCTTTGGCAAGTTACAAACCCTCAATATCTAAGGGCAAAGAGTATTTTCATTTTTAAACTATATATACATAGTATATATTTTCACTTCCCCCAACTTCTCCACTTTCTTGATGAACCTCTCATCGCAACCTTTCTGGCTTATTGGCCTGTTTTAACTTTCATTTAGATTTCAGTAATGTAATATATTAATTAGTCTAATTCTTACAGACATTAGAAGAAAGTCAGCTAACTGATGAAGAGAAATGGAGGTGAGTGTTTATTTATCTTATAAATTTGGACTTAATGTATTGCAATGAATAGATGTATTGTTCCTTAGTACTATAAGACACCAGGATGTTTTCAGTTTATGTAATTTTATTCCAACAGCAGGAGCTCAGTTAGAATTTACCACAAAACCGATCCCTTTGTTGTCAAGTTGCTAAAAGACAGAATATTTTTTCTTTAGTTAATTAGTGACATTGATGCCCATGTTGACCATCAAGAAACATAACATCTCAGGATAATATTGAAAATATATCAATATTTTGATATACTAGTATATACTCGGGTAAACTATTTTGAGTTGGCATTTTATTCCTGAGTATATTTAGATAAATTCATTACTTTGTTATACTAGTATATACTCAAGTAAACTATTTTGAGTTGGCATTTTATTCCTGAGTATATTTAGATAAATTCATTACTTTGTTTTTTGGCCTCCGTATCTCTCTTTAGTGGGGTGGGTAGCCCCCAGGAATGATACCAAATTCCATGTGTGGGTCCTTAAGCCACACAGTGAGGGAATGTATTTTTCATGCTTGTGCAAAGTTAGGCCAGTCACAGCAGTATTTAGTGTCATCTTGGCTACATCTGATGCATGTTGCTTTTGGGGTAAATTTTGTGTTTGCATTTTTGGAGAAGGAAAGAGTGGTTTCAGTAGGGCTAAAATTAATGTGTCCATGTAGGAAATTGTCTATTTGGGGAGGTAGTGATTCATTTAGAATGTTGTTTGGTGGGAGATTATGGGTGAAGGTAGTGTGGATGTTTCATTAAAACGAGGAAGGGGAAGGTATTGACTAGTGTACCTAGGACTCTTGTTGAGTCCAGATGGAGGTGTCTTTGTTTTAAGTTTGGGTGCCTTAAAAAAGAGGCCGTTTGACTCAGATGACCTTTGATTGGCCCTTGTGGCTTTTGTTATCTGTTATATTATGTTGGGGGGGGGGGTGATGGATGCCGATGACCTTTGATAGGGCCCTTGTGGCTTTTTTCATCCATGAAATTATGTTATGTTAAGTTGGTAGTTGGGAGGGGGGGGGTGATTTAGTGTTCTCCTGAAGGGTTGGGTTCTTATTATGTCTAGGTGTACACCAATCTGTAATATTTTGTTTTTTTTTGTGTGTGGGAGGGGGATTTGTATGTATCCTGTGATAATTTTGAGTGCTTTATTTTCTGCTGTTTGGAGTTGGCCTGCATTAGTTTTGGACAGTGTTTGGTGCTATATAATTGATGGATGCGTGGATGAATTGTTTATTAGTGGGACTAGTGACTATTTTGACCAATGGTGATGTATGGTGATATTTGTCAGGGCATTTAGGGTGTTGACTTTCTTTGTTACTTTCTATATGTGAAATCAAGTGGTATTCCCAGGAGGGTGGGAGTTCAGTGTATATCTATTTGATTTGTTATTGTTGGGTGCGAATATTGTCATTCTATTTTGTGGAACCATTGTTCTACTATATTGTTTTAGTGTTGTGATGGCTGTTTTGATTTGGGGATTTTTAGCCGTAATTAAAATGTCATTTAAGATGTTTGTTTGGATATTTTGTGGTTGTGATTGCTGAATAGTTGTGGGTGAATTAGTCAAAGTAGGGGTGAGAGAATGGCTCTCTGCTGGTGGCAGTTGTGGAGTGATATAACTTGTCCTCTGCTGAAGATGGAGTTTGCTAGTCATCTTTTGTCATTGGTGTTTTGAATTTAAATGCTAGAATATGTATAGGCACTCTATCAAAGGCTTTGTTTATATCATTTGCTGTGCCTAGTTTAGAGAGTGGATCATGATCTATAGCTACTCACAAATGCTCTATGTGCTCTTTCGGGCATTTGAATCTCCGCATCCCTTGGTTTGGAGGTATCTGTGATACCACGGTTGCTGCAAGCTAGGTGGATGGTGAAATTTTCTTGTGCTGCAGTCGTGGACATGTAAGAATTGAATAGTTTGAGTGTGCTATAGAGTCTGTGAGGACTGGGTACCACACCATCAAGAGACACCCCGCCATTTGATGGAGCTCTTCCCTGCACCTTAGTGAATTGACTGCATTCTCCCTACAAACTATTAAGCACATTCTTGTTGAATGTCCCAGCCTGGGGATGTTCCTGCACATTATCTGTCCCAGTACCAGGTTGAGTGCAGTCCCTACCGTTTCTTTTGTCTGCATAGATCTTGCAGGCCCATGGACTTCCTTGCAGGGGATGGCTTCCTCTATTTTATTTGACTCTGCTATTGAGTTCATCCTTCAGTGCCGGGCCTCACCCCCCACAACAGAGCATACCTCGTCCTCCTTCTTGCTTTTGCTTTGACTTTTTTTTTGCTTGTTTTGTTTTGCTTTGTTTTTTAATGTTGACTACAGCAACTTATGCCCTTGGTGGGAGTTGCCAGATCATTGGCAGCTTTAAATTTTTTTTCAGGAATCTAATTAAATGCTCAAAAAGAGTAAATGTGTCAGTTTTATATGTATTGTCCTTGTCTTTTCAGGTTAGATCATCTCCGATTACATGACAAACATAAGGGTCATGAAGAAATGCATGCAGAAATGGTGTTGATATTGTTTACAGTTACATTATTAGCTCAGATTGGTCTTGTTGCATGGAAGAAGCATTATTTTAAAACTTATCAGGTAAGTTTCCTCTGTTAAAAATAATTCAAGCAAGAATAAATAACAAAACGCCAAACTAAATCTTTACTGTGGTACCTGCCCCACTAAATGCCAAAGAGCCTGAGACTTTTTATCTTTCACTATTTTCATGATCCTTGCTAAATTTCTGTCCCACAGGAGGGTACTCTATAGATTGCTACACATTGTACTTGAAGTAGCCTTTATAATCTTCCCCTCCCCAGTGTTTGCAAGGGGTCCTGTCTCACTGAGTTGATATCAACTCGGGCAAATCCTGGTGCATTCCCCCAGTCTCTTTATCCACCTGCTTTTCTTAGACTATCCTCTTCTTATTTTTTTCCTATCTAGTTTCAAGGACCAGACCATCTACTTGACCCCCGCAGTGGGTGCATTGATTTGCCTTCCTGGCTGTAGTGCTGCTGATGGGACTCAGCGCACCATCCGGCCCCAGCTTAGCCACTTCTCCTTCTTTCTGACAGCCTGTATTTTTACCCTACTTCCTCACTTTCTCTACAACCTCTCCCACAACTTTCTCTGGTCAGCCTATAACTTCACAGGATAGCCGCTGACCAACTTTCTCTCACCCCAAAACTATCCCTGATTGGGGCTGAAGGGGGAGGGGGCAACATTCCCTCACCCCTGAGCTGCCTTCGGCAAGCTCCACCGAGAAAATGGAGGTCCCCCCCCTTTCTGCATTTTCTCAGGGGACCATGGGCGAGGCTTACTCCTTTCCTAGGCCTACGGATGTAGGGGACTCCCCCCTCACCCCCTTCTCTGGATACGCCCTTAGGTACCACCCTCTTTCCAGCGGCAGTCCCTCCTTTTCTTTTACAAGGGACTGCCAAGAAAACACACAAAATTGACCACTCTGCATCGATAGGGCCAGCCCCCTCAGGGAACAAGGGATGGTAGGGCCTGTCAGTCCTTGCCCCTTTAACATGCACTCATGCGGTAAGAGCCTACAGGGGGTCACTGTACATGCCCCCCTCTCTTCCTCCATGGATGCCGGTTCACCACCATTAGGTAAAAAAAGAACCTCAAATGGGTTCTGTGATGTCTTGGGGGGGAAGGGGGTCACATGGAGGCTTCCCCCTTGAGATGGACATGGTCCCTGAAGTGACCCTGTCCCAGACAGTAGGATCTTCCATGGGGTTGAACCCGGGCTTGGTGTCAAGCGCAGGACCTGTGTCCACCCAATGCAAGTTCCTCCTCAGACAGCTCTGGTTCCTGAGGCCTCACAAGGAGAGCAGGGATCTCCTTTCCTGGCTGGTGTCCCTGCGACACAAAACCTTCTCCATTTCGGAGAAGGATCTTGCTGAGGCCGGTCCATCTAGCCTAGGGGCTTCAGGGATGGATGATCTGCTTACATTTTGGTAAGCGACCAAGCCAAGATCTGCATGTCTGGCCCCATTGCTGCCCTGAGTGGGGAGTCGGATGAAGATGGGAACTACGCAGAGCAGAGCCTCAATTACCTCCAGGCCACTCATTCAGAGGCTACCTGGCACTTTTGAACCCACTGGCTTCAAATGCTTCCTTGTTATTTGTTCCACTGATGGCAGTATGTTGGCTAAGGGCAACATGATCCATCAGAGGAGAGCTCTAGCTAGTGTGATTGGTAGAGAGCCGAAGGTGACCCGTTTCTCAGATGGGAGCCATTTGGTGAATCCCTCTGAGCCAGCCATGATTAGTGCCCATCAGACACTTGATGGCCTGCGAGCGAGTGTGATGGCGCACTCTACCATGAACTTTGTGAAAGGAGTAGTTTATGTGAGGGAACTCGCGGACTACTCTACAGGGTTGGCAAAACCCCCCAAATTTTGAAAAAGCCCAATAAAACCCAGATTTTATTCTGGGTTTTTTTAAAAAAACAAATGCTACAAGCATTAGAATAACATAGAAAAAGAATAGCTATCTCTATTTTTATATAATATTCATAATTACTTAGTTTAATAATTATTATAGTAAGAATAAATCACAGTAACGGATCACTGATTGAGAATTTGGGGTACCCATGCCCCATGATAGCCATAACCTGTAGAAGGAGAGATGAATTATTATGAGTCAGTATCAGAGAAATAATCTTAATTTGATACATATTTATTGAAATTATAAACATAAATATGCATTTTGAATAAAATAATGATAAGTAAGCAGCATTCATTTCTTGAAAAAAAAAGAAGTAATTTGAAAAGACGCCCAAAACCTGAGTTTTTTCAAATTTCACTTGAAAAAGCCCCCCCAAAACCCGAGTTTTTTTAGGGCTGTTTTTTTTTATTTGCCCACCCTGCTACTCCATAGATGATATCACCTTAGAGCTGGCCACCCATGGAGCGGTCAAGGTCAAATGTGGGATGAGAAAACAGGGATGGGCCTCGAGACCCACCCCCTTCACTCTTCATCACATTAGATTGTGACAAGCCCCCTGAGTTGTGCATGTTGGTTGGTATCGCTACAGTGTGAATGCATTTGTGCCACTTCCTGGAGGTGCTATTACTGTCACTGCTTCGGCTATGTTAATCGTTCCTGTAGACATGCAAAGTCAGGGTTAACCAAAGTTTGTGTAAGTTGCTCCAAGGCTGCAAACGATAAGTCCAAATAGTGTGTGGTCCCTGCATCTCCTCCGAGCTAGGGCTAGAGGGCATATTCCTTCAATGGAATTGCCTTAGACTCCAGGCCAACTGGGAGAGTTGTGGATGCTCGTCTCCTCCCATTTCCTGTTAGCTCTCTTTTTGCAGGAGACCATGCTGGAGGAGTGCCCTCTGCTCACCCTCCCGGGGTGTAAGGGTTTTGCAACCCCACTACCACGGGATGGGGGCCGGACAGGAGGATGCAAGATTTACACTCATCATGATGTCTCCATTCTTCTCTTTGCTTTAGATACCTCATTTCTGCAGTAACTGTGCAGCTGCACCTGTATAGGAGGTATACTGTTGTTTCTACATACATTCCACCATTAGCTGACTTCAATGCTGGGGACTTCCACCCGCCAAAGCCCTTTCTCTTGCTTGGAGATCTGAATGGTTGACACCTCCTCTGGAGAGACTACTCGGTTAATCCCAGGGGTCAAGTCCTTGCCAACCTGATCGATGAGCTGGTGATAGGAGTCCTAAATGTAGATGAGTTTACGCATCATTACCCGAGAACCGCTTCATTTTCTTGCCTCGATCTATCTTTGTGCTCTCCAGATGCACAGCCTTATTTTTTGGGGGGGGGGGGTCGATGACCTCCATGGTAGTGATCAATTTCCCATTCAAATAACATTTTCTGGGCCCTGCCGCCCAAGAGCCCGCCCTGCTGGTGCTTGGCATAGGCGAGGTGGTTCGCATTTCAGGAAATGACTGATTTCTCTGTATCAGTCTAGGAGTTTATGTTGGTAGATGAGGCTGTTGAGTTCTACTCCAGCAACCTTATCACCATGGGCATAACTACTATTCCTAGAATGTCTGGCCATTTTGCACGCTGACTGCTCCTATGGCAGTCAGCTGAGTGTTTCACTCTTCCTCACACTGATTACATGGCAGGAATGTGGGCAGCTCTCCAGGCTGCTTGGCAAACAAGATGGGAGACAGGCAAGGGGAACTTAAAGTTACATGCCATTGCACCGCGACTGTTCCCATGGACCTACCCCCCAATGCCATGATGGTTAAGGGTTGCTTTCTGTCGTCTCTGAATTGGACACACTTGCGGGATGCACCGCCATTTGATGGAGCGCTCGTCTGCGCCTTACTGTGATGTCTGCATTGTCCCCCAGACTGTTTGGCAATCTCTGCGCACGTTACCTGTCCCGGTACCGGGATGGGCGGGGTCACTACCGCCTCTCCCTTGTACTAAGGACGAGTTCGTGCACATTGACTGTTAAGAGTTATAGACTTTTGGGGGGAGGCCAGCCTTCTCCCCTTTATTTAACTTGGGTTTGTTTTTTTTTGTTATTGTTTTCTTCGTAGGTTGCATGCTCCTGCACCGGGGAGGGGGACCTCCCCCCAATGCCGAGCTTGCTTCCTGATTGTTGCTATCTTCCCTTTTTATTGTTGTTTTGTTTTCATATTCTTATTTTAAAGTAGCCTGGTGCTAGGCTGTCTTGATTCCAGCGACTTATGCCCAAGTGGGCAGTCCCAGATAGGCTCCTAAAATTAAAAAAAACAACAAAAAAACATTCTCTTGGTTAAGGAGCTTTGGTGACCAGGTAGAATGGTTGATCACACTTGAGACCCTGGTTAAGTTGCAGAGCCTAGATAGTTGAATACCCATTTATGGTCGCTCTTACAAAATAGGAAAGTAAATCCACTAATTCGCCGATCATAGGCATGAATGATACGCCATCACTGTATTTCATACATAAGAGAAAATGAATGCTCAGATGTATTGCAGGATTCTGGATGATAATCTCTTACAGTCTGCCTACAACTTGAAGTTGCCAAGAGCATGTACTTTCCAGCAGGACAATGATCCAAAACATACAGCTAAGGGCACTGCAGCGTGGTTTCAGCAGAAGAAAATAAAGGTTATGGGATGGCCAAGTCAGTCGCCAGACCTAAATCCTACCGAGAACCTGTGGTTAGAATTAAAACTAAAGATTCAACAAAGGGACCCAAGAAATCTAACAGATTTAAAAAGATTATGCCAAGATACCTACAAATATTTGTAAGAACCTCATAAGTAAATATCCCAAATGGTTGGAAGCTGTACTAGCGACGAAAGGTCATCACCAAATACTAACTGGTTTTCATAGATGTATCAGATACTTTTTGAAATACTCGTTTGATATTTTTGCCGTAATCACAGTAATGTTTTACTATTTTTGCAATATGATACCGATTTGTATTCAATATACAAAATACATAAGATGTTCAATTTTTGATTACTTTGCTGTTGTGTAACTATGGTATATAAACTTTTGGTCATGTATCGGATATTTATTGCACCAACTGTATTTCATCTAGGACATTTTCCAATTTCTGAATAGACACACAAAACTGTTTAGGAAGGATAGGTGAAACATCTGCTAAATTCTTTCTCCATATCAAGAGGTTTAGCAAGGAAAGGAGAGGAACAGGGTCTGGCAGAAGACCTCCCATCCTCTCTGACATCACACAAGGTACTGCTGTCAGATGAATCAGGTTCCTTCTGAAATACAAATCCTTTTCCAGAAAGACAGGGAAAACCAGAGGAGTGGGAATCTTCTGAGTCTGATATATATGAAAAGTTTGAAACAGGAGCAGGCATGTCAGAATCAGAGTCACCAGGATAATCAGTACCAGAAAACTCTATTTGAGAACAATATTGTTGCCACACTCGATTCAAGGAAGGAGAAGAGGAAATGTAAGCAAGTACAGGAATCCAGCGTTTAAGTTGAGAATGGTGCACCCTGAAATTTTGAGATCTCATATGTCACATCATTCTCATGTACCTTCCTCACAGTGTAAGGCCCAGTATAACGTGCAGCAAATTTGTTGCTGACAGCATGACCTTGAAGAATAGCCTTCTTCAAAACTTTATCACTGGGTTGGAATGGTGAAAAGTTTGGATGTTCCTCCATCCAAAACTTAGCAACATCAGAAGACAAGGTAGGGGCTTGTGAAATGTCATGAGAATGAGTCAATATATACTTTGAAGGAGACATAGCAAGTTGCGAGTGCCAAGAGTGGTTATATGTGAGAACCACATGGGGTAGCTGCTTATCCCAAGAGGCACCCTGTTCTCTTGCAAGACAACGAAACAGATCAATTAGTGTGCGATTAGTTCACTCAACAGCTCCGTTTGAGGCAGGTTTATAGAGAGTCAAGTAAACATGTATGATACTAAACCGATTCAGCATTTCCTCAAAGATCGCTGAAGTGAACTCAGGCCCATTGTCAGTTAACAGTCTCATAGGCTTACTAGGCAGGGCAGGAAGAATAAAATTTTCAAAAGCATGCTAAACTGAAGATGCAGTCTTGTTGCATGAAGGAATGCAAGAAGGCCACTTTGAACAGTAGTCAATCGCAACAAGACAGCCATTATAACCCTGATTGGTTCATGGTAGTTGCACAAGATCCATGGCAACTAATTGAAAAGGAAAGGCTGCTTGAATTCTAATTATGGGAAGAGCAGGGTTAATAGCATAATTCTTATAATACTGACACAAAGAGATGACATGTCCCAAGGCTGGATTCCTTACAAGATTCCTCACATTGTCATATAGTTTATTTTGCCCAGAGTGGCAGTGTTGATTATGTAGATGTAGAGCTAAATCAACCAAGAGAGGGAATGAACTTATGGGCAAAGTCTGGAAATCATAAGTATGCACAAGAACTCCATCCTAAATGTGAATTAGGGTGAGGACTTTTTTACAACCTCATATCCCTGTGTTATAATTTGATGATCTTTAATTAAAGATTATATAAAATCTTACTTTCAAGGTGATTTGATAAAAATACCTCACACACAAAATGATTTTAAAAATTTTATTTGTCAGCTTTTTGTCCAGTTTTTGAAATCACTGGCAGCATATACAAGATTGAACACAAACTTATGAGTCACATATATATATATATATATGTATATATATATATATATATATATATATATATATATATATATATATATATATATATATATATATATATATATATATATATATATATATATATATATATATATATATAACATTATATAGGGTCATCAAACATACAATGAAGTAAATTAGTTACAATAATATCATTGAACAGGATGAATCTCAGTGATAGGTTTTCCTTGTTGCGGCAGGACCCATGCAAGTCTTGCATAACTTTGACCACATGCTCACAGCACTGGTTGCTTCAGGCAATATTGATTAGAGATTCATCTGTTTTCCAGTGGGTTTTCAAGCATTTGAGACCTGTTGTGTATTCATTCAGAGCTGCAGATAGTTCATAAAAATCTTCAGTGTGGAACAAGTGGGTGCTGAACCAATGGTCAGCCCATGAGTAAGAAATGAATGAACAGATTTTACGCAGCCTGCTCTGGGTATCAGGCATCAGAATGAATGCAAGAAGGGCTAGAATGGCGGCACAAGAGTTCCAACGTGCATTGCTGATGTTTGGGATCTTTTGAAACTTTACAAAGGGGACCTCATTCATCTCAGTGAAGTGACGGAAGACACTCGTGAGGTGATAGAGAAACTTCATTTCGTCTCTCCAGCCGCCTGTTTCCTTAATCGCGGTTTTACAGTTGCTGAAGGCTGCTTTCAATTTATCATAATTGCTCATCAAATCCTGCACAAAGAAGTACTCTATATTTGGTGATTTAGTCGACCCATGGAGCTCATTGTCCATGACAATGCAAAGAATCTGATCCATGGCATGGTGCTGGCAACTGATGAACTTGGGTTTGGGGTGACCTTCATCTTCGAACATTTGCTGCAGTCGAACAACGCCTGTCTTTTTGCCGGTATTCATGCTTGTTGTGTCAGCGACAAGCATAACAATTGATCCTCACAGGTTGAACTCCTCTAACACACCCTGGAGTCCTTTTGCAATTGTTACAGCTTTCCCATCCTTCTTTCGCTTCATTCTTGAGGACCATGACCTGATATTCAAAGTCTTCAATGCGTTTGCCATCAAAGTGTAAGCTCCACTTTTCCAGATGAAGCGTGCTCACCAAGGACTTCTTCACCTGAGCAGCTCTCTGGTAGATAGCTTTGTGGATTGCTGACTGACATGGGGTTGGGATTTCAATGCCCTCACTAGAAAGCTGGCAACATACCTTTGCTGCTCTGTAGGATGACAGCTTTGAGCTTTGAGCAAGGAGTCTTGCTAAGCCTGTTGGGTTATGCTTCCTTTTCCTTGTTGATGCTGCATTCTCATCCTCCCAAGAACTGTCTTCGCTTTTATTGGATGAGTCTGTGCTAGTTTCGGAACAATTAGGTGGTACTGAGCTGGAAAGTGGGGACACAGTCGCTTCCATTGCCTTTCGCTTGGATGGGTGGATGGTCTTGGCACTAGCAGGTTTACCAGTGGAATAACCAACCTGGCCTTTGGTCAAAATTTGCTGTTTATAGAGGTTCTCATCTTCTTTGCACAACCAGTTGCCTTTCACCTTGGGCACATCAAACAGTTCATTCAAAGAATTAAAGTTTTGTTTCTTTCTGCAGTATGTACTCATAATCTTTCAGAAGGTTTTCTAGTTTTGCACAAATGGCTTGATCAGATACATGTGGGAAGTTCAATGTTTTGCTCCATAGGGCTTTTAGCTCCACAACAATTAGTCCGATCCTCTCCCTCCGTTCTTTGGCGGTGGATTCAAGAAATTTGAAGCATCCAATGACGTCGATTTTCAGGGGCATGCGACTTCATTCACTTCAGGGTGCTTTATAAACTGCCACGTTGCCTCTTCTTGATGGTGTTGTCCAGGTTTTCTTGTTCTTCTCCGTGTTAAAAGAGCTCTTCTTGAACGACATATTTTGTACTCCGCAACTGAAATAGAAAATAAACCTAAATATTAAATAGGTAACAAATTAAAGAAACTGTTATTGAGCTTTTATATATTTGATTAAAAAAACCAGCAAATTACAATTATAAAAAATAAAGAGAGAAGGCAGACACTAATAAAATATTATATGCTATTATATTATATAATTAGTGAGAGAGTTAAATGTAGCTTACTAAATATTACCAAGATCTCTTTACAATAAATGCTGGAGAATACACAACAATTATAATAGGCAATAATAATATCAACGCCATCAAAACTGAACTATTAACTACCCGTTTTAAATATCTCGCTTATATACCACATGCGAAATGGCTGAAGAAAATTATGGAACTTTACAGAAATTGCCCAAGCGATGATGTGATGATTTTCTGGAAAATTCTATACAATTCTATGGTACATAAATTATTGCACAAGTCGGTTTGATGACTTATATATTTAATATAAATATTTTTAACAGATATAAAATGCTAAAATGGCCTATATTACATTTCAAAGTGGTTTGTGCGTGGCCTTTTTCAATATTTCAATGGAATAAGAGTAATTTTTGTGATTAATAGGCAAAAGTTCATTCATTTGTGCTACAGGAAATAATTTTTGATAAAAAAAGTAAAAAAGTCATCACCTTAATGTGAATATTCGCAGCATAAATCTTGAGAGGAATTAAATCAGCACATCTCCAAGAAGCAGGATGAATACCAGAAGCTATGACATGGTGCAACTTATTCAAGATCTTATCACTTTGTTGAAAAAGTTTGTCACTCTATGCTCAAAAGATTATAAACTATATCATGGGCCATGTACACCTCAATAGAGACGTCAGAAGAATTATGAGGAAACATAGGGGTGAGACACACACCATCTCTGGTTGGAAACTGAACACATTTAGTACCATAATCCAGATTTGCTGACAGCTGTTTTATGGTATCCGCTCCCAGTAACAGGCAGCAAAGCAGATGACAATACACAAGACAATAACAGGATTACTATTCTGTAGAAATTTAAGCTCAATATCAACAGACCCTTCAGTTAGCAGAATTTTACCAAATGAGTGCATTCTCATACGACAGGGATGAACAGCAGATGAAAAATTGAGCTGCTCAAGACTATCCTTAGATATAAGGCTGAGCTGAGCACCTATATCAAATACAGCGCACAAGTTAACACCGCTCACCAATACAAGAACTCTACAATAATGACCAGATGAATAAGTCGCGCTGCAAGCTATATTAGAAGGTAATAATATAGACATGGTAGGGTCATTCAGATCATCATCAAAGTCTTCTTCAATAGCGGGAGTGTCTATATCACTGTCAGGTTTGCTTCTTTCAGGAGTGTAGTGATCTTCCTCCCGCACAGGGTTGTAGTGGGGTCTTCCCAAAGACTGGAGGTGTACCCTGCAACTAGAGTTAACCGACAATGCGGGAGTAGGGTTATAATTAATAGAGTTGCATGCCAAATGATGAACTACCACCTGTAACTTGTAAACATTAGCAAAGGCCATGAGAAATAACTCTGATGGAGCTTGACCAGAAATCTTCATAAGCTTCAATGCAGCAGTACAGGACCTTCCAAGCTGAACAGGATACTTCTGTGGGTGTGCAAGAATTTCTGCTCCCCTTTGTTCACACAGATTGTGACAACCAGGGACCCTCAAAGAGTGATTGTATAAGCTGCAGTGATCTCTTAGAACTTTGTGAAAGCTCATAATCATTGAGTCTCCTCCACCCAGAACAGTGCAAGCCACATTCAAACCATCAGGAAGGATGCTGGAAACATCAGGCAACAGTGGCACTGAAAAGCTGTGCTCAAGAAAGAGCATCAGCTATCTGGTTATCCTTTCCTAGTTTATAGCGCACTTCAAAGTCAAACTCAGAGCTCATTCATAGTCCTCATGATGCGGGCATTCAGTTTACTCAGTTATAAATATAGAATAGACCAGAGGACGATGATCTGTGTGTAAAATGAAAGGGATTCCAAATAAAAAACCACAGAAAGTTCCCATAGCCCAACAAATAGCTGCAAGTTCATGCTCTATGACACTGTAATTGCTTTGAGCTGGGCTGAAAGACACGGAGGCATATGCAATTACACATTGCTCACCAGATTGTGACTGAGACAATACAGCTCCGGCACCAAAACCCGAAGCATCAGTAGAAAGCTCCAACTTTGCAGCATCTGGGCTATAATCAGGATATGCTAATTCCAAATTGGAACAAAAGCCTCCTTAAGCTCCTCAAAGGATTTCTCCATCTCCTCAGTCCACTGCAGCTTAGTCTTGTCCTTCAAACTGGTCAGTCTGGTAAGAGGCTTGGAGATGGTGGCACAGTTAGGGTTAAATTTCATATGGAAATTTACAAAGCCCCAAAATGACCTCAAGTCACCTACAGTCTCAGGTACCTTGTACTCTGTAATAATCCTCTTATGCTCATCACATTTCCTTAGTCCAGTAGAGCTGACCATGTGACCAAGGAATTTCACCTCCTTCTTGAACCAGCAGCATTTGCTGAGCTTAATTTTGATATGGTGGTTAGTCAAAGTAGCCAGAACCTTTGAGATGAGAGAGACATGCTCATTAAAGGACTGACTCATAATCAATATGTTATCTATGTAGACAACCACCCGTTTCCTGTCTAATTCACTGATAACTGTCTGCATCTGCCTCTGGAAAGCTCCTGGTGCATTCTTCATCCTGAAGCTCAACCTCTTAAACTCATAATGGTGTCAGGAAGTGGAGAAAGCTTTATATTCAGTGGAATAAGGGTGCAGGCTAGCTAACCTGATAATCTTTAATGAGGTCAATGGTTGAGAAATATTGCATACTATGCAATCCAAAAACCATATTCATATTTTGGATTGGGAACCTGTCACCTTTAGCTACCTTATTGAGATGCCTGTAGTCGATACACATTCTAATAGAGCCATCAGGTTTCTTGATGGGAACTATGGGGGATGACCAAAAACTCTTGCTATAGTCAATTATATCCAGCTTAAGCAATTCCTCACACTGTTTTTCTATTTCCCGTGCCACTGGTTCAGCGAATCTGCGAGGTTTCTGCCATATAGGATCCTCATAAAGCTCGATATGGTGGGCTGTAGCACTAGAATGACCCATATCATGATCACTTTTACTAAATGCCTCTGTATGTTTAGCCATCATCTGTAGTACATGCTGCTGTTGGGATGCATCAAGATGAGCCAGATCAACTTGCTCAAGCACACCCTCAGAGTCAGCCTCAAGGACATTGACTTCAGCTTCTAATGAAACAGGGGCATCCAATTCTATTATAGAAGCCAGTTGTGTGACCAGTTGACCTGACTGCAGTTTCTCGAGAATGAGAACTGGACACCTTCCTAACCAGTAAGTTAGCAGTGCCTGCAGTTATCATTACAAGGCCTGCTTCTCCAGATAGATGCGGAGAATCCAGATAGCCATCACAATAGAACTTCACAGAATTATCCAATTCAACAGCCTTTGGCACAGAAACAGTAATCAGTTGTGGATAGCCATAGGAAATTACTTCTAAATTCTGGAAGATTGCTTGAACCTTATCATCTATATAATAGAGCTCCCAAGAAGCTTTTCCACTCAACGGAGAATCGGAGAGATTAACAATGACGTTATCCAAAAAGAAGTCACTGCCAAGAATAAGAGGGTAGCGCATGACATTATCTAGAAGCACTAAACACTTTATGGGAAACACAATGGCACCCATCTTCAAGTTAACAGATACAGTAAATGTGGGGTAACAAGAAATCTGGCCAAATCCTTTAACACTTCGGGAACATAGTAACATAGTCAAGGGCAAGGAGTGTACCAAAGAGTTCTGGATCAAACAAACACTAGCCCCTGTCTCTAACAGAGCTCTAGTATCCTCTCCACATGTCTCTACAAGAAACACTAGTAAAGATTCAGGCAGGTTTAAGCAAATATCAGGATCAGAAAGCACAGCTTCATCAGATCCATACTCAGTAGTGGTGGGGCTATCAACTGAATGAAGCTCATTAGAAGCTTCCTCATCTGTATCCTGGTGATCTGAGGGAACATAGGGTTCAGCATTGGGGTTGAGCTCCGATAAGATGCTCCCACTCACGCCAGAGCATTCTAGTTTCCCAAACTATTATGTCTGGTATCAGAAGCATCCTCTTGAAAGGTGACTCTTCGTGATGAGTTCCTTCCAAAAGCAGCAGAATCATTTTCCACCCTTCTTGAAACTGACTGGGATCTATTCCTCCTCTGTGAGCACTGGCCAAATGCTTGCCAGAACTACAGGCCAAGCATTTCTTATGTAGGTGCCAACATCCGCTCTTGATGTGACCCTTCTTATTACAGTGGACAATTTCCTGGTCTCACAACTTTGAGTTCTTTTAGAGTTGGCAATAACCCTGGTACCATTCATAGATCTTCCTAAGGAAGCCGCAGCAACAGCTCCTGATCCTTTGGTTGGGTAGTCCCGATTAGTACTTTGAGAGTCATTACAATGACTCAAGTAAAATAGAGTGGTGGGCTGTGGTTGAGGCCCAAACTTTTGGAGCTTCACGCTCAGACTCTGCAGACGAGTCTAACTGATTGCGGTCAGTATCATATGCAATAGCCAATGATAGGAAACTGCTCCAGTTTAACTGTTGGCCTTGCATGCACATAAATCCTATAACCAAAGAGACCTGTTTCTGGTAGGCATTTGGGGAGGTGTCAAGAAACTTCGAAACTTCTTATGCATTCTCCGGCTGTTACTTGCCTTCTTGCTGGGGTTAACCAGGTAGAACAATTTCTCCAAGTTTGCGGCATATAAATGCTGACCTTCCTCAGGATGCAGCTTGGCCTTCTCAAACCTTTACCCGTTGTTCTTCCACAGTGTCCCTTGCATGCACATAAATCCTTTAACTGAAGAGACCTGTTTCTGGAAGGCATTTGCGGAGGTGTCAAGAAACTTCTTATGCAATGTCAGGCTGTTACTTGCCTTCCTTCTGGGGTAAGCCAGGTAGAACAATTTCTCCAAGCGGCCGGCATATAAATGCAGAACTTTCCCAGGATGCAGCTTGGCCTTCTTAAACCTTTTCCTGTTATATTCTTACACAGTGTCCTGACACTCTTCCATCTCAGCTAACAATTTTTTCTTCAAGGCATGATAGGATTTTCCTGGAATATACAAGGCTTCATAAGCATCACTCACAGTGCCTACAAGAACTCTCCCAGGACAGCTGTCCATTTGCTTGAACTTCCTTCATACGTATTCTTGCAATATTGCTCAAAGTCCTGTAAGAAGGTCAGAAAAGACTGGCCCGAAGCAATACTGTATTTAACAGGAGGTGGAGCCTTTCTAGCATCCAATCTAGACAAGGCCTCCATCAAACATTCCACCAAATCCCTGTCAGTACCTGATGCCTTCCTTATGCTTACTTCTCCTCCTATGCTGGGGCTTGGGCTGCTTTTCAGCATCACTGTCTTCACCACTCAACAATGTTACCACCTGGGCTCTGGGAGCTGGTTTTCGGGTCTTGGGCCAAACAGAAAGGGCTGGCTTGTTATTACTGGGCAAACAACAAGACCCAGATTCCTCCTTATCTCCAGATGTAATATTGGTAGTTTTACAGAAAAACTTTGACATCAGCATCCAGTTTCTCCAGCTCTCTATTTACAACAGGGTCTGTCTCATTATTCTTCTTGAAGAGCTCCAGCTGATTTGTATAGTTTTCAAATTGGCGTCTCAACTTCATTATCTTCTCAGTCTTTTCCTTTTGTAAAAAGTTCTGCCAATTTTTTATAATTCTCTCCTCCCTAACATTGTCTGGTTCCTTAGGTAAGCCAGGAACACCCAAAGAGCATGGAAGCATATTTGTAATGGCTGGGACAGTACCAAAAGCAAAATGGGTAGCCAGGTCAGCAGCTGCAGCACCCAACTCCTCAGAGTCAGTACAATGAAACAGTTGATCCATTAAAACAGATACAAGTATTACAAAATAAATATCAAAGGATTATATAGGTCAGTACGCCACACAAAGAATGATCCCGGGTACGCCACACAAGGAATGATCCTGAGTACACCACACAAAGAATGATCCTGAGTATGCCACACAAAGAATGATCCCGGGTCTGGGCACCAATGTAATAAATCTATGTGTCTGGACACCAATGTTATAAATTTATCGAGTCTGACACTAATGTTATAAATCTATTGTGTCCAATCAGCGGTTTCTGATACAATAACCAAAGTTGTAGCTTTATACCAGGTCGAGTTTGGCTATTGTATCTTCAAACTATTCACCCGGTAAGGTTGCTAAATTTTTATAAACAATTGCTCAGTCTTTGTGCGCAATACGTAGGGAAATGAAAACTTATTAAATAAATTTGATATAATGGATTAACTGAATAACAATGCAATTACTGGCCAGTGTACAATAGTACTCAATATGAATATAAGTTTGCTAAGCAGACATGATGTATATAACAGAACACTTTTATAAATATACAACACTCATCAACAGGATAAGTGTTACAAAATGATGCCAGAACCTGGTACTCATCAGCAAGATAAGTGTTACAATGGACGCTTGAACACAGTATCTACCAACGAGATACATTACACAAGTAGCTCCTTAACACAGTACTTATCACCTGATGCTGTTACAAGTCGCTCCAGTGCATGCTACACATCTAGATACGTTTATACTGATGCAAGTACCATGTGTAAACATAGACAGTACGTTCTCTTGGTTAAGGAGCTTTGGTGACCAGGTATAATGGTTGATCATACTTGAGGCCCTGGTTAAGCTGGAGAGCCCAGATACAGTTGAAAACCCAGTTATGGTCACTCCTACAAAATAGGAAAGTAAATCCGCTAATTAGCCGATCACAGAATTACAAAGGCATAAATGATACGCTATCACTGTATTTCATACATAAGAGAAATGAATATATTGTTGGTACTCACCAGTTACGAGGCTGGAGCAATCAGACTAGCAAAGTGAGCACCAACACGCAATGGAAACGGCGTCAGACAATAGAATCTCAACCTTCGGTGAGGAGAGTATCATTGATTCAGCAATTCAGTGTTCCTTGAACTTTTTGTTATTTTTCAAATAGTGTCAATTTTATTTGATCAGTTCAATAATTCCAAAATTAAAGAATTATTTGGACAAAAGGCAATTCTACAAAGTACAGTCTGAAACACAGAAAGATCTATTAATATTGGGGAAATGGGTATGCAGAGGGACACCTACATCGCTACTCTTATGTGGTCAACCTTTCAATCTCTTTTGTTGTGGCCCAGATGCCAATTTCAACAGGCATTAAACTGCATCTCTCGCTATTGTGAAGTGCATAGGTTTCTTGTTTCCTTGGCCAAGACTAAGGTAGTGAGTGCACTTTTTCCACCATCTATGGTGCCATCTTGACCCAGACTTGCTCCTAAACAGGGTTTGTCTGGAAGTGGTGGATTTGTGCCATTTCCTTGTTAATTTTGACCTAGGCCTCACCAGGAAGGCTCATATTCAGTCTTAAGGTCTCTTGTACCCCTGCCATGGACATTCTTGGTCCCATGATGTTTAGCACTAGGGGGTGCCGCTAGTTCTACTGCCTTACTTTTCTACTGATCCTTTGTTTCTTCAATGCTTGACTATAGATGTGAGTTTTATGCATCCTCAGCCAAGCTTGTATTGCGCAAGGTGGACTCAATCCACCACACTGGTGCCCACCTGGTGACTGGTGCCTTCCGCATGTCCCCCATTGAGATCCTACTTGTCATTGCTGAGGAGATGCTACTCGCTCTGTGCTGTGCACTATGCACTTATATGCATGAATCCAGCGTCTTTCTCAGTCACCAACAACTCTCACTACATCCATGGCTGATCTTGCCGATTTAGGGCTAGGAAAATCATTCCAGAACTTGGCATTGTTCTTGAGAAGTTGGCGCCTCTGGTTCTGCCCAGGCCCCCTTCCTGGAGGGTACTACCTTTGACTATTTGTTAACATGTCTGCTCCCAAAATTTGAACAGAGCTGGGAGTATTATGTTTGTTCTTTTTGGAGCATACTTTGTATCACATTAGATCCATGCCAGTGTACATTGATGTCTCCAAGTCCCAGGAGGGGGTCAGTTTCCATGCCTTATCACTTCTGTTTGAAGTCACTGTGGCTCTATCAGGCGCTGCATCTCTCTTCATAGCTGAGCTGGTTGCAATACACTGCTCGGTACAGGAGATAATGCACCATGCCCAGTTTGGAGACTAGATTGTGATCTTTAGCCCCTCACAAAGCACCCTGAGTCTGGGACATTGGAATCTCTACACCCCCTGGTTCGTGCTATAACTGATGCCATGGTTGACTAAGCTGGCTGGATGTCAAGCTAATCTTCTGCCGGATTTCTGGTGATGTGAGAATTGCAGGGAATCAGCGCACCAAAGAGTCTGTGAGAACTGAGTGACCAGACCAGCATTTCACTCTTCCTCCCTCTGATTCCAAGCATGCTTCCTTCTTGCTTTATTTCTTTTTTTTTTCTTGTTTAGTGCCGAAGCTTCAGCATTTTGGCAAGGGTGATTTTTGCTGAAGCTTTGGCTTTGTCATCTTTTGGGCTGAATTATAAAGTTGATTTTTCTGGAGTTTCATTTTTTAATTTATTATTTGAGGTGCAGTTACCTATTAGAATATAATTTCTTTAAAATTATTAAAATTTTGAAAAGAAAGAATTTAATGTTTTTCTTGTATGTATATTCATCAAGATGTTGAGTTTTATAACAAAAAATCATATCATAATTATGACTTAATTAAGGCCAAAACCATCCATCACATTTTTTCAGAATAATGAAAGATAACAAAAAGCACTTTTACTCAAACTATTCATTCATCATTGAAAACACTGTATACCAGGTCCCCCCCCCCCCAAAAAAAATGGGCCCAAACTTTCGATAGGCCTCATTTCTTAATTTTCTGCAAGGATTGAATGAAACTTTGGTGATCAACTAGTTTATTGTGTTTGAAAACATCATATCAAAACATGAGAGTCTTTGGACCTTTCTTCTTTATTCTAGAACACGTGTTTGAGATGACCTCCATTTAGCTCTGCATTTCTTGAGGTGCAGCACAAAGTTGTCCATGATGTCTTTACAAATCTACCGACTAATGGCTCTGATCTCCTCTCTGATGGCTTCCTTGAGTTCCGTGATGGTCTTGGGTCTCCCTGAGTACACACTTTTCTTAAGGTAGCTCCGGAGAAAAAAATCTGGGGGGCTAAGGTCTGGGCTGTGAGGTGCCCACTCAAAATCAGTCTTGAGACTGATCACACGGCCACCAAAGTTCTTTTTCAGCCAATCTCGGGACAGGTTTGAGGTGTGAGAGCTTGCTCCTTCTTGCTGGAACCAGAACTTTCCCATAAGCCACAGGAACAGGGTCTGCAGCTCCCTCTTGTAGGTTTTGAGGACCTCAACCTACTGCTCCTTGGTGACTCACTGTTGCGCTAGATTGCTTGAAAAAGAATGGTCCGATGATGGCTCTGGCTGAGATTGCAGTCCATACAGTGCACATAGGGGAGTGTAGGTGCTTGGTGGCTACCTCATTTGGTCTGGAGGTCCCCCAGAAGACATTTGTCTTCGAGTTTACCATTCCTTCAAGATGGAAGTGAGCTTCATCTGAGGTCCAAAGGAAGTTAAGGAAAGTTGGGGTCTCCTGAATCTTCTCCAGTATCTTGACTGCCATAGCCTTTCTCTGCTCCTGTAAGGGTCTGCTTCGTCTGTATTCTGTATGGGTAGGCCTTTACATCCATTACTAGCACTCCTGCAAGTCTTACAGGATATACTGAGGGACTGACTTTGCTTGTGTCAGATCATTTTGGATCCGCTGAACTGACCCTCACGCTCTCGACCATCTCAGCTGTACACTTCCTGGGGCATCCTGAATGGCTTGGACGGTTGTCACTGGCTGCATTGAGGTTCTTCACTGTCCCATAGTTCTCGAAGTGGTCCACCCAGTCCTGAATTCTGCTCTTGGAGGAGGCTTTTTCACATTTTAACTGATTCACGAAAGTGTCCTGCACTTTTTTGAACGAGCCTGTCTTGTAGTAATGTTTGATGCAGTATATTCTTTGCTGGAGCTCCTATCGAGATCTAGTTGTGTTCACAGGCATTGCTTCTGTCATGTCCTGCAAAGTAAGGGTGATTAGTGAATGAATGAAGGAAGGATATATCACAAAAAGTGTGTGCAGGCCCATTTTGGGTGGGGTGACCCTGTACAAATTACAAAAAAGTATTTCATTAAAAACAATATGTAAGTACAACTAAAAATTATTCCTCTATTGCTAAAATAGAAATTAATACAATTATTACTATTAAAGAATTAATACATTATTACTGTTAAAGTGATAAGACTGAACTAACCTAAAAAATATTAGATGTTTGAAAAAAATGGGAACAGTCAAATGCAAGTAAAAAAGATTCCTTTCCATGCTATTATACTAATACTATGGATATCTAAACAATGGAATGTCAAGATATAACATAATGTAACTTTTTAAATTATAGTTCCCAAAAGGAATCTGCTCCCCATGTTTTGCAGTACTCTGCTTCGTTTCGCTTCATAAATGTGTCCTGTTTTGCTGAATAGTCTTTCACTCCTGACTGATAAGGGATGTGCAAAGATAATTTTCCCTGCAAACCTGGCTAAGTCTCAACGATTCCCGTCTTTTCCATACATGCATACTTGTATATGCACTCCACCATTTGCAGCCCGGCATTCTTTCATTGAAAGATGTGGAAATCTTAGGTAGAAGTTGACTTCATTCATACTGAAATGAAACATAGGTGTGTTTTATGAGATACAATTTAGGAAGTTAATTTTAGGATGTTTGAATTTATGCAAGGTTATTTAACTAAAGTAAATAGTAACATTGAAGTATTATATATCGGGTAATGAATACCTAATAACCACTACATACTACATAGTTTCATCTTTTAAGTTTAACTATAGTAATGTTCTTAGTTCTTAACATTTTCTTCTCATGATTTCAGTCTTTGAAATTGTAGATGATTGTTTTCCTTTTCTGCATTTTTTCTTTGCTCTGGTTTCACTCTCTTCAGATTTTTCCAAGCTGCTCTGAATCTGTACTAGTTGTTTCATAACTTTCCTTTGAATCATTTCTAACTGCTAAGAGTTACTTGTGAATGTAATTGTGAAACTGAATGGAAGCGGAAGTATTGTGGTTCTATTATTATCAACAAATTTTAGCTTGAAACAAAGATCAAGAATCATTCCAATTTGAAGAGTATCATTTCCCTTATATTTCTCAATGTTTCAGAAACTAGTTTTTAGTTCTTCAATAATAGTTTTTATTCCTGTGGCCATTTCATTTGCATATTCAAGAAACTTTTTCATAGAATATATGAAAAGTATGATTTGAGATGGGCATGCACTGTCTGCATTCATTTCTTAGTAGCTTTTTTTTTAAGAACCCTGGGGTATTTCACATCATGTCCTTTCTTTCCTATATATATAAGAGTTTATCCATCATCTATCCTCTATCTGTCTCTCTCTCTCTCTCTCTTCTTTCAGCTGACCCTTCTCTCCTGTATCTAACTGTGCCCTTTTTTCTCTTTATCCATCATGTCTGTTTCTCTCTCTATCTTCTCCCCCTTTAGTTCTCTCTTTCTTCTCCCCCTTTTTCTTTTCTTTGGATAACTGCTCCTTTCTCCCTCTATCTATGATCTCTCTGTCCCATCATGTCCGTTTCTCTCTGCCCTTCAGTTCTCTTTCTATCTTCTTTCCCTTTTCTCTTCTTTGGATAACTGCTCCTTTCTCCCTCTATCTATGATCTCTCTGTCTCTCCCTCCATTCCCTGTCTTTTTTCTTTCAACTCTTCTTTCTCTATCTGTGCTCCCTTTCTCTCCCTATTTATCATCTCTGTTCTTCTCTCTCTCTCTCTCTCTCTCTGCTTCCGGTCTTACTTTATATCTCTCTCTCTCTCTTTACCTCCTCCCCCAATTTCTTTATATACGTTACTCTGCGCGACAATTTGTACGATGCTGATAATCCCAAATTAATACTCATTCCAAATCATAGACAAAAGCAGACGGAAGTTGTACAGACAAGTTAATTCCCCGTCAACATTTATGACCACCATTTTACCCCAACCATCAACCTCTTATAAATCTGTCTATTTAATTCCCTACGCCTTCTTAATTCTTTATTTTTTATCTATTTCTTTCTTTAGCTCTTTTCTTATTCCTCACCTCTATTTCTTTTCTTCTATTATGCTTTATTTCTTCTTTTCTATTCTCCTGTCTCTCTTTTCCTTAGTCAATGGCACTTTTCTCTTACTTTCTTTCACTTTTTTCTCCATCTCTTTTTCCCTACTTGCTCCTTCTCTCTGTCCTCTCTACATCTTTCTTTTGTCTATCTCACTTTCACTTTTTCTCTACTCTTTCTCTCTCTTTTTAAAGGATAAGATGCCCATCTCTCTTGCTTTACTCCCCACCTCCTGTGTTCACTCTCTCTCATTCCCATTCTGACCACTCACTCCCTCTTCTAGTCATTCTCATCTTCCCACATTCCTTCCCACCCGAACCTTGTATACAAAGATACCGACTGAAAATGAGAATATGTGTTGAGGTACACACGTACATGTGTGTACTTAGGGACCATAAACATTTATGACTAATGTTTTACCCCAACTACCCAACCATCCACCTCTTATAAATCTGTCTATTTATTTCCTTACCTCTTCTTAATTCTTTATCTATTTCTTTCTTTTACTCTTTCCTTATTCCTCACCTCTATTTTTTCATTCTATTATTCTTTCTTCTTTTCCATTCTCGTGTCTTTCTTTTTCTTACTTAATGGCTTCAGGGATAGGTTGTTGTGTGAGCATCTTTGATTGCCCCGACGATCAATCCCATTCTCAAAGCTCTTGATCGCTTTCTCTCCCCTGTAAACTTTCTCTACACTCGATACACAACCTGCTCTCTGGGAGGGGTAACAGCCCTGAAGGGAGCATTATAAATACCTATTATTATTATTATCATTACAGACTAGCATTCCAGCAAATTGCCACTGATTTTCTGTTGGAGCATTCAAATTTGTCTGATTTCTTGAAATGCAATACAAAACTATAGCTTTATTTTGCTTGCAAAATCTTTCAAGTATTTTGATTTCCATCTAGTAGAAACATCCTGAATAATGACATGTTCTGGTAGATTGTCATTTCTGAGTTTCTTTAAATTTTGCAAGTGCACTTGTAGAGTGGTGGAAGTGACCTGCTAATGCTCAAATACAGCAAGCATATCATATACTGTACTGCCCTTTATTCTTTCAAGAGCTTATTCAGGATGCAAAATTGCATTGTGTGTATTACACAAGGCAAAAACTTATTATCTGCCTGCTCAACTCTTTAATACCTGCCAGAACATTAGCTGCATTATCTCTCAAGATCATGCGTATTTTATCTTGTGGGATTTCCCATGTTTGCAAAGAATCTTAAAAACTTGCATATATTCATATCTATATGAAAATCAGGAAAGTATGTGACATGTAAGATGAGATTTTTGATTTTATAGTCAGGTGTCAAAAATATAGCACTCAAATTGTAGAATGATTGGTGATTGTGTTGGCATGTCCAACCATCTGTAGTTAGACTGTTGAAGTTTACTGCTCTAATTCATACTTTACTTCAGCTTTAACAATTTTGTACATCAGAGTAGAAAAGTGTTTTTGAGAAGGCATTTTTTTAGTTTGGAGCCAACTGCCTTATGAGCCGTTGAAAGCCTACATCCCTGTCAATAGAGTATGGCTGAAGCTCTAAGCAGATCATTTCAACAATGCATTTCGTAATACTTTGTGCCTTAGGGTGGTCTTGAGGCCATCCTTTTTTTCTCATCAGAATTTCCTTTAACAATGCCTGAAACAAAATGAAAGTACATTTTTTTAGTTCTAAAAACATACTTAGAAAAGGATCACTTGTTATTTGAGGCATAAGTACTAGAACTGGCATGATGGAATAGAGTGGGGATCATGAGGAGCAATGCACCTGTATTAAAAAGTTAAAACTATTTTTACTTTTTAGTTATGAAAACATATAAGTTACCAACCATATTCTACAATAATAAAAAATACAGGTTAATTGAAATTAATAGTAGTAACTTTTTGTGTTTGAGTTTTTGTTTTACCCCATATCTAATAAAGCTTAGACTTACCCGTCTTGTTGAAATCCCTGGCACTGATAGTGATATGTGGGAGCCTTTTTCCTCTTTATGGCTGGAATCTTGCTCAGAGTCATCACATGATCCTTTTTCAGTTTCAGAGCTGGTCATTGAAGTAGTTCTGCAGAACTGTGTAATTGTCAGTTTGTTGAACTGGTTCTTCCTTTGAAGATCCTAGTTTCAGCAGTTTTACTTGCAATAACAATCCTATTGTAAACAGTATTATACACTTTTTTGAGGTGATATGAATATTAATTGTCATTTTTTGTGATTCTTGGCTACCTCATGAGAGAACCTTGTTGCATAATATACAAACTGCTTTGCTCACATCTTCCTCACTAACTTTGAAGTAGTCCCATCTAAAGTTCCTACTTTCTTCAGGCATTTTTCTTTCAAGATTACCAGATAGTATCAAATCTGAAACATTAAAGTTAAAATGTATTGAAAAATGTAGCTAAATAGCATTAACATTCATTGAATTAATACTTAATACTGGGTTCAACAGTAGTTTAAGTTGGTATACTAGTGTATGAGTTTTACCTTCTCTTATTTTAATGTAGCCTAGTATTATTAGGCTTTAAATTGAATTTGGTGACTTATGCCCTTGTAGGCAGTCGCCAGAGGGGAGCTATTAAAAACAATGGGAAAAAATACCTTAGTTTTTAGGCTTTTTTTTATTATTATGGTCATGACTTACGAGGGGCAGTTAATAAGTTTGGCAATTCAGATATAAGGAAATGAGATATGAGGAAAAGTCTTTTATTATTTTTCAATATAACTACCCTCGACTTCAATGCACTTGTGCCACTTGTCCCTGAGGCTTCGAATTCCTGACAACCAGAAATCTCCCGACTGCTGTTCAATCCACTCCTGGAGGGCGAGCTGGACATCTTCATCGTCCCCAACCTGGCATCCATGCAGTGCAACCTTGAGCTGGCAGAATAAACAGTGACTAGGGGCCAGATCTGGACTGTAGGGGGGATGGTTGAGCTCCTTGAATCTGCACTCGCGCAAGGCAGCTTGTGCAACTCTGGCCTTGTGGACAGGGGCATTGTTGTGGAGGAGCAAGACACCGCGTGTCAACTTGCCTCACCGCTTCTGACGGATGCACTTCTTCAACCCAGCCAGTACCTCAGAGTAATATTGGCCTGTGATGGTCCTTCCATGACACGCATAGTCCACCATCAACACTCCCTCAGAATTCCAGAAAATGGTAACCATGATCTTCCCGGCTGAGGGTTGGGTCCGGAACTTGATGGGGTTCGGGGAGCCCCTGTGCTTCCAGGCCATGCTTTCGAGTTAGGTCTCGGGATCCCAGTGATGGACCCACATTTCATCACCTGTCACTATGCGTGACTCGAATCCCACCGGGTCTTGGTTGTACTGGAGCAGCAGCTCCTCCGAACTTTGACGACGTTAAAGTCTATCATGGGGCGTGAGGTTTCTAGGGACCCAACGGGCAGAAACCTTGGTCATGGCCAAATTGTCGTGGATGATGTTGATAACACTTCCATGTGATATTCCAAGTTCTCACTCGATTTCTTTGACCTTCACCCATCGATTTTCGAGGATCATCCTCTCCACACAGGCCACATTGTCCTCGTTGGTCATGTCTGACGGGCGTCCTGGACATCAGTCATCTTCAAGGGACTCACGACCATGGCGGAACTCCCTATTCCAGCGAGCAATGGTTGCATAGGAAGCAGCGGTGTCGGTGTACACTGCAACCATGCGTTCATGGATCTCTCTTGCATTCTTGTCTTCCTTGGTCAAAAATTTGATCACTGCGCGGTGCTCAACCTTCTCCATTGTTGAAAAATTTGTGATTGATGATCTGCGATCAGCTACTGCTTCTTAATTAGAATAGGCAGGAGCGTGCGGCTGCAGGTCCTGACTTGTCATAACTTGTCCTAACACCCCTACAAACAGCCATCCCCCTTCCTCTGTTTTGCCCCACTGATTTGCAAAAATTATTGACCGCCCCTCGTATGTCCTTGGTGGCTGTTGCCAGATGGGTTAAAAATTAAAAGAAGTATGCACTACCATTTGTGGACTTCTTGTTCTTGGAGGAGGCAGCTGCTTGTATGGTATTTAATAGTTGGGTGTTGGTTGGATGTGTGCCCTGTCTGAGTGTATCTCCTGGTACTTGTGCATACCATACTTTTTTTCTCTTGTTTTTGTGTTGGTTAGCTCTTCCTTCGTTTGCTTTTATTTTTAGTTTTTTAAGTTAGCCTAGAAATAAGTTTGTTTGCAATTTCAATGCTATTCTCTTATCAGTGGCTACCAGATGAGAGGGAAAAAAATTAAGTGTTAACAGTTGTATTAATTTTGGCAGAATTTTTTTTCTTTTGTCCTATATGAATGAGTCATTTAATATCCTTATAAACTGGATTAAATGCTGAAGTATTTTGCAAGCTTTATTTGGCTACTAGATTTTGAAATGTGTTGATTTCCATCTCAGTCTACACACTTTTGAAACTAGTATCTGAATAGAGCTTCCAATTTATTTCTATTACCTAGTTGAGTGTCACTGACCAGAACTATCTTTGAGATTATCTCCAAACTGGTTGATGTGGACAGTCTTTTGAATTATGGTTCTATCATCTAGCTGGGTAACAACAAGAAAAATAATATATGATGGCATTTACAACTTCTGTATTCTTATTTAGACCTTTTATTTCTTTTTGTGAACCTACAGTTGAATGTGGAATATGAACCACAGGTATCAACATTGTATTTCAGCTGCTATGAGTCCTGAATCAGTACTCCCTTGATAGTCATATCATGCACCAACCTCCCTACAATCTAACCTGTTCTCTCAGGACAGTCTCACAGAAGGCACGGTCCCACCAATTGTGGTAATGTTGACAAGGTCTACCATATAGTCTGTAGGATCTCTCAAGCAGTCAGAGGGAGCATGCATAGGTGATCTAGTTGTTAGGGCCAATGCAGCAACAGCAGCAGTTGAGCCATATGAAGTATATATTTAGTTATTGGATGCCAGCCTAATTTCAGGTGATTTTGTAGCAAGTGTCAATGTTGTATTTACTCAAATGAGAATCATTTCTACAGACAAACTCCAAAGTATCTCATGTTAGAAATATTATATTTTAGTGTTTGTGATATCATGCTAAAGTTCTTTAATTTACATTTTTAAACTCACACTTTTCTACCAAATTCAAGATTTATTATAATTTTAATGGGTTTAGTAAATTTAAAATTCTTTTGTTTAATCCTTAATATGAATTGTAGAGATTTGCTGGCGGATATACTAGGCCTAAGTCAATATCCATATTTTTTTGATACTGTGGCAATAGGTGAGGCAACAGCTTTATTCCCTACCCCTTACTTGACATGTATATTTCATTTATAGAATAAGTTTTTCTGCCCTGAGATTGTGCAACTAATTTTTTATTTTTTTTTGCAGTTTATTAGTATGCTTGGAGTATGGTTGGTCCCCTTTATCATCTCCCTTCCTAATCATTATTGGAGGTTTATATTTGTGTGGTTATTATTTTCTTCTATTACATTAATAGTTATGAAGAAAGCTTTGGATCGGCCTCTCCAGCCAACTACCCCAAGGTAAGGAGCTTCAGAAATATTTACTGAATGTGCACTACCTTCCAAAACTAAAAAATACAAGTTTAATTTACATGAAAAGTGTACAGAATATTCTTTGAAATTTGCCTCTAATAGTGTAAGTTTCATTTCATAGAATGACTAATAAAAGTTATTTAAGGAATGTAATGTGTGTGTGAAAGAAAGAATGCATCTAAATCTAGAGAATGATAACTCAGTTTACACATAAAAATTAATAATGTCTGTATGGCAAAACTCACATCTATTGTATACTGCTGATGATGGTATTACTCATTTATCATGATGGTGAGATGAGTTAAAGTTGAAAAATTTTCAGAAAGCAGGTTGTCCAGTGGAAGAGTGAAGGAATGACACTCTCTGACATTTTGAGGCATTGTAATCGGTCAGAAAGTGTGATTTCACATATAATAAAGCTATATGGGGATACCAGCTCCTGCAAGTCAGAGAAGAAAATGGTCAGATGGAACAGATGTCGATGGACTGATTTGAACCACTAGCCAGTATTTCACATTTGAGAATCTGAACTTGAATATCGTGCCAGATATTTGCACATCATTTTAGAGAGGTGGAAGTCAGCACTTTCCCTCCTAATAACTACTCATAAGTAAATGAATAAAAGGTTAAGTTTCACCTTCACTACTGAGCATGTCCTATAAAGTGCTTAATAGGAGTGTTTTTCAGTGATGAGTTCTTATTAGTTTGGATCAGTTGGGAAGCAGCATGCAAGTCATTGTACAAGTGAAAGATTAAATTCCACCTTCACATTAAGCATGGTTAAATTTGTAGGTGGCAGGATTATGGTATGGGGCTGGGTTTCAAGTTTTGGAAAATGTCTGTTCACTTTGTTATGTGGCAATTAAATGCTGTGGTATACACAAATCTTTTTGAGGAACATGTGATCCCATCTCTTTGAACAGCAAAAAGTGGAGTTCTTGGATGCTGAAAATATTGCAATTTACTGTTCTCCATCCACACAGCCCTGATTTTACAAAACATGAAGATACTCAATGAGAAGGTTAGGGCTTGGAAATGGCTCAATATTGAATATTTCTGGCTAAGATTGGAAGAAGAATCGAATTAAATCACACCTGAGTAATGCAACAAATTGGTGAAGGTCTGCACCCAAAGATGTGCTTGGGCAATTCAAAACAAGGGCCTGCATACTGATTAATATTTCGTAGATAATGTTGTTTCTGATTATGGCTGCATTTATACTCATCATTATCTAGTTTTGGATGCATCCTTTCTTCAAATTCCCATTATTTTTCTCATAACTTTTTTTATTCTGTTTTATATAATGAAATTTAGACACTAACAGAGAAAAATTTAAAGGAATATTTTGGTCAATTTTCATGGAAATTGAATGAATATTTCAATAAATAAATTTGGTATTTTGTTCTGTACCTTTGGATTGTACTGTAAATAAAAATTGGATGGGAATTGAGTTTTAAAAGGATAAACATAGATAAAACTTTGTATTCATTTTAATGAGAATGTTGAGCAGCAAAAAAATACTAAATGAAGATGCCAAGCAAGCTAGAGATTGACTGTCTCCGTTAATGACAGCGCTGAGCAGGTGAAATATAAAAGCAGAATCGTTCTGATATAGAAAGATGCAGGATCGTAAGTCTGAGTTTAGCCAATTGTTCTTTGTTTGCCTCAATAAAATACAGCACTTTATATCTATAGGTTTTGTCTTGTATGAGTGTCACCATGTTGTAAATATGTTGAACTGTCTCTGCTTCCTATTGGTTAAGCGTGAAAATGTTTTTTTGACAAGTGTACAAAAAGATATTTTTGAGATGCATTTACAAGATGGTTGGAGTCAGATATTTGATAGTTGTGTGAATATTTTTAGGCACAGTGGGAAGCTGCTTTCAGGATAGTGCATGATGGGAGCTTGGTTTTAGGGTGTTTGTGTTACATTTGGATTCCTGTATGTTTCCTGAAAGATCATAATGGTCTTGCATAGCATGGCACAGGTGTCTTAAGTTTTCTTTACTGTTGAAAAATTATTCTCTATGAAAGTCATGGTAAGTCATGATATGGGAAAGAGGGGAATGGTAGTCAATGTGTTTATGCAGATAGATTGCAGATGTATGCTCTGAGACAAAAATGAAAGGAATGAATAGGTTGTGTGGGATAGTGTGTGATTGGTTGTAGATCAGGGTAGTAAGACTGAAGAGTGTGTGGCAGTGCTTTTTGGTAGAGTGGTAGTTGGGTTTGTAATCTTAAGAATTGTGTTTAAAGGTGAAACTGCGCACAGTTATGCTGTATGGACCCTATTATGATTGAAGCGAAGCTGAGAAATAGTGGTTCTGGAATAACTTGGAATGAGTGGTGAATGGGAATAGGTATTGGTTGAGGAGATATAAATGGACAAATAGATGACCGAATGAGAGAAGGGATATTGGAACTTTTGATACACCTAGTGAGAATAAAAATGGAGAGGGTGCATGACATATATGAAAGGTGTAGTATGGTCTGTGATGAAAGCGAATTTAGGTGTTTTTCAACTGAATCCGAAAATCATGCTCATTTTATCTAATCAGATCAAGTTTTTGAGATATAAGCACATGCTAGAAATTCCTATATTCCGATCTATTTGTAGGTGAATGTACACACAATAGTAAATTTCGAACTGATTTATATACAGAAGGTTTACAGAATGTTCTAATTAATACCAAGAAGACTACAACATATAAAAAAGCTACTTATGGATGAGTGGTCTCTTCAGGGACTTCCGATTGTGTCTAGAAGACACCAAATCCATTTTCAGGCACCAGCAGTAGTCAGCCATAAATTTGACATACAAAAAGTATTGGTAGTGTTCTTCAATCCCACGGATATCTTGGTGAAAGTGCTCACCCTGTTCTTCACTGAAGTCTCCGCAATTCTCTGGAAAATAGCCCAGGTGGGACCAAAGGAAGTGCATTTTCACTGACATGTGAGGACCAAGTTTACAGAAATTTGAAATTCTCTCTTAACTCATCACCCGTCTTCTCATACTGAGGACTTCTGTGGTTGCCAAGGAAGTTTGAAATGACTGACTTAAGGGACAACCAGGCAGAGTTCAGCAAGATTCAGTGCTTCATCAAAACTGGTGTCCTTGATGAGCTGCCTTATTTGAGGGCCATCAAATACACCTGCCTTCAGTTTTTCCATGCTTACTTGTGGAAACTTCTGACGGAGGAAAGCAAATCCTCTACCTCCCCTGTCCATTGCCTTGACAAAGTTCTTGATCAAACTGAATTGGATGTGGAGGGGTGGAATCAATATCTTGCTCGGTTCAACCAGATGGTGGGACAGAATGTTGTGTGAACCGGGTTCTAATCCTTGTCTTGATGGCCCGTCTTGTCTGACATAATACTGGTCATCAGCCTGACTGTCCCACAAGCACATAAAGCATGGATACTCTGTGTAGCCCCCTTGAAGGCCTAGGATGAGGCCCAACAACTTTAAGATCTCCACAGATCAGCCATTTGTGTTCCTGGTAGTTGAGAGCAAACAACAGACAGTCCATGCTGTTGCAGGTTTCTTTCATTCGCTGAAAACTTAGTGCCGTTATTAAGAAGAATTGCTTTGTGACTTCTGTTTGATGAGTCAATGAAAAGTCTCCATTCCATAGCATCATACTTCAGGCCCATTAAGTTGAGCAGGTCAGCAATGTTGTTACAGTAGAACAGTAAAGAGGCTTCATCAAATTTGAAAAATTTCTTAAATTCTTTCTCGCGATCCCATTACCAATAGAATATTGTTCCTGACGCCATCATACATTTCTCTCAAAGATGTGGACACAATAGCTGAGCATATTCTTTGGAAATGTTCAGGTCATTGAGTTCGGGTTGCGTAAATGGCACCAGTTGGTCGCCCTCTTCTGGCTTGTATGCATCAAACACAGCTCTATCGGTAGTGACACTAGCCTCAGAATCAGAGCTAGAGCCCATGGTAAAATCAGGCTCAGGAACAGTAAGATCAGGGCCATGTGGGACTAGTTTTATAGCAGAAGGAACATTGGGGTATCGATTGACAGGGTTGGCAAAAAACAAAATTTTGGAAAAGCCCAATAAAACATGTTTTAAAAAAAACCCAGGTTTTGTTGTTTTTTTCACAAATCTCTAGTTTTTTCAAAAACCAAACACTTCAAGCATTAGAATAACATAGAAAAAGAATTTTGCCCCTAACTGGTAGACTCGCAGTTTCCTTGGTCTTGTATTTGATCTACGCCTCACCTGGGAGGCTCATATTCGCAGCCTTAGGGTCTCTTGTACCCACGCCATGTACATTCTTCGTTTGTGACGCTCTTTGCCTGGGGCACTGATAGAGCTTCTGCCTTACTTTTTTATTGATCCTTTGTTCATTCAAAGCTCGACTACGCATGTAAGTTTTATGCATCCGCAGCCCAACATGTATTGCGGAAGGCGGACTCGATCCACCACACCGGCCTTCGCCTGGTGGCCGGTACTTTCCGCACTTCCCCCATTGAGATCCTACTTGTCGATGCTAGGGAGATGCTACTTGCTCTGCGCTGAGCACAATGTATAATTCGCCTGTACCCACGAGTCCGGCGCCTCTCTCAGTCCCTAATGGCTTTCCTTGTATTTGCAACTGATCTAGACAGTGCCTATGCTGCTGAGAGATGCCATTCATACCCTAAGTCTTTTGGGTATGAATGGTTCGGCCCAAAGCTTCTACAGTGCCAGAAAGTATTGCGTTCGGCTTTTTGGAACACACACTATCGTGATATCATTGGATAGCTTAGCACAGTCAAACATATGAGAGATATCAGTTTTGTGGTATTTTGTGGCAATTCAATAAAACCATATGACAAATATTCAGTGGAATATTGTCTTGTTTTTTCTGTGTGTGATCCATGGGTAAAGTGATCTGAAGAAAATAATAATATTATTAATCCCAAATATTTATTGTAAGAAGTTTTCCTAGGTATTACTGGCTGAAAAAAATAAGAGTAATGAGAAATAATATATATAGTTTCGTATTTAAATTATGCCTAACATGTATTCACTTGTGTATTTATTTTTACCGTACACTATTATACTGTGTACTATTACTTTGATTTATACATTATAAATGTTATTATTTATATAAGACTGTTTACTATGTTAACTACAGAGCTTTTGAAATAATCACTAGAAATAAAATAGTTTTTTAATTTATCTCTAAATTTAAATAATATAATTTCGTTATTTGCAATCTTTATAATGGTTAGGTTCTCAAATGTATACTAAGTTGTTTATATTTTTATAACAAAGGCGTTCTCTGTTCATAAACATGAAGGGATTTTATTCTTGATAATGTTATGCTTAGTCTTAAGTTTTAAGTTTCTGCCCTAAAAGTCACTGACTTATTTTGAGCCCATAACTAATCTTTGTATGTATATACATATATACAAGTATGTATAAGTGCTTATTGTAACTTGTCATTAAGATTTATAATGTAATATGTTAAAACTGTACATTGGATTACTATGGCATAAATAAATAAATGAACAAGAAAATAAAATTTTCAGTGGATTAAAACGTTATAAATGACCTGCGAAAGCATGAAAACTGATGAGATACTTACGAGTACCCGCATGAGCTCAGAAATGGCAAGGATTGAATGCCACATATATGCATCTCTAGAACTGTCATACACTGTCATCATACATCTGGCTCTAAAATACATACACCGTAAGGGGCGCGGCGATTTGCCATCCTGGCTGACGGGATCCAGTGCTCTGTCCGGCCCCAGTTAGCCTCTCTTCCTTCCTTCAGATAGCCCAATTTCTCCCCTACCTCGTCGCTTTTCATACAACCTCTACCACAAATTTCTCTGGTCAGCCTCTAATTTCACAGGGTAGAATGCTGACCTTCTTCTCAAGCCAACCACCCCAGATCGGGGCTGAGGGGGGAGGGGACATTGTTCCCTAACCCCTCAGCTCCAGGTCGGGATGGGTTTTTTTTTCAACCTGCTTCATCCCCACCCATACCTTCCTCACATCCCTTTTCCTCTCCTCTTCAAAATCTTTCTTTTTTACGCTGTGTTCAAGGTGGAGCTGCCATGCCAAAGGACTGCCAGGCCACCAGGCGGAAGGGGTGGTCCCAAATGGCGGCGCCTGGCTCTGCCGGGCCTGTAAGCACCTCTTGCAGTGCGGGCTACTGCAAGAGAGTGGTGAGCGATTGCGCCCCGTGAAACAAAGAGGGTCACCATGCCCAATGATGAAAAAAAAACACATCTCCCCTTAATTCCCCATAAAACAACGGAGCCGCCCTCGTGCAGCTCCACAGAAAAGATGGAGGTCCCCCCCCCCTGTGCTTGCGCAGGGGACCCTCCATACCTCTTTAACCGGAGAGGAGGCTTACTCCTCTCCTACGCCTACGGGTGTAGGGGACTCCCCCTCACCCCCTTCTCTGGAGGTGCTTTCGGGCACCTCCCTATCTTCAGCGGCAGTCCCTCCTTTGCTTTCTAAGGGGACTGCCAAGAAAGCCAGCAGACAGCCCATTGCCGACCGCCCCTCGTGCAAGCGGCTCGGTAGGGCAAACCCCCTTAGGGGGGAGAGGGAAGCCAGGTCCCTTCGGTCACTTCCCTCAAAAGACCTGCTGGCAAAAATATTAAACCTTGCCGGGGTCAAGGCCTGTGCCTCCCCACTAAAGACTTATGACGCTGCCAAGGGGACCTGCGATGTCCTGGGAGGGGATGGCCAACTGGAGGCCCCTCCTGTGATAGACATGGTCGTTGAGGAAAACCAGCCTCAGATGGTAGGGCCTTCCATGGGGAGGAATCCGGGCTTGGTGCCAAGCACCGAACCCGAATCCACCCCTATGCAAGGTCCTCATCAAACGGCTGTGGATTCTCAGGCAGTACAAGGAGGGGAGGGATCTCCTCCGGATGATGCCCCTGCGACCACCAGGACCTTCTCCATTTCGGAGAAGGACCTGGCTGAGGCCGGTCGATCTGGCCTGGGGGCTTCTACTGGCGGGGGTGAGAAGCGGGATCATTCCCCGCCCTCCTCTCCAAAAAAGAAAAGGACGAAAAAGACCAAAAAGATGAAGAAGACTCGGGGCTCCTCTCCATCCGTGGGGGCTACGGGGACGGATGGGTCTGCTGCCACTTTGGCAAGCGACCAAGTCAAGATCCGCACATCTGGCCCCTCTGCCCCCCCGGGTACGGAGCTCCTGACAATGACAAAGACCAAAAGTGCACAGGGCGGAGCCTCGATGACATCGGGGCCCCTCATTCAGAGGTTACCTGGCGTTTTCGAGCCCGCTGGCTTCAAACGCTTCCTCGTTATTCGCTCCACTGATGGCACCATGTTGTCCAAGGGCAACATGATCCATCAGAGGAGAAGATTAGCTAGTGCAATTGGTAGAGAGCCGAAGGTAAGGCGTTTCTCGGACGGGAGCCCTCTGGCGAATGCGGCGAATCCCGCTGAGGCGGCCAAGATAAGTGCTCTTCGGACACTTCATGGCACCCCGGTGAGTGTGACGCTGCACTCTACCATGAACTTTGTGAAAGGAGTAGTTTATGCGAGGGAACTCGTTGACTACTCCATTGAGGACATCACCCTAGAGCTGGCCGACCATGGGGCGGTCAAGGTCGAACGTGTGATGAGAAAACAGGGAGGGGCCTCGAGACCCACCCCTACACTCTTTGTCACGTTTGACTGTGACAAGCTCCCTGAGTCGGTGCGTGCCGGTTGGTACCGCTACCGCGTGAAGGCATTCGTGCCACTGCCGCGGCGGTGCTATTACTGTCACCGCTTCGGCCATACGAATCGCTCATGTAGACGTGCAAAGTCGGGGTCACCCGAAGTATGTGTAAATTGCTCCAAGGTCGCACACGATAAGTCGAAATCGTGTGTGGCCAAGTGTGTCAATTGCGGAGAGCCGCACCCTGCTTCTTCGAAGCAATGTGGTGCATATCTCCTTGAGAAAGAAATCCTGGCCGTTCAGGCCCAGGATCGACTCTCATTCCGCGAGGCTAAGGACTTGGTCCTGGCGCGCCCGGCTCTGCCTGAGACGTCATATGCCCCAATAGTTAGAAAGGCACCCTCTGCTCCTGGCCCATCCAGGCCAACGAGCACGGTTGTTTCCGCGCCCATTCGGAGCCCTTCTGCGGGCTCTACCCAACCTGGGCGCTTCCCTGGTAAAGCTGGCGGCAAAAAGGGTTCATACCCTGCCCCGGCTAAAACCAGAGCTCCCCCCTCTTCCCCCAGCGTGACCGTTTCCCGTAAGGCGAAACGGCCACGCGCCTCCACCGAGTCGTTAGACTCACAGGAGGCAACACCCCTGAAGATGGTCGCTAGGCCATCTTTCGGGGTTCCTAAAGCTGTTCCTCGAAAGGAGGACAGCAACAAAGGAGCTTTGGCCCCTTCGCCCACGCCCCGAGGTGGAGCGAGTGGCTCGGAGACGGTGGTTCCTCGAAAAGAGGGCCCCCTGCCTCCGAAGCCGCAACGCCCGCCTAAGGTTTCGAGGCGGAGGGAGGAAAAGACTCGCATGGCGAGCCCAACCTCCCCCAATAAGTCCTCGAAGGCGACAGTGCCTTCAGCGCTTTGTCTGGCCAACAGCGCCCGGGGTTCTGCCCCCGGGAAGCGTACGGCCATTCCCGTGAGGGTCTTCAATTCGAGGAGGGCCCCCGCGTCTCCTCCGAGCTAGGCCTGGAGGGCATATTCCTTCAATGGAATTGCCGTGGACTCCGGGCCAACTGGGAGTAGCTGCGGAGGCTCATCTCGTCCCGTTCCCCGTTAGCTGTTTTTTTGCATGAGACCATGCTAGGCGCGTGCCCGCTGCCTGCCCGCTGCCTGCCCGCTGCCTGCCCTCCCGGGTTATAAGGGTCTTGTGACCCCACCACCGTGGGATGGCCGGGCTGGGGGATGCGCGGTTTACACCCGGCATGTCTCCGTTCTTCCTTTCTCTTTAGATACCTCCTTTCAGGCAGTAGCTGTGCAGCTGCACCTGGATAGGAGGTATACTATTATTTCTGCGTACATTCCACCGTCAGCTGACTTCGACGTGGGGGACTTCCGCCGCGTCGTGGCACGGTTGCCGAGGCCCTATCTCTTGCTTGGAGATCTGAACGGCAGGCATCCTCTCTGGGGAGATTACTCCATAAATCCCAGGGGACAAGTCCTTGCCGATCTGATCGAAGAGCTTGAGATGGGTGTCCTAAACGTGGATGAGTTTACGCATCACTGTCCGAGAACCGCTTCATTTTCTTGCCTTGACCTATCTTTGTGCTCTTCGGATGCACAGCCTGATTTTGATTGAGGGGTGGTCGATGACCTCCATGGTAGTGATCACTTTCCCATTCAAATATCATTTTCAGGGCAACTGCCGCCTGAGAGACCACCTCGGTGGTGTTTGGCGCCGCGCGGTGGCCTGCATTTCAGGAAATGACTGAATTCTCTATCTCAGTCGAGGAGTTTAGGTCGGTAGATGAGGCCGTTGAGTTCTTCTACGGCAACCTCTTTGCCGTGGGCATGACTACTATTCCTAGGACGTCTGGCCGTTTTGCACGCCGACCACTCCCATGGTAGTGGGCCGAGTTTGAGACGGCCCTCAAACAGAAGCGTTATGCCTACATGCGCTATAAGCACCGCCCGAACGATTTCACTGTGGGTGAATTTCGTCAGGGCTAGGGCTAGGTTCCGGTATATTTCGAAGCACGCCCGCCGCTCTTCTTGGCGGGCATACGTGTCTTCACTTAACGGCAAGACCCCTTTAGCTGAGGTGTGGAAGCGAGTCAAAAGGATTCGGGGCAAGTTCTCGCAGGACCACCGTCCCGTTCTCCAGGAGAATGGGACCGCAATCTCGGACCCCGCGTCCGTGGCGGAATCCTTAGCGACCGCTTTTTCCGCATTCTCTAGCCGGGATGCTGCTCCGCCAGCATTCAATGCACGTCGTGATGTCGCGGAAGGCCGCCGGCTGGACTTTACCTCCAGAGGTGGAGAACCCTTCAAAGACAAGTTTACTGTGAGTGAGTTGCGTTCCGCTCTCGCTTCGTGCGCGGACACCGCCCATGGTCCGGACGATGTCCCGTACGCCATGCTTCGACACCTGGGTGAGCGAGGCATGGCCTTTCTGTTAGATTTGTTCAACAGGATCTGGGTGGAGGGTCTTCTCCCAGACTCCTGGCGAATCGCTACTGTGCTCGCCTTTCGCAAGCCGGGGAGAGATCACTCTACTCCGACGGGTTTCCGCCCAATCTCTCTAACCATATGCGTTTGCAAGTTGATGGAGAAATTGGTAAATGTTAGACTAGCCTTTTTTCTGGACAGCGGAGGCCATCTTTTTTGTGCACAGTGCGGGTCTCTGCAAATTCCACTCTACGTCGGATGCTCTGCTCCGACTGGAAAATGCCGTCTGCGAGGCTTTCCTTCGTAGACAGCACTACGCCACGGTCTTTTTCGATCTGGAGAAGGCCTATGATACCGCATGGCGATACGGTATCATGGAGACTCTCCACACGATGGGGGCGAGGGGACGCCTCCCAATGTTTATATCTGAATTTTTGCGAGATCGTCGATTCCGCATACGGGTGGGGGGAGCCCTCTCCGGCCCAAAGGAGCAGGAAGAGGGTGTCCCGCAGGGAAGTGTCCTCAGTGTCACACTCTTTGCCCTGAGCATCAACGGCATCATCTCGGTGCTGTTGAAAGATGTTCTCGCTACGCTCACCGTGCCAGTGTATACGGATGGCTCCAAGTCCCAAGAGGGGGTGGGCTTCCACGCCGTATCCCCTCTGTTTGAAGTCAGCGGGGCTCTACCAGGCGCTGCGTCTGTCTTCACGGCCGAGCTGGTGGCAATACACCACTCGGTACGGGAGATTACGCGACGTGCCCGGTTCGGAGACCGGATTGTGATCTATAGCGACTCACAAAGCGCCCTGAGTGCTCTCGGGGCATTGGAATCTCCGCATCCCCTGGTTCGCGATATCCGTGACGCCACGGTTTTGGCGAGCCGGGCAGATGTCGAGATTATCTTCTGCTGGGTTCCTGGACATGTAGGAATTGCGGGGAATGAGCGCGCCAAAGAGTCCGCGAGGACTCTGCGACCGGACCAGCGTTTCGCTCTTCCTCACACCTACTACATGGCAGGAATACGGGCAGCTCTTCGGACTGCTTGGCAAAGAAGATGGGAGACGGTCGAAGGGAACTTAAAGTTGCGTGCCATTGCGCCGCGACTGTTCCCATGGACCTATCCCCCAATGCCGCGGCGGCTTCAGGTTGCTTTCTGTCGTCTCCGAATCGGACACACTCGTGTGACGCATCGCTATCTGATGGAGCGCTCGCCTGCGCCCTATTGCAACGACTGCGTCGTCCCCCAGACTGTTCGGCACATTCTTGTCGAATGTCCCAGTCTGGGTGATCTTCGCGCACGACACCTGTCCCGGTACCGGGATGGGCGGGGTCGCTACCGCCTGTCCCTTGTGCTCGGGACGAGTGCGTGTACTTTGACTGGTGGACTTATTGACTTTTTGGGGGAGGCCGGCCTTCTTCCTTTTATTTAACCCGATTTAATTGTTGTTGTTGTTTTTGTAATTGTTTTGTTATTGCTTTGTTATTGTTATTGTTATTTCTTTTTATTGTTTTCTGTTTAATTTTTTAAAGTAGCCTAAAACTAGGCTGTTTGTTTACGGCAACTTATGCCTTAGTCGGCAGTCGCCAGAAAGCCCCTTAATTAAAAAAAAAAAAAAATCTCGCTACGCTCTACGTGGACGACCTTCCGATCTCTTTTGGCGCTTCCCAGATGCCAACTCTGGAGCGTCGACTCCAACAGGCATTGAACCGCGTCTCTCGCTATGCCGAAGCGCACAGGTTTCGGTTTTCTTTGGCCAAGACTAAGGTGGTGCACTTCTGCCGCCATCCACGGCTTCACCCTGACCCTGATTTGTTTCTTAATGGGGTGCGCCCGGATGTGGTGGAATCGCACCGTTTCCTCGGTCTTGTATTCGACTGACGACACACCTGAGAGGTTCATATTCGCAGCCTTAGGGTCTCTTGTACCCGCGCCTTGGACATTCTCCTTTCAGTGATGTTGAGCGCTTTGTTCGTTCGAAGCTCGACTTCTGATGCGAGTTTTATGCATCCGCAGCCGAGCGTTTATTGCGGAAGGTGGATTCGATCCACCACACCGGCCTTCGCCTTGCGACCGGTGCCTTCGGCACTTTCCCCATTGAGAGCCTGTTGGTCGATGCTGGGGAGATGCCACTCGCTCTGCGCCGCGTGCAGTGCATCACTCGCCTGTACCCGCGAGCACGGCGCCTCCCTCAGTCGCCAATAGCTCTCACTGCATCCGCAGCTGATCTCGATGGTGCCTATGCTGCCGAGAGACGCCAGTAATACCCTAAGCCCTTTGGGTTTAGGGCCAGGAAACTCCTTCGAGAGGTCTGTTGGTCGATGCTGGGGAGATGCCACTCGCTCTGCGCCGCGTGCAGTGCATCACTCGCCTGTACGCGCGAGCCCGGCGCCTCCCTCAGTCGCCAACAGCTCTCACTGCATCCGCAGCTGATCTCGATGGTGCCTATGCCGCCGAGAGACGCCAGTCATACCCTAAGCCCTTTGGGTTTAGGGCCAGGAAACTCCTTCGAGAGGTAGATATATCTCTCGGGCCGGTGGCGCCCCTGGTTCTGCCCAGGACGCCACCCTGGAGGGTACCACATTTGGCTATTTGTCGCCACGCCTCTGCTCCCAAAGCTTGTACTGCGCCGGGAGTATTGCGTTCGACCTTTTTGGAGCACACATCGTGTCACGCTGGTACCGTGCCAGTGTATACGGATGGCTCCAAGTCCCAAGATGGGGTCGGCTTCCACGCCGTATCCCCTCTGTTTGAAGTCAGCGGGGCTCTACCAGGCGCTGCGTCTGTCTTCACGGCCGAGCTGGTGGCAATACACCACTCGGTGCGGGAGATTACGCGACGTGCCCGGTTCGGAGACCGGATTGTGATCTATAGCGACTCACAAAACGCCCTGAGTGCTCTCGGGGCATTGGAATCTCCGCATCCCCTGGTTCGCGATATCCGTGACGCCACGGTTTTGGCGAGCCGGGCAGATGTCGAGATTATCTTCTGCTGGGTTCCTGGACATGTAGGAATTGCGGCGAATGAGGGCGCCAAAGAGTCCGCGAGGACTCTGCGACCGGACCAGCGTTTCGCTCTTCCTCACACCGACTACATGGCAGGAATACGGGCAGCTCTTCGGACTGCTTGGCAAAGAAGATGGGAGACGGTCGAAGGGAACTTAAAGTTGCGTGCCATTGCGCCGCGACTGTTCCCATGGACCTATCCTCCAATGCCGCGGCAGCTTCAGGTTGCTTTCTGTCGTCTCCGAATCGGACACACTCGTGTGACGTATCGCTATCTGATGGAGCGCTCGCCTGCGCGCTATTGCAACGACTGCGTCGTTCCCCAGACTGTTCGGCACATTCTTGTCGAATGTCCCAGTCTGGGTGATCTTCGCGCACGATACCTGTCCCAGTACCGGGATGGGCGGGGTCGCTACCGCCTGTCCCTTGTGCTCGGGACAGATTCGTGTACATTGACTTGTGGACTTGTTGACTTCTTGGGGGAGGCCGGCCTTCTCCCTATTATTTAAGCAAGGTTTGTTTGTTTTTTGTTTTGTTTTGTTGTATTTTTGCATTTGTTTTTTTTTCGTTTTGTTTTTTGTTTGTTTTTTTCCTTTAGTTGCACGCTCCTGCGCCGGAGGGACCTCTCCCCGACGCACCAGCTTGCTTCCTTTCCCCCTTTTGGGGTGTTGTTTTTTTTTTTCTCTCTTTAATTTTATTTTAAAGTAGCCTAGAACTAGGCCAGTTTTAATACGGCGACTAATGCCCAAGTAGGCAGTCGCCAGATAAGCTCTTAAAAAAAAAAAAAAAAAATCCTTCGAGAGGTAGATTTAGCTCTCGAGCCGGTGGCGCCCCTTGTTCTGCCCAGGACGCCACCCTATAGGGTACCACATTTGGCTATTTGTCGCCACGCCTCTGCTCCCAAAGCTTGTATGGCGCCGGGAGTATTGCGTTCGACCTTTCTGGAGCACACTTCGTGTCACGCTGGAACCCTGCCAGTGTATACAGATGGCTCCAAGTCCCAAGAGGGGGTCGGCTTCCACGCCGTATCCCCTCTGTTTGAAGTCAGCGGGGCTATGCCTGGCGCTGCGTCTGTCTTCACGGGCGAGCTTGTGGCAATACACCATTCAGTACGGGAGATTACGCGACGTGCCCGGTTCGGAGACCGGATTGTGATCTATAGCGACTCACAAAGCGCCCTGAGTGCTCTCGGGGCATTGGAATCTCCGCATCTCCTGGTTCGCGGTATCCGTGACGCCACGGTTATGGCGTTCCGGGCAGATGTCGAGATTATCTTCTGCTGGGTTCCTGGACATGTAGGAATTGCGGCGAATGAGGGCGCCAAAGAGTCCGTGAGGACTCTGCGACCGGACCAGCGTTTCGCTCTTCCTCACACCGACTACATGGCAGGAATACGGGCAGCTCTTCGGACTGCTTGGCAAAGAAGATGGGAGACGGTCGAAGGGAACTTAAAGTTGCGTGCCATTGCGCCGCGACTGTTCCCATGGACCTATATCCCAATGCCGCGACGGCTTCAGGTCGCTTTCTGTCGTCTCCGAATCGGGCACACTCGTGTGACGCATCGCTATTTGATGGAGTGCTCGCCTGCGCCCTATTGCGACAACTGCGTCGTCATCCAGACTGTTCGCCACATTCTTGTCGAATGTCCCAGTCTGGGTGATCTTCGCACACATTACCTGTCTCGGTACCGGGATGGGTGGAGTCGCTACCGCCTGTCCCTTGTACTCGGGACAAGTGCATGCACATTGACTGGTGGACTTGTTGACTTTTGGGGGGAGGCCGGCCTTCTTCCTATTATTTAAGCCGGGTTTGTTGTTTTATTTTGTTTTTTGCTTCTGTTTGTTTTTTCCCTTTTTGGGGTATTTTTTGTCTCTTTAATTTTATTTTAAAGTAGCCTAGAACTAGGCCAGTTTTAATACGGCTACTAATGCCCAAGTAGGCAGTCGCCAGATGAGCTCTTAAAAAAAAAAAAAACCATCAGAGGGTCCTTCATTTGGATTGTGTCACGGTATGGTGTGTTATTTCAAGAGTAGGGGTCATTGGCCCTTATTTGGCAATGATCCAGGAGGTTTTTTGCCTGCTCTCGAAGAAAGGGAACTGGACAATGTGTGTTTTCATCAAGATGGATCCACAGCTCACACTGCCACGATTTAAATGTTTTATTTTGAGAAAAGCCTTTCCCAGTGAAAGGCATCAGTCAGTGCTATGGGGGAAAAAATCATAACCTGAGCAAAAGGTACTTATTGGATTACACCACATTCCGTGTCTCAAGGTTTTCCTTCCATTCGCAGGCAGGTGTATAAATGGTTCCTGTTCATCTACAAGATGTGTTGTTGTTTGGGCGTCGCCGGCTATGTTGTGATGATGTGCACATTGATGGGCATGAACTTCTTGTTTGGGGCAAGGCCCAGCACCTGGATGGACCTGGGGCTCCTGCTCATCTTCTACGGCCTCTACTATGGGGTCCTGGGTAGGGATCTGGCCGAGGTTTGTGCTGATAAGATGGCCTCCCATATTGGGGTAAGTGTGCTGGGGGTACTTCTTTCCCCACCTCTTCCCTGCAAGATGGTGTATCAGAGGTAGTTCCTTCTATAACAAACTTTGGAGTAACAGCATACTCTCCATGCCCTTGTGCCCACCGTTTGAGCAGCCTTCTCATGACCCCATTGCTTGCAGAAGGATCTTCAGCTAATATACCTTCCACTGTTTTGGCTTTGTCTACCCTTGCTACTTTCTTTACAGATCTTTCCTCTTACACACAGCTTTTTGGGTTATACCCATCTGAAAGTTACCCCTGACCCCTATCTATGGTTGTTCATTCTGCACCGGCTACACTTGGTGCTTGTAGGAGCTGCACATTAGGGTGGAGTGAAAAGATTTCTGAAATTTATTTTCTTACCATGAATTTTTATGGGGCTATCTGTCAAATTAAATCTCCTAAAAGGAATTTTTTATATAATCATTTTTAAAGGTTCCTCAATGCCATTGAAAATAATGCGATTTTCAATTAAATTTTGACTTTCGTGGATTATATCTGAAAATTAAATTCAAATTTTGAATTGATACCTCCAAACAAATAATTATTGTATTTTAAAGAAGTAAATGAAATTTGAAAGTAATTGATTTATATTTAGAATTTCCTCAGTGACAAATTATAGCGGCGTATGTGACAATTATGTTTCAGTAGCATGGAGGATCTCGTTGAGACTGGATGTATGTATGTGTATGTGTGTGTGGCTCTGTCTAGTATCTATTGTTTTGATCATATTATTTTATTTGTATTTAAGAACAGTTATTTATAGTGTACAATAAATATTTATACACGTTTTATTATATTTCAGAGTTAAATAATATGTAAGAAAAAAATTAAAATGATATTTAATTATGGCATTTAAAGCTAGAACGTGTCAAGAAATTGAAAGCCCTTTGTTTGGTGCACCCTGTGTCAGTGAACGAGTGTTACTAACTTATAAAGATGTTATAAAATATGTTTTGTTTGAGTGAGAAAAGGAAAGGACCTGCAAATTAAACAAATTATTACATTAGTAGCAGAGAGGTTAATTTCTATTTGGAAAACGGCATCAATTCCTTGTGTGTCAATAAAGGCAGTTAGAAAAAGAATTTTAAATTATTATTAAAAATATCAGGCTTTAATGAGAAATATTAGCAGGAAAAATGTGACGATTTTACAAAGAATGCAGAACAATTGTTTGATATTTTGTGTTGTAAAGGCGATAGCTTTTAAAACTGTTCTTGTAGCAAAGAAAAGGTGCCGCTAAAATTTCTGGAAGACAAACGAATAATTAGGAAATGGCAATGGGTAATATCAATCATATTCAATCAAAGAAGAATATTCAGAGTGCAGTTAGGAAGAATCGTGAGTATTGTCTCTTAAATAAACCATCTAATTTGATAGATAATATCAAAGTGATTCTGTGGCGCACACCAAACCTACACTCTAACCCCAATCTATCCAACCCACTTCCTACACTAAGCCTAACATGAGAAATCGAGGGAGAAATGAAACAGATTGTATCTACAGTCTTTTATTTACCCCCTAAATATGGGATAATTATATTTGAGATCTTGGTAAAAATAACAAAAACATAATAATCCTATCACCAAACAATATTTTATATACAAAAGAAGAGATAAATGAGCAAACAAAAAAATATGCAATCATACAAAAAAAGCCTAACAAACACACTGGAAGTTAACAAAACAGGCCTTATTCTTACGTGCTACCATGGGTTTTATATTTAGGTCCCCTGGGGCCAAGTCCTGCCGGCTGCCACTCATGTGGGCACAATTGTTGTGTACGTATTTTAAAGGCCTTGGCCTCTGAGCTCATACAATATGCAATCGAGTCGTGGTCTAGAGGCTATATAAAGACCTCCTGTCATACGTACTATCGACTAATTTGGCTCCAATTATTTAATGCCAGCACTCTTTACAAAAGGAAAGATTAGATTTTGAAAACCTTTTAACAATAACAGAGTGACTTTTTGTTTTAAATATAATGATATAAGAAACTAAGTCAATTTTACAAAATATGGCTCTTGGAAAGAGAAAAAATACATATAAACAAATCATGAAATCAATATATATATATATATATATATTAAGAAAAATTATTTCAGTAACGCAATTAATTATGCGGTTAAAAGGCTATTTTTGGCAAACCAGTCTTCCTCAAAGCCTTCGGAAGGAGCTCTTCTCACATACACGAAAAGGTAGCACTTAAAATAGGCGTTCTCTCAGATAGCCAAAAAACTATCTTTCGATTAGCGTTTTTAAGTGTCACCCTTGCTTTTCGAAGAGAATGGAAAATTTGTTTGATTCTTCATTTTCGCCACACCTTATAAATAAAGAAAAATTATTGCAGTAACGCAATTAATTATGCGGTTAAAAGGCTATTTTTGGCAAACCAGTCTTCCTCAAAGCCTTCGGAAGGAGCTCTTCTCACATACACGAAAAGGTAGCACTTAAAATAGGCGTTCTCTCAGATAGCCAAAAAACTATCTTTCGATTAGCATTTTTAAGTGTCACCCTTGCTTTTCAAAGAGAATGGAAAATTTGTTTGATTCTCCATTTTCGCCTATTTTAAGTGCTACCTTTGAAGGCAAAGAAACTTTCTTAGTAGTTGACAGGTCAAAAGTGAAGAGAGAGTGTCAAATTAGATCAGATATGCTATTATATTCTATTTATTTTGATGGTAGAAAAGATAGCACATTTGTTGTTGAGACGATGGAGGGAACTCCTCACAAAAAGATAATGGAAGAGCACATCTCTATGATAGAAGAACCTGGTTCTGAATACCTTGGACACCTGACAATGAAGACAGATTCTGCAAAGGCTATATGAGACTCAATATTCTCCTATCTAGAAACAAATAACATCACAATGGATGAAGTCGTTTCCTTGGTATGCGATGGAACAGCAGTGAATACAGGAACAAAAGGTGTGATCAGAATGTTAGAAGAAATACTTAATAGACCACTGCATTGGTTTATTTGCCAGCTCCATGTAAATGAGCTCCCATTGTGCCATCTCATCAACAATTTGGATGGGAAAACAACTAGGCCTCATGGATTTGTTGTGAACTATAGGAAAACAACTGGATAAATGTTAGACTCTTAAGTGTTGTTGAATTTGAGCCAATTCCGACTAACTTGCTATCTGCTGACTGATCAAAAGTATCTGTTTGATATCCTTCTATCTCTCACAAAGTAAATGTTCTGCTGAAATGGCTCTTAAGAGTCCAGGGTAAATGTTGCATGCATGATGGCTTACAATGGCAAATCGGATACTTCAATTATATATTTTGATTTCTGACACGCTGAAATCCATTGTTTTGTTCATAATGAAGGTGTATGCAACATGCTGGTTTGAAATAAAAGCTAATTTTTCTTCGCAAGATGGAGCACTCAACCTCTTCAAGAGAGTGCAATCACACCAAAGAATGAACAAACAGATTAAAGATATAGTTGCTCCAGTGATTCAAAGGAATGCTTACTTTGCACATGCAGAAAATTCTTCTCTGTATGCTGCAAGATGAAAGAAATATCCTAGAACTCATAGAGAGAAGAATATGCAAGCACAAAAAGATTATAAAGGGAAATCAATATGTACTTTCAAGATCCCAGACATAAACTTTGAAGCTGACTACTACATCCACCTAATTAATTGGCAGTAGACCATTGTTACCAAACCTCCACTGATGAAGACGCTCTCTGATAATCAACTTGAAGAAGAATTCATCTGTCAAAAACCTAAATTGGATATTCCCAAGTTTCCTTGTCACACACAAGCGGTTGAGAGATGCATCAAACTGGTCACAGAAGCCTCTCCAGCAGTTTGTGGAGAAGACAAACGGGACGGCTATATAAGGAGTAGAGTTGAGCCAGGAGAAACTATCCTCATTTAATACCAAGAAGGACTTTGTAATGAAAGGTAATAATACTACAAAAATCTAACTGCATTGAATAAATGGATACAGAATAATATTGAAAATTTAAATATTCAAATGTTAATTGTTCAATTTCAGAGTGATGATGATAAAAATCTACAGGTTGTATGGAAACAAACTGAAGAAAAGGAAGGAAAACTTATCCAGTAGTTAATAGATTATTTTTATTCATTAAAATGGAAATAGAAGATTGTAAAGTTTTATGGAAATATATTTTTAAAAAGTATTATGGAAATAATACACCCCATATAGGACATAAATGTTGATGTAACAACTTGAAGTTTGAAAACAAATAGATAGAATTTTCTGACATTTTTTGCTTTTTATTAAAAATTTCAATTGCATTGAGGAACCTGAAAATATGAATTTAGAAGTCTAAAATTTCAACACAATAGTCTTTGATGTTGGGCCATCAAAAAGTCAGGGTGGAAAAATCAATTTTAAAAATTTTGCAAAACCCCCCTTTTTTTATCCACCCTACTGCACATCCTCCATTAGGAAAGCACTCACTGGGTTGATGTGAATACACTAATGGGAAAGTTATTGATGCACTTTTCCCTTACCCCCTCTCAGTGTTACTTGACCTTTTGATTATTATTATTAGTGTTATTCTTATTATTATTAGTCATTTAATATTTATTATTATTTATTATGTATTATTATTAATGGGTATTATTAATGGATATTATATTACTGGTATTATTTATTATTTAGTAGTATTATTAGGGCTATCCCCTCAACCTTTTCTACTTGCACTTTGTACCAGGAGGAATGTTCCCACCTGGACAGTGTTCGGTTTGGTAGCCATGGTTCCTTAGTGGACTGCATCCCATCCTGGGATCAACTAGCATCAGAGTTTGATAATAATAGGTGATCACCCACCCTACCCATTAGTGGATCCGCCTATCTCTACTTCTCTTTATTACATACCCTCTTCCAAACTTGCTCTTATATCCATAGAGGTTCAGTTGCTCAGCACACTTTTGTCCTCTTATGAGCTTTAATCGAGTGGCAATGTATACTATGAGGTCCCTACCTCATAGTTGGGTCTACTTGGCATTTTACAGAAAGTGGCTTGAAGCACTTTCTAGTTATCCGCTCCACTGATGGCAGGATGTTGGCCAAAGGCAACAAGATCCATCAAAGGAGAGCATTAGCTAGCTTGATTGGTAGAGAGCCGAGGGTGTCCCCTTTCTCGGATAGAAGCCTTATGGCAGATGCGTCTGAAGTGGCCATGATTAGTGTCCTTCGGACGCTTGATGGCACGTCGGTGAGTGTGACCCTGCACTCTACCATGAAGTTTGCGAAAGGATTGGCTTATGCTAGGGAACTCTAGACTATTGCATCTAATCCACGTTAGAGCTGGATGACCATAGGGCGGTCAAGGTCAAACGTAGATGAGAAAGCAGGGAGGGGCCTCGAGATCCACTCATACACTGTTCGTTAGACTCGTAGGAGGCAACACCCCGGAAGGTGGTTGTGAGGCTGTCTTCAGGGGTTCCTAAAGCTACTCCCCAAAAGGAGGAGAGCACCAAATGAGCTTGGGCTCCTACGCCTACACCAAAGGTTGGACTGGGCAACTCAGAGATGGTGAATCCTACAAAGAATGGGCCCCCATCTCCAAAGCCGCCCAGCCCGCCAAAGGTTTCGAGGCAGAGGGAGGAAATGACTCGAACAGCGAGCCCAGCCTCCCGCGATAAGTCCTCGAAGGTGACGGCGTCTTCACCGCCTTGTTCAGCCACCCTCTCGGTGTATAAGGATTTTGCGACCCCACCAGCATGCCATGGGGGTGGACCGGATGATGCGCGATATATAGCGGCTTGATATCTATGTTCTTGCAGTAGCAGTGCAGCTGCATCCGGGCAGGAGTATACTGTTATTTCGGCGTACATTGGACCGTCAGCCCACTTCGACGCGAAGGCACTTCCGCCGCGTCTTGCACGGTTGCCGAGGCCCTCTCTAATACTCAGGGATTTGAACGGTAGACCTCTTGGGAGACTACTAGATCATTGCCAGGGATCAGGTCCTTGCCGACCTCATCTCGACGAGCTGGGGACACTTGTCCTATAGGTGAATGAGTTTAAGCATCACTGCCTCAAAACCGCTTCATTTTCCAGTCTCGATCTATCATTGTGCTCTCCAGATGCACAACCTGATTTGAGGTGGGAGGGTGTCGATGACCTCCATCGTGTGATCATCTTACCTTTCAAATATCATTTCCTGGACTGCTTCCGCCTGAAAGAGCCTCCCCCCCTCCCCTTCACTGCTGCTTGACGAGGTTGTAGTGGTCCACCTTTCAGGAAATGACGCATTATCAGTCCCAGTCGAGTTTCTAGAACGTCTGGCTATTTGCACACAGACCGCTTAAGTGGTGGTCAGCCCCGCCCGAACGATTTCACTGTTAGTGAATTTCGTCGAGGTAGAGCTAGCTTCCGGTATATTTCCCCGTAAGGGGCGCGGCGATATGCCATCCTGGCCGCCGTGCTGACGGGATCCAGCGCTCCGTCCGGCCCTAGCTTAGCCACTCTTCCTTCCTTCAGATAGCCTGTATTTCTCCACTACTTCGTCGCTTTTCAAACAACCTCTCCCACAGCTTTCTCTGATCAGCCTCTGATTTCACAGGGTAGATGCTGACCTTCTCAACCAACCGTTCCCGTATCGGGGCTGAGGGGGGAGGGGACAATGTTCCCTAACCCCTGAGCTCCGGTCTGGGGTGGTTGGTTTTTAACAACCTGCTTCATCCCCACCCATACCTTCCTCACATCCCTTTTCCTCTCGTCTTCAAAATCTATCTTTTTTACGCCGTGTTCAAGGTGGAGCCGCCATGCCGATGGACTGCCAGGCCACCAGGCGGGAGGGGTGGTCCCAAATGGCGGCGCCTGGCTCTGTCGGGCCTGTAAGCACCTCTTGCAGTGCGGGCTACTGCGAGAGGTGGGGAGCGATTGCGTCCCGTAAAACAAAGAGGGTCACCATGTCCAATGATGCAAAAACAAAACATCTCCCCTTAATTTCCCCTATAACAACTACGGAGCCGCCCTCGTGCAGCTCCACTGAAAAAATGGAGGTCCCCCTCCCTGTGCTTGCGCAGGGGATCCTCCATATTTCTGTAACCGGAGAGGAGGCTTACTCCTCTCCTTCGCCTACGGGTGCAGGGGACTCCCCCTCACCCCCTTCTCTGGAGGTGCTTTCGGGCACCTCCCTTTTTGCAGCAGCAGTCCCCTCTTTTCTTTCCAAGGGGACTGCCAAGAAAGCCAGCAGGCAGCCCATTGCCGACCGCCCCTCGTGTAAGCGGCTCGGTAGGGCAAACCCCCTTAGGGGGGAGAGGGAAGCCAGGCCCCTTCGGTCGCTTCCCTCAAAAGACCTGCTGGCAAGAATTTTAAACTCTGCTGGGGTCAAGGCCTGTGCCTTCCCACACAAGACTAGTGACGATACTGCCAACTGGACCTGCGATGTCTTGGGGGGGGGGGGGGATGGCCAACTGGAGGCCCCCCCTTAGATAGACATGGTCCTTGAGGAAATCCAGCCTCAGACGGTAGGGTCTTCCATGGGGGGGGAATCCGGGCTCGGCGCCAAACACCGAACCAGAATCCGCCCCTATGCAAGGTCCTCCTCAAACGGCTAGGGTCTCTGAGGCAGTACAAGGAAGGGAGGGATCTCTTCCGACAGGTGCCCCTCCGACTACCAGGACCTTGTCCATTTCGGAGAAGGACTTGGCTGAGGCCGGTCCATCTGGCCTGGGGACTTCTGCCGGCGGAGGTGAGAAGCGGGTTCATTCCCCGCCCTCCTCTCCAAAAAGAAAAAGACTAAAAATACCAGGAAGACTCGGGGCTCCTCTCCATCCGCGGGGGCTGCGGTGACGGATGGGTTTGCTGCCACTTTGGTAGGCGACCAAGCCAAAATCGGCACATCCGGCCCCTCTGCCCCCCCCCCCCCCCCGTGTGTGGAGCCCCTGACTAAGACCAAGAGTGCACAGAGCGGAGCCTCGATGACATCGGGGCCCCTGATTCAGAGGTTACGTGGCGTTTTCGAGCCCGCTGGCTTCAAGCGCTTCCTCGTTATTCACTCCACTGATAGCACCATGTTGTCCAAGGACAACATGATCCATCAGAGGAGAGGATTAGCTAATGCAATTGGTAGAGAGCCGAAGGTGACCCGTTTCTCGGACGAATCCCGCCGAGGCGGCCAAGATAAGTGCTCTTCGGACACTTCATGGCACCCCGGTGAGTGTGACGCCGCACTCTATCGTGAACTTTGTGAAAGGAGTAGTTTATGCGAGGGAACTCGTTGACTACTCCATAGAGGACATCACCCTAGAGCTGGCCGACCATGGGGCGGTCAAGGTCGAACGTGTGTTGAGAAATCAGGGAGGGGCCTCGAGACCCACCCCTACACTCTTCGTCACGTTCGACTGTGACAAGCTCCCTGAGTCGGTGCGTGCCGGTTGGTACTGCTACCGCGTGAAGGCATTCGTGCCACTGCCGCGGCGGTGCTATTACTGTCACCGCTTCGGCCATACGAATCGCTCAAGTAGACGTGCAAAGTCGGGGTCACCCGAAGTATGTGTAAATTGCTCCAAAGTCGCACACGATAAGTCGAAATCGTGTGTGGCCAAGTGTGTCAATTGCGGAGAGCCGCACCCTGCTTCTTCGAAGAAATGTGGTGCATATCTCCTTGAGGAAGAAATCCTGGCCGTTCAGGCCCAGGATCGACTCTCATTCCGCGAGGCTAATGACTTGGTCCTGGCGCGCCCGTCTCTGCCTGGGACGTCATATGCCTCAATAGTTAGAAAGGCACCCTCCGCTCCTGGCCCATCCAGGCCAACGAGCACGGTTGTTTCCGCGCCCATTCGGAGCCCTTCTGCGGGCTCTACCCAACCCGGTTGCTCTCCTGTTAAAGCTGGCGGCAAAAAGGGTTCATACCCAGCCCCGGCTAAAACCAGGGCTCCGCTCACCCCTCTTTCCCCAGGGGGACCGATTTCCGTAAGGTGAAACGGCCACGCGCTTCCACCGAGTTGTTAGACTCACAGGAGGCAACACCCCTGAAGTTGGTCGCTAGGCCGTCTACCGGGGTTCCTAAAGCTGTCCCCCTAAAGGAGGACAGCAGCAAAGGAGCTTCGGCTCCTTCGCCCACGCCTAGTGGTGGAGGGAGTGGCTCGGAGACGGTGGTTCCTCGAAAAGAGGCCCCCCCCCCCGCGTCGGAAACCGCAACGCCCGCCTAAGGTTTCGAGGCGGAGGGATGAAAAGACTCGCATGGCGAGCCTAACCTTCCACAATAAGTCCTCGAAGGCGACAGCGCTTTGTCCGGCCAACAGCGCCCGGGCAGCGTACGGCCATTCCCGTGAGGGTCTTCCGTTTGAGGTGGGCCCCCGCGTATCCTCCGAGCTAGGCCTGGAGGGTATATTCCTTCAATGGAATTGCCGTAGACTGCGGGCCAACTGGGAGGAGCTACGGAGGCTCGTCTCGTCCCGTTCCCCGTTAGCTATCTTTTTGCAGGAGATCATGCTAGGCGCGTGCCCCCTGCCCGCCCTCCCAGGGTATAAGTGTCTTGCGACCCCACCACCGCGGGATGGCCGGGAGATGCGCGGTTTACACCCGGCATGATGTCTCCGTTCTTCCTTTCTCTTTAGATACCTCCTTTCAGGCAGTGGCTTTGCAGCTGCACCTGGATAGGAGGTATACTATCATTTCTGCGTACATTCCACCGTCAGCTGACTTCGACGTGGGGGGCTTCCGCCGCGTCGTTGCACGGTTGCCGAGGCCCTTTCTCTTGCTTGGAGATCTGAACGGCAGGCATCCTCTCTGGGGAGATTACTCCATAAATCCTAGGGGACAAGTCCTGGCCGATCTGATCGAAGAGCTTGAGATAGGTGTCCTAAATGTGGATGAGTTTATCCTTCATTGCCCGAGAACCGCTTCATTTTCTTGCCTTGATCTATCTTTGTACTCTTCGGATGCACAGCCTGATTTTGATTGGGGGTTGGTCGATGACCTCCATAGTAGTCATCACTTTCCCGCTCAAATATCATTTTCAGGGCAACTGCTGCCTGAGAGCCCACCTCGGTGGTGCTCGGCGTGGGCTCGGTGACCCGCATTTCAGGAAATGCCTGAATTCTCTATCTCAGTCGAGGAGTTTACGTCGGTAGATGAAGCCGTTGAGTTCTTCTCCGGCAACCTCATCGCCGCGGGCACTGACTACTATTCCTAGAACGTTTGGCCGTTTTGCACGCCGACCACTCCCATGGTGGTCGGCCCTCAAACAGAAGCGTTATGCCTACATGCGCTATAAGCGCCGCCCGAACGATTTCACTGGGTGAATTTCGTCGGGCTAGGGCTAGGTTCCGGTATATTTCGAAGCACGCCCGCCGCTCTTCTTGGCGGGCATACGTGTCTTCACTTAACGGGAAGACCCCTTTCGCTGAGGTGTGGAAGCGAGTCAGGATTCGGGGCAAGTTCTCGCAGGACCCCCCCTCCTGTTCTCCAGGAGAATGGGACCGCAATCTCAGACCCCGCGTCCGTGGCGGAATCCTTCGCGACCGCTTTTTCCGCATTCTCTAGCCTGGATGCTGCTCGCCAGCATTCAATGCACGTCGTGATGTCGCGGAAGGCCGCCGGCTGGACTTTACCTCCAGAGGCGGAGAACACTTCAATGACAGGTTTACTGGGAGAGAGTTGCGCTCCGCTCTCGCTTCGTGCGCGGACACCGCCCATGGTCCGGACGATGTCCCTTACGCCATGCTTCGACCCCTGGGTGAGCGAGGCATGGCCTTTCTGTTAGATTTGTTCAACAGGATCTGGGTGGAGGGTCTTCCCCCAGATTCCTGGCGAGTCGCTACTGTGCTCGCCTTTTGCAAACGGGGAAGAGATCACTCTACTCCGACCGGTTTTCGCCCAATCTCTCTAACCTTTTGCGTGTGCAAGTTGATGGAGAAATTGGTAAATGTTAGACTAGCCTTTTTTCTGTACAGCGGAGGCCATCTGTCTTCTTCACAGTGCAGCTTCCGCAAGTTCCACTCCACGTCGGATGCTCTGCTCCGACTGGAAAATGCCGTCTGCGAGGCTTTCCTTCGTAGACAGCACTACGCCACGGTCTTTTTCGATCTGGAGCAGGCCTATGATACCGCATGGCGATACGGTATCATGGAGACTCTCCACACGATGGGGGCGAGGGGACGCCTCCCATTCTTTATATCTGAATTTTTGCGAGATCGTCTAATCCGCGTACGGGTGGGGGGAGCTCTCTCCGGCTCAAAGGAGCAGGAAGAGGGTGTCCCGCAGGGAAGTGTCCCCAGTGTCACACTCTTTGCCCTGAGCATCAACGGCATCACCTCGGTGCTGCCGGAAGATGTTCTCGCGACGCTCTACGTGGACGACCTTTCGATCTCTTTTGGCGCGGTCCAGATGCCAACTCTGGAGCGTCGACTCCAACAGGCATTGAACCGCGTCTCTCGCTATGTCGAAGCGCACAGGTTTCGGTTTTCTTTGGCCAAGACTAAGGTGGTGCATTTCTGCCGCCATCCACGGCTTCACCCCGACCCAGATTTGTTTCTTAATGGGGTGCGCCTGGATGTGGTTGAGTCGCACCGTTTCTTTGGTCCTGTATTCGACCGGCGCCTCACCTGGGAGGCTTATATTCGCAGCCTTAGGGTCTCTTGTACCCGCGCCATGGATATTCTCCGTTCCGTGACGTTCAGCGCTTGGGGCGCTGATAGGGCTACTGCCCTACTTTTTTATCGATCCTTTGTTCGTTCGAAGCTCGACTACGGATTCGAGTTTTATGCATCCGCAGCCGAGCGTTTATTGCGGAAGGTAGTTTCGATCCATCATAGCGGCCTCCGCTTTGCGACTGGTTCCTTCCGCACTTCCCACTTTGAAGCTTGTTGGTCGATGCTGGGGAGATGCCACTCGCTCTGCGCCGCGTACAGTGCATCACTCGCCTGTACGCGCGAGCACGGCGCCTCCCTCAGTCGCCAACAGCTTTCACTGCATCCGCAGCTGATCTCGACGGTGCCTATGCCGCCGAGAGACGCCAGTCATACCTTAAGCCCTTTGGGTTTAGGGCCAGGAAACTCCTTCGAGAGGTAGATATAGCTCTCGGGCCTGTGGCGCCCCTGGTTCTGCCCATGACGCCACCCTGGAGGGTACCAAATTTGGCTATTTTGTCGCCACGCCTCTGCTCCCAAAGCTTGTACGGCGCAGGGAGTATTGCGTTCGACCTTTTTGGAGCACACCTCGTGTCACGCTGGAACCGAGCCAATGTATACGGATGGCTCCAAGGCCCAAGAGGGGTCGGTTTCCACGCCTTATCCCGTCTGTTTGAATTCAGCGAGGCTCCGCCAGCCGCTGCGTCTGTCTTCACGGCCGAGCTGGTTACAATACACCGCTCGGTACGGGAGATAACGCGACGTGCCCGGTTCGAAGACCGGATTATTATTTATAGCGAAACACAAAGCACCCTGAGTGCTCTCTGGGCATTGTAATCTCCGCATCCTTTGGTTTGTGATATCCGTGACGCCTCGGTTTTGGCAAGCCGGGCGGGTGTCGAGATTATCTTCTGCTGGATTCCTGGACATGTAAGAATTGCGAGGAATGAGAGTGCCAAAAAGTCCGCGAGCAATGTGCTACCATATCAGCGTTTTGCTCTTCCTCACACCGATTACATGGCACGAATACGGGCAGCTCTCTGGGCTGCCTGGCAAAGAAGATGGGAATACAGTCGAGGGGAACTTAAAGTTGCGTGCCATTGCTCCACGACTGTTTACATGGACCTACCCCCCAATGCCGCGACGGCTTCATGTTGTTTTCTCTTACCTCAGATTTGGACGCACCGCCATTTGATGGAGCGCTCGCCTGCGCCCTACCTTAAAGACTGCGTTCCCCCCCCCCCCCGACACTGTTCGGCACCTTAATTTCCCTTTTAGGCGATCTTCGCACACGTAACCGGGCTCGCTACCGCTTGTCCCTTGTACTCGGGACTTGTTCGTGCACACTGACTTGTGGATTTTACGACTTTTTGCAGGAGGCTGGCCTCCCCTTTATTTGACTTGTTTTTCTTGTAGGTGGTTGCATGTTCCTGCGCCAGGGGGAGGCGGGCCTACCCTTGACGCTGGCGCGCGCCTCTTTCTTGTTTGTTTTCTTTTTTTTTGCCCGTCTTGTTTAGCGTTATTTGTTATTTACATAGTTATTTTTTATTTAAATAGTGTTATTTCTTTTTTTGTTATTTGTTTCTTAATATAGCTTAGTAGTAAGCTGTTTCGTGTACGGCGACTTATGCCCAAGCAGGCAGTCGCCAGATGGGCTCCCTAAAAAAAAAAACGCTGGAGCGCGCTTCCTTCTTCTTACTTTTTTTTGCCTATGATATTTTCATTTGTTACTTAGATTATTTATTGTTGTTTTTTCTAATATAGCCTAGTCGTAGGCTGTGGTGAGCACGGCTACGTACGTCCAAGTAGGCAGTCGCCAGATGGGCTAAAAAATAAATAATAAATGATGCGGCCCAGATGCCTTTTCCGTAACGTCGAGACGAACAGGCATTGAACCGCATCTCTTACTATGCCGAAGCGCACAGGTTTCGGTTTTCCTTGACCAAGTCGCTGGATGCCCCCCCCCCCCCCCACAAAAAAACCCCCTTGACCAAGAATAAAGTGGTGCACTTCTGCCGCCATCCACGGTTTGTTCCTAAACGGGGTTCGCCTGCAAGGGATGGATTTGTACCATTTCTTGGTCTTTCTTTCGACTGACGCTTCTCCTGAAAAGCTCATATTCGCAGTATTCGGGTCCCTTGTGCCCGCGCCATGAACATTCTTTGTTCCCTGGCGTCCACGACTTTGGATGCTGATAGGGCTACTGCCTTACTTTTATACCGATCCTTTGTTGGTTCGAAGCTCGACTATGAATGTGAGTTTTATGCATCCGCAGCCGAGCGTGTATTGCGGAAGGTGGACTCGATACGCCACGCCGGCCTTCGCTTGGCAACCGGTGCTTTCTGCACTTCCCCTATTGAAAGCCTGCTTGTCGATGCCGGGGAAGATGCCACTCGCTCTTCGCCTTGCACTGTGCATTATGCGCCTGTACGTGCGATCCTGGCTCCTTCCTTAGTCACCAACGGCTTTCACTGCATCCGCGGCTGATTTCGACGGTGCCTATGCCACCGAGAAAACTCCTTCGATAGCTCAGTGTAGTTTACGGGCCGGTGGCGCCTCTGGTTCTGCCCAGGACGCCACCCTGAGGTGGTGGCTTCCGTGACTTTGTCGCCACGCCTCTGCTCACTAAACTTCCACACCAGCGGGAGAATTACGTACGACCTTTTTTGGACCACACTTCTTGTCAACGCTTGATCCATGCTAGTGTACGCGGATGGCTCCAATTCCCAGGAGGTGTGTGTGGGGGGGGGGGGTCTGCTTCGACGCCTTGTTTGAAGTCAACTGGGCTCTACCAGGCGCTGAATCTGTCTTCATAGCTCGGTACTGGAGATAACGCTTCGTGTCCAGTTCGGAGACCGGTTTCTGGTCTTTAGCGACTCATAAAGCTCCTAAGTAGTCTCGAGGCACTGTGTTCTCCTCATTTCCTGGTTCGCGGTATCCGTGACGCCACAGTTACCCCTGTCCAGGGAGGATGTCGAGATTATCTTCTGCTGGTTTCCTGGACATGTGGGAATGAGGGCTCCAAAGAGTCTGCGAGGTTCTGGGCGACCAGACCAGCGTTTCGCTCTTCCTCACACCGACTACAAGGCAGGAAACAGAGCAGCCTCTGGCTTCCTGGAAAAGAAGATGGAAACGGCAAAGGGAAACTTAAGGTTTCCTGCCATTGGGCCTCGACTGTTCCCATGCCCCCCCCCCCTACCTCCTCCAATGCTGCGACGGGTTCAGGTCGCTTTCTGTCTTCTTCGAAGTGGGCATACTCGCAGGACCCATCGCTATTTGATGGGGCCCTCCACTACACCTTATTGCGTTGTCCTCCCAGACTGTTCGGCACATTCTTGTTGAATGTCCCAGTCTGGGTGATCTTCGCGCACGTTACTTGTTGAGCGGGGTCGCTAACGCTTGTCCCTTATGCTCAGGAAGAGTGTTCGTGCACACAGACTTGTGGACTATTTTAGTTTTGGCAGGAGGCTGGCCTCCTCCATTTTATTTTTCTCCGGTGTTGGTCGCATGTTCCTGCGCCGGGGAGAGGTGAATGTGAGCGCCCTTTCTTTTTCCCGTTTTTTTTCCCTTGGTTTTTGTTTGTTTTTACTTTGGTTTGGTCTTTTCATTATCCGTTTGGGGGAATCTCTTCGATGATCGAGGGCCAGATAGCGAAACGGAATAGTAGTAGTCCTGCTCCATATATATAATTGATGTATATGAAATTAAATAAAATAAATGAACAAGAAAAATCAGTGCTAAGTTTTGGCAAAATAAATTTGCCTTTTGCGAGGAACGAAATGATTGCAGTGTATAATAATGGAGCGCAGTGGACGGAAATAATAGCTCGGGATTTGGAAGCATGAGTGAACGCTCTTGTTGACATTGATCGAGTTTGTGTAAATTCCCGGTGATTTCGAGGAGAGGAGAAACTCACCAAGGTTAATCAAGCGAAACTGCATTGGTTGAGTCGTCAGGCAAGAATATGTTGTTAATGCTCACCCCGCCGGTCGCTTGGGAGATTAAGGGAGAAAGCCTTAGATCATACAGCCTGTCCTGTAGGCCCCGTCAACGTTAACATAAAAGGGGGGCCGCGCTTTCTGTGAGCCTGTCCTGAGGGACCAGGTAAGAGGGGAGTGGAGTGTCCTATATATTTGGAAATTACGTGACCACTCTTCTGTTTTTCCTTTCGTTGTCTTGCCCCACCGGGTGGTTAGTTCAAAAACATCCTTGCCTGCTAGGCATGCTGCCCGCCAGAATCAGTACAGCCTTGTGCACCCCAGAACGGGCCCAGGGATTTTTCACGCATGGAAGGGGCTATCGGGGCATAACCGATCTTCTCAATAATTTCACTTCAGCGCCCCCGACCCCTCAAGCGTCTCTTGCAGCGTTAAAGGGCGTTGTTTATAGCGGTTCCAAAACCTCTCTTCTGACAGGTATGAGGTAGCTGGTCAGGTCCTTAAGCCTAGACAAAAGGTTGAAGGGGATGCGGAGAGTTGTTTCAGAAAGGCCGAAAGTAGATGTTAGCGGAAAGAGGAGAGATTCAGCTGGGGCCGAGAATATGAGGCAGCGTCTTGTTGATGACGGCGGGTGATTAACGAGTTGAGACCTACCGTGGAAGGGTTCTCAGACTAGAGATGCATTGATGACCACAGAAATGAAAGGTTTGAAACTTCCATGGAAATGTCCATTGGGAAAACCAGACTCATTCATATTGAGGCTGAAGAAATAGCTACTCCTGTCTCTTTAATTCTGTCCTGTCGACCTGATTTTCGAGAGAATCTGGCAATATGAACTTTTGAGTGCCTGTAGTAAACATATTCTTGCTAGTGACTGCGTCCCTGAATCGGTATTTTTACTTTGTATCTCGATGATGGATGACACGAAAGTGCGAGTATAACTCGTGCAAGGACAGTGGTATCGTCCGAGACTATTTCGTAAATATGGTTTATTGCTGATTTAATTGAGGCACCTTTTACAATGTCCACTCCACTCTACTCTCGCCCTCCCTTTTCTTGACAGTGAGAAATACTGAACTGCACCACCTCTGCTGACATTTAAATAACTGAGTTACCTCCAACAGTCCATAAATCATTCTTTCTACTCTCATTCTACCATCACAGTTTCTATTCCACTTTTATTTCAAGAGAGAGGGTTCTCATTCCAGCGTCACCGATAATTTCAGGCACGTTTCTAGTCAGATGTAGTCAACTTGTACGCCACGCAGTTAACACCACGGTGGTGTTTCAACTTGCACGATGGTTCTCTTCCCTTATTTTTGTCTTTCTACTCTCTTCCTTATGTCTTTTGCTTCCAATCTGGTGTCAGCAGGTGCAATGAGCAACCATGCTGCAGCTGATATCTGTAGCATTGCCCCCGCCCCAATGCCTTCAGGAGAATCTCTGGCTATCTTTCACACATTTTCACATCCTACATCTTCAGCGCTTTCTCTCCAGACCTCTCCTTTCAAACTTTCTTTGGGAGATGCTCTCTTTGGTTTTAAGCTTTAAATTTTAAAAATCCGCCCTAATAAAAAAAAATTCTGACTTTTTACCTTTACATTCTGAGCTGGGCAGAAAATCAATTGTTAAATGCTTGGTAACCATTCTTGCTTGTGTGAGTGGACTTACATCTGAACCCATCAATTCTGTTCCAGTATTACAAAGCTGATGGGATGCCGACGAGGACCCTAAAACCTGGTATTTGCGCCGTATGCGGCAACCCCCAGCTCGTCCCCGTGGGCAAAGAGGGAATCATCGAAAACACATACAAGCTATCGTGCGGCCACACCTTCCACGAGTTTTGCATCCGGGGCTGGTGTATCGTGGGCAAGAAGCAGACGTGCCCCTACTGCAAAGAGAAGGTTGACCTAAAACGGATGTTTTGCAACCCTTGGGAGCGACCGCACGTCTTCTACGGTCAGCTATTGGACTGGGTTCGCCTCCTGGTCGCTTGGCAACCCGCTATCATCGTTCTCGTGCAGGGTATTAACAATTCTCTTGGGCTCCAGTAACGTGGCAAGGATTGCAGACGAAAGGAGGCTTGTTACTCTGGCCACAACAACAACTCTAGAATGAATGAAGTACTAAAGAATCGTTAGAGTGAATTTCAGAATGGAGGGGGGGGGGGGGGTGATAAATGAAAGGAAATTGACATATGGACAAAGAAAAAGACAAATAAAATTGGAAAACAAACTACAAGGCAAAAGGTAATAGCTAATTAAAGGCTTTGGAAAATGTATTGTCAATCGATTCCCTTTTAGGTATGCTCGTAGTTTAACCCTTAAGCATGAGTCATTTAATCTATATTTTTGTACACTGAGTCATGTTTTTTTTTACAAAAATATCCCGATCTATCCCCCGGCTTTGTTTTATTATAGAATTTCGTTGTTGCAAAGGTAGATGATATTTATTTTTTCCCGGACGCCAAAGGTTTGTTTAAAGCTTGTTTTTAGATGGTTATGTATGTTCTGATAAGTATTTATTTACTTATGTCAAGATGCGCGAAGGGCATTGGTTCATTGTTTGATAGTAAATTCATAACTTACTAAGTTATTAAAATATTATTTTAGTAGTATATTACATTTAACCTTGGGGTTATTAAAGGAGGTTGGGTCTATTTGCTGGTGACACTGCGTGAATGAGAACACAAATATGAACTTTTGAGTGCCTGTAGTAAACATATTGGTCAGAAGGAATAAAATGGCCTCTCCCAGTCCAATTTCTTAGGTTGTTGAAGTACTAAGCTGATAGGTTCTCTCAGACCCAGCACCCAGTGTGTCTGTATATTCTGGGCGAATTGTAGGCATGTTGTGAATGTGCTAAGCTGTGCCCTGGTTCATGGTGGCTGCATGCGAAGTTTCTTGTAATGGTCGTGCCGCTATGGCTGTGTTTGGGTGGGGACGCATTAGAGTCTTGCGAAATCATTTTTTTTCGATACTGAGTTATGATGACCTGTTGACTGTAGTTAATGCACCCCCCCCCCACCCCCTCTCACTTTTTGGGCCCCGGGTTCTCTTCACTCAAACCCAGTACCGCTCAGGAAGGATGCAACGGCATGTGCTCTTCTGAGTTCTATCGAGATTATAAAGGGTGTTGTGAGTAATTTATACAGATTCTACTCTGCATTTTATTGAATGAAATCCCTTCGGCCTCTGGGCGGCGTCGGAACCTGCTGCAGGCCTCGACAGTTCTCTTTAACTGAAAACTCTGGTGATCCTGAATATAAGCTCCATATTGGTGGTGCACAGGGGACTTGTTGGTCTCTTTTTATCCCCCCCCCCTCTCGCACATACTAGTCCGGGGTGTTGCTATCTGGGGAGTTGGGAGGCCAGAATTTCCGAGTGATGCGGTCAAAGAAATTCTCCGACAACCAAGACTAGGTCCCTTACTGCCTTCCAGTGGTCAGCACCTGGATACAGGGCAAGACAAACTCCTCCAACCACTTGGTGTAGCCCTCCTTACTTAGTGTTAGCCCGTCCGGGAAGATATACGGGGGTATAACGTGGCCCTCGCTAGTGACCACCGCAAAATCCATGATGTGGTACACCGGGAAGTTGCTCTTCACGACTCTCGGTAGATCTTTTTGGGCACACACTCAGCCAGCGGTTGTTTTTTGCGAGTCAATCTTCATCTTCAGAAAGTGGCCCTTTCTCATCTTGGATGAGAAAGGGCGGATGTCCCCATGCACTAACTGCCTGATGAGAGATTTACTCCCTCATTTACTTGCTGGGTTCATTGTCAATGATAGCCTGAATCTCTGCCACAAATTCAGGGATTATTTTCGTATCAGAAGACTTAGAATGAGGTTTCTGAGCCGCCGGTCCTTCGTAATCACACCCTGACCCATCCAACTATTTCCTGATTTAATGCACCATCGTCATCAGATCGACACCGAAGCACTCTTGAGATCTTCGCATTGGAGCTCCCGCCATGAATCTCAAGCAGCACAACTTATCTTTTTCCATATTTTTGGAGTATTAAAATCAACCAGAATATTTATTCCTTCACAGACGATGCACAACTGAGTCTTCTACGATAGGAATAAGAGATAACCGACACCAGACAACACACACGCGGAATTTAGTTGTCAACAGCGACAAATTATCCACCGCACCCTATATTGAAAGGTTCTGAGATGGTCAAGAGGTGCTGTATTCTCTGGTTGCAGTGGAGCAGTTTAGGAGTGTCGGGGTCTAATGTTATTGTATTTATGTAGGTCAGGTTTGTGGCCTGATCGCGGGGTGGGGGCATTTAAACTCATTTGCCTATCTAGGGTAGGGTCGCTTCGGATTTGTAAAGAGGTTGGGGAGAGGTTGTTTTTGAAGTGCTTTATATTAGGTTGAGGAATAAGTTCTTGCATTTTTTTTAATGTGTTGATTTAAGTTTTGTTGGCGTGATTTGTGCACATATTAAGAAACAATAATAAATAATGAGAGCAAAATTTGCAAAGGTTAGGCTACGTCTCTTAACAGCGTAGACTATTAGGCTTTTGCTTAGGCTACGTCTTGAAGTTGAGTAATAAGTCATTGCGGTTTATTTAAAAGTTGTGTTAATTTAATTTTTGTTCTGTAACCTCAAAATGGAATGTCAAGTTGAAAGAAAGGCGCATTTTCGACACTTGTTGTTATTCATTTTCAATGGAGACGGGAACAATGCAAACGCAGCCAAAGCTCGTCGCGATATTTGTGCTGTGTACGGAGAAAATGCTTTATCAGAAAGGACAACTCAATGGTGGTTTTCACGTTTCAAAAACGGTCATTTCAATCTTAATGACGAAGAACGTTCTGGTCGCCCATTAAGTTGGATGAGGAACAATTGAACGGCCTTCTTCATGCAAATCCTCGTCAATTGACTAGAGAATTGGCGTGTGATCAGAAAACTGTAGTGAGTCACCTTCATTCGATGGGGAAAGTTAAAAAACTCGATGCATGGGTTCCGCACGCTTTGAGCGGAAGCAACAAACTTCAACGCTCCACGATTGCCGCAGGTTTGCTTGCTCGCCACAAGGCTACCTGTGGATATAAGGACAGATTTCTTCACCGCATCATCACAGGCGACGAAAAGTGGTGTGTTTATGTCAACATTAACCATCGAAAACAATGGCTTAGCCCCAATAAAAAAATCACTTCACTTCCGCGATTAAAGCAAGGACTTCATCTACGAAAGACGATGCTGTGTGTGTGTGGTGGGATTGTGAAGGCATCATTCTTTATGAGCTCCTTGCGAACAACGAGATTGTTAATGCAGAACTCTACGTTCAACAAATGTATCGACTCGCCGAAGCTATTCGTGAAAAGCGCTCATCGACGTTATGGAGTCCTCTGCAACACAACAATGCTCGTCCTCACATTACCAATATGACAAAAGACGCCATCCAAACGGTTAATTGGGAAATCCTGCCGCATCCTCCATATTCGCCAGACTTGGCTCCATCGGAGTTACATCTGTTCCGATCGTTCCCCAACAATTTGCGCGGCGTTTCGTTCAATACTGATGTGGAATTAGGAACCTGGTTGGACGAATTCTTCGAGTCAAAATCCAGAGATTTTTATTCCAGAGGCATCGAAAAACTAATTGAACGTTGGGAAGAAGTAAATAACAACGGAGAATACATTGAAGGTGGTTATCAGGGCCACTCTCCGTTCGGCAACGTCGTTGACTACCTTCACCTGGTCAATCGCCCCTTTTATCTTGCAGGAGAGGATCCCCTTCCCAACTGACAGGGCTCTTAACCAATAGTGTGGCCTGTTCCTCTCCTTGTCCTGGGAGTAGGAGATCGAGCGCCTTTCTTGAGCGGGAACTGAAGAAGCCCGAAAGAGGCCTGTTGGGATTGAAGCCCTTTCTCTCAAGACGTTTCAGCACCCCCCTCCCCCCTCTTAATGTTCTGGACCATGAAGGCCTTCTCTTCCTTTGTAACCCTTTCGTCCAAGAGAGAGGCACCAAGTCTTCTGACATGTGCCAGAGATGGCGCTTGAATGCCTTTTGGGCCACTTCAGCAACGCGCTTATTGGGGATTCCTCTGCAAAGTTCCCTCATGAAGAGGAAATCGTTGTAAGGAGCATGGGAAGGAACCATGACCTCGTTCCACGGAATGGCGTAAAGGAGAGCGACGAAGAGGGACACCTCTTGCATGGCTCGAAGTTCGTGAGAGGGCAGCCGAAAACCGAGACCTAAAAAGGAAAATCTTGAGACATCCATCTCGCTTGATGAAACGCTCCTGGTGCCCTCATCTTGAAAGTCGTCCCAATATCGCTCCTTGTAGTCGTCTCTTGGATGGCTTTTTTGTTCGATGGCACTCTTGAGTTCGCTCAAAGCCGTCTCCCTTGCACCAGACAGCCCGCCTATCAGGAGAGGAAGGAGTCTTTCTTCAGCCATGGAGGACGTCCCATTGGTCCCGGAACCGAACGAAGAGAGGGTCGTTAGGCCCGTCAGATGGTCCATTACACTGTTTGAAAACGTCCCCAAGGATCACTTCCAGGATGTAGTGCCTGCACGCCACCCATAGGAGATTCCTTCCCAGACCATCCTGAATCTCGATGCAGGTTCCTTCATTGGGACCCGCTTTCGAGGCAGTAGTGTCAAACGATTCCTTGAATGCGCGCCTCCAGTCCCGCGTCGGATACCGCCTTGAGGATAGCTTCCGCCATGTGATGCCCAGTGCTTTGGGGGATCTTGGCTGCTCCCAAGAGGTACTCCTTGTCCCCACCTGTGACGTGAATGGCGAGCCTCTTAACACATTCACGTCCCCCAGCTATGTCAGGTAGCTGATTGACATCCCAGTGAAGTAGCACATGGCATCTCCCTGGGAGTTCGATCTTCTCTGGAGTGGCCACTTCCTTTCGGTTCTTTCTCCTATGGCGGCGGATGGAGCTCGTTGAGAGCGTGATGTTGTCGATGTTCTGACCGGTTGCCTTGGCCACGGCTCCTAGCACTGCCATCGCAGCCAGATATGAGACCTTGAAGCAGTCCAGTTTGGTGGTCACTTCCTTTGATAGGATCATGGCAGACTTCTTTCCAGCTCTTCGCTTAGGAGGACTTAGGCACTTGAACTCTGCATCGCTTCCATCCGTTTCCTCGTGAGAGGACGAAGACGATGAGGCCACCTGGCTTGAAGGTACAACACTTTAAGGCTATATTTTTCTCCATCGCCGCACCTGTTTCGGCTTTTTCTCTTGGAGCCTCGCTGACACAGTGTCCAGTCCGGTCATGGAGGAAGTCGATCGATCCTCTCTTTGGCTGATGAGGAAGGCCCTGTCCTTCTCGTTTGGGGTCTTTTCAAGGGCATCTCTGTGCGCCACATCGAACAAGTCATCAAGGTCCCCTTAAAAGATCTCATTCATCCTTAACGTTTCCGAAGCTCTTTTCTTGTGCTTCTGAAGACCCTCGTAGGCCTCCACTAACTTGAACAGCTTCGCCTTGCTGTAACTTAGTGTGGAGGTAGGGAGACCTGCCTTCTCCAAAATCCTCAGGACTCTCTCCACTGTCTCCTTCGCAGCCTCCGCCTTTTTCTTTTCCAGACCGTGGTGGAAGTAGAATTTCCGGAGCACTTATCCTTTAAGGGAAGACGGCTCCCGGTGATGTTCTCCTCCGGGTGACCGATCAACCACCACTGTTTGCGAATATAAACTATCGCACCTGTGAAAGGAAAAAATGGGAATATTGAAATTCTCTGTTCTGTTAGTGATCGCGACTGAAAATGATAACTTTCAGTTCCCCAAATAACAAGTAATGTTCGTACCAATTTACCACCAAAAGAATAAAGTTGGTGACTCTAGACACGAAACAAACGCTTCCAACGGTCAATCCACTTGACTCTGCCAAAGTCACCTCAATAATGGACCAGGTTGCGGCCCCATGGAGGGAGAGAAGAATGTGTCGCTCTTGGGGACCTTTATATCTTATCGATTGAGTTCAAATTTTATGTGCACCTATACGACCCCAAGTAGAACAATAACAACATTTGGCCTGAAGTCTCCCACAACTTTTATATTTTCACAATATAAACTTAAACAGCTCTAGTGTGCGTACGTAAGTGGATTGGATTGGGTTGTGATGGATAACTGCATATAAGTTTAGATAGTGGGAACGGTTCCTGTGTTGGAGGGCTTTGCTCTCTGTTTGCTATCCATTTTTTGTCGGTGTGGTAGTTGGTCTCCAGCTTTTCTTGTATGAAGATGTGGCGTGTGATGGTGTCTAAATCTTTGCCGACGCCTCTGATCCCAAAGCTTCCGCACCGCCCGGAGTATTGCGTTAGAACCTCTGGGCAGAGGAGTCGCTGAAACCGTGCCAGTCTACACGGATGGCCCCAAACCCGAAGAGGGGTTAGCTTTTACTCCGTTTCCCCGCTGTTTAAAGAACCCCCGGGCTGTACCAGGCGCTCTCTGTCTTCACGGCCGAGCTGATTTCAACACACTCGGTACGGGAGATTGCGTAGTTCCCGGTTTGGATACCAGATTGTCATCTATAGCGACTCGGCGCCATGAGTGCTCTCGTGGCATTGCAACCTTCGCAATATCTGTGGCGCCACGGCTTTTACCAACTCGAAGAAGTTTGGGGGTTCCCTAAGATGTAGCAGTTTCGGGAAACGAGCGGGTTGATGAAAGTACCAAATAGTCCGCAAGGACTAGGCGACCGTACCAGCGCTTCGTTCTTCACCACACTTACTACAAGCGAGACTGCCGATGAGAGCATAAAGGAGGACCTACTCCACAATGCCTCGAAGGTTTCATGTCACATTCCCTAGTCTCCGAATGGGGCACAGTCTTAGAACGACGTATCGTCACTGGGAACGCTACCCTACACCTTGGTGGTAGCCTAGACTGTTCGGCACATTCTCGGTGTCCCAGTCTGGAGGACGGCACGATACCGGGACAAGCAGGGCCACTTCCGCCTGTCCCTTGAACTCGGGACGGGCTCGTGCAATCCTGATAGCGACTTAAAGAGTTTTGGGAGCAGACTGAACTCCTGTTAATTATAGTTCTCTGATGTCGTTTGCATCCTACCCCTCTAGTGGGGGGCGGACCTCCGTCCCATCCGTAGCGGGGTTGTTTTTTTTGCCTCTTTGTTATCTGTGGGTTTGTTGCTTTTTGATTGCGGCTACTTCTGCCCATAGATGCAGTCACGAGGAAAGACTATTCAAAAAATCAATGTGTTTATTATGTTGATCAGTTTTTCAGATGGTGGATAGACGCGAGATAGGTCTAAAAGTGGGAGATTTGTTTGCCTTGATTGAAGCTATTCCCAATTTTTTGTTGTTTGGCGTAGATTTTATATGGTTGAGGTTGGGGAATTGTACACAAAATCTTGTTTTGTCTAAGTCTGTTTTCTTTCTTCTATGAGGAAGTGAATGTGCAATTTGAAGTTGGATATTGTGTTTTCTGTGTTGTAAATTCAGTCATATTTGCACCTTATGGTTAATTTATGCTATCTTGTTTGAACTGTGGTTAGGTTGGGTTAGTTGGGAGGTAATGAGGGTTGCGGTGTGATCAGATTGAGGCGCGTGGAAGATTTGCCAGTTGTTATGTGTGGAAGTGAGTATGTATTCTTGCTGGTTGGTTTCTCTTGTTCATTGAGTGTGGTTGGTTGATGGTAGTGCCTCTTGTTCTATCGGGCTGAGGTTAGCCAGGCTTAGTGGTGGGCATTGAAATCATGCCCTAAACGGAAGTTGGGGAGTTGTGAGGTTGGGCGAGAAACCACCTGGGCAGTGTTGGGAGGAGGGAGATGGGATGTAGACAATGATGTTTAGTTCGCTTGTTGCGGATGACGTTTATATTGATTTGAAGGATGTTGATCGAATGGGTGAGATGCAGCATGCGTTGTAAGGAGGGGAGTTGGTTGTATATGGGTCACATGTCCACTGGTGTGTGTACCAGTTTAGGTGCATCGGAGACTGTCATTTGTTGCAGAAGCCAAGCTTGTGAGCGCTCAAATGTTGGTACGGAGATAATTTGGTGTTTGGGTCAAGTTTAAGCTTGCCAAAGCTATGCCATGTCATTGCCGGGAGGGGTCGAAGCGTGTTACTGGTCAATGGGTGTCACGATCTGGAACACACAACACATGCAAGAGCCATGGAACGACACACCCTGGTGAGGTAAGATCGGTGCAATGAGACTGAAAAAATCTCGACAAAAACCTAAAAAGGGCACTAACCCCCCCCCCCCACACACACACACATTCTTTTAGTCAAACACTGCGACCATCAATACAGATACGCTCAGGCGCAATCAACCATACACAAGAGAGACATGAAAAAGGGGAAGTAGACCATAAATAACAAGAATGAGAGCATAAATAAAGGGGGAGGAGTGAGGAATAATAAAAATTCACTTTGCAGTCTGCCCCAATGAGCCGGCTGAGCACCTTCTCCAACTACAAGGCATTAGCACCCTCGCAGTCTTTTCTGGGCTGGCTGTTTGAGTGTTATCAAGTGGACTTTTATCATGCCCTTATTGCAAGGGGTTTAAGCCCTTGGCTACGGTTGGTTGGGGTTAACATGCCTGCACTCATCGCGCCCCTTTCACCTTCTACTGCCCCATCTTGGTATTTAATTTCTACATTTATAGGCATAACTCCCCTTGCCGCCGGGTGTCAGGGAACCTAAGCTCACCAAGGAAAAGAGGAGGGATTCTGTGCTGCCAGCAAGTACAACCTGCGACACATATGTATGCCCACATTAATACCAGGGTGTGCGTCTAGTTTTGTGTTTACATACCACACTATTCCAGGTTATTTCATTATCAAGCATAAAACAACTTACAAAAATGATTACCAACCCTGCTCTCATACGAAATTAGACTACTCAACCCCTTCCAAATCATTCTGCCCCCTCCAGCTTCTGGCCTTTTTGAATTGCCAGCGAGGGCAGGGTGGTCGAAATTACAAAAAACAAACTCTTTGAGCTAGGTTTACTTAAAATCTAAAAATATATGGAACTACAAAAAAACAAAAACCACCCTACAAATATTTACAATTCACGCTTGAGTGCCTGAGGGAGGCAGACTTCCCTCAGCCGCATGAGACACCACCTTTTGATGGGAAGCCGCTAAAGGTTGGCTTCCCATTTGGGAGATCAATCAATTTTGTCAGAATGGATTCAGGGGACCATTCCCTTATACGACTCTGTGTCCAATTCGGAGGTGACAAGAGATGACCAAATACTGTCAATGCATCGTGGCATTGCCAGGGAAAAAGTAACTGCACAAATTTAAAATCCTGTCCAATTCTTCTCTATCATCCAAATTGGTTTGTTCTTATAGAACACAATTTTGATCCAAAACTGAGAATTATACATATTTTTTTTTCAATTTTGCTCCATAAGGAAATACGGCACACTCATTTAAATGGGCAGTCCCTCTTGGTGGGACTGTCAATTTTCATCACTGTGCATTGATATTATAAAATTTATTGATGGTTCTGGATTAAATGAAGGAATTATGTGTTGACCCATCTCATTTAATAAATATTTGTTTTAGAGAGTAATTTTGATAAACAATTGTATAGATAATGAAATTATTACAAGAATCTGCCGCATAAATATAAAGTAGCAGTCTCTGGTAAGATTCCTAGCAGTTAGAACAAAATTCCAGTAAAGCTTACTCCTATATATTTTTAAGCATAAATTCATGAAACTGATAAATTATGACTGTATTTCATATGTAGGCAATAATAAAAGGTTTGACATAGGCTTTTACATCAGTTGACTGAAAAATACACATTCCTATTTCTTTGTGTGATACTCAACAAAGCACTGGATGTGCAGTGCTACATCATATTTGGAGCACTTAAGTTTCACATTCTTCTTACGCACACCACACTGCCGTTGAGCATCTCACATCACAACATAATGATTCTGTTCTATCGTAGCGTACATGCTCGGGTAAAGTCAGGGGCACAACTCTACGAAGTTTCTCAGATGGTCTTAGAACATTGACAATTTCCTTCAGAAACTAGATGTAACACCTTGTGAATCTTTCTGTAGAGAATCCACTCATTTACAATTGAGCCATTCAGGAGGAGGAGGAAAGTACCACACTCGCTTCTTAAATAAAACTATACTTTTCCCTAAACTGATCAAATATATCTGCTCTTCCCATTCCTTTGTTGTAAGGCTTCACAATGTTTGGCTGAGGGATTACTACCACTTCTTTCTTCTTTTTTGACGACCGTTTGCATTTGCCCATTGAGAAATATGCATTGTCACTTCTGTTTGTTGCCACCCTAAAATCACTGTTGTCATTCCAGACACAAATAGCAATCTGCCTTTCTTTTTCCTGAAACAGCTCTGCCTCCCCTTCTCTTTTTGATATCTGACACTGAGACATCCTCAACTCTGTCCTTATAAATTGTACCCATCAGACTAATATTAGCTTCCTGGAAAGACTCAAGAAGAGACGGTGTTGTAAAACAGTTAACATATAAACTGCTGCCCTTAGGTACTATTCCTTTCGCCAATGCATGGACAACAGATTCACCCACAGGCATTGCTTTCTCAAACCTAGTCTTTTCCTTCATACAAGTGGAAATTCATTAACAGCCCTTCATGGCAGCATAGACACCAAAACTTTTAGCCAGATCTCATAGGCTTTCCTCTAATAAATTGTTTGAATCCATGTCGCGCATTATATGGTTCTATTACTTCATCAATAGCCAATGTCATAGGAAGTGGTTGAGCGATATCCATGCAGAGCTAGTTGAATTGTAGCAGCGGCTCGTAGCTAAAATTAGTGGGGGTGCTGCATCAGAAATTTTTTAATATTGTGTAAAAGGAAATAAACAAAAATAAAATTAATAGATAAACTTGATAAAATCCTAAACAGAACAAAATCAAACATTTTTACTTACTAATATTCTAAATTGTTACAGTTCAGGCTTGATCCATTCATTTAAAAATGAAAAATCCATTCTTCTTGTTTTTATTTGAACGAAAAGATTAATTATTTTCTCCTTGATCTCTGGATGACTACTACTAAGGATTTTTTTTCTCCATTGAAAGCACTGCAAGTTCCTTTAGTCTTTCAGAATTCATAGTGCTCCTTAGAAAAGTTTTTTTTATTCTTTTCAGTGTTGAAAAGCAGCGTACTGCCTCTGATGTAGTTATGGGAATTGTCAAGAGGATTTTTATCAGTTTCATAATTTCACAGCTCAATTAATTAATTAATAAAAGAACCCCCCAAAATCTGAATTAAATTCTACACTTTCACAATACAGCCGATGGTTTGGAACTGGGCTATAAGCTGAGAGAAGACTGATGCCAAGTACCTGATGCAGTTCTTCTTTGGTAACACAAATCTTTCCCAAATTTAACTTTATGATAATGGTTTGTCTCTGTCTTGATTACCTCAATCAATTCTATCGCCAAAGTATCTGAATATGTCATCAGGTTGTGGCGTGCCAAAAATCTAGACTAACCCCAATTGATCCAACCCGCTTTCTACACTAATTCAGACGTGAGAAATTGAAGGAGAATGATACGGATTGTATGTACAGTCCTTTTACTTACAAAAAAAAACCAATATTTACAAAAATATGGAGTAAATGTGCAAAAAAAAAAATATATAGCTATTTTCCTATATACACAATATTATCTGATGAATATCAATCAAAATTTATATAAACAACATTTAATTAGACTATATATGCAAAAGAGATAGCCTAAGTCTAACAACAACAAAATGTCTGCCAGGGTAATATCCACCAACCGATCACACAGTAGGCAAGAAGTCAGTAACAGGAGGCCCTAAGTAAACAAGCGGCCTAAAACAGACAAGAGGACCAAAAAAAGAAAAGGGCTCACATGTTACCTAGGTGGGTATTGGGATCTCCGGGCTTGTACTTATTGTAATTTGGTCACTTCTTGTAGCTATCAAAGCCCCCTCTGTCCTGGTGGGACTTAAAATCTCTCTTCTGGTATCTGAACCCTACAAGCTTCGCCATTCCTTACAAATGGTGGCGATTAAGTCTAATGGAGTGGGGGGTTTTTATTTTGACAAACTCTATCATTTAGTTTGGCCTGGCAAAATTTAAATAGTTTGTTTGCAATATAATAATATATGAAACTAAGTTTTAGAGTGGCCTGGCAAATTACAATATCAAATTTAAATAGCTGGGGGAGAAAAAAAAAATGATTTTAGATAAACATGAAAATCAATTTATATTACTGTACAAAAAAAAAAATACAAACCCATTCCCATTCACACACACACATTCTTACAGAGGGAGGAAGAGGGTATTGAGAAAAGGGTGAGGAGAATGTCCCTTGACACACACGCACTCACATTTGCTCCACCACAAGGTGTAAATCCTTCAACTGCCAATTTAAAAAAATAAAAAATAGATGGTTTATGTACTTCATGCAAGCTTACCTTCATCACAAATCTGAAATTCACATTTCTTCCACTCATAAACAGGCTTTGAGCGTTTTTGCTTCTTTCTCCCCGGTAGGCCAAAGTATGCTACATGATCACACCCAAACTCTTCCTGCTCTTTATGCAGAAGAAGGTTCAGTGCGACTGTTTCGGTTTGTCAGATTTATATAGGGGGGAGGGGGGCAGAAGTCTTTCTCCCAGCAATCACGCATTTTCTTGCTGCATAACAGCTATATATCGTCCCTAGCGTCCTCCACATCAGATTCTTCCCCATCTTCTGGAGGTACCAAATCAATTTCAATGCATGTGCTATTTTCTTTGATAGGTAATGAAAACAAGTAGTTGACTGTCTTTAACATCTCTCAGACATCTGAAAGAAAAAAACATGTCTATAAGAAGGAAAGCAAGAAAAAGGATCCATTTTTTACCTGAGAATACATTATAATATTAAGAAAAGACCCAGTTATTATATACATTAATAACAAACATTGTTTCAGGATCCTAAATATATATTCATATACATACTGACTCTTGGGGATAAGAATATATCAGATATAATCAAAATAAAGTAACATAAGCGCTGAGAGTGAAAGAGTATTTTGATTCAAGTATTCTCCTAAGATTGTAGTGCCCTGACTGAGCTCCATAGAGCCCATTTAAATGGGCATCATATTTTAACTGATAATAAAAGTGACTGTGGTTTTCGCTCAAATCAATAATTTCACACAGTAAAACAAGTCTGTCATTTTTACCATCACTCATTATAAGAAGTTCCATATGCAGCTATGTATAGAAAATAACTGACACAAGTCCAGACATTTTGGCAGAAGCAATGAAGTAGGTCTCCTTCCTTCCTTCATTTACTTGCTGTTTATAAAGTGAGTTAGAATATGAATCATCAGCTGAGAAAAAGTACCTTTTCTTTATATCCTGCAGCAAAAACATAAATTCTCTGGTAAACTTCAACAAAATTAGTGTTTCTAAATGGCAAAATTTCCACCCATTTAATTGGGCATTATGTGTTCGTGGGTTAATTTAAGGCATCCCGAAAAACTCTCGTGATTCCTGCCATATAGCCAAAGTGGGGGAGAGCAACATCGCAGCCTCTTTGCTTACTATAGGCAGGCAGACATCCCAGCAGCCTCGTCAGTATGCTCATAATCCCATTGCCCCTCCATATCCAGGAATCGAGCAGAAGACAATCTCAACATTCTCCTGACTTAGAGCCATGGCATCAAGGACAAGGTAAACAAAATGATCCGGAGTTTCCAATATTTCAATGTCATTTAACGCTCTATGTGAGTCGCTATATCAATTATAAATCGGTATTAGAACCTGGCACGGTGCTCAAACATCCAGAATTAGCTGTATTTTGCAACCAGCTTGGCCGTGAAGTCAAAGCACCAGGCTTCCATTATCTGTGTACCAATACGGGTTCAGTGTGACACGATATGTTATCGAATAAATATGAATGTTATACTCCTAGTGCTGCAGAAGATAAGGGTGCAGAGGGGTGGGGACAAATGTTTAAAGGTGGTCTCTTGGGCAGAACCATCGCCCCATCTGGGATAGAGAACCTCCACACACTGTTTCCTAACCATAAAATCGAAATATATAGGCATTGAAAGCGGGTGGTGAATGGAGGAGAGCCTGTATCCACGTACAGTTGTACAGCAAACGGAAAGAGAATAGTTATCCCGTGCATCAGCAAGAAGGCTCTCTATAGGGACAACAATATAGACCACCACAAACACTCAAAGCACCATTGGGTGAGGGAGGGGAGTCAGGCAGAATGATAGTTGGATAAGAAAGTGATCACAACCTTGGAGGTCATTGAACAACTTCCACCCCAAATCAGGCTGTGCATCCGGATACTATAAGGATAGATTGCGACAAGAAAATCAAGCAGTTCTTGGCCAGTAATGCATAAACTCACCACATTCAGTCGAGTTTTCACAAACTCTAAGATCAGGTCGACAAGGACATAATTCCCGGGAATGATCATATAGTACCCCAAGAAGGGGTGCCTACAGTTCATGTCTCTGATTAAGAGAAATGGCCTTAGCAACCTTAGTATGACACGGGGCAAGTCCCCTGTGTAGAAGTCGGCTGAAGGCCAAATGTACTCAGGAATAACAGTATACCTTCTATCCAGATGCATTGCTGCTGGCTAGAAAAAGGTATTTAAAGCAAAGAGGAGGACGGAGACTCTGTCGGATGTAAATTAATCCTCCAACTGAGGATGAGATGGAGAATGCCATCTGGATGGTCTAGTAAAAAATTAACAAACGGGAAATGGGAGAATACGAACCTCCGCAGCTCCTTCTAGCAGGCCAGGAGTCCATAGCAATTCCATTAGAGGAATTGCCCCCCAGGTCTTGCTCATGGTAGATGAGAAGGCTCTACTAGGTGAATACCCTCTAGAATAGAGCTAAACTTTATGGAGACAGAACTACCGAAGCTGCTGGGCATTGAAGTCACCATCACCATGGAACATTTACTGGATAGGTTAGGTTGGCGATGAGGGTCTCTGCTCCTCTTTGCCTCCGAACCTTTTGCAGATACGCCACACGTGAAAGGTTCTCCACACCTACGAAACTCCCTATGCAGCCTTGGGCGGGGACATGGGAGCCTATGTTTCTTTGGTAGTATCCTCCTTTCGAAGGACAGCCTTAAATAACCCCCAAGATGAGCTCACCGAGTCTTTGTCTGCTCCCTTGGAAGACTCATCTGGGGCAGGATCATGTCTGGGACCATTTCCACCTCAGAAGGGGCCCACAATGGGGCCAAAATCTCTGAAACGGTGGTAGGCACGGCTCGACGGGAAATATCAACCCTTGGCTCTATGAGGGGGGATTTTCCCTAATGAGCTGCTCCCACAGGTAACGGTCAATCTTGGGCAGTATGCTCACTCTTTTTTGTTGAAGGGGGACTTAGGAGAGGAAGAAGTCTTTTCTGCCATGTTATTTTTGGTGACCCCCTAAAAAAGCAAAGTGGGCTACCTCCCTCACAGAAGTGGAACTGCCTAAGGGCAGCCCCGCAGATAGCAAAGGAGAAGCCCCTTTGGCAACACAAAAATATTTGAAGGGCAGTCCCTCCATAGGTCCCAGTGGTGCTGGCATGGTTTTCCTCACACTAAGGGTAAGTGAATATTTCACAAGAGAGATGTACTCCCAAATTTTCTTAAAGCAAATCGACGCATGAGAAATTCCAGATTTTTTATATTTTTCAGTGTGGTAGCCCATCTGGCAACTGCCCACTTGTGGATAGGTTGCCATACAACTTACTACTAGGCTATATTAAAAAACAAATAAAAAACTATGTAACTAAAAAATAGATAAAAAAGAACAAAGGCAAAAAAAAAATTACAAGGAGAAAAAGCAAGAAGGAAGAGCCCCGTTGACCTCAAACAGAGGGGATATGGCATATAAAATATTTCAATAAGGAACGAAGAATATCCATGGCGCGGGTACAAGAGACCCTAAGGCTAGGAATATGTGCCTCCCAGGTGAGGGTTCAGTCAAATACAAGACCAAGGAAATGGTGTGCGACCACCACTTACAGGAGCACCCCATTGAGAAACAAGTTTGGTTCAGGGTGGAGCGTGGATGTAATGGGAGCCATCCGTATAAACTGCCAGCTTGACAAAAGGCCAAACGCAATAATCCTGGAGCTTTAGAAGCTTTGGGAGCAGAGTTGTGGCGATACCAGCTCGAGAGCTATACCTAGGTGTCAAAGGAGTATCCTAGCACTAATTTCTAAGGGCTTAGGGTATGACTGACGTCTCTCGGCGGCATAGGCACCATCGAGATCAGCTGCGGATGCAATGAGAGCTGTAGGTGACTGCAGAAGGCACCTGGGCTCACGCGTACAGGCAAATAATGCACTGTGCACGGAGCAGAGCGATTAGTATCTCACCAATATCGACAAGTAGGCTCTCAATGGAGGAAGTGCGGAAGGCACCGGTCTCCAGGCGAAGGCCAGTGTGGAGGATCGAGTCCACCTTCCGCAATTCACGCTCAGCTGTGGATGCATAAAACTTGAATCAGTAGTCGAGTTTCAAACGAACAAAGGCTGCGAATATGAGCCTCCCAGGTGAGGCCTTGGTCAAATACAAGACCAAGGAAATGGTGCGCGACCACCACTTACAGGCGCACCCCAATAAGAAACAATTTGGTTCAGGGTGGAGCCGTGGATGGCGGCAGAAGTGCACCACCTTAGTCTTAGTCAAGGAAAACCGAAGCCTATGCGCTTCGGCATAATGACAGACGAAGTTCAATGCCTGTTGGAGTTGACGCCTCAGAGTTTGCATCCTGGCTGGACCAAAAGAGATCGAAAGGTCGTCCACGTTGAGCGTAGCGAGAACACCTTCCGGCAGCACCGATGTGATACCGTTGGTGCTTAGGGCAAAGAGTGCGACACCCTCTTCCTGCTCTATAGGGCGGGAGACGGCCCCCCGACACCCATAGGCAGAATCGACGATCTCGCAAAAATTCAGATATAGATTGTGAGGCATGCCCTCGCCCCTATCATGTGGAGAGTCTTTATGATCCTGTATCACCATGCGGTATTATAGGCCTTCTCCATTTCGAAAAACACTGGTGTAGTTCTGTCTAAGAAGTAAGGCTTCGCTGAGGGCATTTTCCTGTCGAAACAGAGCATCCAATGTGTAGTGGAACTTGCGGAAGACACACTGTGCAGATGACATATGGCATCAGCTGTCCATAAAAAAGTTAATATAACATTTTCCAATTTCTCTATCAACTTGCAAAGGAAGGAGGTTAGAGAAATTGGGCGGAAACCGGCGAGGGTAGAGTGATATCTCCCTGGTTTGTGAAAAACAAGCACAGGACATCTGGGAAGATACCCTCTACCCAGATCCTGTTGAACAAATCTAACAGAAAGGCCATGCCTTGCTCACCCAGGTATCGAAGCATAGCGTACGGGACATAGTCTGGACCAGGGGCAGTGTCTGTGCATAAAGAGAGAGCGGAACACAACTCACTCAAAGTAAACCTGTCGTTGAAGGGTTCTCCGCCTCTGGAGGTAAAGTCCAGTGGGGGGTATTCCGCAACATCACAACGCGCTTGAATGCTGGCTGAGCAGCATCCCTCTAGAAAATCCTGAGAATGCGGTTACAAATGATTCCACCAGAGATGCGGTTTCCGTGATTGCGGCCCAAATCTCCTAGAGAAGGTGGGGGAGGGGGGGTCCTGCGAGGAACTTGCCCCAAATCCTTTTGACTCTCTTGCACACCTCTGCTAGAGGGGTCTTTCAGTTAAGTTAGACACGTGTGCCAGCCAAGAAGAGCGGCGGGCATGCTTTGAAATATACCGGAATCTAGCCTGATGGAATTCACCGAAAGTCAAATCGTTTGAGCGGTGTTTATCGCGTATATAGGCATAACACTTTATTTTAATGGCCGTCTCACACTCTGCTGACCACCACTGGAGTGGTCAGCTTGTAAAATGGCCAGCCGTTCTAGGAATAGTAGTTAGGCCCGCGGTGATGAGGTTGACGAAGAAAAACTCAATGGCCTCATCTACCGATCAAAACTCGACTGAGACAAAGAAATCAGTCATTTCCTGAAATGCTTACCACCGCGCCGCACCAAGCATCACCAGGGTAGACTCTCGGACGGCAGTGGCCCAGAAAATATTTGAGTGGGAAAGTGATCACTACTATGGAAAATGAAGCAGTTCTCGGGCAGTGATGCATAAACTCATCCACATTTAGGACACCTATCTCCAGCTCGTCGATCAGGATGTCTACTGCGTTCAGATCTCCGAGAAAGAGAAATCTCCTCAGCAACTGTGACACGACGCAGCACAAGTCCCCTGCATCAAAGTCAGCTGACGGAGCAATGTACGCAAAAATAACAGTATTCCCCCTATACACGTGTAGCTGCACAGCTACTGCTGAAATGAGGTATCTAAAGCAAATAGAAGAATGGAGATATCATGCTGTGTGTAAATCGTGCATCCTCCTCCCTGGCCCCCATCCTGTAGTGGTAGGGTCTCAAAACCCTTATACCCCGGGAGGGTGGGCAGGGGGCATGTGCCCAGCATAGTCTCCAGTAAAAGGATGGGTAACAGGGAATAGGAGGAGACAAACCTCCGCAGATCCTCCCAATTGTCTCGGAGTTCACGGATAGTCCATTGGAAGATTATGAGGATGGGGGGTGCAGCTCTCCCCAATTGATACACTTGCCCATACACGATTTGGACTTATCATCTGCCACTTTGGAGCAACCTCGACAGATTTCAGGTAACCCCGACTTAGCACGTCTACAGGAGCGATTAGTATGGCTGAAGCAGTGGCAGTAATAGCATCTCTGCAACAGTGGCACGAATGACTTCACATGGTAGCAATACCAACCGGCATGCACTGACTCAGCTTGTTGCAGTCAAACGTGGCAAAGAGTGTAGGGGTGGATCTCGAGGCCCATCCCTGTTTTTTTCATCATAAGTTTGACCTTGACTGCCCTATGACAACACTGATCTCATTCGAGGAACCCTTTTCTTGTCTTTGTTAAAGGGGGCAAGTTTACTGAGCCCTGCAACTTACGTGCACGTACCTAGGACAGTACCCAAAGGCATAAGAGAGGAGTAAGCCTCCTCTCTGTTCAGAGAAGTTTGGAGGGGCCATGTTGTGGTGGAGCGAATGTGTGTGTGTGTGTGTGAAGGGCCATTCTCCCACCCTTTTCCCAATACTCTCTCCCTCCCTCTGTAAGGATGTGTGTGTGAATGTGTGTTTTTTTTGTATAGTAATATAAATTGATTTTCCTGTTTGTCTAAAAAAAAAAAAAAATTCTCTCCCCCAGCTATTTAAATTTGATATTGAAATTTGCCAGGCCACTCTAAGACATAGTTTTGATATATCATTATATTTAAAACTTTAAATTTGATATTGTTTTTCTGAAAGACCACTCTAGTAAATTACAAATACTATTACCGGCCAAATTTGTACAGAGTGGCAGAGACAGTAGGGCTTGAGGTAGGGCTTGAGGTTTGTTTGGGCTACAAACAAACCTCTTCTGTCCTGTTGGGACAGAAGAGGTTTGTTTGTAGCCCGAAGGTACGACCAGATCCCTATATATATCATATCAAGCTTGGGGGAACCAGCTTTCTGTAATAGCCTAAAGATGTGACTAGATTGTGAAGAAAATTGAGCTCGGAGGTGCCAGGCCCCATAAGATGCGTGCACCCAATTTTTGTCACAAGAGTGACTGCTGGCAAGATTTTCCTCCAGGGGACCGGCAAATCATAAACCGTGGTACCACGTAAGATAACTCATTTTGTTGTCTCTTCTTTTGTATTTTCAACTGGTGGGATTCTAAGATAGGATTGTTCTTTAGTATTTGTATATATATTTTTGATTGGTAGGATTCCAAGATAGGATTGTTTTATTTATATATACGAGGGGCAGTCAATAAGTTTTGCGAATCTGTAGGGCAAAACAGAGGAAAGGGGATAGCTGTTTATGGGGGTGTTAGGACAAGTTATAACAAGTCAGGACCTGCAGCCGCACACTCCTGCCTCGTCTATTTAAGAAGCAGTAGCTGATCGCAGATCGTCAGATCACAAATTTTTCAACAATGGAGAAGGTTGAGCACCGCGCATTGATCAATTTTTGACCAAGGAAGGCAAGAATGCAAAAGAGATCCATGAACGCATGGTTGCAGTGTACACTGACACCGCCCCCTCCTATGCAACCATTGCTCGCTGGAATAGGGAGTTTCGCCATGGTCGTGAGTCCCTTGAAGATGACCTCCGTCCAGGACTCCCGTCAGACATGACCAACGAGGACAATGTGGCCCATGTGGAGAAGATGATTGTTGAAAATCGAAGGGTGAAGGTCGAAGAAATCGAGTGAGAACTTGGAATATCACATGGAAGTGTTATTAACATCAAAGTTCGGAGGAGCTGCTGCTCCTGTACAACCAAGACCCAGCGGGATTCAAGTCACGCATAGTGACAGGTGATGAAACGTGGGTCCATCACTGGGATCCCGAGACCAAGCTCGAAAGCATGGCCTGGAAGCACAGGGGCTCTCCGACCCTCATCAAGTTCCGGACCCAACCCTCAGCCAGGAAGATCATGGCCACTATCTTCTGGGATTCTGAGGGAATGTTGATGGTGGACTATGTGCCTAGTGGAAGGACCATCACATGCCAATATTACACCGAGGAACTGGCTGGGTTGAAGAAGTCCATCCATCAGAAGCGGCAAGGCAACTAAACATGTGGTGTCCTGCTCCTCTGCGACAACGCCCCTGTCCACAAGGCCAGAGTTGCACAAGCTGCCCTGCGCAAGTGCAGATTCAAAGAGCTCAACCATCCCCCTACAGTCCAGATCTGGCCCCTAGTGACTACTTTTTATTCCGCCAGCTCACCATACAGGAGTGGATTGAACAGCAGTCGGGAGATTTCTGGTTGTTGGGAATTCAAAGCCTCAGGGACAAGTGGCGCAAGTGCATTGAAGTCGAGGGTAGTTATATTGAAAAATAATAAAACACTTTTCCTCATATCTCGTTTCCTTATATCAGAATTGCAAAACTTATTGAACGCTCCTCGTAAATAGGCTCATTGTGTGCATATTTACCCATATTTTGTAATTATTATTGTATTTTTTTTGTAAGTAAAGGGACTGTATATACAATTCGTTTCATTCTCCTTTGATTTCTCATGTCCGAATTAGTGTAGGAAGGGGGTTGGATCGATTGGGGTTAGTCTAGATTTTTGGCCCACTACAATGTGAAAGCACAGGTGGTGGGGGGGCTCTATTTTTTTTTTTTAGTGGAACTACCCGAAGGTGGCTCCATTGATGGTCCAGGGGAAGGTAGAGGGGGAGAGTTTTTATTTGTTCATTTCCATCATCGGGCATGGTGACCCAAATGTAATACTGGAAACAAACACTCATCACCCCACGCAGTAGCCTGCTCTGCGAGGGGTGACATAGGGTCAGCAGAACCAGTGGCCGCCATTTAAGGCCACTCCTCCCGCCTAGTGACCTGGCAGCCCATCGGCATGGCGGCTTCATCTTAGGCACAACGGTATTTGGATACATAGTAGAAGGAGAAAGGGAATATGAGGAAGGTGTGGGTGGGGATTAAGGAGATTGCTAAAAACCCACCACCCCAACCGGAGCTCCAAAAACTGTGTTTATTTTGCATAGCACCTTTTTCCCCAAGGAACTAGTTCTTGGATCTTCTTTGGGCTTAGAAAAAATCTTGAAGGGTCACATACATTTTATAATTAGGGTTATGGAAGAGGGCACAAACTGGTTTCTTAAGTTGGCCTCTAGTCTGTACTGCCTGTGAAATGGCTTACATGTGAACAACAGAAAAGGATTGTCCTAAAGTACTAAACAAAATTAAATTTGGGCCTAACGGCTTCGACCCAACTGTTTACATGTGCACAACTTAAATAACAGTGGATGACTGGCAATTTATCTCCTCGCCCTTAAAAGTCAAACAGTGATCCTGTTCTTGTGAGGTAGTTTTACCTCAGGAAGAGTCTTCTGATGCCATAATACAGGTGCACCCTGCATCTCTAACCAGAGTAGATATTGAACAACCGATAACTGTACTTTGTTCAAATTTGAAGGTATTTTGTACGTGAGGATGTAAGTCAAAAGAAAATTAACCTTCACACAGGCGATGATGTTGTAGCTGTGTTGTCATTGGCTAGGTGGGCGAATAGCTAGAAATTATTTTCTCACCTATGGGTGGGTCACATAGGTTATGTGTAAATTCCCTCGATCCTTCAGAGTTATATGGCAATTGATGTTTGGCTGCAGGGCATGTGGGGGAATTTGTTGCGAGTGTGCCCAAGTATTCCGCATGAATAACATTTCAAAGGGACACGTACCTGTTTCAAAAAAGGCTTTGGGAAAGAATGACCCTGATCAGCAAACGCCTTAACATTCTCGAGTCAGTGCAACGGAGGGCAACAAAGATTATTCCTTCCCTAAGGCACCTTGAATATATAGATAGGTTGAGGGTATTAAATATGTTCTCGTTCGAAAGGAGGTGTGTGAGAGGGGATATGATTGAGCTCTTTAAAAAATTTTCTGGGATAGTTAAATTGGATGTTAGCAAGTTTTTTGAGTTAGATGATGGAAATCGGACTAGAGGTCACCACTTGAAAATTAAAAAGCAAGGGTGTAGGTTGGATTTAAGAAAATATTTTTTCACCAATAGAGTGGTAGACTTCTGGAACAAATTGCTGCGGAGGGTAGTAGGTAGTCCAAATTTAAATGTATTTAAGAGTAGGTTGGATGAGTTTATGGGGAGGGAAGGTTGTGATGGTTCCTAAGTTTTGTATATATTAATATTGTTTGTATATATCTATAGCTGCATGATTTAGTTCTTGACAAGCCTTGATTCGTGATACCCTTGTTTCTGGAAGCAATCCTCTGGATATAGTTTTCTTGGGAGTTTGGGTGCCTTAAAAAAGAGGCTGTTTGACTTGGATGACCGATGATGGGCCCTTGTGGCTTTTGTCATCTGTTATATTATATTGTGGAGGACTTTGATTTTGTCTTTCCCTGGCGATGGTGCTTTTTGTGGGTGGGTTCTGACGGATGCGGATGACCTTTGATAGGCCCTTGTGGCTTTTGTCATCCGTGAAATTATGTTATGTTATGTTCTGACCTACTGTGTTAGCTTTGAGGTCAGCCAATTTAAGTTCATGGACCCTTTTCTTTTCATTCTCCTTTTCTTCTCTTCCTCTTCTGTTTCATTCTCATTCTTTCTGCCTTTCCTCTTGCAGAATTAAGGCTAGTTATGACAAAATTAAGTCTTTTTCCAGTCAACCCCATTGATCACCTATTTCCTTAAGTTATGACATTGTAGGGGAATTAGAAGACATTTTATGTAATTAACAGAATTCAGAAAAAGAAAAATTAAGCTCTGCCTATTATTACTTGGTCTTCAAAAGAAATGGACTAAGCTTTAGCTGAAAAAGACAAAGTGGATTTAATGATCACATAATGGTAAAGAAGGGGGGAGGGGGGATTTAAAATAATACCACTTTCTATAATTCTTCTCCCCAAAGCAACTTACAGTAAAACTCCTTTAAACAGAGACCTACTAAATCTTTGCGGAATAAGCTATCTGCCGAATCGCAGGATAGCAAACGTACAGAATTAACAAGTTTTGCGGGATACCACCTCAGCCAAGCACTCCAAAACAAGGAAATAGCAGTACTTCCCATTGCTCAATAATGATATTTTTATTTCTCCTAAAGTTAGTACCATGATCACGATCGATTAATATCCTATAAATAGCAAAGAAATCCTGCCTGCATCGCCAGAATGTCAAGGGGTGTCCGATTAATTGTGGTAGAACCACTTCATTATTTTCTTGCTTGAGATCAGGGTCTTAAGAAAAGGATATAGTATAAAAAAAACTTTTTGCTTGATTTCTGTAGGGGAGATTTGGAACAGGGAAAATAGGTAGCCAAAGGGTGAAATAGGGCAAGAAAGGGAGGGGGAGATGCGGCAAAAAAAAGGAGGGGGAGGGGAGTTACAGTCTTCTGAAGTAGTAGTATTTGGGAGGCTTCTGGAACTTGAAACACAAGCCCTACTGTCTGGCCACTTCAGGAAGCCACCGGGTGAGTACGTTCTTGGTGTCCGAATTAGGATTCAGCAACTAATTAGCACTTAATTAGGAAAGCAGTGAATGTAGTCGCAGGATGGGAGAATTCCGGCGCTTTAATTCGCAAACATAACATAACATAATTTCACAGAAGACAAAAGCCACAAGGGCCTATCAAAGGTCATCCGTATCCGTCAAAACTCACCCACAAAAAGCCCCATTGCCAGGGAAGACAAAATGAAAGTCCCCCACAATATACTATAACAGATGAAAAGGCCACAAGGGCCCATCATAGGTCATCCGAGTCAAACGGCCTCTTTTTTAAGGCACCCAAACTCACAAGAAAACTACATCCAGAAACAAGGGTATCACCAATCAAGGCTTGTCAAGAACTAAATCATGCAGCTATAGATATATACAAACAATATTAATATATACAAAACTTAGGAACCATCACAACCTTCCCTCCCCATAAACTCATCCAACCTACTCTTAAATACATTTAAATTTGGACTACCTACTACCCTCCGCGGCAATTTGCTCCAGAAGTCTACCACTCTATTGGTGAAAAAATATTTTCTTAAATCCAACCTACACCCTTGCTTTTTAATTTTCAAGTGGTGACCTCTAATCCGATTTCCATCATCTAACTCAAAAAACTTGCTAACATCCAATTTATCTATCCCCCCAAAATTTTTAAAGAGCTCAATCATATCCCCTCTCACACGCCTCCTTTCGAACGAGAACATATTTAATACCCTCAGTCTATCTATATATTCAAGGTGCCTCAGGGAAGGAATAATCTTTGTTGCCTTCCGTTGCACTGACTCGAGAGGAGGGGAGTTAAAGGCTCGATAGTTCACAAGAGATACGAAGCAACAGAGGAAAGGGAGGGGAATAAAGAGACTTGCCAGGAACAAGTCGGCGTTGAATTGAGACAGTCACTACTCTATGCAACAGTGAACTCAGTCTCGTGATGAGCCGGTTGGTTTGTTCTGGTCAGGGCCAATTAAAAGGTAAAGGAAGGAGTTATGGAGTCATTATATATATGTGGCCACTGCAATACCAAATGTACAAATAAGGATAAAGGGAGTGATGAGTTATTTTGTGATTATTGTGGGTTTTGGGTACATGCCTCATGTGAGGGGTACAAGCAATTCAGTAAGCTAGCTAAACAAATGCCCAACATAAGATATTATTATACTTTTAAGCATTCTAAAACAGTGGCTTCAGAAATATTGAAACAACTGGGCCCAATTAGACAAACGGTTGAGGAAAAATCACAGAGGATTGAGGGTCTGGAAAAGGGTATAGATAGTCAAAAAAATTAAATATTGAGTTAAGTGACAGCTGAAATGGAAGAAAATTTTAACAAAAATTGAAGAAATATGGGAAGAAGAAAGAGAAAGAGTAGAAAGGAAGAAAAATGTAATGCTAGCAAATGTCCCAAAACAGGAACATGAGTATGGACAACAAAGAAAGCAAGGAGATGAAACCTTTGTGAGGAACCTTTTAACCAATTCTTTGGGCACTGAAGTTAACACTAAAGTTCAAAAGATAATTAGAGTAGGTAAAAGATCTTATAGATAAGTATGTGCCAAAGATATTATGTAAGGTTGGAAAAAGAAAAGCTAAGTGGATGACAAAAGAAGTGTTAAACCAAATTAGGAAGAAAGGGACATGGAAACGGCTTAAAGCTAGGAAGACACCAAGGAGAGCTGCAGAATACAGAAGGGTCAGAAACCTAACTACAAGTGTGATTAGACAGGCAAAAAAAGCTTTTATAAAGAAATTATGTAAGGACATAAAAGTAAACCCTAAGCATTTCTGGAGTTTTGTGAGGAGTCAAACCACCATAAAAGAAAAGGTGCTAAAGGCAGGAATGGAAATGGTGAAATAACCAAACGAGACTTAGAAACTGCCAATGAAATGAATACAGCATTTCAAAATGTGTTCATACAGGAGGATGTATTGAATATACATGCATTTGATATTGGATATTATGGGCCAGTAATTAAAGACATTGATGTGGATATGTATGAGATTAAGGAACTACTGAAAAAAGCTAATGGTAATAAAACAAAGGATCCAGATGGAATTCATCCGAAGCTCTTGAGCGAATGTCACAATGAACTGGCCTTACCAGTTTTAATTATTATCAAGAAATCACTTGATTCAGGGATAGTACTGGCTCTTTGGATTCTGGGATCTTTGTGTCCAATCTATAAAAAAGGTGATATTCTTGACCCTCTAAATTACAGACCAGTATCCCTGACCTGTGTACTTTGTACAATGTGTGAAAAACTGATAAGAAAAGTTGTAGTTAAGCATCTAGAAGATAATGAATTGATTTATGATGGTCAACATGGATTTAGAGCAAAGAGAAGCACACTTACAAACTTACTGACATATATGGAGACCTTGACAGTAGCATGGAGAATCAAATACCAGTTGATGTAAACTATCTTGACTGTAGGAAAACGTTTGATACAGTGCCACATGAGAGACTATTAAGTAAGTAGGAGGCATATGGGATAAGAGGTAAAATTTTACATTGGATTAAGGCATTTTTAACTGGAAGGGAACAGTATGTGGAGATAAGAGGGACGAAGTCTGATAAACTAAGGGTAACTTCAGGAGTACAACAGGGTTCTGTTTTGGGTCCTGTACTATTTCTTAATTTACATTAATGACTTTTTCTTTTCTTTTTAAATTTTAGAAGCCTATCTGGCGACTGTCTACTTGGACATAAGTCGTCGGAATCATGACAGCCTAGCACTAGGCTACTTTAAAATAAGAATATGAAAATATAACAATAAAAAAAAGGGAAGATTGTAACAATTAGGAAGCAATCTCCGGCGTCGGGGGAAGGTCCTCCTCACCCTGGTGCAGGAGCGTGCGACCTACAAAGAAAAAATAATAAAACCTAGTTAAATAAAGGGGAGAAGCCTGGCCTCCCCCCAAAAGTCTATAAGTCCACAAGTCAATGTGCACGAACTCATCCTGAGTACAAGGGACAGGCGGTAGCAACCCCGCCCATCCCAGTACCGGGACAGGTATCTTGCGCAAAGATCACCCAGACTGGGACATTCGACAAGAATGTGCCGAACAGTCTGGAGGATGATGCAGTCGTCACAATAGGGCGCTGGTGAGCACTCCATCAGATAGCGATGCATTACACGAGTGTGCCCGATTTGGAGACGACAGAAAGTGAACTGAGCCGTCGCGGCATTGGGGGATAGGTCTACATTAATGACCTAGTGAATGAATTGGAATGTCCAGTATTGCTTTTTGCTGATGATGCAAAAAAATTTAAGGAAATTAGATCACAAGAAGACATTGAATCAATGCAGAGGGACTTGAAAAAAACTTGAAAATTGGAGTGTTAAATGGTTGCTGGACTTTAATGCCGATAAATGTGTCACCATGCATATTGGTCACAGAAATCCTCATAAAAACTATGATATCAATAGAAAGCAACTCAAGGAATCAAATATAGAAAAGGACTTAGGAGTTTATGTATCAGCAGACCTAAAGCCTTCACATCATGTTAATGTGGTAGCAGAGAAAGCCAACCGGATGGTGGGGCTGATTAAGAGACATTTTCCTGAAATTGATTTAGATACTTGTCATAGTTTATATTGTGCGCTTGTTAGGCTGCACCTTGAATATGCTGTCCAGAGCTGGTCACCGTACTACAAAAAAGGACATACTTGAGCTTGAAAAAATCTAAAGAGGTATGACTAAGCTTGTTCCAGAATTGAGGGATCTTGAATACAAGGAAAGATGTGAGCGAATGGGTCTCACAACACTTGAGAAGAGGTGATTTAATAGAAACTTATAAAATCCTAAATGGATTTGAGAATATTGACTATAAGCTCTTCTTCGAGTACACTGAGACCAACACACGTTCAAATACTTATAAACTAAAGAAAAGGTCATTGGAAAACCTTAGCTAGAGCTAACTTCTTTAGTGTCAGAGTAGTTAATAGTTGGAATGCACTGCGAGAAGAAGTAGTAAATGCAGCAACTATTGGGTTGTTCAAGTCAAGGTTGGACAATTGTGATTATTGATTGTTATTATTGATGTTATACATGAATGGCAAAATAAATTTTTATATATTTTTACATATTGATATGGAACTATATTTTAGTATTAAAAGATTATATTCTAATGAATTTATTTTTGAGTGTACTCATCATTGGAGTCGAGATGGGAGAAATACAAGACAGTCTCTTAACCTCCCATGTTATTGAAATAGGTAAGCTTGATAAAAGTAACTTTTGAAAATGAAAATCAGGTAAGATTCCCTGTATTTCTGATATATTAAAGAATATTAAAATATTTAAGGATAAAAAAAAAAAAGAAAGGGAAAAGAGGAACATCTTGGTTAAGGAAATGTTAAAAAAAAATTATAAATTGGCCAAGCAAAAGATCACCGATCATAAATGGATCAGAAATAACAAGCTCATTAAAAACAAACAATATTCTGAAAATTTTTTATAGATCAATCTCACACCAATATGCCTCTTGCAAACCTTGTTATTAAATGTATTTACAATGATGCTGATAGAATATTTAATAAAATTGCAGAATTTAATGAATTAATTAATAAAGAAAAACCACAAATAATTATGTTAGGTAAACCTGAAGATCCATACCCGGTGAACTATAGTATGGGTTGTTATATGGGGGGGCATAGCCCCCCCATACCCCCCTGCTTGCTACATTTGCCCCCAGGAACAAGTAATAAAGTAAGTTAATCACACAGTTGGGTGAAAACATGTTGGGAGGTGGAATAAATATTATAGGAATGCAAGCGGGAAAGCTCACAGGGTATGGATCTTCAGAATTACCTTATGTTAAATGAAACAAAATTAAACGTTCAGATACAGAATCAAGAAATTTTTGAAAATGATTATACAATTTTTTGCAGGCAGAAAAAATCAGAATGCACCTAGGGGTAGAGTATGTATTTTGGTTCATAACAGTTTGGCTTCTACAGAAAATGAGATAGAAAATTTTAATATGCATCAATATAGAAAGGCTGTATGGTGTGAAATTAAATTGGCAAATATAGATTTTACTAAATGATAAGAAGAAGAGAGAAAACAACATTGTGGTGTACAATGTCCCTGAAAGCAATTCAAGCATGTTCCAGGAAAGAATTAATTATGACAGACAGATTATTAAGAAAATTCTGAATACATGTGAGGTTCATGAGGATAATATGATGAGAGTGATAAGGCTTGGGAAAAAGGTAGAAGGCCGAGATCGCCCAATACTGGCTGCACTCACTGACTCAGAAGTGAGAAATGATATATTCAGAAAAATAAAAGAATTGGGCAAGGATGAAAACTTGAAAAATTTTAGAGTGGCCTATGATTTAACCAAGAGAGAGAGAGAAATGGACAAAGAACTGTTAAAGAAGGCAAAAAACTTAACAGATATGGGAGAGGGAAAGCATGTGTCAGAGGTCCACCCTGGAACCAAGGGTAATCAAGGTGGAGGATCAAAGACCACAGCCACAGTAGAAATTGACTCAAGTACATCATGTGCTGAGAATGTAAAAAATGTAAATAGAAAGTTTAGCATTATATTTACAAATGTGGATGTATATACTTTTGATAATTTTTAGAATTAAAGTCGTTACTTGATACATTAAGTGATAGTCCAAGCATTATTGCCCTCTCTGAAGATAAACCTAAGCACTTTAGATATAGAGGAGAACTTGAAGAATACAACATCGAAGGGTATGAGATAGAAGAAAGTAATGGTTTGGGTAATGAAGGTAGAGGTCTCTTGATATATGTGAAAAGTGGTATTAAGTATAACAAGGGGGATTTGGTTTCATGTTTCTGTGAGTATTGCTGTCTGGAAATTATGCTTCAAGGAGAGAAACTTAACCTAACTCTAGTATATCGGAGTCCAAATAACCAGGAGGAAAATGACCAATTGTTGCTAGATTTATTGCAAGAGGTAACTGAGATGAAGGCTACATTTCAGATTTTGATGGGAGACTTTAATTTGCCACAAATAAATTGGAAAAATTGCACTACTAACACTGGAATGAATGATTTTGGAACAAAATTTGTGGAAAAGGTGCATGATTGCTTTTTGACCCAGCATGTGGAGGAAATTACCAGAATAAGGGGTGAAAATGTGGGTAATACCCTAGATTTATTTTTCACAAATGAAGAATCAATAGTTGAAGAGGTCATGATTGGAAATCCACTGGGGAGAAGTGATCATGCTGTGATACAAGTTACATGTAATATGGAGGAGATCGTGGCTCATGATAGAAAAACTATGTATTTGTATGAAAAAGCAGATTATGAGTTGCTGAGAAGGGAACTTAATATTAATATTGACTGGGTGAAATACCTATCCGAGGCTACCAATATTGAGGAAATGTGGAGCAGAATCAAGTCAAAATTGTATGTTTCAATAGATAAGAGTGTACCCACAAGAAAGATGGGGAATTTAAATCAATCCAGGAAAAGGACGAATAGCAATCTACCAATGAATAAGAAATTATGGTCTAAGATAAAGAAGAAACAGAAGTTGTGGATGAGAATGAAATCCTTGAAGAGTAATCTGAATGTATCTACTAAGAATGAGTATTTAGAGACTGCGAAGGAGTACAGAAAACTGAATAATCAAATTAGAAAAGAAACCCGAAATGCTGTAAAACTAAAAGAACGGGAGATTGTAAAAAATGTGAAGAATAATCCTAAAATATTTTGGAAATATGTGCAGACTAAGACAAAAAGGAAACCAAGGATTCCTGACTTATACAAGGGCACTGCTGAAGATGGAAAAACTGAAAGTGATCTGGAAAAAGTTGAAGTTTTAGCAAAGCAATTTTCGAAGGTGTTTGTCATGGAGCCAGAAGATGAGGTACCATACTGTGTGATGAAAAATGTACCAACACTGAATCACCTGGAAATTAATAAGGAAAAAATTAAGAAGATCATTAAAAATCTAAAGAGGCATAAATCCCCAGGACCTGACAGAATCCACTCTAGGATTATAAAGGAAGCTATGGAACAATTAGTAGTGCCTTTAGAAATACTTTTATCAGTACTCCTTTAAACATAAGGAACTCCCTCAAGATTGGCTAATTGCTCATATTACTCCTATATTTAAAAAGGGTTCCAAGTATGATCCAAAGAATTATAGGCCAGTCAGTTTAACAAGTATAATCTGTAAGATATTTGAAACAATGATAAGGGAGGAGATAATGGCACACATGAGAACCAATAGTTTATTTAGTGACAAGCAATATGGACGATCAACGGTGCTACAGCTCATAAAGATTCTGGATAGATGGACTGAAATTATTGATGATGGACATGCAGTGGACGTAATATATTGTGATTTTATGAAGGCTTTCGATAGAGTGGCACATAGAAGACTATTCAGTAAAATTAGTAGTTATGGAATTGGAAAGGAGTACCAAGAGTAGATTGCTGCATTCCTAACACAAAGACAACAAAGAGTGGTGGTGAAAGGGAAAATGTCAAGATGGAAGCCAGTGACAAGTGGAGTGCCGCAGGGCACTGTTCTCGGACCATTGTTGTTTGTTTTGTTTATCATTGACCTCCCTGATAGTAAAGTAAATGACAGCAAAGTATACCTGCATGCAGACGACACAAAGATATTTAGATACATAAAAGATCAAGAGGATTGTCAAAAGCTGCAGCAGGATGTGCAGGAGGTATACTCATGGAGTGAAAAATGGTTGTTGACTTTTCATCTGGATAAGTGTAGTTATATGAGAATAGGAAGAACGACTAACATAACATAATTTCCTGGATGACAAAAGCCACAAGGGCCTATCAAAGGTCATCCGTATCCATCAAATCCCACCCATATAATGCATCCATAAAATTTTGTCAGATCATGCATCTACAATATACAATTTAACAATCCATAGGAATGTCCAACCATGCATCTACAATATATAATTTAAAGCCTCCATAGGAGTCTGTCAAAAACAAAATCAAAGTCCCCCAAAATATACAACAAAAAGAAACTGCATCCACAGGAATGAGTCAAGAAACATATCCACATACCAAAAAGCAAGAAATCAACCCTCCATCCCCATATAATCATCCAATCTGCGCTTGAAAACATTCAAGTTTGGGCTGTCTATAGTCTCAGGTGGCAAACTATTCCAATAATCCACCACTCTGTTAGTGAAAAAATATTTTCTAACATCCAGTCTGCACCTCTGTTTTTTAATCTTTAAGTGGTGGCCTCTAGTTCTATTACTACCTTCTAACTCAAATAACTTGCTGAAATCCAATTTATCCATCCCAGAAAAGATTTTAAAAAGCTCAATCATATCTCCCCTCACACACCTTCTTTCAAATGAAAACATATTTAATACCCTCAGTCTATCTTCATATTCAAGGTGCTTCAGGGATGGTATTATTTTTGTTGCCCTCCTTTGTACTGACTCTAATAAGTTTATATCATGTCTAAAATGTGGTGACCATGCCTGTATACAGTACTCTAAATGTGGCCTGACATAAGAGTTGTATAGTTTAAGGATGACCTCCTTACTCTTGTAGCTAACATTTCTTTTAATGTAACCTAGCACCCTATTTGCTCTATTTTTTGCCTCAATACACTGCTTTGAAAATTTCAGTGACCTATCTACTACCACTCCTAAGTCCTTCTCATCTTCAACTGAATTAAGCCAATATCCATCCATCTCATAGCTAAATTCCCTATTATCTCTCCCCATTTGAATAACTTTGCATTTATTAAGGTTAAAAGTCATCTGCCACTTCTGAGCCCAAGCTAACAACTTATCTAAGTCACCCTGCACTTTAAAGCTACCCTCAACCTCTTTGACTACAGCTGCCAATTTAGTGTCATCAGCAAAAATTGACACTTTGCTATTTACACCTTGCCCAAGATCATTTACATAGATTATAAATAATAAAGGGCCTAAAACTGATCCCTGAGGTACGCCACTAATAACATTCCTCCACTCTGACCTCACTCCATTCAGTACAACTCTCTGTTTCCTATTTTTCAGCCATTCAGTTATCCAATTTAAAATGTTCCCACATATCCCATGCAGCTTTAATTTGTGAACTAGTCTTCTATGTGGACTATTGAAGATCAAGGCTACCAAATGGAGAAGCAGCTGAAAAAGATTACTTCTGAGAAGGATGTGGGTGTAATAATCAATGATAAATTGAGTTGTGTAGATCACCTGGCAGAGAAAGTAAATGAAGCCAAAAAATTAGTGGGAATGGTAAATATGTAGATTAGCGGCCCGGCCGAAAAAAAATTTGTGTGTAAACATTATCGTTCACTCGTGTCGAAATATTCATGCGCTTTTGAGTCCTTTTCGAATTATTATTCTATAAACAATTAGGATTATATACTGGGGGGACTGTGCCCCCCCCCAATTTAATGAAACTCAGGATCATCGTAGTGTAGTTCCCCCATTGTGTTTACCCCCACACAAGGCGTCAACTTAAATGTACTCCAAAAACGTGAAACATTTTGGAACACGGTCGAAATAGTACGTATCATCGTTCGCGCCGATAATCTACATATTTACCATGCTGGTAAATCAGGTATGGAGTCCTCACCTGGTTAAAGACATTGAGATGGTGGAGAACATGCAACGAAGGGCTACAAGGATGGTGCCGGAACTTAAAGGACTTTATTATGAAGAGAGACTAAGGAAGCTGAACCTACCAACACTGGCATACAGAAGAGCACCGGGAGACTTAATAGAGACCTACAAGATACTCACTGGAAAATATGATGGGGAATGTAGTCAAGGCATATTGAAACTTCAAGAAGAAAACATCAGACGGGGAAATTCACTGTGTAGCGGGCCGAAAATATATCTCTAATCCCAATCGATCCAACCCGCTTCCTACACTGTCCGGACGTGAGAAATCGAGGGAGAATGAAACGGATTGTATATACAGTCCCTTTACTTACAAAAGAATACAGTTATATTTACAAGGGAAGTGTGCACACTTCAAAATGAGGCCAAATTCCCCAATCCAAATAGGATACCAAAAGAGAATTTTCTAACAGGCGAATACAACAAATTTACATATATATCTACACAAAACATAAAAAAAAAACACAGCAACAACCGAACGAAAAGGGGCACGCGCTATCACTTGTGTGCTGGAGGTGGGTGGTAGTAGGCTAACATAAAAGGAGGCAGGATTGTCAACCAATGCAGGTATGGTGGTCCAGGTGTCTAGCGAGGTATGAAAGCCCTCCGTCTCAGGGCTGGGCGGAGCACTCGTCTAGAGAACCCTTCTTGCCGTCAGTCCAAGCTTCCACTCTCTCTAAATGTAAATCCAAACAAGCCTCAAAATATAATCTTTTGATAAAAGATTATTTTAAACAAAGTACTATTTTGTTTTAATTATAGTGATATATCAAAACTAGCTACTATCTTTCCAGAATATGGCGCCTGGAAAGAAAGAAAAACATGGTAATCATTTTATACATAAAATAAACAAACCCATTCCCATTCACACACATTCTTACAGAGGGAGGGAGAGGAAACTGAGAAAAGGGGTGGGAGAATGGCCCTTTTACACACAATCACATTCGCTCCACCACACCCCTCCTTCCTTAAGCCATTCGACCAGCTACTCACAAAACCCTTTCAATCACTCTTCACGGTATCACTTGTGCTCAATCGCACCCTTCTGCACCCATTCACACTCTTCTACTGGTCCCTGGGTACGCGTAGCAATTGGTCGGGTTTGTTCGTCAGTCATCCTGTCAGTCTCATCGTCACTATTTATCATATCGTCCACCATACTTTTAGCCCTCATTACCAGTTCTCCAAACTCACGACAGAATTCTTTCATACTCTTCCGTTCAGAACCTTCACTCATCATACCCCCATTTATCAGCTCCTCACTCAAAGCTCTCATCCAACTCAAAGTACATTCTTGCGAAACAGACAGGTCACTCACATCCCCTGTATTCGAAACAGGCATACCAGAAACCTCTTCGACTGGTTCCCACCAGAAACCTGAAAAATCAGCCACTTCATCATTCACTACATCAAACTCACCCCTACTATTACCATTCATAAAACCCGAAAAATCAGCCACACTAGGTTCATTCTGCCCAAACACACTATCATTCATACTGTTCCCAAAACCAGAAAAATCAGGCACAGGCAGCTCACTCACTCGTCTACTTATACCAGCCAAATCACTCACCTGTTTACGCAAAAACTCAATCTCCCTTTCAAGATCCCCCATACCAGAAACACTCTGCTCAGACTTACTTTCATTCGTACTTGCATTCTTCCTTTTACTTTTCTTTGTACGCTTTCTACTCCTCGAGACTAAGACTAGCTCTTTCCCAGACAGATCCATACTATCACATTCAATCCCATCATCATGCACTTTACCTCTCTCTCTACACAGTCCATACACCGGATGGCTCACCAGGTAGTCAGGAGGTTCTCTCCATCTCCTTAACTGACTCTGATGAGCCCGCATTCTCTCAGTTCTACCGTCATTCAAACTCTCCAAAACATACGTCACCCCATTTTCCCAAACCCTCACAACTCTATAAGGTCCATCAAACTTCTCACTCACCTTCAATACTTTTGCACCTAATTCAAATGAATGGAACCTTTCATGCGCCTCACGCCATACACTCTACATACTCACTTTCACTCAAACGAAACCTATCTTTCACTTGCCTTTCAAAATTCATCACAAACTGACATAGGGACATTCCAGTTGCACTATGCACAGTTGAATTATACGCCCACAACACTCTCCCCAGACACACATCCCAGTCATTCACTGTCGTACTCATCATTCTCAACATCTCACACAAGGTTCTTATAGTACGTTCAGCCAATCCATTTGAAGACGGTACATACGGAGTTGTTCTCACATGCTCCACACCATTCTCTCTCAACATTTGCTCAAACATTTCTCCTACAAATTCAGGCCCATTATCACTGAGACATCTTCTAGGCTTCCATACACACATAGGAAAAAACAACTGCTCAACCACACGCGCAACAATCACACTCCTTTTATCTCTCACAGGCGCTGCATACACAAACTTACTTTTATGATCAACCATCACAACCATACCAACATTCCCAGCACTCATACGCGGCAAAGACACACAATCAATCACTACCAATTCAAACGGTTCTTTCGCATCAACTTTCAACATCGGTGGTTTCACTTGCACACCTTGCACCTTTCGCTTCGGACACCTTTCACACGTAGTTGCAACATCATTCACAACAGTTCTCAGAAACGGATGGAACACACGCTCCTTCATACACTCCCACAGCTTAAACTTACCCATATGCCCATAATTATCTTGCACAACCTTCACCAGACCAATCATACCAACTAAGGACATCACAGGTACATACATATCATCACCACCCTTCACATGCCTCACAAAATATACAACATCCATACAAACAACAAAATCCTTAGCATACCTTTTAAAATCACTTAAACACTCTGGCCATTCATTCAAATCAACACGCATCATTACACACTTCTTCAACTCACTAACAAAAGGACATATCTCTTACATCTCTAGAATATCCTTATCACTTAAAATCTCATTCTCATCATCCATGACCAACTCAATCATACCGCAAAACTTGACAACATTCTTTGCATACTCATTCAACCTCATCACCTCACATTCACCTTTCATAAGACAATCCTTATCAGCATCCAAAGACAAATCATTTAATCTCATAAAGTCTACACCAAGCAAGAAACAACACGGCATTTGCTCATCCTTCAGAATCACAAAGTCATGCTTCACATTCACACCATTACCCAAACTCACTTTCAGACTAACCTGTTCCCATGCCACTATCATGCCATTCCCTAATCCACTTATCCGTAACTTCACAGGTTTATGCTCGCAACATTTAAACTCATCATACTTACTCAGAATCCTCTCATTCACTAAAGACACCTGCGCTCCAGTATCAATCAAACCACAGAACAACCTTTCACCAACTTTCACTCTCGCTTCCATCATATCAGGTCCACCATGTTCGCAATAAATCGAAGGAACAAGCACACCAACATCAGCACTGATATCCACACTGTCATTAACTCCCATATCATCACTCACCACACGCTCATCTTCATCCAGACAATCATTCTTCTCTCTTATATATGAACACTTTTCAATCACCCAATTGTATTGCACACCGCTCAAACATTGCAGATGTACCACGTTAGGATTCAAACCCTTCATCTTCTCATCCTTGTACACAATCGGCCTCTCACCACCAAAGTGCACATAAGCAATCACTCCATACAAACGACTCACTACAATCAACACTTCCTGAAATGGCGGGACCCCTTGCATACACATCCCTCTCAATTCTTTCTTGAAGTTCCGCACCTTTGCCATATCAATGCCTTCAGGCTTCCTACACACTTCATTCATTACCTCCTTCCTTAAATCATCCACACTATCGGGCACTCTCACGTCTACTCCATCACTCTTCAAATCTTGCAAACCATTCCATACACTCTCAAACAAGGAATCACCACCACCCTTACTCTCCTTTCCATTCATAATCCCTTTCGGCAAATACTCAGGATCACTCACTCCACACACATTTTCATCATTCGTACCAGGATACCTTGACATCAAATCAGCCACTCCATTCCGTTGACCAGGCACATATTCAATCACATAGTCAAAGACACTCAAATCTTCCAAAGTCCTTGCAATCCTACTATCAGCCCACTTCATACGCTGCAGATACACAAGAGGTTGATGATCGGTTTTTATCACAAACCTCACACCATACAAAAATGGACGTAACACTTTCAAACAATATCTTATCGCAGCCAGCTCTCATTCCACAGTCGAATACTTTCGTTCTGCAACATTGATAGCCTTGGATACATACCCAATTATTTGCCTGACATTCGCTCCATTCAAACGCTGCTCTTGCATCAGAAAACCACCCATACAATACCCACTCGCATCTGTATACAATTCAAGCATTTAGCATTTACACTATAATCTGGGTAAGCCAATTCAACATCTTCAGCCGCTGCCTCTTTTAGTCTCTCGTATGCCTCATTCATCTTATCATTCCACTTGACAACCGTACTACCTTTCTTGCCCATCCACTCAGTCAGAGGCTTACTCACACCAGAACAATCACGTATAAACTTTCGCTGGAACTCTATCAAACCCCAAAACGACTTCAGTTGCTTCACAGTCACCGGTTTAGGAAACATTCGCACATTCTCAACATACTTCGGTGATTTTCGCAACCCATTCTCACTCACCATATGTCAAAGGAATTCCACTTCTTTCGCAAACCATTCACACTTCGCCACTTTCACCTTCACACCAACACTCTCCAACGTTCTCAACACATCATTCACCAATCTCATATGTTCCTCAAGAGCCTCAGTCATAATCAAAATATCATCTATAAACGCAATCACATTCTTACTCGCAAACTTACTCAACACAACATTCATTGTCCGCTGGAAGGCTTCGGGAGCATTAGCCAACCCAAAGATGAGGTTCCGGAACTGGTAATGCCTCTTTGAGGAAGAGAAGGCAGTTACTGGCCGGCTCTCCTCAGCAATGGGCATCTGGTAATACCCCCGTACCAGATCCAGCTTCGTAAACCACTCCATCCCATGCATACTATACACACACTCACATACCACACACATCGGAAACCTTTCTTTTACAGTCCTTTCATTCACCTTTCGATAATCCACACACAGAGGCAATCTTCCATCCGGCTTACGTACAGGTACAATTGGACTATTCCATGCACTCTCGCTCTCTTCAATCACCCCCAATTGCTCCAATTCCAAGCACTGCTCCTCAATCTCATCAGCAACCGGACGTGGGAAATGCCTTGGCCGCTGATAGATTGGGGAGTCCTCCTTCAGGACAATCTTGAATTCCGGGAGCTTCGCAACCCCGAAATCCAGATCACCCTTACTGAGGGCTCCCTTTCGTTCAAATATCATTCGATACACATCCTCCCTTTCATACTCAGTTAAACATCCATCCAATTCCACCATGCTCTTCACATCATTATACGTCCATTCACACGTCTCTTCACCTGCAACATTCACCCTGACATCCGTACTATCATCCATACCTACCTCATTGACAGTGGAGAGGTGGCCCAGTACTTTTCCGACTTGGATTCCCCTCACCTGCCCTTTCATACTGGGGTCCGCCTGCACACATACAAAAGGATCATTCAATCTCATCAAGCCATCAAACACACAAGCAACACGCCTTACCTTATAACACGCATCCTTTCCATCCAATATCACAGTGTTCTCACCCACATTCAAACTAACATCCTTACTCCAACTCACTCTAACAGACACCCTTTCACCCTTCACAAGCCTTACATTCTCCATAGCAGTCACCTCAATACCAGTAAACACACTCCTCAAAACGCTACCATCTTTCCCTACATACAACTTATACACCCCATTTTTACCAATCTTTCTCTCAATCTGATCACTCGCAGGATGAACAACCATACGATTCATTTTCATTAAATCATAGCCCCAAATCACACCATACTTACTACTCACCTTATCAATCACAGAAAATTCACATTCATTCATCATCATACCATGCATTCGAACAGCTGACCTTATCATTCCAATCACAGGCACTCTCCTATTACCAATACCTACCAAACTACCCTTGCACTCAGACAGGAGGGCCTTTTCGCTAACCTTGTCATACACATCTTTATACACTAAGCTCGCCTTGCATCCAGGATCTATTAAAGCCAAACACTGAATTCCATTCAATTCCACCTTAACACTCAGACACTTATACTTCCTACCAGACAGCACTTTCACACTAGACAGACTTACCAACACATTACTCACACTCATGCACCCAGAGGATACTTCAGCAGGTACCCTCTTACCATTCAGTTTCCCGCTTCAGACTTACCATTCACACCTTGCACTCTCAGTCTAATCCAACACGTTTCACTTGAATGTTTCTCCATTGCACAATAGCTACATACATTCCTCTGGTCACGACACATCCTTGCATAATGACCAGCCTTTCCACAATTACCACATGCATATTTCATACTTTCCCCAGCAGTTGCTCCACCATTCAACCTCGGACAATCTTTCTTCAAATGGCCTATTTCTTTACACTCGAAGCACTCTTTCACACTTTCCTGGCAATCCTTTATCATATGCCCTTTCTCACCACACCCAAAACATGCACCAGATGTCCACCTACATTCTGCCAACATATGACCTTTCCTTCCACACCGACGACATTCCACAATCTTTCTCCCACCATTCGGTCTCTCGTTTGCTGGAACATACCTCGGTTTCTCTCTCATATATCCGTTCCCACGCTTGAAATTCATCTGCCCCCTTCCATTCGACCACCCTCCATTTGCCCATCCATTCTGCCGGCCCAGGAAGTTCAGCATCACTCCAGCTGGTGCAGCCTTCAGGGCATCCCTGTAGCTGACATACTTCTGGGGTGGATGAAAGCTCCTGGGCTTCTTACCCCCAACATTCACACTGTACCATCCATCCTCTTCTAGATCGCTTTCATCATCAAATCGTCCATCTTCTAACAGTTCCAACACATCCTCCCACATCAACCGTTCACCTGTCAGTCTCACTCTCGCCTTTCTCTTTCCACTCAGCCATTCACTCACCTTTCACGGGATCATGTCCAAAAACTTCCTCATCAGTGGTTTACATTCATTTACATCATCATCACCATACCTCGTTCTTGCAATACTCTCAAGCCTATGTGCATACATGTTCACACTTTCACTTTTCCCCATTCGAGCCTTCTCAAATTCATTCACCCTTTTATACTTCACACTCTCTTTCATTCGTTTCACCTGCCCAATCAATCTCTTCTTCACTACATCGTACTTTGGCTCTTCCACACTCGTTATCACTCGCAAGAACTCCAACACTTTCCCATCCAAACAATCTCCCAGAACACTCACCCATTGACCCTTGTTCTGCAGGTACTTGAGCTTTGCAGTACCGCTCAAAATCCCCGAAGAACTCATCCATACTCTTTCCCCCATGCAATCTAAACTTATCAATCCTTGGCACTTCCCTAATCAAAATTCCTTTCCCCACATTCACTTCACTTTCCGAAGAGCTACTCTCGGTCTTACTCATTCCAATCATATCGTCACTCTCTCCCTCATCTGAGTATAGCGAATCCACACTCTTCCCTCTCGCCTTCCTATCCTTAACCTTAGAACCATGCTTACTTCCTCTCTTACTTTCCACTCTCTTCCATTCACCTCCTTTCCTACCACTCACAGTATCTTCTTTAGACTCAATCATACTGCCATCCATTCCATTTAGCGGAGTCCCTTCAGTAGGAGCAGGGGTCAGGGTTGTAGGTCCTGGGGCTGATCCAGCCTCTGTCATCATGTTATACAGGTCCTGCATCCGCCGGTCCGTCTGATCCTGTCGGTCTCCCATTTCCTTCTTCATCCTATCAGTCTTTTCATTCATCCCTTTTATTTTATTCTCCATTCCCTCCATCATTCCCCGCAACATTTCACACTCCTCTTCTTTCTTTCTCAACTCCAGTCTCAATCGCACTACTTCTTCATTCAATGTTTCCGCCACAGCCATTGTTCCCAAGTTAGTAAAAATATAGGAGGAGGGAAAAATCAGTCAAACTACTTGTCACACTAATTGGGTATGGACTGCAATCCAATCCAGTCACGCTCCCGGTTTCGAAGTCTCACGTCCCTATTCGGGCGCCAAATGTAGCGGGCCGATAATATATCTCTAATCCCAATCGATCCAACCCGCTTCCTACACTGTCCGGACGTGAGAAATCGAGGGAGAATGAAACGGATTGTATATACAGTCCCTTTACTTACAAAAGAATACAGTTATATTTACAGCAATTTATATTTACAAGGGAAGTGTGCACACTTCAAAATAAGGCCAAATTCCCCAATCCAAATAGGATACCAAAAGAGAATTTTCTAACAGGCGAATACAACAAATTTACTTATATATCTACACAAAACATAAAAAAAAACACAGCAACAACCGAACGAAAAGGGGCACGCGCTATCACTTGTGTGCTGGAGGTTGGTGGTAGTAGGCTAACATAAAAGGAGGCAGGATTGTCAACCAATGCGGGTATGGTGGTCCAGGTGTCTAGCGAGGTATGAAAGCCCTCCGTCTCAGGGCTGGGCGGAGCACTCGTCTAGAGAACCCTTCTTGCCGTCAGTCCAAGCTTCCACTCTCTCTAAATGTAAATCCAAACAAGCCTCAAAATATAATCTTTTGATAAAAGATTATTTTAAACAAAGTACTATTCTGTTTTAATTATAGTGATATATCAAAACTAGCTACTATCTTTTCAGAATATGGCACCTGGAAAGAAAGAAAAGCATGGTAATCATTTTATACATAAAATAAACAAAAACAAAACAAACCCATTCCCATTCACACACATTCTTACAGAGGGAGGGAGAGGGTACTGAGAAAAGGGGTGGGAGAATGGCCCTTTTACACACACTCACATTCGCTCCACCACAACTGAAGCTTTTTAAGACAAGGTTACGGCTGGATATAAGGAAGTATGCTTTCCCGTGTAGGGTGATAAATAATTGGAATCAGTTGCCTGAGTGGGTGATTGCAGCAGCATCAGTCAACCAGTTTGAGGTGAGACTTGATAAATTTTGGTTTAATCAAGAATTGAAATACAATTACAAGGCAAAGATAATCCACCACCCGCTGCCACAAGTTGATAATATAGATCTGGAGTCACAGGCGTAAGCCTCTTCCACGAAGTCTTCTGTAAGTAAGTATCTGTAAGTAGTAATGGAAATAATGAAGTTTTAAATTATCCAATAAAATTGACATTATTATAGAAGGGAAAATCAAGTATTTATTGCGGGCGGTTTTAACTTTAAAGAAATTAACTGGGAAACAGACAAACTGACGAATGGGATATCCCAAGAGGCAGCTAGACATTTTATTGATAGTATAGAAGATTGGTTTTTTTTTATACCAGCAGGTCCATAAAGATACTCATAATATATGAGAAGGAAAGGTAATTATGTAGATTAGCGGCTCGGCCGAAAAAGTGGATTTTTGTGTGTTTACCTTTCGTTCACACCTGCCGGAATATTCATGCGCGTTTGAGTCGTCTGACGTCAGACCCCACCCCCATCATAATTCACAAAACGATTAAAGGCGCTGACATGATTTGGTTAAATCATTCACCTCTGTAAACGTTAGGACATTAGTCTATAAGCAATTAGGATTATATACTGGGGGACTGTGCCTCCCAGACCCCCCCGATTTATTAAAAATCAGGATCATCGTAGTGTGGTCCCTCAATTGCGTTTACCCTCACACGAGCCATCCCCTTAAATATATCTATAGCTGCAAGATTTAGTTTCTGACACGCCTTGATTGGTGATACCCTTGATCCTGGATGCAATCCTCTGGATGTAGTTTTCTTGGGAGTTTGGGTGCCTTAAAAAAGAGGCTGTTTGACTTGGATGACCTATGATGGGCCCTTGTGGCTTTTGTCATCTGTTATATTATATTGTGGGGGACTTTTATTTTGTCTTCCCCTGGCGATGGTGCTTTTGGGGGGGTTGGTTTTTGACGGATGCGGATGACCTTTGATAGGCCCTTGTGGCTTTTGTCACCCGTAAAATTATGTTATGTTATGTTATGTCTCATCGTTCGAGCCGCTAATATAAATATTTACCGAAGAAAATTCATCTAGACTTGATCTCATATTCTCTAGAAATGAACATGATGTGGAAAACATTAAACTTAAATTATCCTCTGGGTAAAAGCCATCATTCTGTCTTGATATTTAATAGTGTTCCTGATATTCAAATTGATGGTGGAACTGAAGAAAATTATTGGGTAATTGTGTAGACGATGGCCGGATCCTAGGCCTAGTTTTTGGGGGGCTATTTTGGGCTACTTTTCGTTGTTACTTTTTTAGAGATGAAATCGAAGAATTTTATGGTGATTTTCGTTTTTAGACCCCCCCCTCCTCCTAAAGGATTGAAACTCAGGGTCATCGCAGTGTTATCCTCGCGGCGAGCCGTACCCAACAACGAGCCGACGCTCAAAATAATCGTTAATACTTACGTCAGACGGGTGGGTAGAGTTTACCGTCAGCAAGCCAGAATTCGGTAAGATGTTCGTATCCTTCAGATGACAAATTTGAATAGGCTACCCATCCGTCAGATACAACTGTCGTGCCCGGCAAAATCCACTTTTTTATCGCTGCGAGGAGGGTTTCTCGATTTCGATTTGCCACCGAAACAATGCTTATGGCTTATAATTTTTAGAGAAATTTTTGTTATTTATCGTATATGTCTCTACGTTTTCACCACTTTTGACCTTCTCCCTGGTCCATGTTTTTCTATCTATAATTGTCCTTGGTAACTCCTTTTTGACTATTAGGATTTTTTATTAGAGTTCTTTTGTCATGCTGTGTTAGTATATATATATATATATATATATATATATATATATATATATATATATATATATATATTCAATTTTGTATAATTCTTTGTACTTATTTATTTGCTTTGTACTTTTCAAAACTTTTGTACTTTTATAAAATAAAGGAAGGGTTGTCTTCCCCAGTTAGGGAAAGGCCTGAAAGGCCCTCGAGGCATGGTCCGCCAGGTTGTTGGCAGATCTGACGAAATGGATGTTCAGACTGGAGGAGCGGAATGTACGTGAAAATCCCAGGAGAGCCGGAGTCGAGAGGAAGCACAAGATGTCAGGGGGGATTTTTCCTCGTCGTAAGTTATAAAGGGCGGGCAGGTTGTCGCCCCGCAACCGGGCCCAAGGGAACCAAGACATGGCGATCAAGCCAGCCAAGGTCTCCTTTAGAAAGATGTTTGGCCCGGTCATAACTGGAAGGCCGTAATTAGCACCTGCGCAGTGCCAACCCAGGCCCGTAGGGCTGGCGTCGAAGTACACAATTGTACCGGAGGCGCGGGGCCGCTTCCAGTGTGTCTACCTCGTGTGGACAAGGGAAGCTAACGCGCGGCACCATCCGCTACCCGGGACCTTAGGGTCCTGAAGGTAACATTTTTGCATCCAAAGGAATGGGAGACGGAGCAATGGCATCAAGAAGTTTAGAAATCCCGCGAAGCGGGACCATCCCTTCGCAGAAATGAGGTTGTCGGCAGCGAAGAGGAGAGCCGATTTTATTTTCAGTGTCATGCTGTCCGTGATGGCCACGCGATGCTGCTCTAGGTCAATTTGTACGCCAAGGTAAGTGAGGCGTAAGCATGGGTTTAGAACACTCTTAGAAATGTTGACATTAAGGGAGCTGTGAATTATTTCGTTACGCAGTTTTCGCAGATCGTTGGGGAGGCCGAGCAGGAGGATATCATCCAGGTACGTATAAGCCAGGCAGTTGAAAGAAGCAGCCAAGGCGCGGAGGCCTGCGCCGAGCGATGCCTGGAGGATGTAGGGGCTACTGCCGAAGCCCATAGGGATGCGAGTGAAACGGAAGTTTCTCTGATCGCATCTAACTCCAAAGAAATGACGCGCCTTGGGGTGTAGAGGCACGTGATAAAAAGCATCCTTTAGGTCAAGGCGGATCGCATAAGTACCCTTGGGAGTATTGCCCAAAACCTTATCGAGGCTAGGGAGGCGGAATGATGGAGGGTCGTAGAAATCCCGTGCCGGGGCCATATCATAGATAAGGCGCCCAGCGCCATTAGGCTTAGGTACAAGGAAAACCTGGTGGCAGTGGGTAACTTCCTGGGACTCCTCAAGGATTTCGGTTGCACAAGGTGTTGAATGGCGGTAAGTAGAGACTCGTTGGAGGACCGCCAGCAGTGGTCGCCTTTTTTGAAGAAGAAGCGGATTCCCTCTTTTTGGCAGGATCGGATGATATTATTAATAGTAGGGAGATCGGCAAGGGAGCCCGGTGGGGCCACATCCAATGTTGTGGCTGTGTCGCACTGGCGGTGCTCAGGCTCCAGGGGATCACCGAAGGGGCTTCCATCTTCTTCAATTTCTGACTCAGCGTCCCGACGGTCGTCGTTGCGTCGGTTGTTCTCGTTGTCCCAATCACGCTGATCGTTTTGGTCGTTGTCGCGGTTGCCGCGGTCCTGATGCACATCCGGAGGGGCGCTAAGTATGTCCCCAACGAGGAAGTCGTGCCCAGTAGAGGTCGTGGCGACGGAAGAGGCGTCAGGAGATGGCGCGCCAGTCTCTATTCCGGTATAGCCGTGATAGATTGTGGAACGTTGTGGCCAGGCGCGATGCGAAGAGCCCCCAAGTCTGCAGCGGCAGTCTCGAAGAAGTTTCTGATGTCATCAAGGTGGTCACTGGTCGAGCTGCCGGAGTCTGTAAGGGGAGAAATAGGGACACCATAGAAGGGTGTATAGGAGAAATGGGGGTCAATGGGGGCGAAAGGTGACAAGTAGCGATATGAAAGATGGGATCCCTTGGCGGAGTCAATCTGCGAGACGAAAGAGGACTCATGGGTGATCTTACCCATATCTGACGTAAGGCGTCGGCCACTAGGTCACATGGGTCATAGGTAGAGCCCAAAGATGACGAGGAGGAAGATGATGAAGAGGGGATGACGAGTTCGGGTGCTCTACCAGCAGAACCTGGGTAAGAAGGCGAGTAAGAATTATTTTCCGCGAAGGAAGAATTACCCGTAGACGATTCACTGGGAGCCGCGGCCGTAGCGCGAGCCTGTAGAAGGGGCAGGTCGTAACTGGCGAAGCTCTCGTGCCAGTTAACGAGCACGTCGTCGAGGACGAGTCGCGCGTGACGAAGCGCGGCCGCGTTGTGGGCCTCCAGGTCTAGGGCCCATTCTGGTAGATGAACTGAAGGTCTGTGAACGAGACGATTGGCCACGCGGGCCATAGATTGCCGCTTCTGAAAGCTGAATGCCCGTCAGGCTGGAGGACTGCTCCCGCGCGTCCCTAAGCGCAGGACCCCAACCGAACGTGTAGACGATCCAGTACAGCCGTAGACGCGAGTGAAGATGCAGAAAGGCGTCTCTGGAATACGGGCGCGTCCTTGTTGTCCTCGAGAACCTTGGTTACCACCTCCCACCTGGCGCCCACGAGGGCTTCGTGATCGGCCGGTGTTAGGTGCGTGGAAGGCTGAAGAAGGGAACGGAGTAAGCGCGTAGGCGACCGCGGAGTCTCCGGTATGTTAGGCTCGTTTACCCCTACCGGTGCGGCGGTGGGACGCTCTGGAAGACCGCTATATTGGGTGGTAACAGATTAAGAGGGATGGCTATTGGTGACGGAGCACGTACCTGATCTTCTAAGGAATCCGAAACACCCGGCTCAGCCAAGCGACTCCTTTCCTGGGTTAGTCCGGGAAGTTGGTATCTCGTGTCCGTTGGCGGCGATGAAAGCACTTGCGTCTCATATGCTGACTCTCTACTTTTAGATGCTGGAGGAACAATCCGGGATCGCGTAGTACGAGGCTGATGGCTCATCCCTGGTAGGCCGGAAGGCGTCCAGGTGAGGAGATACTTCGAAGGAAGAAGATGAGCCGAGAAGACGTCCGAACCTCGAAGAACGCGATGTTAAACAAAATTCTTCGATTTCATCTCTAGGCCTAGCTTTTGGGGGGCTATTTTGGGCTACTTTTCGTTGTTACTTTTTTAGAGATGAAATCGAAGAATTTTATGGCGATTTTCGTTTTTTAGACTGGGACAGCCCCCCCCCCCCTAAAAAAAAGAAAGATTGAAACTCAGGGTCATCACAGTGTTATCCCCGCGGCGAGCCGTACCCAACAACGAGCCGACGCTCAAAATAATCGTTAATACTTACGTCAGACGGGTGGGTAGAGTTTACCGTCAGCAAGCCAGAATTCGGTAAGATGTTCGTATCCTTCAGATGACAAATTTGAATAGGCTACCCATCCGTCAGATACGACTGTCGTGCTCGGCAAAATCCATTTTTTTTTTATCGCTGCGAGGAGGGTTTCTCGATTTCGATTTGCTTCCGAAACAATGAAAATTTTCTTTGTTTCACGTTCGAACCCTCCAAAAACCCACTGCCCTTTCACTACACGGCAACATATTTCTCGTTGTCGGTTAAAATAGCACCAAAACGTTGAATAGGTAACAAATAAACTTCACACGAAAATGACATTTTGACAAATAAGCGGGAAACGGCGTGGGTGGTCGTTTAAATATGAGAGGCGCGAACGGAAAAGTAGTTCATTGTTCCCGGAAAATTCGTGACTTTTTTTTTTTTACTGAAATTCACCATTTGTGTTTCTTGAACTACCCATATATAGTAATAAAAACTTTTAAAAAATCAAAGAAGAGAAATAAATACGGAACAGAAAAAATGAAAAAGTAGTGTTTTCGTCAGAATTAAGACGTGAGACTTAATTAACAACACCGAAATATGGTTTAATTGAGCATTAAACAATGAGAAATTAAATAACAAGTAAATAAAAAGACTAAATAATGTTAGGCATAGGGTAGGTAGGATATATAAAAAAGAAATAAGGGGGGAAAAACATCTAAAATATAAGAAAAACCAAGTTTTGATCAATAAAAAAAGCACAAAATGCCTTGAAACAAATACAGCTTTCTGATTGGTCATTTATGAAACTAAATCCAGATCTGTGATTGGCCAGTGCGATAGCAGAAAAACACTGAAAAGTAGCCCAAAAAATAAACTAGAGTCGCATCCGGCCACCGTCGCAACATTTACCAATTATTGCAATTATTCTTTTCATAAAGGAAATTATAATGCAATTAGACAAAAGCTAGAATTGATAGAGTAGGACTCACTTCTAAATGATAAGTCTACCACTGAGATGTGTGAAGTTTTTAATAATATTTGTAGTGATCTTGTGAAAAAGTACATCCCAATTGCTATGAAAAGTAGAAAGGCTAAACCGAAATGGATGACAGGCGATCTAAGAAGACAGATAGATAAGAAGAATGAAGCATGGAAAATATTGCTGAAAAGGAAGACGCCTTTAAGGAGAGAAACCTATAGAAGAGAAAGTAACAAAACCACATCCATGATGAAGAGGATCAAAGTGGAATTTGAGAATGTCGTGGGTTAGCCGAGATTATAATCTATATTTATTATGATTAATAAAAATACGTCGTACGTTCGTACTTCCAGTGATCGCTACAGGATCGATCTCTAAGAGCGTTCTTAATTTTTATTCTATTGAATGAATAAAAGGGGAGTTCTTTCTTTAATATACTAAATACTGCCAACGTAACTCGTTCAAGGATAATTTAAACACTTCAACCAAAAAATAGATTTTTACTGAAAATTAATCGACTCAAATAAAATTACTATATACACGTACAAAATACAACTACAAAAAAAAAGGGTTTTAAGTCCCGCTACCAATACTCGGTTCTTGGTGGATTTACGGGAGGACAATTTACTTTAAACACAATTCGTCTTTATGATATACAAATAATCTACGTTAAACGACTGGGGACATGAAAATAGGATTGATTACTTACATAATGTAATGGTGATTGCCCAAAGAATCCAAACGAAATACCTTCGTTAAATTATGTCCGGAGAGGTGTCGTGAGTGTAATTTGATGGCTTCTCACTAGATGGCGTTACTTCGAATGAAAGGTGGGCGAGTGACGTCGCTAGAAATTTCGAGGCGCCGAAAGGCAGTAATCAAAACAAACCTCGATGACGAGGCGAGGAGTTGAAGGTTTATGACCTTGAAACGGGGTTTTCAGACGGGGGTTGCAGCTGGCTATAGAGCTTCTCTTTTGGATGAGCAATATATCTAGTTTGGGGTGTCAAACTCAGATAGGATATGATCACTTGACGATCTTTAGTTCTCGAACTGTGTCGATGGTACTTGGAGATAAGATCACTTGACGATCTTTAGTTCTCGAACTGTGCCGAGGGTACTTGGAGCTAAGATCACTTGACGATATTTGGGTTCTCGAACTGTGCCGAGGGTACTTGGAGCTAAGATCACTTGACGATCTTTGGTTATCGAACTGTGCCGATTATTCTTGGTGCAATCTGGTATTGCCCAAGAAAATGAAAGTCCTTCTTAACTTGCTGGAGGACTTCTCTCCCGGCAAGTTCTTTTCGATCTCGTGACGAAAAACGAAAAAGTCTTCCATTTTCTCCTGACGAACCGTTTTATACTAAACTTACTCCCACGGGGTAAAGGGGAGGGGGGAGCAAGGGGAGACCCGAGGGTATCCTGGCTTTCGAGCATCTGTTCTTTCTCTACCTCGACCTTTTGAACTTATGAAAAATAGGTCTCCTGTTGACTCGACAGAAGTGATTATAAATTCAGCCGGGCTGTGCATCTTGGAGCTCTGGGAGAGGATAATACGAGATCGACAGTTTGCATTTTTGACTGGATGGTTTATAAGTACACCCTCGAAGGGCCTGCCTTTTGAGCTGAGGTCAGGAATAACTGTCTCCTAAATTTACCATTTTTCTCGTTTTTGAATGTTACCGGAGACCGGGTTGAGGGGCTCAGAGAAACCCAGATGGGCTTTGTTTTTCCTTCATTATTTCTCCTCGCCATGGGGGAGACCTCAATATATATGTACACTCGCAATTACTCAACTGCCTTGGATAACTAGTATATCTCTACAGAGAAACAACTATGTCAGGTTTTTCAGGAATATCCTAAACATTTTTTGAGATATGTTAGAAGCAAAACTGTCTTAAAAGACAAGGTAATACAAGTGAGGCAAGATGATTACACATTAGCTAATAATGATAAAGATACAGCCACTGTATTTAACAAGGCTTTTCAAAGTGTTTTTTTTTATAGATGAAGACATCACAGACATACCAAGAATGAATGGATCTGAATATAATGGACCAAAGATTGAAAATATCAATATTAGTGAAATGAAAGTGAAAAATATATTGAAAAAACTTAATGTAAACAAGGCTAGGGACCAGATGGAATACATCCAAAATTTTTGAAGGAATGATACGATCAATTGTCATACCCAATTACAATCATTATTCCAGAATCATTACGTACAGGAATTGTCCCAGAACCCTGGAAAGTAGCTAGAGTGTTTCCAATATACAAGAAGGGTGACAAACATATTTTTTTAAAATTATCGACCAGTATCATTAATAAGTGTACTATCTAAAGTGTGTGAAATATTTATGAGAGAGGAAGTAGTACAACACTTGGAGAGTAATAACCTACTTAGTGATATGCAACATGGTTTTAGACGGAAAGGAAGTACTCTAAAAAATTTGTTGACATTCATGGAGTATCTCACCAGTGCAACTAATGAACAAACACCTGTAGATGTAAATTATTTTGATTGTGGAAAGGATTTTGATACAATGCCACGTCAAAGACTGCTAATTAAACTTCATTCCTATGGAATTACTGGGAGACTTCTTAAGTGGATTGAAAATTTTATAACAGGTAGACATCAGTATGTTGAAATACGTGGTCAAAGATCGGAGAAGTTGCATGTTACCTCATGAGTCCCCCAAGGCTCAATAATTGATCCAATACTATTTTTAATCTTTATAAATGACATCAGTGAAAATTTGGAATGTCCATCTCTACTGTTTGCTGATACTTTGAAAATATTTATGAAGATTAACACTGATGAGGATATAGAAGCAATGAAACATGATTGATTGAAACTGGAGAAATGGAGTGAAAAATTGTTATTGGATTTTAATATGAACAAGTCTAAGACACTGCATGTAGGTCATAGTATGGTATTTGATTATTAGTGGGATTGATTTTAGTTAATAAATCAGCCTAGATAGCTATTTGAAGACCATTCCCATAAATCTGTTGAATTTGATGGAATAGTCGTCTGCTAATATTTAGGCCTAACTACTGACGTGAATTGAATTTAGAAAACTTCGGGCAGAGGTTTGTAAGAAAAACGGAAAATAAACAAAATAAATATGTTTACAAAATCAACAAATGCACAATGAGAGAATTGAATTAAGAAATAAATAGTAGGCGGTTATTACAATTATATGGATGAATGATATAATTAAATTGAGTATTGCTAAGGAATACAACGTAATGTAATGTATGAAGCTAATGAAAAATAGAGTGAATGTAAGGTGAAGTGAGGTATGGTAAAGTAACTAAGATATGGTAACTATGATGTGGTAACTAAGATGTGGTAACTATGATGTGGTAAAGTAACTATGATGGACTGTGAATTGGGATCTTTCTGCTGAGAAAGGCGAGAGACGAGTGAGGAATATTGGTGTTCAATCTGGTTGAGCTGAAAACGTGTTAGTGTGTGTGTTGACTAAAGTAAGTGTTACCGAAAAGAATGTATCTTAGCCAATGATTTTTGCATGGCAATTATATATTACAAATTAATTGAGATTTTGGATTGATTATTCATACATAACTAAGTTGAAATTTTACATAAGATTTAATAGAAATTGTAGAATTTGAATGGGAAAGTAAATGGATAATTTTCCATTGAATTTTAATAGGAAAGTATGCTAATGGAATATTGATACGTGTAATATTTTATAGGAATGCCAGAGGGTATTGCTATAATAGAAATCCAGAGATTAAATACAGCCTTAATAATGTTGAATTAGAATCCACAGAAAAGGAGAGAGATCTTGGAATAATTATGACAAAAGACCTGAAACCAGCTCAGCATATTGGACAGTTGTCAGCAAAGCTAATAGGATTGTGGGGTTGATAAGGAGAACTTTTGATTATATGGATATAGATATGTGTAAGATATTATATTGTTCCTTGGTAAGGCCGCATCTGGAGTACGCTGTGCAATGTTGGTCACCATATTATATTAAAGACATTGAAGAAATTGAAAAAGTTCAGAGAAGGATGACGAAACTAATATCTGGTTTAAGACAAATTGAATATGTAGAACGATGTAATTTAATGGAAATTGATTTGTTAGAGAAGATGAGAGTACGAGCTGACCTAATTGAAACATTTAAAATACTGAAAGGCTACGAAAATGTTGATTTTAAACTATTTTTTTAATTGAGTGAGTTGCACACAAGATCCAATAACTGTAAATTAGTGAAGAGAGGACGTTGGAGAACTACAGAGGGCAAATAGTTTTAGTGTAAGGAGAGTAAATTGGTGGAATTCACTTCCTGAGGAGGTTGTGATGGCCCAGAGTATTAGCCAGTTTAAAAGTAGATTAGACCAAATTGAATGGTCCACAAGAGATTAATTGAAAAGCAGTATTTTTCTTATATATATTCTAAAGTTATTTGAAGATAAATTTCTTTTGATGTGTTTGTATGTTTATACATCTGTGTATGCATATATGTTATATACAGATAAAAAAATCAACAATAAAGCATACATCCAACTCAAGTACTTAAGTGAGATGGGAATACGAAAAGACTTGTTCTTGCCTACCATAGGATTGAACGAGGTAAGCAAGAACTAGGTAAGCAATTATTGACATACACTATGGAAAACATACCTGATAATGATAAACGTGAGCAGGAATGAAACGCCCTGTTCGAACGAAAACTAGCGAGGAAATTGTTGCCAGACTAAAGTTAGGAAAACGTGTATAGATTTTTAAGATTGATTTTCTTCACCAAGATGTTATATTATATTTATAGGGATATTACATGATGGATTAAAGAAAAGAGTGTACTCCACTACAAGCTCTGTCTGTCGATAGGCAGTGGCTTTGTGCTCGAACTGTGGCTGTGAGTTTCACTATCCTCCAGGTAGAGCAAAACTTCACTACCTGAACTACGTTTGTGAACATCGTGGGATTACCCGACTTTTAGATTCAAGTCACAAGTGCCAGTCGCCCCCGTCGCTTTCTCCTCCTAAGTGCTCGAAAGGAGTGGAGGCAAGTGCACCCCTGCCACTTCACGTTAGGCCCCTACGCCAATCCTCTTTCTTCCACCCAAAGAACCCGCCATCCAGTCTCCTCCGTCGCCAGGCAACTCTATAAATCCTTTGATATGATGTAGCGATAAAATGTACAGAAGCCCGCGCTACTTCGCTACTTTCAGCCTTTGCCGCCCACGTTTCTCTTGAATCCAGCCACAGCTCTCATCGCAAGTCTCATCTTCAGCCAAAGCATACCGGTGCCCTTTCGCACAGGCAGGGCCCTTCTACCCAACTCCCATGTCACTTCACCATGCATGGAATAGCCATCTCATGTCGCTTATACAGTAACTCCACTCCCAACCCGCCTCCATGAACAGTTTGACCGTGGGAGGGATGCATGCACCACCTTGTTCATCATCCCAAATCTACTCAATATCTGAACAAAAACAATGGGCTACATCTCTGACCCTCCCCCCATTTCCATATCTTCAAAGAACCTCCGGATAAAAAATACCTCATGCCACTCCCCAAAACCTACGATACCAAACCATTTCTTCACAAGACTCGTCCACAATTCATCTCCCTTAGGCTCTGCCCAAATCACAGGAGTCTCCCAAACCATAGCCTTCCCCAAACCTCAGGCCTCCCCGGAAAATCCTACCCCACTTGCCACTCCTCCCTCAAGATTCCCCACACATGCCCTCCCCTCCCCAATACAGATAATGGTCGCATTTATCTTCGATTTTACTCATCTTCCTTTTGTCTTTATCATAGTAGTGTGATGGAATTGACATAGCTTGCTGAATAACTTGGAGGGAATGCTATATCATGTTTGCTTGGTCTACATTCTTCTCCGTGACAATCCATCCTCTTACTTTCTCTGTAATTTAATCTTCCAGCTCCCTCAAACCTTATTATTTTAACACATTTAAAGAGCAGAGTAATCCAGCTTCAGGCGACTGCTGCTCGAATTTCATCACGTCTACTCTTCTAGCCTTCGGGGACGACCTACTACCACCCCACCAACGATACTCTACGCTGTATCGATCTCTACGTCTCTTGAATTTCTCTTAGGCTGTTACCCAGGAGGACCTTGCCAGCAATCACTTCACCTTCCTTCATGTCTTTCTGCCACTCCTGGAACTGAAGAAATCACTTACAACCTCAAATCCTCGATGTGTCCGTTTTTCATTTCTTTTTGGATCTTTATAACAGGATGTGGCAGGACATAGGTTTTAGGATTATAAAAACAACACAGCCAATATGAGAGTAGGACTCGAAAATCCTTCATGAACGTCGTGTCTGAAGAGGAGAAGGAGGATCTCAAGAATTGCGGAACTGGTGGAAGCCAGCCAGGCAGTCAAAGCATGAATAAGATTCAGCGTGGAAGTGAAGGAATGAGGCTACCAACCTGTCCATTATTTTGTATGAGTAGCAGATAAATGGATATGAGAAGGTAAGATGAGATATATGATGGCTCAGATTTTGGCTTTGGGATAGGCACCATGGCTGCCTTTCTGCTTGGTGCAAGGCAGTCATGGTGCCTGTCCTTAAGCCAAATTCAGAGCCATCATATATTTCATTTTACCTTTTCATAGCCATTATCTGCTGCTGATACAAAATAATGGAAAGGGTGGCAGTCTTGCCCCCCCCCCAAAAAAAAAAAATTCTAAGGGTGTACTGAAGGCATTTAATGAAAATTTCGTAAATTGTTTTAGCTTGGAAGACACCATAAATTTCCCTCAGATAATCCTTGATGTAATTAATTTTGACGATGGCATAGTCTTTCGAATTAAAGTCAAAACTAAATTAATATAAATATCCAAAGTACCATTTTTTTTATTAATTTTAAGAGCTCATCTGGTGACAGCCTACTTGGGCATTAGTCGCCGTATTAAAAACTGCCTAGTACTAGGCTACTTTAAAATAAGATAAAAAACCAACACTAAAAATAAAAAAAGGAAAAGGCAACGAGAAGGAAGCAAGCTGCTACGTTAAGGAAGGCCCCCCCGACGCAGGAACGTGCGACCTATATATAAAAAAACAACAACTAGTTAGATACAAGGGAGAAGGCCAGCCTCCCACCAAAAGTCAACAAGTCCACCAGTCAATGTGCACGCACTCGTCCCGAGTACAAGAGACAGGCGGTAGTGATCCCGCCCATCCCGGTACCGGAACAGGTAACGTGCGCGAAGATCACCCAGACTGGGACATTCGAAAAAATGTGCCGAACAGTCTAGGGGACGACGCAGTCGTCACAATAGGGCGCAGGCGAGCGCTCCGCTAAATGGCGATGCGTCACACGAGTATACCCGATACGGAGATGACAGAAAGCGACCGGAAGCCGTCGCGGCATTGGGGGATAGGTCCATGGGAACAGTCGCGGCGCAATGGAACGTAACTTTAAGTTTCCATGGACCGTCTCCCATCTTCTTTGCCAAGCAGTCCGAAGAGCTGCCAGTATTCCTGCTATGTAGTCTGTGTGTGGAAGAGCAAAACGCTGGTCCAGTCGCCTGGTCCTCGCGGACTCTTTGGCGCCCTCGTCGGCGCGCTCATTCACCGCAATTCCTACATGTCCAGGAACTCTAGACATCCACCCGGCTCACTAAAACCGTGGCATCACGAATATTGAGAACCGAAGGGTGCGGGGATTCCAATGCCCCAAGAGCACTCGAGGCGCTCTGTGAGTCGCTATAAATCACGATCCGGTCTCCTAACCGGGCACGTCGCGTAATCTCCCACCAACTCAACCGTGAAGCAGACGCACCACCCGGTAGAGCCCACTGACTTCAAACGGAGGGGATACGGCGTGGAAGCCAACCCCCTCTTCGGACTTGGAGCCATCCGTATACACTGGCACGGTTCCAGCGTGACACGAGATGTGCTCCAAAAAGGCCGAACGCAATACTCCCGGCGCTATACAAGCTTTGGGAGCAGAGGCGTGGAGACAAATAACTATCGGTGGTACCCTCCAGGGTGGCGTCCTGGACAGAACTAGGGGCGCCACCGGCTCGAGAGCTATATCTAGCTCTCGAAGAACTTTCCTGGCCCTAAACCCAGAGGGCATAGGGTATGACTTGCGTCTCTCGGTGACATAGGCACCGTCGAGATCAGCTGCGGAAGCTTTAAGAACCGTTGGCGACAAAGGGAGACGATGCGCTCGTGCGTACAGGCGAGTAATGCATAGATAATGGCATCTCTCCAGCATCGACAAGCAGGCTTTCAATAGGCAAAGTGCAGAAAGCACCGGTCGCCAAGCGAAGGCCGGCGTGGCGTATCGAGTCCACCTTCCGCAATACACGCTCGGCTGCGGATGCATAAAACTCACATCCATAGTCGAGCTTCGACCGAACAAAGGATCGATAAAAAAGTAAGGCAGTAGCCCTATCAGCACCCAAAGCGCTGAAAGTCACGGAACGAAGAATATCCAAGGCGCGGGTACAAGAGACCCTCAAGCTGCGAATATGAGCCTTCCAGGTGAGGCATCGGTCAAATACAAGACCAAGGAAACGGTGCGATTCAACCACTTCCAGGCGCATCCCATTAAGAAACAAATCTGAAACGGGGTGGAGCCGTAGATGGCGGCAGAAGTGTACCACCTTAGTCTTGGCCAAGGAAAACCGAAACCTGTGCGCTTCGGCATAGCGAGAGACGCGGTTCAGTGTCTGTTGGAGTCGACGCTTCAGAGTTGGAATCTCGTTCGTGCCAAAAGAGATCGAAAGGTCGTCCACGAATTGCGTAGTGAAAACATCTCCCGGCAGCACCGATGTGATGCCGTTGATGCTCAGGGCAAAGAGTGTGACACTGGGGACACTTTCCTGCGGGACTCGCTCTTCCTGCTCCATTGAGCCAGAGATGCTCCCCCCCCATACGCGGAATCGACGAGCTCCCCAAAATTCAGATATAAACATTGGGAGGCGTAATCTTGCCCCCATCTTGTGGAGAGTCTCCATGATACTGTATCGCTATGCGGCATCATAGGCCTTCTCCGGATCGAAAAACACCATGGCGTAGTGCTGTCTACGAAGGAAATCCTCGCAGACGGCATTTTCCAGTCGGAGCAGAGCATCCGACGTGGAGTGGAACTTTCGGAAGCCGCACTGTGCAGAAGACAAATGGCCTCCGCTGTCCAGGAAAAAGGCTAATCTAACATTTACCAATTTCTCCATCAACTTGCACACGCAAAAGGTTAGGGAGATTGGGCGGAAACCGGCTGGAGTAGAGTTATCTCACCCTGGTTTGCGAAAGGCGAGCACAGTAGTGATTTGCCAGGAATCCGAGAGGAACCCTCTACCCAGATCCTGTTGAACTAATTTAACAAAAATACCATACCTCGCTCACCGAGGTGTCGAAGCATGGCGTTCGAAACATCGTCCGGTCCATGGGCGGTGTCCCCGCACGAAGCAAGAGCGGAACGCAACTCACTCAGAGTGAACCTGTAGTTGAAGGGTTCACCGCCTCTGGAGGTAAAGTCCAGCCGGCGCTTTCCGCGATATCACGACGTGCATTGAATGCTGGTGGAGCAGCATCCCGGCTAGAGAATGAGGAGAAAGCGGGTGCAAAGGATTCCACCAGGACGTGGGGTCCGAGATTTCGGTCCCATTCTCCTATAGAACAGGAGGGAGGTCCTGCAAGAACTTTCCGCGAATCCTTTTGACTTGCTTCCCCACCTCTGCTAGAGGGGTCTTTCCGTTGAAGACACGTATTCCCGCCAAGAAGAGCGGCGGGCGTGCTTCGAAATATACCGGAACCTAGCCTTAGACGGACGAAATTCAGCGACAGTGAAATCGTTCGGGCGGCGCTTATAGCGCATGTAGGCATAACGCTTTTGTTTGAGGGACGTCTCACACTCGGCCGACCACCATAAGAGTGGTCGGCGTGCAAAACGGCCAGACGTTCTGTCAATAGTAGTCTCGCCCGCAGCGATAAGGTTGCCGGAGAAAAACTCAACGGCCTCATCTACCGACCTTAACTCCTCGACTGAGATAGAGAATTTAGTCATTTCCTGAAATGCAGGCTACCGTGACCGCGCTAAGCACCACCGAGGTCGCTTTCAGGCAGTAGCCGCCCAGAAAATGATATTTGAATGGGAAAGTGATCACTACCATGGAGGTCATCGACCACCCCTCAATCAAAATCAGGCTGTGTATCCGAAGAGCACAGAGATAGATCAAGGCAAGTAAATGAAGCGGATCTCGGGCATTGATGCGTAAACTCATCCACATTTACGACACCTATCTCAAGCTCTTCGTTCCTATCGGCAAGGATTTGTCCCCTGGGATTTATTGAGTAGTTTCCCCAGAGAGAATGTCTGCCGTTCAGAACTCCAAGCAAGAGAAAGGGCCAATTTGCTCTCCCGCAGAAAAATTGCTAACGGAAAACGTGACGAGACGAGCCTCCGCAGCTCCTCCCATTTGGCCCGGAGTCCACGGCAATTCCATTGAAGGAATATGCCCTCCAGGCCTAGCTCGGAGGAGACGCGGGGGCTCTCTTCAAACAGAAGACCCTCACGGTAATGGCCGTGACATTAATAGCACCTCCTCGGCAATGGCACGAATGCCTTCACGCGGTAGCGGGACCAACCGGCACCCACCGATTCAGGGAGCTTGTCACAGTCGAACGAGACGAAGAGTGTAGGGGTGGGTATCGAGGCCCCTCGCTGTTTTCTTGTCACACGCTTGACCTTGACCGCCCCGTGCTCAGCCAGCTCTAGAGTGATATTTTCTATGGAGAAGTCTACGAATTCCCTCGCATAAACTACTCATTTCACAAAGTTAATGGTCGAGTGCAGCATCTCACTCACTGGGGTGCCATCAAGTGTCCGAAGAGCACTTATCTTGGCCGCTTCAGAGGGACCCACCGCATTCGCCAGAAGGCTCCCGTCCGAGAAACGGGTCACCTTCGGCTCTCTACCAATTACACTAGCTAATGCTCTCCTCTGATAGATCATGTTGCCCTTGGCCAACATGCTGCCATCAGTGGAGCGAATAACTAAGAAGCGTTTGAAGCCAGCGGGCTCGAAAACGCCGGGTAATCCCTGAATGAGGGGCCCCGACGTAATCGAGGCTCCGCTATGCGCACTTTTGTTCTTTTGGGAGGATTCTCCACCCACGCGAGCACCGGAGCCGGATGTGCCGATCTTGGCTTGGTCGCGCTCAAGGATGTTAGTGTCCTAGTCCGTCCCCGCTGCCCCCGTGAAGGGAGAAAAGCCCCGAGTCTTTTCAGTCTTTTTTATTTGTCCTTTTCTTTTTAGGAAAGGAGGGCGGGGAATGTACCCGCTTCTCCCCTCCGCCGGCAGGAGCCCCCAGGCCAGATAGGTCGGCGTCAGCAAGGTCCTTCTCCGAGATGGAGAAGGTCCTGGCAGTCGCACGGGCACCGGACCGGTCGGAGGAGATCCCTCCCCTCCTTGTACTGCCTTGGAAACCCTAACCGTTTGAGGAGGACCTTGCATAGGGGCGGACTCGAGTTCAGTGCTTAGCGCCGAGCCCTGATTCGCTCCCATAGAAGGCCCTACTGTCTGAAGCTGGGTTGACTCAAGGACCATGTCTATCTCAGAGGGGGCCTCCAGTTGCCCCCCTTTTTCAGGACATCACAGGTCCAATTGGCAGCGCTGTCACAAATCGTGTCTGTGGAGGCACAGGCCTTGCCCTTGCAAGGTTCAATATTCTTGCCAGCAGGTCTTTTGAGGGAAGCAACCGAAGTGGCCTGGATTCCCTCTCCCCCCTAAGGTGGTTTGCCCTACCGAGCCCCTTCAATGGGGAGCGGTCGGTTATGGGCTGCCTGCTGGCTTTCTTGGCAGTCCCCTTGGAAAGTAAATGGGGGACTGCCGCTGGAAGAGGGAGATGCCCGAAAGCACCTCCAGACAATGGGTTGAGGGGAAGTCCCCTACACCCGTTTGCGAAGAATAGGAGTAAGCCTTCTCTCCGGTTAGAGAAATATGGAGGGTCCCCTGCGCAAGCACAGGGGGAAGAACCTCCATTTTTTTCTGTGGAGCTGCCAGAAGGCGGCTCCGTTGATTGTGAGGGGGAAAGGTTTTTTTTAAAATTTCCATCATTGGGCATGGGTGCCCTAATTTTCTCACTGGATGCACACGCTCATCACCCCTCGCAGTAGCCCGTCCTGCAAGGGGTGCGTACGGGGCTGGCAGAGCCAGGTGCCGCCATTTAACACCACCCCTCCCGCCTGGTGGCCTGGCATTCCCTCAGCATGGGGGCTTCACCTTGGACACGCCCTAAAATTGATAGAGTGTGAAGAGAGAAGAAGGGATGTGAGGAAGGTATGGGTGGGGATGAAGCAGGTTGTTAAAAACACACCATCTCAAATGGAGCTCAGAGGTTAGGGAACATTGTCATCTCCCCCCTCAGTCACGATCCAAGAGAGTTGGCTGAGAAGAAGATTGGCATCTACCCTGTGAAAATAGAGGCCGACCGGAGAAAGTTGTGGGAGAGTTGTAAGTGAAGTGAGGAAGTAGGGGAGAAATACAGGCTGTCTGAAAGGAGGATAAGATACTAAGCTGGGGCCGGACGGGGCGCTGAGTCCCGACAACACGGCGGCTAGGATGGCAAATCGCCGCGCCCCTTACGGGGTCCAAAGTACCAGTTCCAGATAAAGTCTATCTAATTCACCTTAAACAATTATAAGTGGAACTAGCAATCCGCTTTCGTAACATTTTTAACAAATCAATTAATGAAGGAATAGTCCTAAGCCAAGTTTAAAGAGCTAAATGCGACTCCAATTTTGAAAAAGATGCATCAAAATTAATCCCAGAAATCATCACTTCCTCATCATCATCATCATCATCATCATCGTCACTTCACTAACTCCATAATTTAAGAAGGGGATTTTTTTGAGTATTTGAATAATAATTTCATCTTATTTTGGTTATGACAGGGTTTTTTTATCAAAGTTATTCCTAATAATTCTTTTATAATATCAAAAAAACAAAATGGTGAAGTTCAGAAATAAATATAAGTATCGAAATTTTGTGAATTTATAAAACCCAAAGAATTACAAATGGTGAAGTTCAGAAAATTTATTTTTATATATCTTCTATAAAACTATATTTTAGCAACGTGATATTTTGAAAGGGGGGAAATTTAGCTGAGAGTTCCTTTTTAAAATTATTATAATTGGTGAAGTTCAGAAAATTTATTTTTATATATCTTCTATAAAACTATATTTTAGCAACGTGATATTTTGAAAGGGCAGAAATTTAGTTGAGAGTTCCTTTTTAAAATTATTATAATTGGCGAAGTTCAGAAAATTTATAAAAATTTAACCATGGCTGCTTTTTTTTAGATTTTAAATTTTAATCTTAGTAGCGAAGCCATTGACTGGTTTTACTATACTGTAATTTCCTCGAATTCCATTGTTGGCAAAATCTTATTTTATTGTTAGAGGATGAAATGTGGAACATTTGTACCGCAAATACTTAACTCACGATACTCAATAATGGTTTTCGGTGGCAGCGCTCGCGTCTTAGTAGTTTGTTAGGATTTTTGGTCGCAAAATGATCTCAACCTTTGACGCAACTTAACACTTTGGCTGCGCATTGGGTCATTTAAGTTACACAGTCAATTTCAAATAATTTCCGATTAATGTGTTATGTGATGTCTCACTTAAGTACTAAAATATCAAGAGTGACGTTTGCAATATTTGATACATAACCAATTTACTCTTCTTTCCTCGTGTACATTCGTAGTCTACAAGTTAAGCTTGCATGGTCTAGGACAGAGGTCGGCAACCCACCGCTTCGGAGTTGCATGTGGTTCTTTTGTCCGTCCACTGCGGTTCCCTGTGGTGGAGGAACGACGCTGACACAGAATGTCAGTCCTTACGAACGACTCTGATATCAAGCATTAAATTATAATGTATTTTATTTCAGTTCGTTAGTTTTTTATCTATTTATTGAAATTGTCAACCTCAGGTAGGTGAACCATAACAAAATCATTAGTTTTCACTACTGATGAAACTGGTTTACCATTATATGTGGTGAGAAATTGGCAAACAGTAAAAAGTCAAATGTTGCGAGACATTTCCAGAATAAGCGCAGAGCATTTGCTGCGGAAGTGGATCAAGTCTGAAAATTCAACAACATTTGCTAGTTTTGTGGTCACTCAGAAATTTAGTCAGGTGCGGGAAGCCGTAATTATAAGGAGAATATGTAAAATAATCATCCATTAAGATTTCAGAACATTTACTCACAGACTTCAAAAAAAGAGTGAAATTGTGCAGAAAATCAGAAATATGCCTCTCTCTGCAAAGACTGTCAAAGACAGAACTATCAAAATGGCAGAAAACGTCACCAGACAGCAAATAAAAGATCAATTCAGCTGCGGCGTACTCAATCGCCTGTGAGGAGTCCAAAGACAAAGGAAGGTAATATTGAACAAATAGCATTGTTCTGCCTATATGTACACTGCCGGACCAAAGGTAGAAATTATCAAGTTTATATCACTAAAATGCCAAACACGGGGAGGGGGGGGGGCATATGTGAGGCTGTCATAGCTTGTTTAAGAGCCAAAGAAATAAACACCACCTAGTTGGTATCAGTGGCTACTAATGGGCCACCGAGTATGATAGGAGCGCAGAAGGGCTTTGTAGCTTTACTGCAAAAGTCGCTGGGTCGAACGCTGCTGATATTTCACTGAATCCTGCACCAAGAGGTATTGTGTGCTCCAACCTTTCCTCAGAAGTGCACAAAAGTAATGAATGTTGTCATTTAGATTCTCAACAAAATAATGGCAAAAGTTTTAACTCTCCGTCAGTTCCGTTTGCTACTGGATGAGGTGAAAAGTACGTATTCTGATCTGCTGCACAACAAAGTCCGGTGGCTGTTCAGAAGGGAGGTGTTGAAACGGTTTGCCGCGTGTCTGGAAGAGGTGAAAACATTCCTAGGCAACACAGGCCTCACCTTTCCTGAGCTGGAACAGCCAAAGTAGCTGGAAAAGCTACGCTTCATGGCAGATATGACTTCGCACTTAAACAATCTGAGTACAACTGTTTAGGGAAAAAGAGGCACAGCTCTGCATATGTTGGAGGCGGTTTTGGCATTTGAGCGTAAGTTGAAAGTGTTTGCCAGAAATTTAAAGCGATGTACACTGTCTCACTTCCCCTCTTTGAGAGAGTTCAAACAAGCTCACAAAATGATCAGTTCAGAGTATTTGCAGTTTGCAATCACAGCAATGCAAACATTGTTTGGGAAATGATTCTGTGACTTCAGAGATGGAAAGAACACATTATTTTTCCCTGTCACTCCCCTGACCATCGATCCATCCCTACTGAATATGACTGCATTTGCAAGTTTAAGTCAATCAGATTTGGAAATAGAACCGGCTGACATAGCCGACAAAGATATATGTGTGTCAAAGTACCAGCCATTGACAACTGATCTCGAAGATGTTGCCTGTCAGAAGGCCACGCTTGCCCACAATCACAAATGGAGTGAGGTTGAAACCCTTCTATAACCGGACCAACTTGTTTTTGAAACATGGAAAGCAATTACCGACACTTACGCTAACAGGAAAAAATATACAATTGGAATCCTGTCAATATTCGGACAGCTGACTGCACGATGATGGCACACAGAAGCATACGACAGCTTTGATTTGCTGAAGGTGTATCATTTAAGTTCGGCTTTTTATTTCATTAATACGAGGAGGACTCAAATAGCCACTAAATATTTTATTTGTATTTCGTAGCTCCAATATTTTGTATACTGAAATAAAATTTCGTTTTCTCTGTAGCAGTTCTTTAATTTCATAAATGCAACACTATTTTTTTCTTATATATAGCAGAGAGGTAAAAATCGATATATTCAGTCAAAAGGGTTTTGTGGCTCTCAGTGTGTTTTTTTCAGTGGGAAACGGATCCAAATGGCTCTTTGAGTGTTGAAGGTTCTCGACCCCTGGTCTAGGAGGAGATGTACTTAAATGGTTGGCCAACTGTAAACAGAGTCGTAGTAAATGAGAATATCAAGCTGGGTAACGGTCACTAGCGGTCTCCCTCAATGATCAGTTCTTGGTCTATTGTTGTTTTCAATCTTTATTAGCGATGGCGGAGCGAGAGTAACTCTGGTTCCAGTGGAATGATTAATTATTTGCTGGCCCCCTTATAATTTTGACTTAAGTTTATGCATAGCATCATCATATTTTCAACAAAAAAGAAATTTCCCTCCCAAAAGCCAGTTATTTTGATTTTACCTAAGCATTCTTGATAGCTTATTTCGACTAAGTCAAAAAACAGAATTCTATTAATGGGTGTAACGTTAACAAACCAAAGGGATGGGAGGGGGTCAAAATACAGGGGGCACCATTTAATGTGGCGGCACTCCGAAGGGAATCACTATTATTGGGGGGTTTGATATTTTCAAAAGCACTAGCTATTGCTGACTCTCCACACGACAGGATGAACGAAAACACTCTGTTTAAAAACGAGATTTAATTATAAAAACAAACTCTTCACCTGGTCAATCTGGTGAGGCTATGGCTTGTTACACAAAATCGTTCTGAGTTGAAAGGAGATACACCACCAAGCTGGGGACACTGAGTTCGGTGATGTGAGCGAGTTATGGCGAAGTTGCTGTGGAGACACGGTGGTGTGTCTGCGATCGATTTATAAGAGTCGCGTACGATGTGAGAATCGAAATTAGAAGTATAGACTGAATGGAGTAAGTCTCATTAAGATAATATAATTTCTTAAAGTCAGATTTTCATATGTTTATTTCTGGCTGTCGCTATCTTGGAATTTTAGGCATTTTTTTCTTCTGGCTATCTTTCACCTATCGGAAGAGGAAAATCAATATGTGGGACGAGCCAAATCTCAGGGTAAAAAAGCAAAGGTTTTTGTTGTGTACATCTCATGTATGTGGACGCGAGCAGTCACTAGGAAAGTTTGTGACGACCTTGACGCCTGTTCCAAATTCACATATTCCAACATGCCTCTCTTTGGTTACGTCTGATTTAGGAACGCAACGGTGGCGGGCTGTGAAAAACCCTGAAATGTTCTTAATGATTCAGACGTGCTAGAAAATTTTAAATAAAATAACGTACAATAGCTAATATTCGAACACTACTCTAAAGGGTGTCATAAACTGGGGGGGGGGGGAGGAGCCCTGCATTAAACTAACTTTTAAACTGAAATGGCGCTATAAGAAATAATGTATTGAATATACGAGAGTTTGAATCCTCCATTGAACAAACAATCCACATTGTACATAAACAAAAGATCTAGTCCCTTTAATGAGGGTTTGCGTGATGAATTCAATATGGTAACGGAGCCCATTTCGCCCGAATGTTTGATCCATGACAGGAAGCTGGATCGTGCAACATAATTCCAGAATTGCAGCCAGTAGAAAAAGATGCGGATCAATTCAAGTTGAGGCACCACATCTTGAATTGTCCAGAAATTGAGGTGCTTATTCTTAAATTAAGGTTGCTCCAAGTCCATATTCTTGAATTGAACTCTTTAGATTTCATAGTGTATATGCTTATTCATCCATCTGGCATAAATGAAGTGATTATTCTCAAATTGTCAATACCTAACCGAGCCTATTCTAGATTAGTTTAGGCTAGGTAAAGTTAGGTTTAGTTAAGATAGGTAATATTAGGGTCGAAAAATCTCGAGATAACTCATCTTGGCAAATCTCCTTTTCCTTTTCACTTAGCAGATACCTTGTGGGTCGTATACAGGTCATAGCCTCCTGTCGAAGTATGACCAAGTGTACGGGAATATGCACACACAGGCTCTAAGGTAGGCCAAGCAAGGCAACAACTGTTATTGTTCTAAGAGTGCGATTTGAATAGATAGCTGCAGCTGCGTGACCAAGGAATATACCAAATACTACGACAAAAATAAATTTTAATACACACTAAATAAAAGGCACACAATAAATATGGATATGCAAGTACATGAATAAGACGCAATTAGGTTCCGAATACTAATTAGATAACCTGGGTTATTGAATGGTTATAATGGGAGATTTAGGGTGGTGAGTGATTTAGTTCCTTTGAACCTCGAGAGACTAGCGGGACAAACTGGGGGGGAGGTGTTGGTGACCTTGATTACTCACAGGGGGCAGCCACAAACCGGACGAACTTCGAAAGGGGGGGGGGGATGACTTCTCCAAACTCGGGTTAAGCAAGCTATCGGGCCTCTTGTCCTCAAGATGTCACCGGTTGAACTTCAGTAGAGGGGGGAGGGATGACTTCTCCACATTCGGCTTGAGCGAGCTAACGGGCCTCTTGTCCTCAATAGGTCACCAGAAGAACTTCGGAGGATGGCTTCTCCAATCCTTGATCCAAAGGCGGTTGAGAAAGGCTGACGTTGCCTCACGAAACTCTTCTCCCTGACCTGAAGATACGGGTGAGATGTCCAGCTCTTCCGTGGCTTGCGACCGTCACTCACACTTCTCGGGAGAGAGAGCTCCGTTGGACCGAACTCCTTTCGGGGCAGTGTCGTCTAGCCAAATATGTCTGTAATCCAGGAGAGGGTGCATATATACCCGGAGTTCTCCAAAATAGGGAGAGAGAGAGAGAGAGAGAGAGAGAGAGAGAGAGAGAGAGGTCTTCTCGAACCCTCGTTATCGGGCGTGACAAACCGAGCGTCTCCTTACGGGGAAGTGTCAACGTCAGGGATCAGCGGCTAGAGCTATAAAAGCTGTTCACGGTGAACCTACAAGGTAATCTCCCGACGAAGGGGGGGGGGGGAGATTGAGGCGACGGGAAAGTAGCCTCAATTTCAGCGTCATGCCTCGGTGTTAATTTTGCGGAGACCTGGCGGTAAGTCCAAAAAGGGTGAAGTTGGAGGAGGGAGGGGGGGGGGGAGTAACGGCTTGCTTTCTCTTCCGAAGTAATATCTTAGGAGATGGGAAAATAATATTATTCTAGGGGATACCTCTACACTCCTCCCTATCCAAAGACATTTTTTACAGCGCAGGACACTTTGGAGCGAAAGAAATGTCTACACTAATTTCTTCAAGAGGGGAACTTATAAAGCTACACTTTTAACGTTTACCAACAGAGAAAAAAAACATAACACTACACAGGATTTACATATGTGTAACCACATATAACTTAATCTATACATACGCACATACAACATCAACGAGGCAAGAAAAAAAAATCGTACGAGTATTTACAAAAAAATGAATCAACCGCGAATTTTACTATACACTCAGGTCGTTGGAGGAGGGTCTTCTATAGGATTCCTACTCAAGCTATCGGCTAGGCAGTTGTCGGTGCTTTTAACATACATCCTAAACTTACGAATATACCAAACTATGGCTAACACTTCAAGCTATATGGTGGCATACGCCCTTTCGCTATGGGACAGCTTCCTGCTAGCATATCCTACAGGATATCCCACTCCATCGTCATCATATTGGATGAGAGCACAATCTAGTCCATCCTGGGAGGCATCGGTACGAACCTCGAATGTTTTATTAGGATTCGGTAATCTCAAAATAAGGGGGCAGAGATTAGCTCATCCTTTAACTGGTGGAAGCGATCTTCCGCGGAAGGGGGCTGTTCTTTTAAGCATGTTGTTAAGGGGCACGGCTATGGGAGCGAAATTCGGCCCAAAACGACGATAGAATGACACTGGAAAGCCTTCCAATAAGGCAAGCAATTGAGCCCTCTCAATAGGGGAGAGATTGGGTTTTACGTTCAAGTTGGAGATAGGCTCCGCTTGGGGGGAAAGAAGAGACGGCAGGGAATACTCTTCGTCTGCTTCTACGCACACCGTTTGGACCAGATACAAGGGTTCAACGGTATAGATGTGTCCCTCGCTTGACGGAGGACGAATTGGGCCTATTAGGTCCATTGAGACCCGGGCTAAGGGCTCGGCTACTCTCGGGATCTTTTGAAGGGGGGCCGGGGCTACACGCCCTTTGGAGGTGACCTTAAAGGACTTGCAAACGTCGATAATTTCTTTGGCCGTGCCTAGCCAAAACAAATACTTGGAAACTCGCTGTGCCATTTAGTTATGACCGAAATGTCCGGCCATTAGGCCATCATGAGCCATCTTTAGAACGAGTTCGATATTCGTTCTTGGCACACACAACGCGTTGGTCGGGGGGTTCTCTGGTTCAACAGAAGAACGGTATACTAACGCGTCCTTCACGGTGTATTTGATCTTCCAATCGCCTCTGACCGTTACAGTCTCCTTCTTCCTTTCTTTTTCCCCCAGGGGTTGTAATCGGGGGGAAATTCTTCTGCACCTCAGCAAATTGCCCATTGGTGGCGAGGTCGATGTCTGGGGAGGATAGAAGTACCGGAAGCGATACATCCTTCTCGGCCTGGGTCCTGGTAACGACCGGCTGAGAAATTGGGTTTTGGGAGAGCTGTGCGCCCTGTCCAATGAGGACAGAGCAGAATTTCATCGGGGCCGCGACTACGTCGGCCCATCCGATGAAGTACTGGCACTCATTATGGCACTATGCCACTGGAAACCTGGTGGCAGGACCTAAAAAGTCATGCACCAAAGCGAACCTGTTATGCTGGGGACTTACGGGGGGTAGTAGTTTGTCGAAAAAAACTATACAGGTGCAACTTGTATCTCTAACCAAAGTTGACAGTCGGCAACCATTTACTGCGCCATTTTAAAACTGGAGCCCACCGGGGGAACTCTCGTTGAACAGGAAATTTACCTGTTGATCCGGGGGAGAGGGAGCAGGGGCCGCTGGCAATGCGGCTGGCAGATTAGGCGAGAGGGCAGCAGAGATTTGGTGGACCTGGTGACTCGACGAGGTTCTCAGTTGAGAATTTTGGCGGCAATTGTAACTTAGGTGCCCAAGGGTGCCACACGTAAAGCATACAATTGGTCTACGGGGGTAGTTGCTAGGCGTGGAGGGGAGTAACCGGGGCTTCACGTCCTTTTGCTCTCGCGGCGAGTAAGGCCTTTACTTGCTCGGCGCCTGCACTTTTACGAAGCCGTTGTTGCCCTTGGGTGGGCTTCGGTTAAACCCAAACTTGTGTTTGGGGGAGGGGGGATGGTTCTTCTTGACCTCCTCGGGGTAGAGGTCGTGACTAGAAGCGTGAATGTCGGCTTCTTCCACACACTTCTTGAAAGTGGACGCTCTTCTGTCCGCTATGAAGGCCCTTAATTCGCGCGGGAGGGTCGGCATTAGTTGATCCCTTAGAATGAAGTCAACTAGTGACTCATAATCATTTGATACTTGGGTAGAATCCAGCCAGAATTAGAAATTACGCCGAAGTGTGAATCAAAATTACCTGAAGGTTTGGCCTGGCTGTATTCGCGAGGAGCGGAATCTAACTCTGCCTTTAGGGTTGAATAATCGAGGATGGCCTCGGAAGGAAGCGAAATGAATATGTCACGAAGACGAGGATTCAAGAGTGGAAGTAACCGGGCGACACCATCTGGTTCTAAGTCCCAATTGTTGACTTCGAAGATCTTCTCGAAGTGCGTTAAATAAGAGAAAAAATCTTCTCCATCTTTGTATGCGAGGAGTTTTAGTGCGGGCACTTGAGCCTGTTCATTTCGAGATCCTACGGAGATTATCTTGACTTGTCACGGCCTATCTCTCTTCCATGCTGCCTAATTCTTTCATTCTCTTCTGCTTCTCTCTGTGCTTTTCTTTCTTCGACTTCTGCTTCTCTGTGTGCTTTTCTTTCTTCCTCTTCTATCTGTGCTTTTCTTTCCGCACGTTCGTTACGTTCCTCTTCCTGGATGTAAGCGATTAAATCTTTCCCAGATAAGCCTAAGATCTGCCCTTGTTTATGAAAGCGATTGAATGAAGACATCCCGGATATGCTACTTCCGGCCTTTGCACACGAAATAGCTACCAGAGCTATTGAAGCTTTACCCAAAACAAATATATATTCTACTAACGACTAAAATTATTAAAATTCCTAGTAAAAATCAGGCAAACTCACACAAAAAATAAATTCCTAACTAACAAAAAAGGGCGGTTACTATTACTGCTTAGTTAGTATTCTCTTTTAAGGAACTAGAAAAACTGTGGACACACCACACAAGAATGGACTTAAAAATTGGTTGTTACTCGTTAATCAAAAATAAAATTGTCCTAAAATATTGGTGTTCAGATATTCTTGGTAATGCAGCTGTTATCAATTGAACTTAGTTCTTAAAAAATCAGGTGGGGAAGACCCAAATCATGACGCCAAATTATATATATATATATATATATATATATATATATATATATATATATATATATATATATATATATATATATATATATCGAAGTATTGCCAAGTGTCGGGAATATGCGCACAGAGGCTCTAAGGTAGGCCAAGCAAGGCAAAAACTGTTATTGTTCTAAGAGTGCGATTTGAATAGATAGCTGCAGCTGTGCGACCAAGGAATATACCAAATACTACGACAAAAATCAATTTTAATACACACTAAATAAAAGCACACAATAAATATGGATATACAAGTACATGAATAAAACTTAATTAGGTTCCGAATACTTAATTAGATAACCTGGGTTATGAATGGTTATAATGGGAGATTTAGAGGAGTGAGTGATTTAATTCCTTTGAACTTCGAGAGAAAAGCGGAGCAAGCTGGGGGGAGGTGTTGGTGACCTTGATTACTTACGGGGGTTATCCGAAAACCAGCAGCGGGTGCCCCGGGGCTACTTTCTCGAACTTGTGTTTTGCGAGATGCGGGCCTCTGCTCCTCAAGAGGTAACCGGACGAACTTCGAAGGGAGGGGGGTGACTTCTCCACATATGACTTGAACGAGCTAACGGGCCTCTTGTCCTCAATAGATCACCAGAAGAACTTCGGAGGACGGCTTCTCCAATCCTTGATCCGAAGGCGGTTAATAAAGGCTGACATTGCCTCACGAGACTCTTCTCTCTGACCCGAAGATACGGGTGAGATGTCCAGCTTTTCCGTAGCTTGCGGCCGTTACTCACACTTCTCGGGAGAGAGAGCTTCGTTGGACCGAACTCCTTTCGGGGCAGTGTCGTCTAACCAAATCTGTCTGTAATCCTGGAGAGGGTGCATATATACCCGGAGTTCTCCAAAATAGGGAGAGGGAGAGAGAGAGGTCTTCTCGAACCCTCGTTATCGGGCGTGACAAACTGAGCGTCTCCTTAGGGAAAAGTGTCAACGGCAGGGATCAGCGGACCAGACGGGCGACCAGCGGCTGGAGCTATAAAAGCTGTTCACGACGAACCTACAAAGTAATCTCCCGACCCGAGGGAGAGGAAGGGGGGGATTGAGGCGGCGGGAAGATAGCCTCAATTTCAGCGTCATGCCTCGGTGTGAATTTTGCGGAGACCTGGCGGCAAGTCCAAAAAGGGTGAAGTCGGAGGGGGGAGGAGTAACGACTCGCTTTCTCTCCCGAAGTAGTATCTTAGGAGATGGGGAAATAATATTATTCTAGGGAATACCTCTACACCTCCTTTTATTTGTATCTTCCTGAATTGACCTACTTTAGGTGCCTCATCTTAAATTGATTCCAGGCCAGTTGCCTATTCTTGAAATGAGATTGCTCGAGGTGCTTATTCTTAAATTGAACAAAAAGAAATCCCTAATCTTAAATTGATCCAATTGCTTTATGGAGTAATATAAATCTGATAAATAATAAAAATGTTACTTATAATTAACTAAGAAACGTTCGTGGAAAGCTAACACAGGCCTACGTTTGAAAAAAAAAAACTTTTATGTTCCTTAGGATTTCTTTGTAGTTTCTTAATGAATCAAACCTCCTGAGCTCAAAAATGAATGTATTTTTGTTCAATCAGGTCAGATTTTCTCAGTACAGCATACACCATTTTCATTGAGATTACCTCATTTTTTCTGAAATTTCTTTTTCAAAAACTTTTATCTTATAGTGCATTAATATTTTTATATGATAGAAACAGGAATAAACGCATGTAAACTATAATCCTTTTAATAAAACAAAAAATAAAGAATGCAACATAATAAAGCAAATAATTCTAATTTCCAAGAAAAGACGCCCTTGACGATTTTCGTTTGTGCCTCTCATCTGGTGCATCACGCTTCAAACACCAACAGTAGTTTACGTCCTATTTACCCTTGTACTTAGATTCCATTGTTTTTATGTCCTGGTGGAATCTTTCCCCCTCTACTTCACTGTAATCCCCCTAGTTGTCGGGAAAATAATCCAGATGGGACTGTAAAAAGTGTATCTTTATAGACATTTGAGCTGATTGACCAGGGCAACATATTATGGGCTTCTTTTATTGCTTAGAAAATTGTTAACTAGAGCTTTAAAAGCTTTCCAGGCATCTTTTTCTATGTCCGCCATTGATGCCTCAAATTGCTGACCTCTCATCAAGTCCTGATCTGAGGTTCATCAAAAATTCCCGCATGAAGCTTAGCGTCACTGAGTTGTGGAAATTTTTAAAGAAGATATTTAAAAGCTTGGCCTTCTTTATTAAAGGTTTTGACATAATTTTTCATTATGCCAAGATTTATATTGTAGATAGAGGAGAGTAGGAAAAGGGGCAAAGAAAAAATAATAGCGTAGGCGAGTTGCGAACAGCTTCCCGCGTCGCTGGAGCACTGTTAGCCAGCAGTGAATCCACCTGGCCATCCTGAGTCTCAAAAAAGACTCATTTAAACAAAACTTTTAAGCCGCTCGCCTGCACTTCTCGTACGCTTCCCCCCCCCCCCCCCTCCTAGAAGCGGAGCGTATTTTGAAGAAATGAAGAGAGCCCGTTTGGAAATGCTATCCAAGGGTTAACGCTCCCCCTTCCGGGTCTGGGCACCATTGTAGATAAAGGAGAGTAGGAAAGGGAGCAAAGAAAAAATAATAGCGTAGGTGAGTTGCGAACAGCTCCCCACGTCGCCGGACCACTGTTAGCCAGCGGCGAATCCACTCGGCCATCCTGAGTCTTAAAAAAGGCTCATTCAAAGAAAGCTTTTAAGCCGCTCGCCTGCACTTCTCGTACGCTATAATATGCAGTGGAGGAAGCAGTACTCTGTGAGGAGGCACTAAAGGTTCAGCTATCACATTGTTTGATCCAATTCTAAATGCTTCTCGTGGAGGCCAAACCTTCTTCTCATAGTGCATACTATCTGCACGAATGGCCCATAAACATAGAAAACAGGGATGCTTCGTGTAGCCTGTTTGCATCCCAAGTACAAGAGACACTACCTGAAAATAAATTTAGCAGGGTATGTAAATTCAAAGTGAAATATTTCTAAAAACAAATTTAAAGTAATATTTATTAAAACAATAAGAATATGAATACGTACTGAAAAGTCCTGTATGCCGATGCATTAAATCATTGTATTGGAACTAATTGGATATATGTAAAACTTATTTTGAGTTCATTGAGTTATCTTGTATATCTTCTCAATTAAGATAAGTTCCCCATTAACCCAAACGGATGCATTAACCTATAGGGACACACTTCAACAAAAAAATATAACTAAAATATGACACATGATTTCCAGATTTGCATTCTTGTGAAATTTAAGTTGACCAAAAGGTGTATACAGGTATTAACAATTGAAAATGAAAATGTCACTATCAAAGAGTTTAGAAATGCCAAGTGTAAATTTATCTTACCTTTAAGTCACTACATATCCTCCAATTGTAGGTAGAGTAATTTATTGCATCCAGCAATTTTTTCATATTTCCATAACTTTCAGTAAGTTAGATTGAATGGCCTATAGGAACAGAAGCTATTTTGTTACCAATATTCAGTAACACAGCTTTTAAACTTCTACTGGAGGAATCTATGAAAAGTCTCCATTCTAATGGGTTGTAGGGAATTCCAAGGGCCTCAACGAGTCCTTTAATATTGGCGCAGTATACTAAAGAGCTGGAAGAATGATGCAAAAAATAGCTTCGAAACTCTTGTTCTCTATTTCTTTCTGTACCAAAAAAATGTTTCTTTAACGAGAAGATTACTTTCACGAAGTCGAAAGCCAAGAAGTTGTGCATTCTCCTTTGAAAGCCACAGATCCCTGGTCAGGTTATTTAACTGAACTTGAGTGAATGGATTTACGACAATATAATGTGTGGAAAGCTGATAAGACTCAGATGTGTCATAATCTCGATCAACTTCCATATTAATCTCTTCATGGACCTCTATATGTTCAGGGGGAGAATGTATAGGAATTCCTGGACTATGGGGCAGGGGTTTGATGGCAGAAGGAACATTCGGATATGCCACACTATGTTTATTCTTCTTATTTATACCTGTTGAAAATATAATTGCATATTACATAAAGGAATTGATTTGGAGTTGCAGATAGTACATAAATGTTTAGTAAAAGATATGTTCATGCTGAAGTGAACTGCGTTAGTTTTTAATTTTATGCTAAGTCTATGCATAATAATGACATTTTCAGGTGCCAGTATAATACAGAAAGCTTAAATACTTGATACAATGCTCACCTTTAAGATTTGTCATGCAAAAATAGCAGTCCGTAGTGTAGTCCTTGCCCTATCTCCACACCATGGGAACACCAAAAGAGAGAGACTTCTGTTCGCCCTGATTCCAGCGTCTTAAACTTATGTAGCATCTCTTGCAGCAGATATGTGGTGCAAAACCTTTATCTTAAACTCTTGGCCTTACTCCAAAATATGCATGATACAAAGATTTAATTACAAGAGAGATTGTACATTGCTGATCGGAAAAAGTCACTTTGTCGAAAACATAACAAAATCTGTGAGAGCTATTCTTACATTTTCTGTTCATTTTTAACTCAACCACTATTATTATTATTCTTATTGTTATAATGCTGAGCAATTTCTAACCTGCAAAAATATAAACTTATTAACATAATTACTTAAAATGTACACAAAATTCACTGAGAATACAGTAGTGCAAAAACTATTGAAATTTTGATGTAATATAAGACATGTTTAAACTATAAAATTATTATCACCCCCTGTATCGCAAAAACTGGACCAGATAGAGAAGAACGGATGACAGATTTGGATTTAGGAGGTCAATTTTATTAAGAAACACACAAAAAACCTAAGGTACATTTTGGATGTAGACCAGTGTAAGAGAATCATGCAACTCAAAATTTTTAGGCAACTTAATGCATCAAGGGCTAAATTAAGGAGTCATAGTCTTATTAAAAGGAGAAAATACTAAACCTATGGACTATCAAATGGGATAAGTAAAGGAGGGGCCTATTAATGACCTGGGAGAATGTACCGGTATCCTCTTTAAAGGTAAAACCAGGAAATGTAGGAAGATGCATTCCACCTCTCATTAAATTGTTACAACCCAACTATATAAGAAATGAATAATTAAATATTAACGATAATGGGATCTAATTAGCTGATCAAAATATATTTGGATTAAGAAATTTATTTTGATATTTCCCTACGAATATTAAAAATATTTTTGAAAGAACTTGTTTGCGTGAGCTTGTCGGTGAGGGAAGCTCCATATTGTCTTAATAATTAAATTCAATTTAAGCAATTTATTAGTTCATATTAATACCGTACAAAAACATTCAACGCTAATTTCAAATTAAGGCCTTATGGAATAAGCATATAAGTTTATTTTCCTCTTAATATAGGGTTAGAATCCTTTAGAGCTAACGTGCATAGCCTATTTGAACACACTTACATTCCCTAGATTGCGCTGCGCCCGCTCCTCGTACTATAATTTGCTAGCTTGAGAGAAGAAGCTCTCGCTTTTCCAAACAATATTTAGCACCGCCGCTTTATCATTGGCTCAAATCATTAACGATGTTTTAGTTTGATCAAAGATTGGATCTTGACGTGGTGGTAAGAAGCATCTAGGAGAGAGTGTAGGGCACACATGTATTTACCTGAATGGTGTACATGTAGACACCCTACACAACGGATCCCGAGGTAAGGGAGAGAGAGCGAGTTTAGAAGGTCGAGATAAAAGCTCGGTTTTCTCACAGTAATAAAGTGGTAGTCTCAATATCTGGGCTTAAATCAGACAGGCGCCAGAGAGGTAAACATTAAGAAACTGAGAATATCTAGAGGTAATAAAAGGGCGTGTGATAAAAGCATTTCACCATTCTGTAACAAAGATAGCCACAAGTTAAACTAATATAAGCCTAATGATAAAGCTCCGCCTTCTAGAAATATTGGCCAATAACGAGGTACGGCAGTGTAGACGCTATCCAATCAGAATTAAGTAAAGGATTAATTTAAGCCAATCAGGAGGCGAGAGAGTGGACTAAGCAGCCAATCACATGCGCCAACATAATTTGCAGGCGGGTCGTGAGGGTTGACTTGATGAGTGTCTTCTCCACCTTTATAAAGGGGTGCAGAGAGAGAAAGAGAGTCTAGGATCATTATTATTATTATTGATACTATCTTAATTGTTACGCGCTCATTAATTTAATAAGTGGACCATTATAATTGCCCGGTTGCTCTACCATATTCCCGCATTACTTTGGTGTAAAATCGAATCGTGAAGTTATACTCGGAGTACTTCCAATTTTTGTGTAAAGTAAAATAAATAGACTGACACTCATTTACATCTATAAACAGATTCTTTTATTCATCCAAGCTGGTACCCTCTGCTCAGATCAAGTACAAAGCTACCTAAAGGGATATTTCGGGGAAACATTCAAATAGCTTGTTACCATTGCCGGTAGCAAGCGTTATCCCAATCCTACTAAGCTCACCCCTTTTAGAGTGGCAATGTTACCACTAACCGGGCTACCAAGCTTTCTAGTGGTACGAATGATTACCACTCAATAGGCTAGCTCCATTAAAATATAGGGGGTGGCAACAATAACAGAGAAGCAAGAAAGACATCAATCATTCCCCCCCTCCAATAAGAGAAACAAGACCAACAAAGCAGACTGTAAGAATAGACACCCGTGTTGCCCACTATGATGCCTTATTTATGGATACAGGTAAAGCTTCGCAAGAGATGGCCATTAATTTCTTAAGTTATTAATGTTATTCAGCTTGGCTTACTGAACTTAAAGCTCTACGAATTTGGTATTTTCCCACCTAATTTTAGATGTGTTACTTAAGGAGTAAAGTTGGTTAAAACTTGGGGGCTCTCGCACTGACTTCTTAAAGAAATATAACATTTTCATTTTCTGTACTGCATCATAGGTGTTTGCGTACCGATTTTTTTTGCATACAAAACAATACTTAAAAACAACTATAAACTAAACAAAATCAAGAGAGGTCCAATGGTACCCCAGGAACCTAAGCGTGTAGCCAACAACTAAACCCCCTGCATCGCTTAGTATGTAGGCCTCCGCTTTCTCCTAAAACTCCACCACACCGCAATCTGGTGGTCAGTAACCAGCCACAAGCACGAAGAACAAGTGGGAGCGAACCCAATCGGCACGGTCTAAGGACAGATACCAATCACACAGCTCCCCCAGAGCAGGGCACCCAACTAAAATGTGGCAAGCAATATTCACAAAAAGGTTAAGTTGGGCACTGCATAAAATGATGCTGCGTTCTACGAGTGTGCCCAATTCAGAGACGACATAAAATGACTTGATTCGACAGGGCTGAGGATGAAACTCGGAGCCAGCCACAGTTAGGGCACAGAGCCTCACCCATTTGACAGGTAGAAGTCACGTGCCCAAACCTGTTACATTTAAAGCAATGGGTTGGGATGGCACACAAGAGCGGTTATTAAAGTTATAATTGTGGTGGTCGCCTACATCTCAGAAAATATCAGAAGGGGGTTCTAAAGGACAATAACTATGGGGGTGGGCAACTTTGTCTTGCTGACCTTCTGTTAGAATATGTGGACTTTCTTGACTCTCGAGGACTAAAAATCCTCAATAAGGCCCCCTACAGGGATTTCACAAAGGGTCTTTGCGAAAATAGTGCCTTGACATCAGTTGAAGTTGGGATGCTGGGCAGAGGCGTATCTACAATTCCCAGACTTCCAAAAACTCCAAATCAAGAAGCCGGAAGCGAATCGAGCGACGCGATTGTAGTGAATGTCTATAAGGTCATGCGTCTGAGGTTCAGGGCTCAGCCCTGCCCACCATCAATATTTCATTCATGATAAAGGTGAAAACTGGAATAAAAACTTATTTTGAGGGCACAGTACTCTATAGATTTCTAAGCAACAAACAATTCCCAAACTGGACGCATCTCAAATGACACAAAAAATTCATTTTTAAAGTTATGATGAATGAATATTATGTATTTTCCACAAGGTACCATACAGTGTATTTTCTTTTCGTCTATAATAATAATGAAATTATATTTAACTAGAAAAAGAAAACGAAAAAGTACATCCTGGACGATATTTGACTAAGACGCACTTAGCTTGAATTCATTAAAGAAATACCGTCCCTTCCCTCCGCCTCCGTAGGTCCACCAGTGTTGTTGGGTCACAATGACCGAACACACCATTAAGTGTCGCAGGATGGAGTGTCTGGTAAAGTCGCTCTTGGTTGGATGACCAAGGGGAAATGGAGTGGAGGCTGTATTCGAGAAAAGATATCCAGCGGGCGTTCAGAGGTGGACGTTTGTTTCTAGATAGTTAGTAAGGTTTAGGAGGGGGGGAGGGGCGGAATATGTGGCGGTTGGAAAGGTTTGTGTGGGTGAAAGGGGGAGGGCCGCGACACTGAGGGAGAGCAAAGAAACGGGCGTGAAGGGGGAACTAGGGGCGGAAGTAGGTATGATTGGTTGTGATTCGGAGGGCGGCGCAATAGTAGGGGCTCTGGGTATCGAGAAAGGGTATTAGAGGTTGAGTAATCCCTGCTCAAAGCCCGGTCATTTATATTGTCGAACATCGATTTCAATTTTTAGTTTTCTCATACAATCTTGGAATTTTCAATAAAAAGAGGACCTCGCCACCTCCGGCGTCGCAAGTCTTGCTGGAATTTCGTACCGCGATATATTGTAAAAACCCAGCCAGGATCAGTGCCATTACCCTGGCACCCGATTTATACAAACAGGTGCGGGTTGATCAGCCATCATCCCCACTCCCACCTCCACCCAATAATAGCATATGAAAAATAAGAGGCTGAAGAAAAAAAGAGGGGGGGGGAGGAGTTAAATTGAGGGCAAAGGGATAATAACATCTCTGTCACAGCCAAGCTTGCTAGCCCAAACCCCCAATTTCACTGTAGAGAAGGTGGGAATCCGTCCGCAGCCAGCGTCAGGATGACCGCAGCAAGGAGAGAGGAAAGAACGCATCTATCGCCATCAAAATTGCAAGGAAATTTGCGGTAGGAATTTTCTTGGAGACATTCTATTGCCATTCTGTTTTCTTGGGGAAATTTTGGTGCCATTCTTTGTTTTTAGTGGCGACATTTCGATACCATTCTGTTTTTCTTAGGGACATTTTGGTGCCATTCTTTGTTATTAGTGGCGAAATTTCGGTACAACTCTGTTTTTCCTGGAGATATTTTGGTGTCATTCTTTGTTATTAGTGGCGACATTATGGTGCCATTCTTTGTTTATACCTGTGTTTTCGGGACGAAAATGACTTCTCACTACAGCTTTGCCACTGACTGCACAGTTGCTCTGGGTCGCTTGACTTTCATGGGTCTCTTTGCCCTATGAGGAATTTTAGGTGTTTGTATTTTTAATGTTATGCCTGGGTGAGTGGCAGATTAAGGATAAAAATTTGCAGGGGCCAGGGGGGAGGGGGATAACTTAAATTCCTCCCTCTGAGTAGTCTGAGAAAAGGGTATTGATTATTAATAATGTTTATCTTACACAACATTCATAATAAATAACAGTATCTCACACAGGAGTGAGCACTAACTCTCTCAGATCCGATATTTTCCACACATCAGAAAATTATGAATTGTGGTTATTGTAGTTTTTGAACGTCAGCTAAGATGTAATAATGAATTTGAATAATTACTTTTCAGATTTCCGTCCATTTTAGACAGGCATAATATATATTCGATCGCAACGATTTAAAAAGAACTTTTTATATATATTCTATATAAGGTTCTTAAGGTGTAATGAAGGTCGGAATTAGTCTTAGAAGTTATAGTAAAGCGTTGAAATATGTGTAAAGAGATGTGTTGTGAGAAGATGGGTATAGTTTTCAAGTGACTGGTTGTCCTTTCCTTTCTCTATCTTAACTGTTCTTACTCCATTCAGTCTCTATCTAAACACTCGATTTTATACCTGTTTAAACCTTTTATTTTACTTTCACTTAATGCGTCTACAGCCTTTCTCTTGCTTACTACTTGTAGGCTAACACAAACTGTGGGACTATATTCATTCATATCCTTCTTTTACTGCTAGGAAATTGAGAGTTCGTCACAATTCTCTTTTAATCTAAATCTGTCCTCTCAACCATTTCTCAGTTCTTCTTCGTTCCTCCTCCAGACCTTATTTGCCCTCTCATGTAACACTATATGGACCAGTTTCATTTTAGCTTCTCTATGTAGTTCTTCCTGCCTCGTCATGTCGAACGTCCTAGTGCCTGTAAACCATCGGGTACCCTGGTTTTGTAGCACCTGGACTTTGATCATCGCACTCATAGAAGTACCATGTAGCGAAACTGTCAGGTACAATAGAGTGGCTCTGACCATCGCCGAGTAAAATTTCCTTTTGTGTCAGGCCGACAGTCCTGAAAACCTCTCAAATTGAACCAACTTTAGCTATTCTTATCCTTTCCGCCACATGTATTTTATACCCGGTTTTACCTATTTTAAAAGCCAATTCCTTAGCTTCGTACTTATACTCTTATCTCTTTCCCTCGACCCTTATGCTCTCTACCTTCCTCCTTTTGATGGATATCAATCTTAATTTTCCATTTCCTCTCGTATCTATTTAAGTTTAGGATCTTTTTTGCTGTATCTTTGGCCGCCTTCCTTGCTGTTCTCGTTGAGGTCGCAATAATCTGGGTCACTTCGTCTGCGAATGCAAATAAGCAGTTTCGTGGCTAAGAGGGAATGGAAAATCATTTGTATAAATGGCGTAGATAACTGATGAGAGACAGCTACCCCAAGGGAGCCCATTCTTTGTCTTAAAGAGGGAGTCTTCAAAGCAACCGAACACCATATAGACCTTCCTGTCACTAATGAAACTGCACAACAGCCTGGTCTTTTTCTCTCCAAGTTCCATCCTGACCAGCTCATACTTGAGTCTATCTCTCCATACCTTATCAAACGTCTGCTGCACGTCACGCACAACTATGTCAACCATCTTAACCTCACTCTTTACTTTGGCCAGCTTATTCGTTATCAACACTAGGACCATCTCGATGCCTTTCTTTCTGCTGAACCCGTACTGTTGGAGGTTGAACTTACAGTTCGTCTTGAGGTGAACCATCAATCTGCTGCACACAATTTTATCCCAAACCATGGCTATAAAATTGAGCAGCGAGATGCGTCTATACTCGTTGACGGTCGTAGGTGACTTAACCGGTTTCGGCACCAATACCATTTAGGCCACTTTAAGTCTGTCTGGGAAGTAGCCGATGTTCCAGCTTGCATTGAAAACTTGCAATAGCGCCTCAAGTACGTTGTCAGGGAACTGACTTATGCTCGCTCTCGTCAGTCCAGATGGCCAGGAGGCTTTCTGTTTGAAGGTTTGGACTACCGTTTTTATTTTATCCATATTTATTATACCACCGCCTTCGTTACCTTCCTCTACCGCGTTATTACGGGGGGTCCTGTTTAGCGGAGATGTGTCACCCAATTGGAGGTTCAGTTCCTCCATAATCTTGGTTTCATGGTCCTCGTCAAAGTTCGCATTGTCCTCTCCCGCGTTATTAAATACCTGCTCCATTGTTCCCTGAATAGCTCCTCTATTTCCTCTTTGTTCGTTATACAAGGTCAACAGACCTAAGTCGCGTGCTCTCATTTATTCTGACTTATGACCTTACGGCCTTCAAAACTTTCAATAATTCCCGGACTAACATTGGAAAGACTTTGACAGTTATATCATTCGAAAGAGAATGTAAAACAACATAGGGGTTTCAAATTTTGTTAGGATCGGCCGAATAGTTACGATGATATTTGCCAAAAATAACTCATTGAAAGTAAAACGGTTACCATCCGACCGTCCGACCTACGGAACGACATAGTAACTTATAAGAGTCGTGTGAACGCGACTAATAATCATTGCCTGTCTTAATTCTTAATTTCTTCAGTGGTGGAATGCCTTACAGTTTTTTGATTGATTGCAGAATAATCTCGGGTTCCGTTCTCTGTCTAGCTTATCAATCCCCCTCTCCCACAGTCTCTCTTTCCTCACTCTCATTAATTCACTTATTTCTCTTTGGAACTCACATCCCCTCAGGTATAGCTCAGCAGTTGGGCCTATACGTCGCGTCAGTTGATTAATGGTGTCGATTGCGCGCATTACTGTCCTTATTTCAGGTGATCAGCTTGGAGCCGGGTGTGTTCTGAGCGCCACCTTGGGTATACATACTGCCTCTGCTGCCTCAATCTTAACCTCTATTCTTTATATTTCCAGGTCAATATATTCAACTCCTTTACCTTCCAGCACTAGCGGCCGGTAATTTCTCAGCACATCTCGGAATTTGTCTCACTCAGCCTTCGCATATTGGTTCCTGACCCGGCATGGCACTTGCATTGGACTAAGTGTCAGCAATACCGTAATGGAGTTGTAATCCGTAGGGAATACATAACCCGGTCGGACATAAATGTTCCAGTAGAAATTCCTACTGGTTAGTACTATGTTTGGCTTGGTTGGTGCTCTTTCGGTCCCATACGTGAGAAACTGCTGCTTAGCTCTTACCACTACACCCCTATGAATCAATATATCCAGGTTTTTCATCATCCTTTTCTCTGAGAAATACCCCCCAAGAAATTACGTTTGGTGAAAAGTTATCCCTTGCCGCTTTTACTGAATTTGACTAACCGCGCGATTGAATCCAAATTCATTAAACAAGAGTTTACTGCAACTGAGCAATTCTAAATTATTGCATAACTTTCTAAATGGCAGAATACAAGTATTGCATAAAAAGAAATGTAAATATAAACGGGCTAGAAAGAGTCAATAAGAGAATCTAACATACGGGATTGGTTATGGCAAACACATTGATTACGCTGTCTATTCTAACACCAATTTCGTTGTCACCATCGATCAGTGCTAAGCCGTTGAGGCGTTCTTAACCTATGGTATTTTTTAAGTACGTTTTCAGTCGCTATATGCACGAAAATGAACGCTCAGCCTCCAACTGGGAAAGTGATCAGAACGTGGAAGAGCCTGGCCAGGTTCGGATACACTCTGTTCTGGGCGTGAGCAAGAGCAAGAGCAAGAGCATCTCCAACAGAGTCAAAATTGATTGTTGACGAAAACCATCGCTCTGTTTCTGCATTGACGAGGCTCAAGGCCTCAAACTCAGCCTCGTATATACTTTTGCCGACTCCAGTAAAGCAGCAACATCTACGTTGGCGCCGCTGAGCAGATGTTATGTTGAAGACGACCGGAATAGTGTTGTCCTCGAACCGGCTCTACAGCTCAGTCAACATCTGGTCAAGGAACAAGACATAGACACAGCAGCGCTAATATTCCTCAGTTGTCCGCTATGGTAGGTTTGCTCTCTGCGTTTGCCACCGACAAAATCAAGGCACATGAATGATGCCATGTGGCAAGCTGATCTCTTGGAGGAGCTCCTCTGCCTTCTTGAAGATGTAGAAGTTGGTCAGTACACCTATCCGTGTCTTGTTGAGATATGTCTCCACTTCACTGATCGTAGCGTATGCTGAAAATAAATCGACCGTAAGAGACTGCAGGGCTCGGCCCGGCTCTACGGTCTGAGTTAGAGCCGACTCAGCGACGACGAGACCAAACAGGAAGTGTGGCTCTCGGATTGCGATCAGTAGGAGTCCCGCCGTCACGTCCGAGATGCTTTCATCATCGAGGAAGATGCAATAACCGGCCTGAATTCGATTAATACAATGACTGAATCGTATCGTTGTGGGGGAGTTTTAATGAAGTTGTTTCGCTTTTCACTATGGGCTAATGAAAGGAAAAACTTTGCGGGGGAGGGCTTCAGCCCTTCCCCCACCCCACACACACTACCTGGATCTGCGCTAGCCAGAGTGATACTTGCTCACTATGGTTCAATGCTTAAACGAACCTGGGCCTTAACTAATTTGCATGTAAAATACAAACACCTAAAACTACTATGGGGATGAAATCCAAAATGATCAACGGACCGCTATTTTCAAGGCTACCTCCCCCCCACAACGGGTTCAAATTTTTCCTTTTAAGTAGTAAGGCTCGTTGTACTTCTTGGTTCCTGGGAGCTCTTAATGCACATTAACCTACCCATCTCGGACGTGTCGGCCCCATTTTTCTGGATTCAGGTTTTGTTATAGCAGTCTTTATTTTTATTATCTTCAAACGTTATTGTCTTTGTATTTGTTCATTTCTTTTGTTTGATTCCCTTATTACTTATATAACGAGGAAATTTAGTTTTAGTTATCAAAGGAGTACTTGTGGCACTAGGGTTTGGGGGGGGAACGCTAGTCTCTTTAACCTCTAGCTTTGTTCTGCAACGAAAGTAAGGTGCGTTAAATGGCAACAAGCGCGGATCTAAGGGGGAGCGGATGAGGGGACTGACCCCCTTCCCCTCCCAAATTGGTTCAAGAACGCCTCAACGGCCTGGCGCTGATCGGTGCTCTCAATGATTTGCCCAAAGGAACAGAAGGATGATGTTCATGTGAAATACCGTGACCAATGCTGTGTTAGATGTTGTCATTAACCATTTCAGACCAGTTTATGTTTATATTTTTTTAAGTATAAGTGTATTCAGAAAGAGTTACGTAATATAGAATATATAAAAAAAGTTTATTTAAACCGTTGCGATCGAATGTATCTTATATGACACATGTCTAAAAAAAACAGGTAAATCTCAAAAATAATTACTAAATTGAGTATTAGACTTTAGCTGATTCCCCAAAACTACAATAAACCACAATTTAAAATTTTCTGATGTGTGGAAAAAGTTAGAGGAAATGAGCCACTCTGATGCGTGGAATTTTTAAAATAGTTTTAATGTGCTATTCCGGCTTGTCGCTTGACTGTTGATGGCCGGCTTATCTTAATTTATTAATAGGGCTTCTAAGATGTTGAGCCTCACTTTATTAACCTTTTTTCTTTTAATAATGGTGTTGTCAACGATCATATCTCTCCTTAGGTTAATATTATGTACACTGTGCATATGGTTCAACCAAGGCGAATAAATACCTCTTAAAAATCGTTCTCTTCCCACTTTATGCCAGATCCTCACTCCACTCACTACATCGGTAAAGGAGGCAAGAAATTCCATAACACTCCGAAGAGGATCGAATAAGATCGAAAGCTTAGCAATTTAGTTTGGTTTTACCAAACACATTCATTTAAAAAAGAGATGAATACAGGACAAGTGATCCACCATCTTCAAGATGGAATAAAAAAGATAGTTAGAAGAAGAGAAAGTTGCCAAAGGAAATTAATTAAGGCAAAATACACAATAGTCTTCAACAAAATTTGCCTATATATATATATATATATATATATATATATATATATATATATATATATATATACAGTCCTGATCCTAAGTATAGGACCAGTTGAAAAACTGTAAAAATGGACATTTCGCACCTTCCGATACTTATAAGGTTCTAAGTGAAGCTTCGATATACTAAAAGCTAAATTGTAGCTGAGTCAAACAAAGGTAGTTTAAACAAATTAAAGAGAAAAGATAGTTTACTCAAATGAGCTGCTCAACAGCTGCTCAAAAGTCTACGACCACAGTGCATAATAGTCTAAATTTGCGCAAATTCTAGGATTCTGTTATTTATCATTTGGAGCACACGGTGTTAAGACGTCATAATGCCTAGAACGGGTAAACTGTCATTATTTGAACGTGGCCGGATCGTTGAATTGCATAAGCAAGGCCTGTCGCAGCGTGCCTTCGCTGCCGAGATTGGACGCAGTAAAACAGTGATTTGCAATTTTCTGAAAGATCCCGAGGGCTTTGGAACAGCGAAAGCAAGTGGTAGACCCCCAAAATTACACCAGCACTAGGTAGGAGGATCAACAGGGATGTCCGTCAAGACACGGCACGGTCATCAAGTTAGATAAAGCACTCACCGATGCTGATTGCATTCCAATAACCATTAGACGTCATATCAAAGGAAAGGGCATGAAAAATAAAAAAAACGGCTCAAGTGCCTCGTCTGCTTGAACGTCACAAAACCGCCCGTTTAGAGTTCGCCAGGGAGCACCAGACATGGGAAATCGCAAAGTGGAGGAAAGTTTTATTCTCTGATGAGAAAAAATTTAACCATGGCGGTCCTGACGGTTTCCAACGTTACTGGCATGACAGGCAGATCACACCTGAGACGTTTTCCACACGACACAGTGGTGGAGGCTCCATCATGGTGTGAGGGGCTTTTTGCCTCAATGGAACAATGGGGTTTCAGGTTGCACAGGGACGTCAAACGGCGGCTGGCTATGTATAGATGTTGCAGAGGGCATCGCTCACGACGGAGGGCCCTCGTCTGTGTGGTCATGACTGGGTCTTCCAACAAGACAATGCAGCAATTCACAATGCCCGCCTGACAAAGACCTTCTCCAGGAGAATGACGTCCCTCTTTTACACCATCCTGCGTGTTCACCGGATCTAAACCCAATTGAAAACATTTGGGGATGGATGGCCAGGAAAGTTTACATCAGTTCATGACAGTGGATGCCCTTCGTGAGGCCATCTTCATCACCTGGAGTAATGTTCCCCTGTCCCTCTTAGAAACTCTCGTATCAGGCATGCCACGTCTAATTCTGAGGTTATCAACAGGAATGGTGGAGCCACTCACTAATGAGTCCTTATTCTGAAGGTTTAATTCTGTTTTGAGTTTTTTTTCCTGTTTTGGGGGCATTGGTCTTAAATTTTTGAGCAGCTGATGAGCAGCTCATTTGAGTAAACTGTCTTTTCTCTTTAATTTGTTTAAACTACCTTTGTTTGACTCAGCTACAATTTAGCTTTTAGTATATCAAAGCTTCACTTAGAAACTTATAAGAATCTGAAGGTGCAAAATATCCATTTTATACTTATGATCAGGACTGTATATATATATATATATATATATATATATATATATATATATATATATATATATATATATATATATATATAGATATTACCAAAAGAAGCGACTTGAACAATCGTGTACTTTCGTGATGACTGATCTCTTCAAAACATCAACATTTGGGAGATTCAAATCGACCAATCGATGAAGACCTCGTACCATACGTTTCCATAACAACTGGATTTACCCCCGACCTCTCCGAGCGTGATCATCCAACAAAATTTAAAGTGACCAGATGGATTATTACTTGAATCAGGCATTGCCATAACGATGTTAGCTCACCAATCAGAAAAAATACTGTTGATTTAATCTATTTTCTACATCATCAATTGGGAGATTTAAATCGATGAACCAACGGATTACTTGGACTGACCGTTGTCACACCAAGTTTCCTGATGACTAGGCGCTGGAATACGTCACCCTTCGGTAAATTCGAAGTGACCAATCAGCTCATCGATTTATGACGCGTTGTCCTAGCAACCTGAACTCTGTAATCGGGCGTTCCGTGTTGACTAATCTCCCCCATTGTCTTCGTTATATGTCTCACACGAACGATTTTCTTAATTAGGTCTCGTATCTCCATTACAGCTGATCCCTGTTACCCGGCAATCGATGGAGTCTGCGTGATTTTATTAACCTTAAAATCAGCCTTTTATTACTTTTTTTATCGTGTAAATGTCAGCTAAGAGTGCAAAATAACTTTGAAGGTGCTCAATGACCAGCTTTCCTACTGGGTACATAATCTGGGGGGAGTACGGCTATTAGCAACTCTTTGCATTTGTTTTGGGAGGCATTTTTCCTGAGGACCAACAGTTTGTCTAATCAGAAACACACTTATTTCTTCGTCTGTTTCTTCTCTCCTTATCCTTCCCATCCCCAGAACTGTCTAGGTTATCCCTCGTTAATCTAATAATGTATTGTTTTACTTTTTTTTTATTGATTTTTTAATACATCCGTTGTATTTAAATGAGTCAGCTTTGTATTAATGCTTGTCCATAATATTGTCAGAAACCTAGATTGCATTTTATTCGATCCTATTTTCTGTTGTCATTGAAACTACTCTTGGCTGGCTGGAATACTGTTATGTCCGGGCATAAATATAGTGTAAGATGTGGCAAATACAATCGGGCTTTCTTTCTTTGTTCATTTGTCAAATGAACATTCTCCCAGATGGAATTCATTTGGCCAAATTCATAAACCATTCGCATGACGGTTTAAAAGAACTGTTGAGTGTTCTTTTATTAGAGGAATTCTTAAGTTTAATACCACTACCTAACTTTTAAGGCTTAATTCAATTGTTAATTAACTTTCAACAAAATCGTTCTTTTTTGCAATTATTTCCTTCCTCTCTGTGTGGTACTGCGCCATTTCATTAAGCCCGAGGACTGCGCGCGAACTACTTACCCCGAATGTGCACTTAGTTTTGCTAAATTGGCTCTAGTTTCAAGATATTGGACAATGGACATCCTTAAATTTTGAAGGTTCTAGTTAAATATATATATATATATATATATATATATATATATATATATATATATATATATATATATATATATATATATATATATATATATATAACCTGCGGTACTCATCCTTACAGGGGGAGCTTGTGCTTCGCAGACAGAACTTGGATTTGTGGCCTACGGCCGATCTGGCTCTGCCAAAGGGCTTTTGGTAAAAAAAATATATATAAGGTTTCCAGTACATATCTTCTAATAATTTACTCATGGTCTGTTTTTTTTCAGAGCCATACTTATTTTCAAGGCCTAAAGGCAAGAAAAAAAAATTGTATCGGAATTCTTTTGAAATACGGAAAAACAACCCATCTAAATTTTCTCTAATAAGTTATTTTGGATTACTACTATTTCCTCTGGTAAAGATTAAAATGGAAAATCTATTTTAGAAAAAAAATCGATAAAACCTTCGAATATACAAAAAAACACAAAACAGCCATACCTTAATTTTAATCATTTTTCTCAATTTTTTTCTGAACACCATTTGTAATCTTTTTGTTTTTAAAAAATACAAAACATTCGATAATCATATGTATTTTAAAAAAAGTTTCACTTTCTTTAAAAAAAATGAATAATTAAAGTAACAAATAGGGTCATTCTCAAACTTTAAAAATCTTATGAAATATCCCGAAATTTTCTCAAGTTACAATATAGTGTTGTGGATTAGAATACTGTGAACTTAATACGAAGATGAAAAAATTACAATAAATAAAATACTCTGAACGTACTAATAAACATTGAAATAAAAAAAATCTATAATGTACGATTCGAATTCGAGACATCAGTATTCGGATTCGTCAACTTCTCCAGGATTCTAAAGATTTGAATCCAGTGTAGAATCTTGTCCATCACTACCAGCCCGTCTGCAGCTGGAAGTACCGCGATGAGGGTAAGTGTGCTGCACTCTGCTCAGTGTCTCGTACCCGTCTCAGGAAAGTTGAAATTAATCAGGAGTTCAAAGAGTGGACGTTGTTGTTACAACGACCCTGATGTTTTATGCTACGTGTGTGGTGAATTTATGACAAAAGAGCATCGTTTCAATGTTCGCGATTTCACCAAAAGAGCATATAAAGGTTACTTTAGTGTGAGTTTGAGGGATCAAGATAAGCCATGGGCTGCCCACAAAGTTTGCAAGAATTCTACCGAAACATTTCGCTTATGGACACAAGGTAAAGTCAAGTCAATGAAGTTTAGGGCACCAATAGTTTGGCGAGAGCCAAATAACTATAATGACGATTGGTATTTCTACATGGTGAACATGTCTGGATGGAACAGGCACAAAAAAGTCGTTACACTACCCTGACATAGAGTCTGAAAGATGGCCAGTTTCACATTGCAGTAAAGTTCTGGCTGCAGTTTTTACTTCCTCTTCTGATCTTGCTCCAGATGATGATATTGCGGAAGCAATGAATGAATGCTTAGACAGCACTAGCAGCAACAGTAATGTTCGTGATTCGTCTTTAAGAGATTTTCACACAAGAAAAGTGAAGGCCTTCACTCAAGGCCAACTTAATGATTTGGTTAGAGATCTAGCTTTATCAAAAGAGGCAGCTGAGATCTTGGCTTCCCGTCTCAGTGAATACCGTTTTCTTGGCTTTGAAGCAAAGATACCATTTTATCGTCGCAGAGAAGAACTTATTCGTTATTTGAGCAAAGAAGACAATTTAGTGTATTGCAACAACATTCATAATAGCGGTAAGTTTGCCTGTGTTACAATTCGCCATTTGGTGATCTTGAAAGATCACTCCATAAGTGTAAATATGGTCTTACAAAAACTGTTATGATGAACATAACTGGATCATATGTATGGACTTGAAAATGGTGAACTTTTTGTTAGAACAGCAAGGCGCTTACACCAAATACCAATGTTTCCGTTGACTATTGTACAGTAGAGGTGATGATTAGCGCCGTGAAAAGAAGGCTTGGCCAATTCGTCAAGAGTTTGTAATGGAGTAGAAAAATTAAATAAACGAACCGCTGATTAACCGTGAACGCTTCATCCAATCACCACTACATATCAAGTTGGGACTGATGAAGCAATTTGAAAAGGCATTAAATAAAGATGGTGCCTGTTTCAGTTAAATCTATTCAGCATTTCCTGTTCAGAGTAATGAGAAACAGAAGGCAGGAATTTTCAATGAGCTACAAATTAGGAAGCTGTTTAATGATAAAAAATTTCGAATCCCACATGACTGGGATTGGGGCTGCCACGTGGTCTTCCTTTGGCGCAGTTGTGAATAGCTTTCTGGTTAAAACGAAGGTTGGTGACTACCGGGATTTCGTCGAAGTGATGCGAAAAAATGTCCCAAGCTCTTGGAGCAGGAATGAGCATCAAAATCTACAATCTCTTTAGACATTTAGAAGATTAGCTGAAAACCTAGGGGATGTAAGTGAAGAACAGGGAGAGACTATGGAAGAGCTGTAGTAAGGCCTATGAGACGCCCACATGCCTATCATAATAAGGTATCATGGATAATTTCCACACGGGGGCGAGGGGACACCTCCCAATCTTCATTTCGGAGTTTTTGCGAGATCCTCGATTCCGCGTAGGGGGAGGATTCCTCTCTGGCCTAATGGAGCAGTAAGAGAGTGACCTACTGGGAAGTGTCTTTAGTGTTACAATCTTAGCCTTCATATTCAACGATATCACCTCGATCCTGTAAGAAGATGTTACCGTACACACTACGTGGACGACCTTTCGATCTCTTTTGTTCGGCCCAGATACCAACTCTAACAGGCAGTGAACTGCATCTCTCACTATGCCGAATCACAGAGGTTTCGACTATCCTTGGCCAAGACTAAGGTAGTGCACTCCTGCTGCAATCCACGGCTGCAGCTGGAACCGGACTTGTTCCTAAACGGGATTTGCCTGGAAGAAGTGTATTCGCACCGTTTCCTTGGTCTTGTTTTTGACCGAGGGCTCACCTGGGAGGCTCATATTCGCCGCCTTAGGGTCTCTTGTACCCACGCCATGGACATTCTTCCTTCCGTGACGTTCAGCACCTGGGGTGCTGATAAGGCGACCGCCTTTCTTTTCTATCGATCCTTTGTTCGTTCAAAGCTTGACTACGGATTAGTTTTATGCATCCGCAGCTGAGCGTGTATTGCGGAAAGTGTCCTCAATCCACCACACCGGTCTTCGCCTGGCGACCGGTGTCTTATGCACGTTCCCTATTGAGAGCCTTCTTGTTGATCCCGAGGAGATGCTACTCGCTCTGCACCGTCTACAATGCATTATACGCTTGTACGCGCGAGCCGCCTGGCGCCTTCCTCAGTCGCCAACGGCTCTCACTGCCTATGCCGCTAGGAAACTCTTTCAATGGCGTGATATAGCTCTTGAGCCGATGGCGCTTCTATTTCTTCCCAGGAGACGGCCGAGGCAAAAATAAAGTTGCGTGTCATTGCGTCGTGATGGTTCCCATGGACCTACCCATAATGCCACGATGGCTTTAAGTTGCTTTCTGTGGTCTTCGAGTTGGGCGCACTCGCGAGACGCACCGACAATTGAGGGAGCGCTCGCCTGCACTTTACTGCGACGACTGAGTTTTCCCCCAAACTGTTCGGCACATTCGTGTTGAATGTCTCATCTGGGTGATCTTCGCACACGTTACCAGTCCCGGTACCGGGACGGGCGGGCTCGCTACCGCTTGTCCCTTTTACTCGGGACGGGTTCGTGTACAAAGACTTGTTGACTATGTGACATATGGTAGGAGGCTGGCCTACTTCATTATATTTAACTCTCTTTTGTTGTAGGTCCCATGTTCTTGCTCAGAGGGGAGGCCCACCGGGGGGAAACGGGCCTGCCTCTCCCCCCCTGACGCCGGAGCGTGCTTCCTTTTTCCTTTTGGTTTTTTATCTTTTCGTTTCTTTGTTTGTTTCTTTGTTTTGGGTTTGTTTTTGTATTTTTGTTATTTGGTGTTTACATGTTCTTTGTTTATTTTTTAATCTAGCCTAGTATTGAGCTGTAGCGTGATTACGGCGACGTTTGCTCTAGTAAGCAGGTGCCCACTTGATGTCCAATTGATGCTCTACCCTTCTCCGTGATTGCGCCCTGCAAACTCACAAAATCAAGTCTTATATGAGAAGCTTCTTTCCTTTCAGTTGGAGTAAAGTATAGTGACCTGGAAAAGTGGACCTATGCGACATTTTGGTGAGTTATTTAAATTACGTACTTTGCCTGTTTAATTGTTTAATTTATGAAGCACAACATGCTGAGCAATTAATAGCCCAAATAGCATAGTTGAAGTTTTGGTTAGGTATTTCCATAACAGGAACAGTGCGCTGTGACTCATGGATGAGAAAAACATAATTTAGCATTATCTTAAAAACTAGAGCCAGTTGGGGAAAACATGCCATTTCCGAACTCAGTGACCCTGATATACTCCCAAAACCCTCTCACCTTCTATGAAAGAAAAATTTTATTGTCATGCTGAATAAAGAGATCAAACGGAGTAATATTTTCAGCGAACTGTTGATATTTTTTAATAAACCGTCGGATGTTTATTCGCTCGGATATTTCTCAATACGTGTTATTGGCTTCCTGGAATGCAATAACACGCCATCGTATGTCTTCATTGTTCCTTGCTTTCATAATTCTGAAGTGACATAAACAATAATGTAGGCTAACAATCGTATAATAAAAGACGCCTTTCCTGTACACCGAATTCTATTTCTTCGTTTATTCTCGAAAGTTCAAAAGACTCACAAAGTTAGTTACAAATACCTGGAGGGATTTTTTTTTATATATAAAGTTCATTTTCAACTATCGAGCGCATGGAGCTACCGACATTATCATAAGGCCATTAAAAAATACATCCTTGGGACGACTCGGCATGAAGACGTCGTTTTCTGACTATATTTCACGTTCGAGTGTGAACCAATAGGTCAACTTCGAATTCTCACAAAACCAGAAGCACTACCTATTTATTAGGTTGAAGAATAAGTTCTTGCGTTTTTTTTAATGTTGTGTTGATTTAAGTTTTGTTGACGTGATTTGTGCACATATTAAGAAACAATAATAAATAATGAGAGCAAAATTTGCAAAGGTTAGGCTACGTCTCTTAACAGCGTAGACTATTAGGCTTTTGCTTAGGCTACGTCTTGAAGTTGAGTAATAAGTCATTGCGGTTTATTTAAAAGTTGTGTTAATTTAATTTTTATTCTGTACCCTCAAAATGGAATGTCAAGTTGAAAGAAAGGCGCATTTTCGACACTTGTTGTTATTCATTTTCAATGGAGACGGGAACAATGCAAACGCAGCCAAAGCTCGTCGCGATATTTGTGCTGTGTACGGAGAAAATGCTTTATCAGAAAGGACAGCTCAATGGTGGTTTTCACGTTTCAAAAACGGTCATTTCAATCTTAATGACGAAGAACGTTCTGGTCGCCCCATTAAATTGGATGAAAATCGATTTAACGACCTTCTTTATGAAAATCCTCGTCAATCGACTAGAGAATTGGCTGTACAATTGGCGTGCGATCAGAAAACTTAGTGAGTCCCCTTCATTCGATGGGGAATTATTATTGGTACATAAAAGGCAAATGCTGCGTAGGTCCAGATGGACAAACTCGTAGCCATTTTCAAAAAGGGTTCGTTAAAATTTCAAATATTTGTTAAAAAACATCGACTATGGTTACAAATCTAGAATAAAAGTGAGTAAAACCATAGAAAATAAAAGGGAGTAAAATCATAGAAAAATAAATGTCTCTAAACTATAGTAAAATCAAAATAAAGTAATAAGACATGTCTATCTCATTCTAACAATTCTAAAATAAATTTCCTTTAGTAGATTTGTTTCTGATAAATATTTGAGCACTTTGTTCATATTAAAGGTGTTCTCGTGCTCAGAAAGGATACTTCTCAGGGCCTGCTGAGAACGCATCCCTTGGCAAATAAAAGGGAAAAGTCTTTGCCTTAGGGTTTGGAAGGGAAAATTCTCTGCGCCTTAGGGTTTGGAAGCGTGTGCATTCGGTGAATAGGTGGAGTACGGACATTGGTACTCCACAGTGAGTGCACATTGGAGGCTGTCGAAGGCCCTCCATTAGAAAGCCATGTGTTAGGCGACAATGCCCAATTCTCAGCCGGCATAGGATAACATCGTGAGTACGGGTTCTAGTAGTAGATGGCCAAGGGCGAACTGACTGTTTGGTGGTATGCAATTTGGTTGGGGGGAGTTCATCCCATGTCCTCTACCACTGATTGACCACATATTCATGGATATGTGGCACAGTGTCTCGTAAAGGAAGAGGGACAGGGGTGGTGGTTCCTAGAGATGCTGCTATCTTGGCAACAGTGTCTGCTCTCTCATTCCCTTGTATACCTATGTGGCTAGGTACCCAGCAAAATAAGATTTTGTGAAACGAGGATATAAAAAAAAGCCACTTCTGTATCTTTGAAACCAATGGGTGATCTGGGAATGGATTGGCTAAGGCTTCTAAGGAGCTGAGGGAATCGTTTAATATCGTATATGATCCTAAGAGTGAATAAGCGATGGCATACAGTGCAGCCAGTATCGCGACAAGCTCAGACGTGAAGATAGAGGATGCACTAGGCAGGCACACAGATACATGATGGAAGGGGAGGATAGCAGAGGCTCTTACCCCGTCAGGGAATCTCGATCCGTCTGTGTATATAAAGGTGCTTGGTTTGTGACGCACAGTATGTTCGTGGAAGAGGCATCGTAGAACGGAAGGTAGGAACTTGTTCTTTGGTTCCTCTGCCAATGCCTTGCAGACCTTCACTGGTCATATTAGCCATGGGGGTACTTTTGGCATCTGATATGGGATTACTCATAGTTCCCTCAGTTGACCTGTATCTTCAGTCATGCGCAGGGCAAATGGGCGGGTCAGAGAAGGGAACCTGTCATATGAGGCTACCGAGTGAATATTGTAGGTGCACTCATATACAGGTGATTGGAGAAGTTGTTGCAGTCTGAAGAGGTACTGCAGGTTAAGGTTAAGGCGATGAAAGGGTAGTGGGAGAATCCCACTCTCTGCATAAAGACTAGGTATTGGGGAGGACTTGAATGCTCTCAAAGCTAAACGTACGCCCTGGTTCCTGATGGAATTGAGTTTATCCAGGTTTGAGGATGATGCTGAAGAGTACACCAGTGACCCGTAGTCCAGCTTAGACTGGATAAAGGCTGTATACAATAGCCACAGGGTACGGCGGTCACTTCCCCACGAAACATGTGATAAGAGTTTTAGAATGTCCATTTTCTTCAGGCAGGATTTTTTCAAAGCAGTTATATGGGGGACCTAAGAAAGCGTTGAGTCAAAGATAACCCCTAGAAATTTGAAGTGGGGCTCAAATGAGATAGGGGAGTCATATATAAATAGGGTTGGCTCTTTCCACTCAACTCGCCTGAAGTTGTAGAAGTGAACTTCCTTTGTTTTTGAGGATGATAGTCGGAAGCCTTTTGCGGTGGCATTCTTGGCAATGATATTAATGGCCTGTTGCAATTTTCGGGTGACAAAGGGCAGCTGAGGTGATGTTGAGACAATTACCAAGTCATCCACATAGAGAGTTGATATTGTCTTTGCTGGAAGGTCAGTAATGATACTGTTGATGGCCACCAAGAAGCAGGTGACGCTCAAAACACTTCCCTGTGGTACGCCTTCTATCTGGTCAACTGCTTCCGACATGATATTTCTGACTCTCACTCGGCATGTGCGTCCAGCAAGAAATTGTTGTAGGAATCTAGGGAGGTGACCCTTGAAACCCCAGTCATGCAGTTGCTTCAAGATACCACACCTACAAGTGGTATCATAGGCCTTTTCTATGTCAAAATATACAGCGATGGAGTGCTGTATTTTTGAGAAAGCTTGTCGGATGCAATCCTCCATCCTGACCAGCAGGTCTGTGGTGCATTGCTTTTTCCTAAAACCTGCTTGTGAGGGAGAAATAAGGTTATTTATCTCCAGAAACCATACCAGCCTGGCATTCACCATTCTTTCGAAAAGCTTGCATGGGGAGCAAGTAAGGGCAATTGGGCGATAGTGGGTCGGAAGTGTTCCATCCTTTCCCGGTTTACGAAAGGGAAGTATAATTGCTTCCCTCCAATAGGAAGGGATATTGCCCTTAATCCAGATATAGTTAAATATATCAAGGTCTGATATGAGTGTTGAATGCATATTCCTGATCATATCATAAGAGATACCATCAGGGCCAGGTTCGGTAGATCCACATTTCTTAAGAGCACTTTGAAGTTCATTGATGGAAAAGAGCTTGTTATATGGTTCATTATCCATACAAGGATCCATGAAGTTCAGTATGTACTGTTCTTGCATTTTCCTGACACATTAAAATTCTAGAGGGTAATTGTTGGGGCTAGAGATGTCAGCAAGTGTCTTTGCCAGGACATTTGAAATTTCCAATAAGTCTCCCGTAAGCTCACCTTCTTCAACTATATTGGGTGCAGAGAAGCCACTTGTTCTGCCCATGAGTTCTTCACTCTCTTCCAGACTTTGTCTGGTGCAGTTTGGTGGTTGATAGAGTTGATGTACCCTTTAAAGGAAATTCGGCGAGCCAGGCGGAGGTTACGCTGTGACACTGCCCTGGCTCGGTTACGGGCATACTTATTGGTAGTAGTAGGGTTCCGGTGGTAGCGACGACAAGCTAGTTTGCATTCTGTCACTGCTTTGCTGCATTCCTCAGACCAAAAAGGGAGGTGTGTCTTGTGAGAATCAATTTTGGAGAGGGCCATAGATGAATTTGCCGCCTGGTTGACGTGGTCATGAAAGTTCTCCAAGATCATGTCAACGTCACCCTGAGGGAAGTGTCCAGAATGATGGGAGAGGTGTTTAAATTTTGGCTAGTTGGCTTTCTTAGTGTTATACCTATTACTCGGTCGGGGGAAGGGCCAGTCCAGCATGAGGTCAGTACAACTGGGTAGTGATCGCTTCCTCTCAGGTCAGGATCCACCGACCAGCTGTAATCTGCTCTACAGTCTGATGAACAAAGTGATAGATCTACACAGGTAGAGCTGTTAGTCTGGACATGAAAAGATGTTGGAGTGCCATCATTAAAAAATGTCACATCTATGGTCTCTATACATTTCACGATCATGTTTCCCTTGGGGTTGTTATCATAGTCTCCCCAAAGTTGATGCCTTGCGTTAAAGTCTCCAACCAGTAGGAATGGGGTTGGGAGTTGGGTGATGAGATTGGCTAATTTGTTAGCCAGATCTGATGCAACTACTCCTTCACTAGGAGGGAGGTACAGTGAGCAGACTGTGTATAAACGGTTGAGGTCCACACGGATCGCTACTGCTTGAAGATCTGTTTTCAGTGGGATTACTAAGTGAGAACAGTCTTTGTGGACAAAAATAGCTGAACCATGTATGGGTTCTGGTGGGTTTTTAAAGTATCCCACATAGTTGGGGATATTGGGTAATTGACGATTACCCAATTGTGTTTCTTGTAATGCTATACAACAAGAGTTGTAATCTTGTAGCAGTATTTTGAGTTCTTCCCATTTGGGAAAGATTCCTTGTAAATTCCAATGTATAATTGGGGGCATATTTATCTTTTAAGAGTAATTAGGTTTTTCTTTGTACCTGGTAAAGGTAACTGGAGTTTTGAGCCTTTTAGGTTTCTGGATGTTATTAGTACTTGAGACATTGGTAGCTTTAGGGTTTTAGAGATGGTACTTTTATTAGTGGGTAAAGAACCATCTGTCAGCTGTGCATATGACAAGGTGGTTTTTGCTGGCAAAGATGCCTCTGAGGATATTGGGTCCTCTGTAGTGCTGGTTAGTTTTGCTGGCAAAGATCCCTCTGAAGGTAGTGGGTCCTCTGTAGTATTAGTTCGTTTTATTAGCAAGGGGGTCTCTGTAATGCTGGTTAGTGGTGTCGAAAGGGATGGTGCAGGGTCATTCTGAGGACTGGTTGTTGGGTCAGATGTGGTTGGTAAGGGGATCCCAGAAGGCTGTTTCTCCTCCTCTAAGGGGGCCACAGCCAATGTTGAATCTGTGACAATCTCTTTAGTTTTTTCCAAAGTTGCTGGTGCTGCAGGTGTTGTAGGCCGACTTGTTTTGATAGATGGAATCAAGGCAGATTTAGTGGGAGGAGGGTGGATGTCTAAAGGTGAGACGCACACCACACAAACTTCCCCGGAATCAGCCTCCATTTCTTCAAGACATGGCAATGATTGGTTTGATGCTGATGGGAGAGAATCTGAGGAACGGCGAGTCCTCTTGCGTCTTGGTTTCGGTGAAGCAGGAGCTTCTCTGATGATTGGATAGGGAGGAGAAGCATCATTCTTGCGAAGATGTTCTGTTTGGGCTACTTGGTTGTTATTCTGTGGCTGTAAAGGTGAGGGTCTGAATATTCTTTGTTGTTTGTTACGAAATGGTCTATTTGTTCGAAGAGCGTCTGCAAAACCTATTCCTGGTTGAATGTATAGTTCTTTTTCTCTCCTTCTAGCATCATTCATGCTAATTCTGTATTTATTTCGGAGAGCAATAACCTCTCTCTCATATAAGAAAAAGGTACACTGGTTAGAGCTGGCTGGTTGGTCACCACCACAGTTGGCACAACAAGGGGGACGTGAGCATGGTGTTCCATGGAAGTCGGAAGAACAATTAATACATAGCCTCATCTGTCTGCAGTACTTGCTGACATGCCCAAAATGTTGGCAATGAAAGCACCTACGGGGATTCTCAACGCAAGGCTTCACGGGTATACACAAGTAGCCAACCTTGATGTTTTTAGGAGGTTCCAACCGATTGAAGGTTAGTATAATGGTAGCCGAAGAAACTCTTGTGTTATTAACATTGCGGGTGACGCGGTATGCGCCGATTACTTTCTGGGGAGTCAGTTTATCAACAAGTCGGTCCACATCGTATTCAATCAGCTCCCCTGACCTGATAACCCCTTTGCAGGTATTAAAGGTAGGGTGGGCTGAAGAGGAAATATTCAGTGAAGCTAGAGAATCGAGTTTTTTGATTTTTTGTTGTTATTCAGACGAAGTCGATTCCACTACCAGACAGTCATCATTTCTAGGACACATTTGGGCTGGTTCGCCACATTTAGCAACGAAGTCTTCATAAACGTTGAAAATATCAGCCTTACTCAATGGTTTATCGTTATCTGATTTCAATAGTACAAATTTTCCATAGTCAAAGTCATCGTCGACCTCAGAACCAAAAGGATCGAGTCTACGGAGAACATGGTCATTGGCGGCACGGGGACCAGAAGTCTGCGGCCTCTGAGAAAAGTTTTTGTTATTTTTACCCATATATATTTGTATTAATAAGAACATGTACCCTGGGGAAGTGGACACGTTACTGTAGCTGCCCCTGACAAGGCGCTTTACACCTTCCTCGGGGTAGCCCTCCCCCACGCTACATCTGTCGTTTTAAGAACAGTGCAGCGTTATGAATGGAAGTTTGAGGACGGCTAGGCTAAGACCCAAGCTGTGGGCAGCTATCAGCTCCAGAACGAGTACGGCCTATGGCGATACCTCCGGCGAACAAATCGGCAACCTGTAAAGTGGTACTCAGCACGAGGGTGTGAGGATCGTTAGTCTGACTGCTCTACAGTTGCCTGTTCAGCAAGGTTGGACCCCTGAAGACCGACTGATGGGAAGTAGTGACCATCTCGGTCAGCCTTCACTGACATAGCCCACTTCATCATTAGAGTACGCAAGCCCCTCCACCACAACAAGGTGATCCTCTTCGGGGTGATTCGATGGAGAAAATTCAAAAACTCCGTGCATAGGTTCCGCACGCTTTGAGCGAAAGCAACAGACTTCAACGTTCCACGATTGCCGCAGGTTTTTTTGCTCGCCACAAGGCTACCTGTGGATATAAGGACAGATTTCTTCACCGCATCATCACTGGCGATGAAAAGTGGTGTGTTTATGTCAACATGAACCCTTAAAAAAAATGGCTTAGCCCCAATAAAAAAACACTTCCGCGATTAAAGCAAGGACTTCATCCACGAAAGACGATGCTGTGTGTGTGGTGGGATTGTGAAGGCATCCTTCTTTATGAGCTCCTTGCGAACAACGAGATTGTCAATGCAGAACTCTACGTTCAACAAATGTATCGAGTCGCCGAAGCTATTCGTGAAAAGCGACCTCATCGACGTTATGGAGTCCTTCTGCAACACGACAATAATAATAATAATAATAAGTCTTTTGTAATGCGCTCTTCAAGGCCTGAGGCCTTCTCAGAGCGCACGTTGTGCTGAGATGAGAATGGAAATTCAATGGAAATTCAAGAGGGGGAGAAGGCAATATTGAAAAGATGCGTTTTCAGGAGACGCTTAAATGTGGTAAGAGAGGGAGAAGACCTGATTTCAACAGGAAGAGCATTCCACAACTTAGGGGCGCAGATTGAGAAGGAGCAGCCCCCCATTGAGCAGAGGGATGAACGAGGAATATTCAAAAGAGGTGCATGTGATGACTGAAGGGCCCGAGGGACATGGCGTGGCGAGAGGGTAGAAGAAAGGTAAGACGGAGCCCTAAATGTGAAAAGAAGTATCTTAAAGTGAGTACGGGATCTGACAGGGAGCCAGTGCAGTTCATGCAGCAAGGGTTTCGAGAGAGAAAAGCGAGGGCAACGGAGGAGAAGCCAGGCGGCATAGTTCTGTACAAGTTGAAGGGGGCGGAAAGAGGAGGATGGCAGATTCACAAGCAGAGAGTTACAGTAGTCAAGGAGTGAGGTGATGAAGGCATGAACAGCAGTCTCAAGACTTTGGCGATCAAAGTGAGAGCGAATGCGAGACAAGTTACGAAGGAAACATAAAAAGGATTTGCTGACATTGCGGATATGAGGCTTAAAGGAGAGATGTTCATCAAAAACAACACCCAGATTCCTAACCTAGTCAGAGAAAATGATAGTATTACCGCCCAGAGTAAGCGAGGGAAAGAGAGATTTAGATTTTTTGACAATAGCAGGGGTGCCGACGAGGAGGACCTCAGTTTTGGAGTGATTAAGCCTGAGTAAGTTGGTAGAAAGCCAGTCAGAAATGGAGGAGTAGGCAGCCAGGAGGTCAGTGATAGAGTAGGCAAGAGACGCGGGAGATGAGGAAACGAAAATTTGAGTGTCATCAGCATAGAGGTGGAAGGATAGACCGAGATTACGGAGAATGGAACTAAGAGGGAGAAGTTAGATACGAAATAGTAGAGGAACAAGGATAGAGCCTTGTGGCACTCCAAAGCGACTAGGGGTAGAGTCGGATGAAACGTCGTCAATCACAACGGATTTGGCACGAGATGAGAGGTAAGAGCGGAACCAGTCAAGCACGGTGCCTGATATGCCGAGGAAAGAGTGGAGACGATCAAGTAGGACGGTATGGTCAATAGTATCGAAGGCAGAGGAGAGTTCGAGTAGAACGAGGATGGAGACACAACCCTGTCCGTGGCTCTTCGTAAGCAATCGGACACATTGAGAAGGGCGGTTTCTGTGGAATGACCTGACTTGAAACCAGATTAATATGTTTCATCAATGTTACAGGCCACCATGTGACTGTTGATGCGTAAAGCAACCACTTTCTCCAGAACCTTAGAAAGGAAAGGAAGTTGCGAAATCGGGCGATAATTGGAAGGGTCAGTGAGGTTCAGTTGAGGCTTTTTAAGAATCGGACGGATGTGGGCACGTTTGAAGGAAGAGGGAACAAGACCAGTTGCAAGTGAAGTGTTGAACAGGTGAAGAAGCGTTGGGAGGATAGCAGGCAGAATTTTACACAACAGTTTAGTAGAACTCGAGAGCAGGGCTGTAAGCTCCAACGCGATCACATCAGGGAAAACGATAAGCGGCTGAGGCGGGAAGTCAAGGAGAATGGCAGGAGCCGGGACAGAAGGCTGAGGGAGGGAGGCACGGAGGTTAGTGACCTTACCTGCGAAGAAATTCGAGAGAGTAACAGGGCTAATGGGTTGGGAGACCTGGGCTGAGGAAGTAAGACGGGAGAGCAGGCGGAAGACTACGGGGATCATTCCTATTATCAGTAAGCAGATTACGTGAGTAGGCTTCACGAGCAGATTTTAATTTCGCCACGTAGGAAGCTGTCGCAAGTCGGAACGCCAGCGAGAGAGGGGTCGTGTCTTGCCCACGGGTGCGAGCCTTTCTAAGAACTCTTTCATGGGCACGGAGGAGTTCCATAGAGTACCAAGGGGCACAGTGACAACGGGAGTTCGAAGGGGTGACAAGGGAAGAGTGGGTATCAAAACAAGTGAGAAGGGGTTGCTCCAAAGAAGAGAGAATCTGGCCAGGAGGGGCAGAAGCATCAATGGGGGGAAGTTTAGAGGCCACATCATTAGATAGGGAGGGAATATCAATGGAGGCTAGTCAACGGAAAGGCTTAGGATTATGAGACAGCTTGGGAGGTATATGGAATGGGATAGAGAAGTTGAAGTTGATAAGGAAGTGATCAGATATAGCATTGGATAAATTTGTAGTCGTCAGGTTGGAAATAAGACAGTCATAGATTACAAGGTCTAAAATGTTACAGTGAGAGTGGGTAGGGGAAGAAACGTGTTGGGTGAGGGAGAAGAGATCAAGGATTTCAGAAAAGGCTTTGAAATTAGGATTGTGGCCAGGAAGGTCGAAATCACCGAGGATTAGCAGAGAACCAGTGGGGGAGAGGCCAGCGAGGAGGTTGCTAAATTCATCAAGAAAAAGCTCGAGGGAGGAGCTGGGGGGGGGGCGATAGAGGACTAAGATAGTTAGAGAGGGGGTGGAATCAGAGACATTGATGAACGCCTCAAAAGAAAGAAGAGGGGGAGAGGGCAGATTATTCAGAGGGAAGGAGGCACTATGAATGAGAGCAACTACACCACCGCGAGAGTTACCTGAGGTATAGGAGTGGACGTAACCATCAGGGGTAGGGAGATTTAAACAGCAAGCAGAAGGGGCAAGCCAAGTTTCCGTGAGTCCAAGGAGAGTGACTCAAGTGTTAACGAGCAGGTCATGAATGTAGTCAACCTTCTTCGAGAGGCTTCGGACATTGAGGAGAGACGCTGAGAGAACGGGTGAAGGGGGAGGTGAAGAAGAATCAGGGCTAAGTGGGGGGGGCTTGATTCAAGTAAAAAAGTTTTCTAAGAGCAGGAGCTAAACGGAAACCACGTTTAGTGTGGTGGCGGGAACGAGAAATTCCCAATGCATTAATGTGAGTAAGGGTGTTTTGAGAAACACTGGTAGCAGTTCCATTGAGGGCAAGAATCGTTAACCTATCAATCATAACACAAATTAGTTAACTATATAAGTAGAGTAGCTAAGCGACACAATAATGGTAGAAACAACAATCGAGACAAAATAAAGAGTAATCGAATAGTGTGAACAAATATAAATACGATAGAAAAAAGAAACGAGGGGAAAAAATAGTGACGAATCAGAATTAGCGGTCGGTAAAAGGAGGGGGGGGGCGTGGGCGGGACGACAGAGCGGAGGAAACAACGAGGCGGCTTGAAAAAAAACACGTGGGTGCGAGAAGACAGAGCCATCCAAACGGTTAATTGGGAAATCCTGCCGCATCCTGCATATTCGCCAGACTTGGCTCCATCGGATTTCCATCTGTTCCGATCGCTCTCCAACAATTTGCGCGGCGTTTCGTTCAATACTGATGTGGAATTAAGAACCTGGTTAGACGAATTCTTCGAGTCAAAATCCAGAGATTTTTATTCCAGAGGTATCGAGAAACTAATTGAAGGTTGGGAAGAAGTTGTAAATTACAACGGAGAATACATTATTGATTAAACTGCATATTGTTATCAATTAAAAAGGAAGTTTTTCTCAAATTGTTAATGGTAATGAATAAATTTGATAAAACCGCAAGAACATATTCCTCAACCCATTATTTTCGCATTTCTTCGAAATTGGGTGTGGGTTAACCACTGTAGTCCATTCCGGTAGGGAGCGGGACTCCGTGTTCCTAATTCTGTCTCATGAGGGGGTGCTTGATGATGAGTTTCGTGTTTCTCCCTTAAACGCTTGTCCGCAAGAGGATGTACGGTGTAGCGGGGGTAATGCCCCTGATATAACTGAAACCGCGAAGAAAAACACGTACTTCCGGCTTCAATGCTCACAGGAGGACTTGCGGCTATTTTTCACTATTTACTCTTCGTCTACCTTCACTACTTTCTTTACAGATATCTCTTTTCTGGTCAATACGGCCTCGTTGCTATTACGCTTTAAATTAGAGAAAAAAAAATCCTTAAACGCTTCACGTCACTGACGGAACTTCTGGTTTCACCTCAGACCCATCCTGCTATATTTTCAAAACCTGCTGACACCCTTCAATTAACATATTCGGTCGCAGGCATACATGCATTCATTCATTCCAAAAATGGATTTCTTTTCTGCTCCCAAACATTTCACCATTCGGGTGAATTTCTAATAGATTTTGGCAAAAGAAATTCGTGTCTAGGTATTGGACATTCCACGCCAACCATGCCAACATTTATCGACTACACAGACGCACACCAAAATGAGTCTCTATGCTACCGCGGGGCTTCACCTTGTGTTCGTAACTCTTTTCAGGTAACTCAGGAAGAGGTCTGATTCTGTACGTACCCTTCACTTATAAAACTGCTTTGGGAGTCATCTTTAATGGTTTTAATATTGCCAAATCTACAGCAACAGTGGTACTACCGGGGACTACACCCGGCGGTTTAGGGGGTCCTCAATGGGAACTTCATCGCAATTGGTTTTAAATGTGACATGAAATTCATAGGGTGAGAATATCCCAAGTAGTTTTCTGCATCAAGGCTAATATTCGGAAGCGCCTGTCCGACGAAGTGGCCTCACGAAGGAGGTGGGGGTGCACACTTGTGGTATCATGGCTGAAGGCAGTTCCTACACAGGCTGCTTGTCGCATGGTTGTGGTAAAAGTAACCATGGGGATGTATTCTCTGCGCAATTCTGGTGCTTTGCATGGCTGTGGCCTTAGTATCTGCACTTTGAGCAGAATGGAGGTTAGTTACATTTTTTTATAGCAGCATAAAATGTAGGTCCATTTTTTTGCGAATTTTTCGTCTGAGAGGCAAGATTCTGAGAATTTGGTAGCTTTTTTGAGCGACCGAGACCTATTGGTAGAAACTTTGTGGTTCCAGGGGTTAGTCTTTAACTCCTGATCCTGTATCCTATCGCCAGTTCGTGATGGTTTCTGGAAAACATTTTTTTACTTTGATACTTGCTGCCATTAATTCATGATTTTAGTTTAAGTAATCCTGAAATCTATTGCCGGCAGATTCGACAGATTCCTGTAAAGAATTGTATTCGTCGATAAATTCCATAGTTGGTTCCTTGTGCCTCGAATATTTAGGCTGGGTTGTGCAGCCTGCAAAAAATATACCCGATTTCTTTTGTACGGTAGAAGATTCACATGGAGTCTCGGAACACACGATGGAGAATTCTAATTCAAATGATTCAGGGGCCATGAGAAACTCGAATGCAACTAGTCAATCACCCCTCTGATAATGACGAACTGTTTAGTCAGTTACATTCCCTCACACAAATAAATTCTTCAGTCGGGGGAAGATCCTCCTTGACAAACATCTTCACAGGGTTAGCGAGGCTGAAATCCACCATTGAGACGCTACTTCAAAGTTTTACAAACACGTTTGTTATAAGAGATTCGATCGATCGGACGTCACTGTCCAGAGATTCCAACAAACACAAGTCCCCTGATCAGCTTACGCTTACAAGCCGAGGCAACCATTATATATGGGTAAATACTCAACCTTCAACTCAATCACTCATTTGTAAAACAATGCTCGTAACTACCGCAAACTCCCTTGAACTTCCATGCTTGTTTTCTCTTAACTCTGCTTATCCTCATCAAATTACTGCTTAAGAGTACAAGAAACCACACAATGCTCGCCGAACGCCTTGCCTTCTCGAGTATTCCACCACGGCATTTCACCAACCTCAGTAGCAGAAGGATCACTGGACACAGTAGAAGTTCTAGCACTCTCCAACTCCTTATGGCGAACATCTTCCATTTTAAAATTGTCATTGCATGCGTTCGATCCAAATTAACATTTCACTAATTGACCTTTTAGTTGTCTTTCAATACATAGCTATTTCCTATGTATGTACGTTACTGAAAACTTATCGATCATCAATCACAATAGTATATAAGTCTTCCCACTATTCCAACCTTTTTCTTTTAGTTATTCACTTGAAATAAAACTGCCACCACTGCCAGAAGTTGTGCGAAAATTGCATCTTTGTACACCAGCATCAACCCTATTTTGCAATCATTCTAATTATGGAATGAATCAACCACTTCGCTTCCCATAATTTAAATCAACTACTACCTAAACTTTCACAAGTAGTCACCCAGCCTACTTTTAAATCCATTTATCTAAGAATTCTGAACGACTCATCACGGCAGACTAAACTTGCCAATGATTTAGTTTATAAATTTATTTGTTATGTTGGAACTCTCCTAATGACCCTCGAAAAGCAAGTCGGAAATTAGTTCAGTGAATTTTAAATACTGCCATTAGTTGTTTTCCAATGATAAAATATAGTTTTTGAAATTTTTCTTCGTATGGAAATGTCATCAGTTCGAGAATTAGGTAGTTTTGTGGTATGCCACTAAACTCTTTCTAAAGCTAATATATCTGTTTGAATGAAATGTTTAGGGAATTAGCCATTTGTAGGCGAACGAATAAATTTTCGAGCCGAAAAACGACCTCTTTATTTTAAGAATAAAAATTCCAAGCGAAGAGACCATGAACTTATTCTCTGCTTCGAAACATTTTGCAAAATTTAAGATCTCTAGAAATAACTCTTAAATCTCACTCTAACGCAACGGCAACGGTATCTACATTCACCAATAATATTGTTGTTATAGCTGTCCTTCGGATACGAAGACGACTCAAGCTTCACTCGATGAAAATGGAGATGAAGATAAAGGGTTAATGAAGGGATGAGTGTGTGAAGGGGATGATTGAATGAAAGAGAAAATGACGGAGATGAGAAAAAGAAAAAGATGAGTGAAGCTGTACTTGCACAGTAAGTGGATTAATGTGGAGAAGGGCTTGCGCTGGGCCTATTCCCACAACTTAGCCTCACACAGAATTGATAGTGGCAAGAGTTAATCAGGACGACCATCGACTGTGAAAGGTTGCAGAGGTCTGCCGGGCATCCTGTTTGTCGAAAACCGCCCAATGCGAGACCCCACTCAGAGCTTTTTCATTCGGGGTTGTGCTCACGTAGACCTATCTCAATCAAGGGTAACCCACAGGTCGGGTGGGGTTATTCTCGCTGAGGAAAATAACTGTTCAAGAGCTTCTGAACAATGGAACCCTTCTAAATAATTTTAACAATCTGCTATCTACTGATGATGTCAAAATTGGTATGCAATCAGCAGATACATTCTCTGCGGCCTCTTTAGTTGCCATTATTTTTTTTTTTTAATTTTAGGAGCCTATCTGGCGACTGCCCACTTGGGCATCAGTCGCTGGAATCAACACACCTAGCACTAGACTACTTTAAAATAAGAATATGAATAGGAAGATGGGTCTTTAAACACAGCAGAAATCCCCAAAATACATCGTAATTGTTTTTTCCTGTTGGGAGGAAGCTAAAGTAAGCGTTTTGGAATAGTCATCACAGTCGCCAAACCATAACCCGATAGGAAATTCGTGGCATAAACTGAAGCTCCGCGTCCATGCAAGACACCCCCAAACTTTGATAAATTGGAATTTTGCCAAAACGAATGGGACAAAATTCCATCTCTTGCCTTTGCAGACGAAATTCAAATTATAAATTTAACTTATTCTATCTAAAATTCCCTATGGAATCTACACCTGAGATTCTATTATCCCTACCTATTAAACAAATCAAGATAACTTTCTTCGAATAACGTGGAAATCGCTTAGTTTTGAATTAACCAACAAACTAAACTATTTCTATGAAATGACGTTCCTTTAACTCTCTTTTTAACATTGTAACCAAATTCTTTAAAATTTTCAACCCCGACACTTATCTACTTTTCCTTCCCACACATGCTTTAGCAAATCAAGGACACAAAATTCCTTCGAATTTGTCTATTCGTATTTGGAACGATCTCAATTTATCTCTTAAGCAAATTGATTCATTCACTATATTTAAACATATTTTAAAGCAATATATTTTATTTAATAAAAATGAATCGAACACTATTTTCATAATTACTTAATTGTTTTTCTTTATCTCTTAAAAAAATGATTGTTATATATGCGTCTTAACCTGTCAGTTTATACATATTTTTAATATAATTGTTACTTTGATTAAACAGAAATAGTGCAATTTTCAAAAGCTCTAACAAGTGCTAAATTCTTTGTGTCAATAATAGTTTGGCTTAATCGTCATATTATGCTGAAGAGTGCCGTTCTTTGCCTGACCCGTCTTTGCTGCCAAATGACTTGTGCTGTAAAAAGAGGAGTGTAGGAAACGGATCGATGAAAAGAAAAAAAAGATTGTAGTGTGATGTGAATTGTGAACGGTTTCCTGTTCGCCAGACCACTGTTGGAAAGCAGCGTATCGACTGTGCTATCCTGAGTCGCTTGCACTTCTTGGCACAATACAGTGCTTTCTAAAATGTCAACAATTCCATCAAAATTGTCATTAAACTATCCCGTAACCTCATTTCATATTTAATTCATTGAAACTATTATTTTTTTAAACTTATTATGCATACATACATTTGTTGCACGCTTCAATCCATAATGTGAATGTATTATTGAGTCTTTCGCTAATTCCAAGGCTGTCTTCCTGGAATCCATCTTTCCTCTTACTGAGAAGCGTCACTCGAATGTATAGATCCTATTTTGCAGATGTTTTAATTGGAAGGGGAGGGGGGAGGGGTATTTCGTAATTTGAAGGCTCTTAATTGCTTATAGGTACAAACTAGTTTCGATCAAAAAATACTGAAAGCATCGACTTGAATTTTCCTAGGAGGGTAAAAAATTACTATCATTATAAATTATAATACCCCTGCCGTCCAAAGTGATGTTACTATTTAAGTAATTATTTTATTATTATTACTTACGCTTATATTAAAAAAATATTAATTAAATTTCAGAATTTTACTAATATATATGAATAAATTTCGAGTGGGGCTCGAAGTATTTTTATATACAGCAATTGCCATAAACGATGTTGAGCAGAGGAATTTTTTTCCCTTTAATGAGATATTATTATAGAGTTTGCATGCAGGCTGTGTAGTTGTTGTCAGGGTGTAAATTCAACCTACGCCCTCCTCCGCCTTTCACTTGTTACATTCGTTATGAATTAACGGCAGAGATCCTACGATCCATTAGAGGGTGGTGTAAAAAAGAAATAGAATGCAAGAGAGACCATCAGAATATATATGTATATATATATATATATATATATATATATATATATATATATATATATATATATATTTTGGAAAAAGGGATATTAATTATATATCAATTATAGCATTGCTAATCTTTATAGCAATTTTATATGATAAAGTAATATGTATCAATTCTATTCTTAAACATATTGATTGAAGTACGTTCAGCGACTTGCAAGGGTAAAGTATTCCATATCTAAGCAATTCTATAATTGAAAAGGTTCTAAGCTATCGTTATATTAAATTGTTTGCGCATAATCTTTAGAGAAACCTAAGATCCTTTAGCGCGCAATTAAAATAAACGTTAATACCTTATTATAAGGAAGACTAAAAGCTGTAGAGAAGACCAGAGGGTCGGATTCCTGATCAGACTTAAAGGTCAAAAACTCTTCTTGATAACAGGCGATACTAGTAACCCCACAGAAACGGCCAGCCAAGGTATTGGTCACCAGCAACTAATAGGATACCAAAGACCCTTGCACACTTTATGACGGAGCAGTATGAGCAGCGTATCAGCCCTGGATCTTATTAACCCTGTTTCAGAAGGTTATAGGGGATGGGGGGGTTCGAAGAGGAGATTGACGAAATATATACTGGTCATGAAGTTCGACTGACACCTTTTTTGAAAAAAAATTTGAATTCTAAAACTTCGAAATGCAATAAGTGCGAAAGACAAATAATTCGAAAAACAAAAAAATAAAAAAATCTGCTCAATAAAATTCCTCGAAATTGGTTAGTATAAGAGTATTTACTGTATTTTATACTAAAAGTATATTTCACGAAATTTGTAATTTACACCGGTTTTTCCTTAAAAAGTTAAATTGATTAGGAACTTCAATTGGATCTCTGTAAACTATATATATATATATATATATATATATATATATATATATATATATATATATATATATATATATATAAATAAAGAATTCTCACCTGTTAGGCTTCACTTTATTAAGTGTAAAACTGAAATCACAACGGACCATTTTAAAATCTCAAAAACCACCCCTGATCCCATATCATTAAGGATTCTTGAATCCATGTATATTAAATACCTTTCTCCTTCCTTAAATTCCGATTCTTCTTCTCATCCACTACTTCTACTCTAAACAAAAATATTACTAACCTCCTAACCTTCTCTTTCTTCTTACGCTCCTCGCCCTTTCTCCCCAGTTATCCTTTAACGGCTGATTGTTTAAGGTTGGTTTATCCTGATGTGTTTCCTATGTTTCCCCAATCGTTAATTTTTAACTCGCAACATAATAATCCAAAAATATCAATTACCTGTAAATTTATCGCTACCCCTTCTCCCTTAATAAACATTAAATACTTTTCATAAATTCATCATTTTGATTATCTGTTTGACTCTTAACTTAAAATGTTTTTCACGAATTGTATTTCCAGTACCAGAAGATGGGTGAAAAGTTCACCCGAAACGTTGTATCAAGAAAATGAAATGAATTTCCCTTTATACGTCCTTTCGTTCATCCTTCAAATTATATATATATATATATATATATATATATATATATATATATATATATATATATATATATATATATATATATATATATATAAATATATTGTATGCTTGGTGGGACTGCATGTATTCTTAGTGTTCGACTGAGGCTGGCATGACAAACTCCATGCCGAAACTGGTCTCGAGATAATAAATAGTACGCTCCTCCACAGTGGTTCTATTAACATCATTAACCTTTCTTCTTTAAATGTTTGTTTTTATGAGGCGATTCTAAGCTTTTGTTGTATGAACTATTTTTATTTCGAAATTATTACATTTCGAAGTTTTTAGAATTTCCCCCAAAAGCTTTCATAGCGGTTACATAGCGAGACATTTCCACGGTACCGGACGTAGTCAAACTTATAGGCCTGAACAGCAGATGATGTCCGGAATCCTGTGTACCGCCTTGGAATAGTTCGCTCAGCAGCGCCACAGACAAAGGAGGTTAAGAAGTCCACTGCAGAATTAACGCCATCAAAAGCTCCAGACGAGGCATCGTTAGACGACGCGTCCCGAAAACCATCATAATCAAAATTCCTCAAAACCTACTGCGGGAGATGATAGAGCTGAAGAACAGGAACAATAAATTTCCGAACAAGTGGAAATTCACCTTTCCCATGTAAATCAAGTCGAACGGACCATCGAAAGTCAGAGAAACAGTTTGAATAACACAGTGACAAATCAACGCAACTGACTCCGATTGAACAGGGCAAGAGTAAAATCACAGAGTTAAAAATACGTAAATGATGCGAAAGTAAAAGATATTCAATAATGCGACCTTTACCGTTAAAAACGACGTCGCCACCAGAGTATGATGGGAATTAAAATCTCCTAATAATAAAAAATAGAGAAGGTAGCTGTCGCCCCCCTCCCAAATCACTATATCAGACCTGGTCACAGGCAAATGTAGGGGTAGGTACAACAAGCAAACAGTTGAAACTCTGGATAAAAAAACTCCGGATCAAGTAAAGATAGTCCCTCCTAGGACAAAAAGGGGGATGACCTATACTTGGTTAATTGGAGGAGGGATGACCTTTACTTAGTAAAATGGAAGGTATACGAGGTTATGACATCGTCATTTTGAGCTATTGGAATAAGCATAAACTAAAAATTAATCGCATGCGAGGATGTAAGTGAGAAATGCTAAACTCTTATCTACAGGACTTTATGTAGCTTGAAAGACATAAATACAGTTTTCAATGATTTTGGCGATTCGATTGCCAGCCAAGAACGTTTTAATTAAGATGTTAAAATTTAATTTCTAGAATTCTACAAAGTTTACAATTTTTAATTGTTTTAAAATAAACTTCCTAACAAATATTTTCCTAAGTAAATTTTTTAAGTTATTTTTTTTTCATTTTATCCTTGAGATGGATTAGCTTTACTAGTGTAACTTTGGGAGGGATGATCTTTACTTGGTAAAATGGTAGGGACTATCTTTACTTGATCCAAAGCTCCCATAGCTACTTCCTGTGAAGCTGTAGTCAAGGGCAGGCGGGTTCAATAGCAAGAGGTAGCCAGTAACATAGACACACAGCAGTACATTGCAGTGACAACAGAGAAGTCGAAAAAGTATTTTCATAAAAACTAATTACGTCATGGGTTGTTTGTGAATTTATGTTGTTTCCCAAGTCGAAGACGTTTGAAAAAATGTCAATTTTACTACCTTCTTTACATGAGTCGAGTCATCACTTAACAGACCTTCAGAATCCTCCAGGGGGCCGATGCAATCCCCGGTGTGCGAATAGCCAGCACAGTAACCATTTGCCAGGGATCTGGAAGGATATCCTCTGTCCAGATCCTACTGAACAAATCAAACAGAAATGCCATATCTCACTCACCTAGGTGTCGAAGTATGGCAAACTCGATATCGTTCTGGCCAAGGGCGGTATCCGCGCATGAAGCGAGAACGGAACGCAACTCACTCAACGGAATCCTGTGGTTGAAGGGGTCTCCGCCTCTGGAGCTAAAGTCCAGTGGACGGCCCTCTGTGACATCAGGACGTGCAGTAATAATATTGAGGACCAGCATTCCGGCTGAAGAATGTGTATAAAGCGGTCGAGAAAGACTCCACGACCGATGCATGTTCTGAGAGTGCGGTCCCATTCTCGTTTCCACACCTCCGCAAGAGGGGTTCTTTCAGTTAAGTGAAGACACATGTGCCCGCCAGGAACAGCAGCGAGCTTGCTTTGTAGAAAATTAAAGCAGTAGCCCTATCAGCACCCAAAATGCTGAACGTCACGGAACGAAGAAGGTCCATGGAGCGGGTACAAGGGAACCTAGGGCTGCGAATATGACTTTCCCAGATGAGGCGTCAGTCGAGAAAAAGACTAACGAAACGGTGTAAATTCACTCATACTTGCCTCATACTTGCCTCAATCAGCGAGCTTTTGGGGCCTTCGCTGACTGAAGAGGAACCGTTTGCCCAGAGGCGGACTAAGGTTCGGTTTCTGGCACCAATCCAAGGTTCGCTCTCTTAGAAGAACCTGCCAGCTTGGGCGCGGTCACCTCCGGGAACATCTCCAGCTCAGAAGGGACCACCAACTGTCCCACAATCTGTAAAGTATCTCGACCGAGGCCTCAAACGGCCTATGGTTCGTCATGGAAGTCATTGGAGTCGGTATGGCAAACCGCATTGGTAAGAAAGAGGGAGTGGGCATGTCGGCTACCATCACCGTGACAAACCTCGGATCGACGAGGTGCGTGGGCACGATTAAGGTGACGATGTCGCCTCATTCCCCTATCATGGGTTAAGGTGGGTAACCTGAACTCAAAGGGAGGAGCCGAGACCGAAGTGGCTCGTTCTCTATCTTGTCGTGTTGTTAGCTCGACCTTGAGAAAACAACAAAGTTAGACCCGCTTCAAGTGGAGAGTCCCTTGGAGGCAATTTTAAAAAGGGGGGAGGGGACCCGAACCAGTTAAAAAAGGAGAGAGAGAATCACCATCTCTGCTAGAAGGGTCTTGGAGGGGCCCCTCAGAAAGAAACTCCATCACAGAGGTGGAGCTGCCACGGGGGCTCCTCAGAAGATGACAAAAGGGAAACCCCTCTGTCGCATTCAGTCAGTTGAGGATTGAGAGAGGAACGTACCACTAAATTTTGACGAAGCTCTTCTAAACCTTTGAAAGTCTCACAATACACGAAATTCTTATACGATTGTAACCACTAAAGTTAAAATCAGGGGGTCTCTGGGTTATATCTCGGGCTGAGCCATTCCCACCTATCTCATCTCGGTTTTCGTACTTTTGGGGTCTCTACCTTGGGTGCGTGAAAGAATGGTGTTCGCTACCTATGACAATAACACACACCGAACAGATGTTACACAGCAGCCGGTCCTTCCCCAAAGGTCGCAGCTACCAACTGGACAGCCAGAGAGGCAGGGCGACAGGGCCGATATCCTTGCTAGGACGTAATAATTCTCGACAGGACGGTCAGTATCTAAAGATCTGTTGCGGCCGATCCAGAGACGAACCCCGAGGATTTTAGTTGGCCCGGTAGGCAAAAGGGCAGTAAAGCCCCCCCCCCTCCATCCCCACCACAAGCAGTACAGCCTTATGCACCCGAGAGCTACCATAGGGAGGTCGTCAGCCCATTGCACCCAGATACCTCTCAAGTCCTGGTCTCTTGCGACCAGCGGGCACAAAAGGGCGATGTTTATAGAGGTTCCAATGACTCTCTTCTGACACAGCATGAGGTCGCTAGTCAGGTCCTTAATCCTAGACAGAGGGTTGAGGCGATAGTCGTAGAGAAAGGAAGACTGAGAAGGAGCGAGGAGGAAGCACATCAACAATTTCCTCAAGCCCCGTCAATGAGTTCGGTTTAATGCAGTGACTGGGCTTCCTTATTTTGCACTTTATCCATTTGTAATAGTTTCTCCCGCTACAAAGTTCAGTTAGGCAAAAGATTGAGGGGATAGTGGTAGAGTAAAAACAAGGTCTGCTGACCAAAAAGTCGCGTGCCATCACTGATTCTGATTTTTGACCTTACGATCTTCAAAACTTTGAATAATTCTCGGAGTAACCTAGGGAGGACCTTGGTAGTTCTATCATTCGAAAAAGAATTTAAATATGTTAAGGGTTTCGAATTTCGTCAGAATAGGCCGAATAATTATGATGTTATTGCCAAAACAAAATAATTCCCGAGATAACCTTGGGAGGACTTTGGCAATTATATTATTTGTAGAGAATGTAAAACAATATAAGGGTTTCAAATTTCGTAAGAAACAGCCGAATAGTTATGATGTTATTTCCCTCCCCCTCCAATAATTCCCGGGTTGTTTTTAAATGAAAGTTGAAGATGCAGTTGGTATTTTTAATGTCACTTCATAAATTCAATCCTTTCCATCTTGAGCATCAGCTATTTGTTCTTCATTTTCTTCAGGAGAGAAAATGATTTCACTTGATAGCATTGAAATATTGGCCTACTTATAGTAAGCAACTCTCCTTCCTTCACCTTCTTGTCGTTTTTATTATTGACTTGTTTATTTTACTCAAGATAATCTCGAAAGCAAACCTGATGTGGTCTAAAAGAAGTAATCATTTCTCTCTTACCTATAATGAAAGCAAATTCCTTCACATAGATCTTCATCTCCATAGGGAATTTAAATTAATTTGAGTTTCGTTTTTGCAACCAGGGCAGTCAAATTCACAGCAAAAAAAAAAACAATTTTACACTTGCGCCTGAGGATATCAACAAGTTGTCTAGTTTTGTAATGAAAGTGTCTTAGGCCCGTAGCTCTTTTCTCTTAAGAGATATGTTTTTGGCCTGCTCTTAGTTCTCTTTGGATCCGTTTAAGATTGTGACTCTTGAATTTACAACGGGGGCTAGAAAAGAACAGTTCGCTTGTTCCCACTTTTCAAGCACTTTAGGGTAAATATCCTTTGAAAGATTGGCTGCTGGGTAGTTTCTCACATCCACATTTCAGAACGTGAACCAGAGTTTGGAATTGAGATGGCAACAACTCTGCTATTTTCAATTTAGGTGTTCAAATGTGTGAATGTCGCCAGTCTTGTCCTAATTCTAAAAGCAATTGTAGGTCAAATCTCACTGGTAGGATGATAGTACTGAAGGCCACATAATCTTCAGCACACTGGTGAATATGTTTCAAACGGTGAAATAAAAAAAAAGTGAAATAGATATAAGTATACACTGGTTTACCCCCAAAAACTCTTGCTCTGAGGCAAGGATGTGAATAGATGTTTTTTCCTAATTTTGTTGTGTTGAATTAAAATTTCTACACTAAACAGTTTTGCTCTATCACCTCTAGTTTTTTTACTTTCACATACCCCATTTTTATTATGCTGCATATAAATTCAAAATATAATGTGTTTATTTCATCTGTTACAAAGTTATATTAGAGAAAAAACAGCATAGATACAGAACATTAATGGAACTAAATTACTTGGATAATATAATACACACAAATCATACCACAGCAGACAGTTAGAAGTGAGTTTTTTTGGACGATCTTGTGTACTTTGTCTCCGGAATGTCACGCAAGAGCATCCAGCAGAAGTCCCCCATCATGCTGGGTGTCGAAGAATGCTATTTTTGTTGTTTTAAGGAAGCCAGTCGGATCCTATTAATTATGCAAGACAACAATACTTCAATATTGGTTGAGTGGACTTTATTGCTGAGAGATTGACACAGCGTTTAATCCATTTTTTAAGGAAGAGCCGTCTCAAACACGTAAGGATTTAGTGAAACGCCCAGGAATGATCCCAAAATAAACATATATTTTAAATTTAACAATTAACTATAAAAAACAGTACAAATATTTATATCCAACTACTAAGTTAACCGAGGCTAAACATGCTGGCAACTAGGCCTCTTACAAAATCTAGTCATGTCAAAAATACAAAAAATAGGCTCCACGTAAACAAACCAATTGCCAATTAGTTATTTTATCGTGACCCTTTTTGATTAGCGTTAAACATCAAATTAAATTACATTCTTCTACTAGCAAATCTGACGGGGTTCACGCACAATGGTTTCTACTTCCGTTAACTCGAGTAACGTAATAAACTCATACTAACACAATAAGAATATAAATGTTCATTCTAACTTACATGACCGAAGGGATCAGGGGTTGCCGGATGTCACTGGAGGGCTTTTCTGGTGCTTCGGAGAGTTGGAGTGGCCGATGATAGATTTTCTTCGAGAGATAGGAAGGAGGTAAAAGGGAGGGGGGGGGGCAACTTCTTGTTGTAACTTTGCCTCCTCTTACGTTTAAAAGACGGAGACAGTTGTTGTGCTCCTAGCTCAAAGAGTCCTCTTCTGGATGCTCTTGAAGCCTATTTGTATCCTAGTCTTTAACGCCGGGTGTCCAACTAGTTTTAGGGTATACGAGGGGATTTCTACCGTACTTAATAAATGGAACCTCGTTGGGGGATTTGTTCTTCTCCCCTCACTCTTACGCTGTGAGAGTCCCTCGAGTGTGAGTGGGTTTTCTTTTCTCCAGTCAGACTTCTTCTAAGTTTGTAAAGGAATCTTCGGTATGGCACCTATACAAAACCTTACGTTCTAGGTTAATTCGGTACTGGGGAGGGGGGGATCGATCTTCTCGAACTGATCCTTTATCGTCTCTCCTCGAATAATCTTGACTTGCTGAAGGATCGATCTTCTCAAACTGATCCTCTATAGTCTCTCACCGAATAATCCACTTTACTTTCCTTCAGGGGCTTATTTATAGGTTGGCGACCGCTCCATCTAAGAAGGAAGGGGCGAGGCCGCAGAGAAGAGAGCGAGGGGTGAGGCCGCATCTGGGAGAGAGAAGAGTGAGGAGGTTGGCACCGAGGTGCCCAAGTCAGCTTGTTAATTAGAGACACCACCAACCGTCACCATCCTTGGCGTGCCTTTGGACTGGCACCGCCACTTTTTAGGGATATAACCACGTGCCTACGGATCTCGTAGGTAATTGGATATTTTGAGCGCCGTTTAAGGGCCCTTGGTGGTTACCTTGTCACAGATGGTCGCTCCAACTACCTATGCGGCGGGAAGATCAAAAAGGGTAGGCAGTTAGACTGTTATTCGCCGGTTACCGTTTCCACGAGTCTCCTCATGTGGCTCGATTCTCCGGCTTTCTCCACAAGGGGGGAGAGGACTTTAATGTATACGTCCGCCTGGCCCTCCGGGAGGCTTTATGTTGCAATTCCTCTACACTTGGGTTCCACTTGTCCTGGTAGTTTTTCTCCATCTTAGAAATGTCTTGGTTGAGCCTTTCTCCATTCTCATCATTCACTGCCCCAAGGTTAGGAGGGAAGAAGTTAGGTGATAGTGGAGAAAGTGAATTTTGAGTGACATTCGGCATCCCATATCCTCATACGACAGTAACAAATTCTCGATATACTCTTGGTAATCTAGTACCCTCGTGTTAACAAGGAAGCCATGGCAAACTGACTAAAGTGCTTCCCATGCTCTCAGTTCGTTTAAGGTAAGAAGATCCTCAAATTCATTATCCTTCAGCCCCTCTCGGATCTGAGGTCTGACAAAGATGCCCTCCTTGAGCTTAGCAGAACTCAGAGCTGGGAAAAGAGTACACAAGTGTTGGATAGCAGCGCCATTTTTGTCCATGGCCTTCACGAAATTATTCATTAGCCCAAGCTTGATATGAAGAGGAGGAAGAAGCACCTTGTTCATGTCCACCAAAGGATGTTCTTGGACATTGTGTTCACCAGGCACGAAAGTGCTCCTAGAGCCCCGATCTTTCTGCTTATAGTGCTTGGACACAGCCCAACTATCCCAGAGACAGAGACTTTATAAAGCAACAGTAATTTGTGAAGCGAAGCCCGCTTGCATACCCACAAGGAGCTCAATGACCTTGAGGTCCCGGCAGAAACTCCACTGGTACTGGTTGTACTTGACAACTTCCAAATGGAGCACCATAATGTCATACGACTCCTTCAGATGGATTGAGTGGGCAATGGGAATGCTGGGGTATTTATTCCCATTGTGCTCCTGCACAATGGAAAGTCTATGAAAGGACGCCAATCTGAAGGATTGTGTGGGAAACCAAGGAAAGTAAACAAGCCGGAGACATGTTTTTAGTTGCACAACCTATTTTCCATGTTTCGTGTCCTGAAACTGGTGATCCTTACATCTGCCCTGACCAGGTTCCACTGCTTAAGCCGGGATGCCAGGAGCTCCGCCTGCTGCTTAGATAGTTACAAATCACAGGCAAGGTCATTCAGGTCTTCTTGCGTGACCCAGTGGGGCTCATTGCTACTTGCTCCTGAATTAACAGAGACATTGTCTTCAAAAGAGATCGAATTGGCAGAATATTTCCCTGAAGGCATTTCTTCATCTGATGAAGGAAGAAAATCTTGATTTGCTGAGAATGCAGGGAAAGGAACATCATATGCGTGGGGAACCGGTCTCATAACTGAGGAAAGAAGCATTGAAACCAGTTTTATTTGTCAGACAAAAATAACAATCATCTGCATGACTTTTTGGCTCTCTCCAGACCATCGGGACAGCAAAGTTGAAGGCTGTTTTCTTGCCATTAAACCATGCCTTTAGTCCATTGTAACAGGGTTTACAACATATATGCGGGGCCCAGGATTTGTCCTGATCTCCAATTTTACAGTTAAAATAATGAAAGTAAGCAGTTATCAGGAGGAAGTCATTGTTTGGGGATGTGCAACTGTCGTGAAATCTCCCAACACGTAACAGAATGAATTTGCCTCGGTGTTTTGAAGTGTCTGAAGCCATTGTAGATATATGCATCAACTCACAAAAATCAGGAAAACAAAATAAACATTAATCATATATATGGTTACAAAATACATATGGTTGCAAAATCATAATATATACATGTGTCTAACATATAAAATGGTTGTGTAACATGATTGTCGAGCAGCCCTAACCTCACAATCTAAGAATAGGACATTTAATTTTTTTAACTCTTTCACTACAAGAATATTTTTTATTTCAAATAATGTTATAAAATGTTTTAAAACATTAAAGTTTTGTTAGAAGGGGGTTGAAATTTTGGGCAGCCCGTTTGCTTGAATTTAACTCTGTAGATATATTATATTGAGTAGAAAGCTTAAATATAGTTAGTGCAAGATATATATTTTCTAATATATATATTTTCTAATATACCTGATAACTAATTAAACAATTAGTTCTTAAAAACTTAATAAAACAAATTCTAACCTTTCAGCACTTGTTATCAAAAACAACTGAGGAGTAATAGAGGGTTGCCAGATATTCCCTAATATGCAAATACACTAGAACTACCATTGGGCTAAAAAATATCCACTCATTTAAGCTGAATTCTGCCCACAGCTATTTTTTTAAAACCTCTAGGATGTATTGTCCCATTGGTAACGTAAGGGTTTTAAAGAACACAATTACTAAAATTTCTAATACATGTATACCTTAAAAACTAGAGGTGATGAGTAAAAACTGGTTTCCTATCTGAAATCAACACCCAAAAATTAGGTTAGAACAACTATTTTTAGCTTGCCTCAATTTCTCGGTAAACAAGTGAATTATTAATATAATAATAGTCATTTAATTCCACAAGATGGCCAAAATAAGTCAAAACTTTTAAGTAGCTAACCAAGTAATACTAAAATTATATTAAAACCAGGCAATGGCTTCGCCACTCCCCCACTACAGGGGGAGCTTGCACTTCGCTACTAAGATTAAAATTTAAAATCTAAAAAAAAGCAGCCATGGTTAAATTTTTAGAAATTTTCTGAACTTCGCCACTTATAATAATTTTAAAAAGGAACTCTAAACTAAATTTCCCTCCTTTCAAAATATCACGTTGTTAAAATATAGTTATAGAAGATATATAAAACTAAATTTTCTGAACTTCAACATTTGTAATTCTTTGGGTTTTAAAAAATTCACAAAATTTCGATACTTATATTTATTTCTAAACTTCACCATTTTGTTTTTTTGATATTATAAAAGAATTATTAGAAATAACTTTGATAAAAAAGCATAAGTCATAAGCAAACTAAGATGAAATTATTATTCAAATACTCAAAAAAATCCCCTTCTTAAATTATAGAGTTAGTGATGATGATGATAATTATTCCATATCCTATTATAGCATAGCACATCATAGTATAACATAACATAGTATAACATAGCATAGTATATTATATAATACCATAGCATAGCATAGTCTAGCCTAACATAAAATAGCTTAATATAGCCACATACTTTAACATAGCCTAGTAGAGAATAGCCTAGCCTAGGATAGCGTAGTATTGTCTAGCATAGCATAGCCAAGCATAGCATAGTATAACCTAGCCTGTTTTAGTCTAGTATAGCCAAGCCTAGCCAAACATAGGATAGCCTGGCCTAAAATAGAAATGCCCTAGCTGTGCCGGGCCTAACCTAGCCTGCTTAGTATAATCTAGCTAGCCTAGTATAACCTAGCATAGTATAGCCTACTTTATCCTACCTTAGCTTAGTATAGCCTACCCTAGCATATCTTATCCTAGTATGGCCTAGCCTAGCTTAGTAGACCCTAGTCTAACCTAGCATATTATAGTATAGCCTAGCTTAGCCTAGCTTAGCGTAGTAATGCCTAGTGTAACCTAGCTTACTATAGCCTAGCCTAGCCTAACCAGGCATGGCTTAGCACTGCATGTCATAGCCTAGCCTAGCGTCGCCTAGAGCAGCCTAGCCAGGTATAGCCAAGCTAGAATAGGCTACCATAGCCTAGCAAATATATTCTTGCATATGATAGCCTAGCCTAGCATAGAATAGGCTATATTGGTATATCCTATCCTAGCATAACTACACCTAACATAATATAGCCAAGGGTATCATATTATAGCCTAGCCTAGTATATCCTAGACTAGTATAGCATACCATACCCTAGACTAGAATAACTTTACCTAGCTTAACCTATTATTATACTCTAGGTTAGCTAGCCTATCGTAGCCTAATAGGCTAGGGAGAGCTATGCTCTGCTATGTTAGGCTATCTAACATAGCAGAGCATAGCTCTCCCTAGCCTATTATACTTTAGCCTACCCTAGCATAGCATAGTATAGCCCTATCTAGGCTAGTAAAGCTTATCCTAGCAAAGTATCACCTAGCTTAGCATTACATTAACTATCCTAGAGAAGTAGAGCCTATACTATCCTATTATACCCTAGTCAAGCATGACTTAGTATTGTCTAGCCTAACATACTATATGCTATCTTAGCATAGCATTTTATAGCCTAAATTAGCATAGAATATCTTACCTTTGTACATTATATCTTAGTATAGCTTAGCATAGCATAGTCAGACCTAGCCTATAATAGCCTATTCTAGGCTTCCCTAGCAGATTATAGCATATTATAGCCTAATCTAGTCTAGCAGAATATCGGCGGAATAGTTATGATGATATTGCCAAAACAAAATAACTCCCTGGCTAACCTTGTGAGAACTTTGACGATTATAGCATTCGAAAGGGAATGTAAAACAACGCAAGGGCTTTAAATTTCATTAGAATCGGCCGAATAGTTACGATATTATTACAAAAACAAACCGGGGACAGACCGACCGATCAACATAGTGAGATGTAGACTCACCCGCAACTAGACTCACACGCGACTAAAAATAAGTAGCGCTGAGAGGGAGCTAGGGGGAAGCGCACCATAAACTTTTCCAGGCCTCATCAGAGAGTTCAAGACCAACCAGTGACATTACTTCACTAATTTGTTATCATGCCGGGAGGATGTGCAGCTCCTCCAGGTACCAAGTATAACAGGCTATACAGTGTACCCGCCTCTGATGCTAGGAGGCTTGGCAAGTCTCGGGTCGCGCAGGCCGAGAAAGGACCAATTCCCTGGCCTCTTTAAACGAAGTTCTTCCAGCAGCCTGGACGGCAAGGACCTCCTCCTCAAATAAATACCCGGCACATTGCTTCAGGTTTTTCAGAATGCGTCGATGCGTCTCGCCATAATTCGAATAGTTGGCCTAGACTGATGTAGTTTCATCATGTAAATCTTTGGAGCAGTTCACACAGCTTTCGATTTGCCCCTAATTTGAACACTGACAAGTTCTATTAGTATGGCTGAAATAGTGACAGTGGTAACGCCTCCGCGATAATGACACGAATGCCTTAACACGGTAGCGATAACAACCAGCTCGCACCGACACGGAGCCTCCGACGATCGACCTCAATCGCCTTCTGTTCGGCCAACTCTTGTGTGATATTTTCCAAGTAGTTGTCAACGAATTCCTTTGCAGTGACTACTCCTTTTAGAAGGTTTATGGTAGAGTGTGGTTTCCCCTGTACATACCAGTCATCGAGTCTCAGAAGAGCACACAATATGACTGCCTGGCAGAGTCATCCGCATTCAACAGAAGGGTCCCGCCTGAGAAATGAGCAGATTTCAGTTCCCTATCGAGGACAATGGCTAATGTATGACGATGATGGAACATGTGTCCTTTGGACTGCATGCTCTCATTAGGAAATCGAATAACTATGAAAGGCTTAAAGCTAGCGGGCTCGAAGACACCTGACATCTCTCGATGAGGGGCCCCGACGCCACCGACAGTCTACACACCTTGCGATTTTGTTCTTTTTAAGGGTTTTAGCTCCCACCCCACCGATCTGAAGGTTGCCTGAGGCCAGACAAGCCAACCTTGGCGGCCTCCCGAATCGGCAGGGAACCAGTCCATTCCCGGTACCGCCCGGAGGGAGGCCCTTAGTATTCTTAGCTTTTGTTGTTTTTCTTCCTACGTGAGGAAGGTGTGTGTTCACCCTATTTTCTCCCCACTCCGAAGAGTCTTCGAAGCTGGAGGAGTCATCCTTTGCCTGGTCCCTTGAGGAATGGCAAATAATGGACCTTCCTGAGGAGCCTCGCAGGAAGGAGGAGATCCACCCTCTCCCCTTCATTCCCCTTGGGCCTGTCTCATTGCCCGGGAGTGGACTTTGGCTAAGGGGTGGAACCGAATTAATCACTATGCACATCCAGGGATGACCTGGAGTTCTGGTACAATGGCACACTGAGGTCCGCACTCGTCTCGGAAAGGACCTCCTTTCGCCACTCCTCGTGGCGTTGGTGACACCGACAAGGGACTTCATAGGCTCATGACTTTTCTTTTGAATGCAATTTTGGGGGCCAGCACGCCAGCAAACAACGAGAAGTTTTGGAGAACCAGCGCGCTGCTTCCTTCTCGATAGTCATAATTCACGGGACAAGAAGGGCGGTAAAACCAAAAAGCTCCGCCGCCCATAGTTCTCCTCAGGGTGTTGTTCCAAGAGCCCAGCTGCTGCTCCAACCCTGCTGCATTTTTTATTTTTAATGCAGCCTAAGAAAGTTAATGGACGGCGATGAAAACACGGATAATAAGTCAAGAAGTGATGACTCTGATGAAGGGTGTAAAAAAGAAGCTCCCTTGCCTGATGGCATAGGCGAGGGAAAAGCTTCCTATCCGCAAATGTTTGAAGGAACCCGTTTTTTGAGGCGGGGATGCCCTAAGGCTCTCACCTAAACCCTCTCAGATTTTCAAGCCTTTTAGAAACTCTACTCTGGGCGCGTTATAGGGTTATGCACGCACTGGTGCAACAAAATACAGCGACTTGAAGTTGACCAACAGACGGTCGCAGGCAGAAGCGACAGATTAGGATCCCTTCCTAGATCGTACTCTTCGCCGAACAAGACGGCCAGGATGTGAAGCTTAGTCATGTGGCAAATCAAGGTAAGTGACCCGAGACTTTTAGTTGGCCTGGCAGCCAACAAGGCAATAAAGCCGCCGCCATAAGCATTACAACCATATGGATCCGAGAACGTCCACAGGTAAGGGGTTATTGGTGCAATTATCGCACTTCCTATTAATCCCTCTCTAAAGCTCTAGATCAGGGGCTGAGAACCTCCAGCCAGCGAAGGCCTAGCGTCTGGCCCGCCACCTTGCTAGGCATTAATATTGCAATCCGGCCGGCGAAATCCGAGTTCTCCTCCCCCCTCCCTCAAAGAAATCTGCCAAACAGCATCTGTCTCAGTAGACTCGGAGTTGGTGGTGCTGCAGTGCAAGATGAACTGAAGGCGAAGTTACGCACCTTTTCTCCGCTGTCCTTCTTCCACGAACTCGTCCCCCCTTCTAGCAATTTTCCAAAATACATTGCGCATGTTCAACGCATCGTGGCCATGTTTGGCAGCATCTACTGTTGCGAACAGCTCTTTTCCACAATGAAGTACACGAAGTCCCACCTTCGCTCCCAACTCTCGGACCACCAGCTCAATGACATTCTTCTGTTGTCTACCTCATCCATAGAGCCGGACATTGAAACACTTCTAAATGGCAAGCAGCACCAGCCGTCTTACTCATGTGTATGTTTTTAGGGGAATTTCGCTTGTCACCCCGGCACTCGGTCTGCTTCCAAAATTCTCATGTGGCCCTCACTCTGAAAAGGTTGCCCACCCCTGCTCAAGATGCTTCGGGCTTGTGGATGTTAAATGACGTTGTTTATAGAGGTTCCAAAGTGTCTTTTCTGACGTGGCGTGATGTAGTAGGTCCTTAAACCTAGTTAGGAAAAATAAGGAGGGGTAATACTCTTAGAAAAAAGGGGTCAGCTTCCTTAGGTCCGATCAAAGAATAGAAGTAGACTCAGTGAGCCAGGCCATTCGTACGGGCACTCGGGCCAGGAGAACGTGCCGCTCCTATAGATACCAGGTGTAACGTTCACACAGGCTAACCCTTGCTGGTCATAAATCCGTTAGAAAAGATCTGAAAGGAAAGTGGCGAACGTATGTACACAATATTGAAAATAGAGGAAGATATAAAGCTGCAGGTCCTGCCTACAGCGGGGCATGGAGTGTGCACCGTTACGGACTCTGTGGCTAGGAGGCTGTGGCAGAAGGTGTTTAAATATTGGAACCCCTCTGGGAGGATGTGCCACTATTCCGAGAGGCTATGCCGCTCCTCCAAGGACCAAATATAACATTCTAAACAATGTACTTACCTGCGGCAAGCGGGGTGACCTCCTCTTGCCCTACGGCCATATAATAATAAAGGGTATCTCTGATAGTGTATCACCAAGCGGTATTATATGCCTTTTTCCAAATCTAAAAATGCCTTGGAAAAAGGTTGCATACTAAAAAAATGCTCACAGATATTTCTCTTCATTCGAAGCAGCGCATCCAAGTGGAGTGGAGGAAATCAGTTCACCAAAAAGTTAAGAACTCGGTCAACTTGCACATGCAATAGCTTAGATAAGTTTGTCGAGAACCCACCTCGGTCTAATGATCTCTCATGTCCTTGCAAAACGCAAGCACATTACCCTTCGTCAGAATTAAGAAAGATACCATTCGACCAGGTATGTTGAATAAATTTAGCAGAGGCAAGGCCGCACTCATCTAAGTTCCGAAGCATGGCGTACTGGATATCATCTGAAACATGGGCTGTAGCTAGGCAAGAAGCGAGAGCGTAACGCATCTCTTTCAGTTAAAGGAATTTAATGAAGGGGTTCACGCTTCCAGAAGTGAAGTCCATTTGGCGGTCATTAGTGTCCGTGCGACGTGCTTGAAAAACACCACCACAGTAGGAGAATATAGATAATGACGTTACCTACAGTTCCGACACAGACCCGTGGTTAGAGATGGCGGTCCTAACTTTCTAGGTCTCATGGTTGAAATCCCACCGGTAGCACTTATAAAGCTTATAAACATATCGCTTCTCTGAGGGCCTTCTCACAATAAACTCACCACAAAGGAATCGATTGGCATGTAAAACGGCATGGCGTTAAAAAGAATTGAATCCAGGACCGCAGCTAGGATTATGCCGGAGAAGAACTCAACGCCTACATCTGCCGACCTAAACTCTTCGACTGAGAGAGAGATGTCAGTCATTTCCCGGAAAGCCGACCACAGCGCTCGATCGAAGTACCACAGAGGTAGCCTCTCGAGTGGTGGCAGCCAGGCACTAAAAATTTCAATAGGAATAAGATCGCTTCCCTGGAGGTTACCCATCACCTCACACCCAATTTCCGCTTGTCTATCCGGAGAGCACAACCAGTATTCAAAACAGGAAAATGAAGCGGTTCTTGGACGTAGATACGTGAATACTTTCCCATTAAGGAAACCATTCTCCAGCTCTTCGAACGGTTTCGCTTGGGTCCGGTCCCTAGAACTGACCGTCTAGTCGCCTTAAAGGATGACTAGAGAAAAGGCCACGGTAACCGCCATAGACAAAGAGGAACTTCTCTCTATCGGAGACGTATGACAATAAGAAGTATATTGGCATAAGAGAAAACCCACCCAGGGTGATCAGCAATGTTACGATCTGGAGGAAGGTATTGATAAGAAAGGAGACATCATATTGAGTGTAAATTACGCACCCGCCTATACAATTCCGAGGTGAGATAGTAGCCAAACCCTTTGTATCCTGGGAGGGTGGGCAGCGGGAATGCACCCATCTTAGTCTCTTAAAGTCAAACAGCTTAAGGGGGTGGGGGAGATACAAGCATCCGCAACTCTTCCGAATTAATTTGGAGTGTAGGCGGACTTGATGATGTCAGGTATCCCCTTTCCCCCGTAGTATGGAAGATATCCATTATACCGTATCACCATACGGTATCCTATGTCTTCCCCAGATTGAACAATACCGTGGCGAAGTGCTGTTGACTAAGAGAGGCTTCGTATATAACACTTCCCATATGGAGCAGAGCACCCAATGGGGGGACAAGTGACATCCGCTGTCTAGAAAATAAATTTTCCTAGCATTTATCATTTCTTCATCAACTTGCACAAGTATGAGATTAGAGAAATTGGGGGAAACCAAGCCTAGGTGGAATGATCCATCCCCGGCTTACGTAGGGCATAGACGGTAGCTATTCGCCAGAGCTATGGGAAGATATAATCCAAACAGATCATGTTGAGCAAACAGACAGTAAGCAAATACCACGCTTAGCCAGGTGTCGAATCATGTCGTACGAGAACGCAACTCGCTTAGCAAAACAAGTTTTTGAAGAGGTTTTCCGCTTCAGGAGGTGAAACTCCGTCGACATTCTGCATGGAACGGGCGTCATGCTTGGAATACTGTGCAAGAGGAGTTCTCTCATTAAATGAAGACATATAGACACACCGAGAAGAGAGTCGGGCGTACTTGTAAATGAAACGAAATCAGGTTATCGCCCAAAGATAGAGTGAACTCGCACGGACGACTTTGTAGCGCTGATAGGTGTCGCGCTTCTCTAAAACCAATCCTCAACTCGATTGAAGTGGATAACATACAAAATGGCTAGACTTTCGGAAATGGAAGTCAGGCCAGTGGCAATAAGTGTGCGGAGAAAAACTCAATGGTCTCATCTACCGAACTAAAGTCCTTGGATAGGATAAATACAAAATTTCCTCGAATGCGGACCACCGCTTTCGATCCAAGCACTACCTAGATAGCCTCTCGGGTTACAACGGCCAGGCTAAAGCTCAATGAATGGAAATGCTATCACTAACCAGAAAGTCATTGACCATCCCTATCCAAAGTCTGCTTGTGCTTCGGGAAATCACAAGGACAAATCAAAGGAGGAAAACGAAGTGGTTCTGGAACAGTTGTGTAAGAATTCATCTACATTAATAACAACAATCTCCAGTTCTTCGATCAGGCCTTCCAGGACCTTAGCCCAGCGACTGATCTTTTTAGTCACCCCAGAGAGAGTACCTACCGCTTAAGTTCTCGCCAACCCAGTTATGACAAGGAGGAATTACGCCTTATGAAAATTGGCTAACGGTGGAATATAGAGAAACGAGCGAGTACCTCCGGTTCAGGCACAACTGTACTGCTACTGCCTGTAAGAAGGTATTTAGTGGTCAAGAGAGAACAGTAAATTCACATCGAAGGCCCCCGTCCGAGGATGGGGGAGTCGCGAAAGCCTTGTACCCCCGGAGAGCAAAAAGAAAGGACGCACTAATGAATGGTCTCCTGCAGACAAATAGCTAAGGGGCAATGAGGGAAGACAAGCTTCATCACCTCACTTCAGTTAGTCCGGAGGCGACGGCAATTACAGAGAATAATAATGCACTCTAGATCTATCTTAAAAGAGCCGATTCGGCCATCTTTAAGGAGGAAATCCTCAAAGGGATGCTGAAGACCTCCTGGATTCAGACCTACGAGACATGTTGACCGCGGAACACGCCATTGACTCTGATGCATCCAAGGACTTATTCGATAAAGTGCAGCTCTGGTTACGAGTCGTCCGATTATATTCCCTCGGATGATTCCACTGATTTGGAAGGGCTGGCCACTTGTTGCCAATGTGCGGCTTTAGGCAGGGACTCTCATATTACTATCCTCAATTCGGGAAAGAGTAAACTTAAAGTAATCTGAAGGGTGGTTCACCTCACCTTCCACTGATGTACTTCTTCCAATTATAGCGACTTGGTAGAGGAGCTTGGGAACTTCGCCCTTATCGAAGCGGTCGTGCAGGGAGAAAAGGTGCGCTGGTTTTGGCTCGAACAAAGTTTTTGGTCGTATTGCTACCAGCCGTATCAGGAAGGCACACATGGGAGGTAGAATTCACGCAATGTTTCCTAATAGGGTCATAAAGGACCGCCCCAGTAGGCCTATAGTAGCCATTTGGGGATGGTGCTTGGGAGCTTCGCCCTTATCGAAGCAGTCGTGCAAGGATAAAAGGTGCGCTGGTTTTGGCCCGAACAAAGTTTTTGGTCGTATTGCTGCCAGCCGTATCATAGGTAGTGTTATCACTTAAGAGATCATTTAATTTGTGCGCAAATCCTTTAATGACGCCATTCGAAAAATCTTAGGTTCCAAATCTAAATTACCCAAAATTTTTAAAAAATCATGTGCTGGTTACCGAAAACCCAATTATCTCTTGCATTCGCTCCCATAGTTATAAGCTATCCAAATGGCTGGCCGGAATCTTATCAAATGCGGTGGGTAAAATCTCTCACTCACATATTATCCACTCTTCGGACCTTATTTCCAAAATTAAAAATCTTGACCTCAGTGGTAAAAAACTGTTAAGCTTTGACGTAAATAGTTTGTTTTAAAAAGTCTCGGTCCATGAAGCGCTTGACGTTTTATCGAAATTTCTTCCCAATTTAGATATTAACCTACCTTTAGCGATCCCTAAAATTATTAAATTAGTGCGCTTATGTGTAACGAATAATGTATTTTCAACTGAAGATAAGTTTTTTTCGCCAAAAATATAGCCTAGGTATGAGTAACCCTCTTTTCCCTATCCTATGCAATCCATTTATGGAAAACTAGGAAATGACCCTCATTCATAGGATCCATTCCCAACCTCTTATCTGGTTCCGATATGTAGACGACATCCTGAATTCGTTACATCCATCGATAAAATTCAAAGTAGAATGGGAACAGAATAATTCTCTACCGTTTTTAGACGTAAATATTTACGGTTTAAATCATTATATTCAGTGCCCAGTCTATCGAAAGCCTACAAATTCAAATGCTTACATACATTTTTTCTCACTACATGATAGATCCGTTAAGATATGTTATTTCTTCCCTCTTTCTCCGAGCATATAGAACGTGCGACCCAATATTCCTTCAGGATGAAATTAACCACCTTATCTGCAATTTCATTGAACTAAAATATCCAATTCACCTCATAAATAGATGCCATTCCAAAGCACGAAAAAACTTCTATGCCACCTCAACACCACGAAGGGATGATTTTTAAAAATATACTAGTTTCCCATATGCCCCAGCCTTGGCTCCTCTAAAATCATATGCGAACGGAAAAAACAAATATTACATTTAAATATTCCAATACCATTCGAAAATCATTGACTAGACTGCGCCCAATCAATCTCGATGCTGGAGTTTACAGTATACCATGCTATAATTGCAAATTAACATGCATTGGAGACTCAGGTCACTTTAATAAGAGGATGAAAGAACATTTAGCTGATATCAGAAGATGTAGGAATTCTTCAAGTCTCTTTACGCACATGCAAACGCACGACCATAGGATTGATCTTAACCATGCAAAAATCATTTATAAATCAAACAATTATATTAAGAGGAGAATTGCGGAATGCATCATCATCAACAAAGTTGATAATTTCAATCTATCTGAAGGGCAATACAAATTTAACATATATAACGAATATAGTGGCTAATCGTATCTATAAGTCCCCGGACGCAATGCGTTTTGGGAATTAGCAACTATCCAGATTGTTTCCGGTTCCATTTCATTTTGTTTAGTTTGTCATTCACACCAGATTTACTCGAGTATTTATTTTTCCAGATTGTTTCCAGCTGTTTCATTTTGTTTAGGATGTGTCTTACCTTATATATTTTGTGCTCCTTGCCTAGCTTCTCCTTTATTAGTTGAAAATGGCATGTTGCCGAAACTAGTCCGATAGTTATGAATAAAATTTGATTTCAAATAGTGTGGTTTACCATTATCTTCCATATATATATATATATATATATATATATATATATATATATATATATATATATATATATATATAAATATTGATATATATATACAAAGAAGGAGCAACTACAGGATCTGCGGGTGATAATACAACCACCACACGACTATGCCATTTTTATTTTCTGTCTTTCAAATAAAATTTGAAGACAGAAAGAAAGAGGCAGAAACCTGTTGTAGCTGACTATAAATACATATAGTACAAGAGGAATAAGAATTGAACGCGAATGAGCAAATGAGACAAGAAACCGGGGTTTTTTAAAGGCAAGAGAGAGGGACATTAGAAGAATGTGGAATCAAAGGGAGCAGAGGGCGGCACAGTGAAGGCGATCATTTACCGAGAAGACAGAAATAACGCCAGGGGAAAAAAGTTTTGAATTCCTGGCCGGGACTCGAATTCGGGTCTGCTGATTGCCGGTCAGAATCTTTACCGCTAAGCTACCAGGCACAGTAACTATATTTCGCCCAAAGCGTTATCACATCAAACCCAGTATCTCTCTAAGCTAGGAACCTCCAAGCAATTTTTATACCACATCTTCTTACCCGCTCACAATTTAAAGGCTCACTGTCCATGTCACATACAAAGAAGGAGCAACTACAGGATCTGGGGGTGATTATACAACAACCACTGTGCCTGGTAGCTTAGCGGTAAAACATCTGACCGGCAATCAGCAGACCCAGGTTCGAGTCCCGGCCAGGAATTCAAAACTATTTCCTGTGGCGTTATCTCTGTCTTCTCGGTAAAGGATCGCCTTCACTGTGCCGCCCTCTGCTCCCTTTGATTCTGGATTCTTCTAATGTCCCTCTCTCTATATCTATATATATATATATATATATATATATATATATATATATATATATATATATATATATATATATATATATATATATATATTCCATCATCCCGAATGCGGAGGGGTCGTCGTACTACTCCTTATACTTCGTTCGGCCCGTGCCCTGAAAGGGCTTATTGACTCAGAGTGCTTAGAGGTTGGCTACGGAGGGATTGGAAGAAACTTTGCCAGCAAGCGACCCAAAGGAAGTTAGATACACAACAATATGAAAATAAATTTTTAATGAACACTAAACAAGAATATATATATATATATATATATATATATATATATATATATATATATATATATATATATATATATATATATATATATATATATATATATTTATATATGAGGAATTAAACCACATTCTCCGAAGACAATTTAATTCAGAACAGTTTCGGTGTATCTCACACCCTTTTTCAACTGACACTGGGCAGAAAATATAATAGAAATGCATATAAGCATAACACAAGGTCCCATCTTTTTTCCCCCAATCCCCTACTTGTGGCTAATCTAGGAAGGGGGGTAGGCCTAAACATATTGCAGGGCTGGCATTTTACTATTTTGTTTATTTCCTTTCGTATTACAGGATTAAAAGAAAATTGCCCCTCAGATAGATTTAAATTAGGAACTGACGATATCAAGCTCGATTCTACTATTCTTCTCTTAACATAGTTAGCCGATTTAAATAACATTTTACTTCCATTGAAATCGATCGTATGATTCTTGTCTCTAACATGGCAAAATATTCCACTACTTTCGCTGCCCACTCTAATATCTCTTTTGTGTTCGTACAATCTCTTGTCTAGATTTCTCCCCTTTTCCCCTATATAAACTTTATGGCAATCGTTGCATGGTACTGCATATACACCTATGTTATGATGTTCTTTGGGTTTCCTGGCCATCATCAATTGGTTTAAGGAATTATTATATTTATAGGCTAGATTAATACCCGCTTTTCCAAGTATGTCCTTTAAACTATTTAATTTATTATTAAATGGCAATGTTATACATTTGTTGAAGTCGTTAGTGCGGGAAGGCTTATTACCATAGAATGTTTTCCTAGCTGCAAAATGGGCAGACGATATGAACCAATCGGGGTAATACAAATTAGAAAACTGGTCCTGATAATGACAATTTTTTCATCTCAATAGGAAGGATGACATATTTTGTATGCTCTAAGGAAAAGGTTAGAAATTACCGATTTTTTAACAGTATTATCGTGAAACGAAAAATAATGTATATAGGCATTCGAGTGGGTTGGTTTCCTATACACGTCAAGTTTTAATTCATGGTGATCTTTATGAATGAGGACATCTAAAAAGGGTAATCTATTATCATATTCCCATTCATATTTAAATTTGATGGAGACATGCAAATTACTCAAATTATTAAAAAAGGTATCAAAATCATGGCCATTAGGCCATACAGAAAATACATCGTCAATGTACCTTAACCATATAAAGTTAGGGGGAGAAATTGTGGGAAGGAGTTCAGTCTCAAAATATTCCATGAAGAGACATGCCAAAATATCGGAGATAAACTATTTTCCATGCTAAGGCCAAATATTTGTCTATAAAACTCATTATTTACTCGAAACACATTGTCAGAGAGACATAATTCAACTAAATCGATAAATTTAATCGTAGAAATGGGAAGATCCAAATTAAGTCTAGGCATGATTTCCCGCAGAAGGCCCATGGTTTGGTCAACCGGAACTTTGGTAAACAAAGAGTTTACATCAAAGCTCAAAAGTTTTCCATCCGGTAATTGCAAGTGGTTGAAGCGGTCAACGAAATCTTGAGTGTTCATAATGTGTGCAGATGAGATTCTTCCTACTGCTGGAGATAAATGCTTGGCGAGCCATTTGGAGAGCTTATAAGGGGGAGAATTAATATTGGAACAGATTGGGCGTAAGGGACATCCCTCTTTGTGGGTCTTTGGGAGCCCATACATATAGGAAAGTGAAGGGTTCATACTCCTGAATTGATTAATTAAATCTGCGCTTTTCAATATTCTCTTCAATTTGTTTTTAGAGACAAGAATCATACGATCGATTTCAATGGAAGTAAAATGGTATTTAAATCGGCTAACTATGTTAAGAGAAGAATCGTAGAATCGAGCTTGATATCGTCAGTTCCTAATTTAAATCTATCTGAGGGTCAATTTTCTTTTAATCCTGTAATAAGATCGCAAATATGTTTAGGCCTACCCCCCCCCCAGATTAGCCACAAGTAGGGGATTGGGGGAAAAAAGAGAGGATCTTGTGTTATGCTTATATGCATTTCTCTTATATTTTCTGCCCAGTGTCAGTTCAAAAAGGGTGTGAGATACACCGAAACTGTTCTGAATTAAATTGTTTTCGGAGAATGTGGTTTAATTTTCATCACATATATATATATATATACAAATAATGTGCTTTGAGAAATAAATTAATAAGTGAATCTCGGATATCTCACTTCGCTTGTAAATAACTATTCACTATGCAAATCCCTATACACTTGTAATGCTGGTAAGCTTCAAGTTAAAGTTGGGGAATGTGAAAGGGAAGGGTTACCTTGGAACGTAATCATGGATGACTCTGTGAGGAAGGGGGGGGGGCGAAGTGCCCCATCGACGCGTAGGGTCACGGAGAAAAGCCGAGATGTAGTTTTCTCGCTTAGGGAACCAGAGTGAGGCTGTTGGTAACTTCGGCTCTGACACGTGAGTACGAGCTTAGGTACGCACTGACTTGCAGACCAACGGGGTAAGGAGTCTCCCTAACTGGGACCGATCTCCTCTCTAAAGACTTGATGCTTCGACGAATTACCACAACACCGAGATAGATGGCAATTCCTGCCCCTCCAGACGCTGTGCAAGCTCTACTACCGAGGGTTAAAAGAATTCATCTTTTATACTCGAAACTCGGGAGAGGCTCACATGGCTCCTGAAGTAGATTTGATATCAAACGTCCTTCTTCGGGTGAGAGAGGCTTGATTATCTCCTCCTTTTCGTCCTTTGCAAACTTCCGAGAACCCCTGGAAGCCAAGATGGGCTCTTTTCTATCGATATCCAGTCGAGGAAGGAACTCGGTGTTTAGTTGAAATGGCTGGGGTTTCTTCCAGCGGGAAACCATCAGATATCGGTCCGGAAGGGGAAGGTTTGATAACCCGCTCGCCCGGAAGGGAGGTGGGAGAAAGGTGGGTGCTTTATGTTATTCTACTATATATATATATATATATATATATATATATATATATATATATATATATATATATATTGCCCACCTTTTGTTATATGTATTAAAATTATATTTTGGGGGGTATAGTCATTATATATCCTATGAACTGCAATTTGGCAAGCCCTTAATCTAAACCCAGTCAACCGTAATTCGCAGTCTTTATTTATCGCCTAGACATAACTCAAGCGGACTGTGGCCAGGTGTCTGCCGCACGTACTCAGGTAAGACTCTGAGCATCGAGCTAGTGTATACAGGTATACCTCGATAATTCCCTATTTTCATGCTCATCGGTCTTTGCCATATTTACCATTTATACTTCCCTATTTATTTTCTATCGATCTTTAGCATTATTTACCATTCATACTTCAATATTTCCTTTCTATCAATCTTTGCCATTATTTACCATTCATACTTCCCTATTTTATATCTAATCGGTATTTGTCATTATTTACCATTCATACCTCCCTAATTTCTTTATCATCGGTATTTATGATTATTTAACATTCATCTCGCTATTTTCTTTCTCATCATTATGTTTCATTATTTACCATTCATACATCCCTATTTTCTTTCTCATCTATCTTTACCATTATTTACCATTCGTACTTCCCTATATCTTTCTCATCTCTTTTAGGCATTATTTAGCATTCATACTTCCGTCTTTTCTATCTCATCAGCCTTTATGATTATTTAACATGCATCTCGCTATTATCTTGGTCATCGGTCTTTACCATTATTTATCATTCATACCTCCCTATTTTCTTTCTTATCGATCTTTAACATTATATACAATTCATATATCCCTAATTTCTTTCTCATCTGTCTTTATTATTATTTACCATTCAAACAACCCTATTTTCTTTCTCATCCGTGTTTGAAAATATTTACCACTCATACCTCCCTATTTAATTTCCATCGGTCTTTGTCATTATTTACCATTCATGCATCCCTAATTTTTTCTCATTTGTCTTTACAATTTAACTTACAAATCCTACATCCCTATTTCTTTATAATCAAAATTTACCCATTCATACATACGTATTTTCTTTCTCATGTGTCTTTACCATTATTTAAAATTCATACTTGACGATTTCTTTCTCATCTTTTTTACCATTATTTACCATTCATACTTCACTATTTTCTTTCTCATCGGTATTTGTCATTATTTATCATACATACCTCCCTATTTGCTTTCCATCGGTCTTTGCCATTATTTAGCATTCATACATCCCTATTTTCTTTCTCATCTGTCTTTAACATTATTTACAATTCATACATCTCTATTTCCTTTCTAATTGGTATTTATCATTATTTACCATTCATACTTCACTATTTTCTTTGTCATCTGAAATTACAATTATTTACCATTCATACATCCATATTTATTTGTCAACTCTTTACCATTATTTACCATTCATACATTCCTAGATTTTTCTCATCAGTCATTACGAATATTTACCATTCATACTTCCTTATTTTCTTTCTCGCCGGTATTTGTCATTATTTACCATTCATACTTACATAATCGTATACCTTTCTCATCTGTTTTTACAATACATAAGTCCCTATTTTCTTTCTCATCGGTCTTTACCATTATGTACGAATCATATATCCCTATTTCCCTTCTGATAGGTTTTTACCACTTTATTTACCATTCCCACATCCCTATTTCTTTCTGATCGGTATTTGTCATTAGTTAGCGTTCAAACCTCCCTCATTTCTTTCTCATCGGTCTTTGCCATTGTTTACCATTCATACCTCATAATTTTCTCTCTCATCGGGCTTTACCATTATTTACCATTCATATATCCTTATTTCCTTTCTCATCCGTCTATTCCATTATTTACTATTCATTCCTCCTAATTTGCTTTGTAATCGGTATTTTTCATTATTTTCTCTTCATACTTCTCTATTCTCTATCTAATCGGTATTTGTCATTATTTACTATTCATACCTCCCTATTTTCTCTCTCATTGGTCTTTACCATTATCTACCATTCATACATCCTCATTTTCTTTCTCATCTATCTTTACCAATATTTACCATTCATACTTCCCATTTCTATCTCACCCATCTTTACCTTTATTTACCATTTAAACTTCCCTATTTTTTCTCATCTGTTTTTGTAATTATTTACTATTCTTACTTCTGTATTTTCTTTCCCATCGTTATTTGTCATTATTTCGCATTTATATCTCTCTATTTTCTCTTTCATCGGTCTTTGCCATTATTTACCATTCATAATTTCCTATTTTTTCTCATCGGTTTTTGCTATTAATTCACATTCACTCTTCCCTATTTTGTTTCTCATCGGTCTTTATTATAATTTACGTTTCATATATCCTTATTTTCCTTTCCATTGGTCTTTGCCATTATTTACCATTCATACTTCCCTATTTCTATCTCATCCGTTTTTCCCATCATTTAACATTCATATTTCCCTATTTCTTTCTCGTCTGTTTTTCCTATTATTTGCAATTCATACTTCCCTCGTTTCTTTCTCATCGGTCTTTGCCATTATTTACCATTCGTACATCCCTTTTTTCACTTCTCATCGGTCTTTGCCATTATTTGCCATTCATACTTCCCTATTTCTATCTCATTTGTACCTGACATTATTTACAATTCATACTTCTCTATTTCTTTCTCATCTGTTTCTGCAATTATTTACCATTCTTACTTCACTATTTTCTTTCTCATCGGTCTTTGTCATTATTTACCATTCATACTTCCCTATTTTTTTCTCATATGTTTTTGCTATTATTTCACATTCATACTTCTCTATTTTCTTTCTCGTTGGCATTTAGGATTATTTACTATTCATATATCCCTATTTTCCATTTCATCGTACTTTACCATTATTTGCCATTAATATTTCTCTATTTCTATCTAATTCGTGTTTGCCATCATGTATCATTTATACTTCCCTATTTCTTTCTCATCTGTTTTTGCCATTATTTACCATTTGCACTTCCCTATTTTATTTTTCCTCGGTATTTATCTTTATTTACAATTCATCCCTCCCTCTTTTTCTTTTCATCTCTCTTTACAATTATTTACCATTCATACTTCCCTATTTCTCTCTCATCTGTCTTTACCATTATTTACCATTCATACTTCCTTATTCCTTTCTCAGTTGTTTTTACCATTCTTTACCATTCATAGTTCCCTATTTTATCTCTCTTTGGTATTTGTCATGATTTACCATTCATACCTCCCTATTTTCTTTATCATCTGTCTTCACCATTATTTACCATTCATACATCCCTATTTCTTTCTTATCTGTCTTTACAATTACCTACCATTCATACTTCCCGATTTTTTCTCTCATCGATATTTGTCAATATTTACCATTCATACCTCCCCATTTTCTTTCCATAGTACTTTGCCATTATTTACCCTTCATACTTCCCTATTTTCTTTCTCATCTGTTTTTGTTATTATTTACCATTTGCACTTCCTTTTTTTTATTTTTTCCTCGGTATTTATCTTTATTTACAATTCATCCCTCCCTATTTTCCTTTTCATCTCTCTTTACCATTATTTACCATTCATACTTCCCTATTTCTCCCTCATCTTTCTTTACTATTATTTACCATTCATACTTCCCTATTCCTTTCTCAGTTGTTTTTACCATTCTTTACCATTCATAGTTCCCTATTTTATCTCTCTTTGGTAATTGTTATGATTTACCATTCATACCTCCCTATTTTATTTATCATCTGTCTTTACCAATATTTACCATTCATACATCCCTATTTCTTGCTCATCTGTCTTTACAATTACCTACCATTCATACTTCCCGATTTTTCTCTCATCGATATTTGTCAATATTTACCATTCATACCTCCCCATTTTCTTTCCATAGTACTTTGCCATTATTTACCCTTCATACTTCCCTATTTTCTTTCTCATCTGTCTTTGCCATTATATTTACCATTCCCCACATCCCCATTTCATTCTCATTTGTTTTTACCATTATAAACCATTCATACATCCATATTTTCTTTCTCATCTGTGTTTACAATTCTGTACAATTCAGACTTACCTATTTCTTTCCTATCTGTTTTTGCTATTATTTACAATTCATAGTTCCTTATTTTGTTTATCAAAGTATTTGTCATTATTTACCATTCATACCTCGATATCATCTTTCCAACGCTCTATGCCATTATTTACCATTCATACATCTCTATTACTCTCTCATCTATCTTTACCATTCATAGATCCCTATTTTCTTTCTGATCAGTATTTGTCATTATTTACCATTCATACCTCCGTATTTTCTTTCCATCGCTCTTTGCCAATATTTATAATTCACACTTCCATGTTTCTTCCTCGTCTCTTTTTGCCATTATTAACCATTCATACTTTCCTATTTCCTTTCTAATCAGCATCCCCCTTTTCTTTCCCATCTGTCTTTACCATTATTTAGCATTCATGCATCCCTATTTTCTTTCTCATCGGTATTTTCATTATTTTTCATACATACATCTCTATTTTCTTTCCATCGTTCTTTGCCATTATTTACCATTCATACTTCCCTGTTTTATTTCTCATCGGTCTTTGCCATTATTTACCAGTCGTACTTATTTTCTTTCTCATCGGTATTTGTCATTATTTTTCATTCATACCTCTCTATTTTCTTTCCATCGGTCTTTGCCATTTATTTACCATTCATACATCCCTATTTTCTTTCTCATCTGTCTTTACCATTTCGTGGTATGACATTACATTATATCAATACCATATTATATCTATGAGGGAGGGACCAATAACTTGAAAGCGAACCGACAAAAGGGACGGAAAACCACGAGTTTAGATGGGCTGAGTAGCGAGAGAGTGCATCGAGGTCAGATAAATTATGGACAATGGCAAAGCTCAAGGTTATTTAAAAAAGCATTAACAAAAATATAATTTGATTTACACAAAAATAATGAGAGAATTGATGGGTAAAATTACCTCAGACAATTAACGGACAAAATCACATCAGTAAACGAAAGGGGGAATTGTAGTTATAAATCAGGCGATGAAGATTTAAGGTATTCCAGGAGGAGAATATTCATTTGGGACGGGGGGGGGGATTAACTCATTTGGGTTACTGAAGGATGGGGGGGAAGAGAGGTTTGCTTACGGATGTCTTCTGCACGTGAGGTGAGGCCGCTCGGAACTTCTGACCGGGAGGTTGGAGGGATGACGGTTCTCCAAAAACAAAAGGGGGGGGGGTAACTTCCGGTCCAGGGGAGAGTATTTCGGCTACCCGAAATAAGAAGGGTTTCGACAGGAGTTGATGAGAGAAGTCTGGAAAATCACTCGGGGGCGATCGTTCAGTGGAATTACCTCCTGGCTGGGGCTAATTCCAAATTCACAAAATAGTCTAGCTGTCACTTTGCTTTGTTGCTATCACTTGTCTTGGAACCATGGGGAATCTTCTGGGATCTGGGCGAGACTTCTCAACTTTGTGTCAGTTTAATGGGAAACGAGCAATATATATATATATATATGTCTGAGGTTCTCCACGCGGTGGGAGGGGGTTAGTGGGAAACAGCTCTACTCTCAAATGGCCTCGGATCTGCTTGCAGAGGCTATTCTAGTCCGCGTAAAGGTGAATCGTGGGGGACGCGGTTCGAGGCTACCGCTTGTGGAAGGGGGAGGGGGGTAGGCTTACCAATTTAGGTCTAACCAGGCCTTCTGCAGCGCGTGGAAGTTCCGTCTGCTCAAGAGATTCCACGTGGTGTTCCCTCACAACCATTATTTAACATTCATACTTCCCAATTTTCTTTCTCATCGGTCTTTACCATTATTTACCATTCATACTTCCCTATTTCTTTCTCATCTGTTTTTGCTATTATTTCACATTCATATTTCCCTATTTTCTTTTTCATTGGCCTTTACGATCTTTTACTATTCATATATCCTTATTTTGCTTTTCATCGGTATTTGCCATTATCTACCATTCAGACTTCCTTTTTTTCATTCTCATCGATATTTAGCATTATTTAACACATACCTCCTTATTTTTTCAGATCGGTCTTTGTCATTATTTATCATTCATGCTTACCTATATCTTTTTCATTTGTTTTTGGCCTTATTTACCTTCTTACTTCCCTATTTTCTTTCTCTTCTGTCTTTACTAATATTTACCATTTATACTTCCCTATTTCTTTCTCATCTGTTTTGCCATTATTTACCATTCTTACTTCCCTATTTCTTTCTCATCGGTATTTGTCATTATTTGCAATTCCTACCTCCCTCTTTTCTTTCTCATCGCTCTTTCCCTTTATTTTCCATTCATACTTCCATATTGCTATCTCATCTGTGTTTGCCCTTCTTTACCATTCATATTTCTCTCTTTCTTTACGATCTGTCTTTGCCCTTATTTTCCATTCTTTACTTCCCTATTTTCTCTTTCATCGCTATTTACCATTCATACATCCCTATTTTCCCTTCTAATCTATCTTTACCATTATTTATCATTCATACTTCCCTATTTCTTTCTCATCTGTTTTTGTCGTTATTTACCATTCTCACTTCCCTATTTTCTTTTTCATCGGTATTTGTCATTATTTACTATTCATGCAGATACACCCACAAAGGAAAAGTGAAAAACGATTCGGAGCGCTTTCGTTTCTATTCTTAAAGACCTTTTCAAAGAATGAACAGGAGGCTGGACATACATTGCCTTAAATAATGGAAGGAGGGATTAGACTACCCATGTTTGAACCCTAATTAGGGGGTACAAAATCCTGCAACAACTTTATTTAAGATTTTATGTATGTAGTGGTACTGGGGTCTAGCGTGAACAAACCAGGGCTAAGATTGAAATTTGGGAACGCGTTAATGGAGATACATTCTAATATATTTCTCGAAATATAATAACTGCATTTTATGACTGGTGCGTGAATTTTTGACAAGGATGCGATAAATTGTAGTCTCGTACTTAAAAATAACATTTATGTTCCAAGGCCTAAACGAGGTAATTGAATGAAAATATGGTTATAGGGTAAAACTAATATGTTTTGGGCCTGAAACTTAGGGATATTAACATTAGTTTGATTATAGGAACGCTTGGCGGACTTATAACAATTGTCGAGAAAGTACAAAGGGTAGCACAAATTTTCCCTATTTTGTATATTCTATCGACTTTTTTGCCTGGGTATTCTGGTGAGACAATTTTAAGGGCACGCCAAAACATAGAGGAGAAAACGTTTTGTTTGATGTTATTATGGTGGTTAGAATAAAAGTGTATAAAAGAGTCTATGGCTGTGGGTTTTCTATATATTTCATATTTGAAACAATCGAGGGCACTAAGGTGTCAATTTTAATAAGAAATGTATTAATATTTAAATTATTAGGTCAAAGGCAAAGGATATCATTGCATTTCGCATCCAGACTATAGGGGTTTCATTAATTTGAGGAAGTATTCTAGATTCGAAGAATTCCATCTATAGGTTTGCGAGTACAGGGGACAAACAATTCCCTATTGCCATTCCAAATATTTGGCGATAAAATTTTCCTTCAAAGGTAAATTTGCAATTGTTGATGCAAAGAGCAATGAGTTTAATGAGGGCAGAAGTGGGTATATGGAGAGCGACTGTGTCGAGGTGTTCTTCAAGGAAATTCAAGAGATCGGGTACGGAAACTTTAGTAAAGAGGGAACAAACATCGAAACTAACCAGGCTAAAATTATCAGGGTAGGGGAGCTCATTAAGTTTACTAATGAGGTATATATTATTGATAATATGTGAATTGGAAATGGTCCCAACCAAAGGGCTTGGTAGAGAGGCTAACCATTTTGATAGGGTATAGGAAACCCACCCAAGCGCATTGGGTTATCAGGTTTATGGATTTTAATAATACTATAAAGGTAGGGCAGGCAAGCATTTTAAGATTTAAATTTGCTAATGAGGTCAGGGGATCCTTTAAGTAGAGAGCGAACAGTTGAGTGAAATTCTCTGTTTACCTGGTCATTAGGATTCCTTCTAAGGGTCTCATAGGTGGAGGTATCCGAAAGTAAGATATTCATCTTATCTGAATATAGAGATTTGCAATTAGTACAACGGCGGCAGATTTATTCGATAGACTGCAACAACTGCCAAAAATGTTATTATGGACAAACCGGGAAAGAACTAGATGTCCGGGTTAAGCAACGTCAAACCAATGTACGTAACAAGAAATACCTCATATGCGGCGGCAGCAGTAACGAAAAACAATGGAACAACCACTCTAAGGACGCTTGACGGAAGTCTGAACGTAAAAATACTGACATGCATTCTACACTCACACGTCTTAAACATTGCCCAACCAGAAACATATGCCACCACGTTGAACTCCATGCTCAAGGAAAATGGGCTGGAGCCAATGAAATTCCCGCAAAATATTGATTCATCGGCTATATTTAACATAAAAATTTCAGAAGATACAAATAAGAAACTCTTGGAAGAAACATAAATAAAGGAAAGTGAATCTGAACGAAAGGAAGACACAGAAAGCGATGAAACAGAATAGGAGAGCAGCAACGAGCAGAATAATAAGAAAAACGTAAAAAGAAACACACGCAAAAACAAAAAAAACAAAAAATAAAATCGACTAGGGACACCTCGCCATGCGACCAAAACCTGGAAATACCAACCGCGAAATGTGAAACGGATAAGAGTCAGAACTCAGCAAGGACAGAGATGAACGGCAGAAATACCAGGAAATTTACGTAATACCACCACTCTCCCAAAAAGAAGAACCGCTTAAGAACATACAAACAAGATGGATAATAGTAAATTAAGAATTCTACAGATAATACGAATGGCTGGAAGGATAAAGAAAACACATATGGAAATATCTTTAGAGAAATAGATCCCGACATCATTTTAATTTCAGGTCACGGGATTAACCTTTAGACTCACAAACTAAAAATATGGAACTACAACGTAATAGCGACTAACCACAAAACGAAGCACACGACGGAGCAGGAATAGCAATAAAGAACGGAATAAAGTACAAAACAAAGCAAGGACTAACCGAATCTTACCTCGCAATTGAAGTCAAAATGGAATTAACCAATATAATAATCGCTACGGGATACCAACCACCACGACGACCGGGACTCCCAATAAATAACTTTGTAAGAATATTTAACAATAGACTTCCAACTTTGTTTTGGGGAGAACTGAACACAAGATGCACGTACACAGGATAAAGGAACAGAAACCAAACAGGAAAAGACCTACAAGCTCTAATAGATAGGCGGATAATAAGAAGATTAGGACCAGAGTACCTAAAGCTAATTAAAGGCAGAACAGCGACAAATCCAGACATATGCATAGCAAACAATAACATTCCGTTTAACTACCACATGGAACCGGTAGATGTTATTTGCAGCGACCACACAGCAAGACTACTCACCGTGAATCAGCAACCAATACAAATACCCGCTAAAAAATGGAAGGCATACCATAGAGCAGACTGGGAAAAATACAAACAAGAATTGAATGACTACGAACCAAACAGACTAAATGAAGCTACTTTAGAAGAAATCGACGGCGAGCTGGAAAAAATATGGACACGAATACAAACAGTTGATGAGATTGCAATAACCCAGAAACACATACAAAACAGTTAAATACTTTATATGGACAGACGAAATGAAAGCTAAGAATGCAAAAATAAAACGATTAACGAGGACATAATAATAAACGGAACGTCAAGGGAAAAATACCGCAACCTGAAAACGAAGAAGAGAGAACTACTAAGTGCAATAACGGACAAACAAAGAGAATACTGGGACATAGCCGTTCAAAATATTGACAACGAGCTATTGCCCCGAAAAATTTGAAAAAAGATAAAAAAAATGGGAAAATGTTAAAGGTAAAGAAAAAATAAAGATTAAGGACAAAACCGGGAAATTACTCGAAGATTGACGCGAGATTGAAAAATTGCTCAGGGAACACTGGAAAGGAGTGCCCAACATCGGAGAAGAGGAAAACGAAAACTACGATATAGACTTCGAAAACCAAATAATTGACGAACTAAATGAACGGATTGAGAGGACTTTCCCATATCACTACGTAGAAGAGGAACGGTATGCGAACGAAGGATTTAACGCTAAAATCACAATCGAGGAATTAAAGAATACCATTTCAAATTTTAAACAAAAGGCCCCTGGGAAATCAGGCCTCACCAGAAAAAAACTATATAGAAGCACTGGATAATATACTCGAAGTGATAAGGAACGTGTTTAACGCCTGTATAAACACGGGATACTTCCCCGATGAGTTAAAAATAGCCAAAGTGATATTCATACCGAAGCCGGGAAAACCACCTTCGGAGGTCGAAGACTTCCGACCTATATCCCTTCTCGACTTCATCGGGAAGGTGTTTGAAAAAGTCCTGAACACAAGATTAAATGAATATCTCACATAAAACAATCTCTGGAACAATCAACAATTCGGCTTCAGAAAGAACAGGAATCCGAAGATGGCCCTCAGCGTGATTACAGAAAAAATAAACAAAGTGAAAGAAGAGAAATGCAGTATGGACAATGTATTTCCAGGACGTATCGAAACCATTCGATAAAGTCTGGCAAAGAGGCATACAACATAAAATTTTAAATCTGGAAATGAACAACTATTTGGAAATAATTTTATGCAGCTACGTCATGGAAAGATATGCATACATATTCACGGGAAATTGCCAAGGTGAAAGATTCAAGCTTAATGCGGGCCTCGCTCAGGGAGGATCTTTAAGTCCTTCGCTATACTCAGTGTATACCTCGGACATTCTCCCACCCAGGAACGAGGGCTGTGTTAAGATACAATACGCAGATAATTTCACTCCTTCAATTCCTTATGTTTATCGGAACCCTCAGATGCAGGCCAGTAACGGCAGCAGAAATAGAAAATCTAAACGAGTATGAACGCAAATGGAAAATTAAAACGAATAAAGATAAATTTAAAATTATGCCTATTTATCGCAAAAAACTATCCGACGTTTACGTAGATGGAGAGCAATACAGGTATAATGGTAAAGGCAAGATTTTAGGCCTAACTATTACCAAAAATGGTTACAAGAAACACGTGACCGAAAGAATAAACAAAGCACGAGGCATGCTAACTTTACTCTACAGATTAAGAAATCTAAACGTCAAAAATAAGAGAAAGGTCTACCAGGCCATGATACAGCCTACCTTGATATATCCAACAATTGCCATGTATACGGTTTCAAGAAGCAATCTATTAAGAATGCAATGTATACAGAATAAGGCAGTATACATAATTACGAGCACGCGACGATTAGAAAGGAAACAACAAAGAGACTTACACATCGAAGCAAAAATAAAACCATTAGACAAAATAATTGAAAAAAGAGCAAAAAAAATCATAGAAAAAACACAAACAGAAATAGGAGAGGAACTAAATAATCGAATAGCACGAGGGGCAGGATGGACACAACATATGCTGTTTCCTAGTGCTAAAAACAAAGCGGACCAAAGGGAAGACGAGGAGATTTACGTGTAAACCAAATAAGGAAACCAGATTGTGACAAAAATTTCCCGAATAATGACAAACTCACAGGATTGGACTTGATACCCACAAAGAATGACAAAACTAACCAAAAAAGTGCAAATGAACGAAAAAGGAAAAACAACAAAAATAAAGAAGAGAATTAAACAAATAAATAACCAAGGGACATGAGCCCACACAACAGATATAATAGATACGAGAATTATGCTACAAAAATCACAGACGCTCGAGTTATTAACATAGCAGGAAAACAAATAACGCTAACAACGGTTCGAACGCCTATCTCATACACATAATAACAAAACAACCACATAAATAACCAAACAGACACACTTTCACTCTAACTTATTTCGAACTTAACTCTAAAATTAGTTTATAGTACAGAGATTAGCGTGACCTCCACGCAACTTGCACCTCTCTGCAAACCTCCAACTTCCTTCCACTTCAATCATCTTCCTCCTTTACCACTATCCAAAGATGGGCCAGACACTAACACCAGGGACAGGTACAGCAAATCGTAACAATTAAAAGCTATGAAAACATAAAAACACTGTCGTGGTCCGGGTCCCACGTTAAGCAGATCCACGGGCCAACTTTGGTCAACTTTCAAGCCTTTGGCTTTATTTCAGTCTGTCCTATCCTTACTTCTTTCTTCTTCCCCTCCCTCTCCCCCCCTCTTCGGAGCTCTTTTTCCTCAGTGCCTTCAGGCCCAGAGGGAGGAGGGCGCCGGGGAAACTCGAGGGAACCGGACCTCGCCCCCCCCCCGACCGGGTCCCTGAAGGACTGGTCGTGGGGTGGGGAAGAGGCACGGGGATCTAAAACTTTTTCTTACAGTTTCCCTTTCATTTCATTTCATTTCCTGCTCATTCCTTGAAAAGGTCTTTAAGAATAAAGACGAAAGCGCTCGGAATCGTTTTTCACTTTTCCTTTGTGGGTGTACGAGTATCTGCAAAACTTTGACTCACGTGCACTTTGTGAGCTTTTTTCTTACTATTCATATTTTCTTCCTCATCCGTATTATTCTTTATTTGCCATTCATAACCCCTATTTTTTTCTCATCGGTCTTTATCATTATTTACCATTCATACTTCCCGATTTTTACCTCTTCTAAACAAACCGTTTCCTCGCCTTTTCCCTCCAAGTGTAAGGTGTTTACATACCGCACATCTACACACTTCTCCATTACATCCACGCGTAGAAGGTGGCACAAATCGAATTCTCGGTCCTTGGAATCTTCCAAAAGTAGACGATTTTTTTTTTTTTTTTACTTTAATTACGTTCATTCCTCAATGTGTGAATGTTTGGATTGTGGTGGGGAGGTAAGAAGCTCTTCAGCGCACACACTCTCATTGGTTGGAATGTCAGGTCTCCCCTCTGAAGCTCCGCCCACCGGATAGGAGGCTTCATAGAGCCACCTCACATCAGTAAATCTGTGTGGCCTCGTCCGAGGTAGTAACGTTCTCTCTCACACACGCACATTCAGCCCCTGCCACACGCAGAGATTCCAACGACAGAGCGCGTGGTCCCTTCGTTTAACGGGTGACGCCGAGGGAATCGAAACCCCCGGTTTTTATAAGAAGGGGTCGAAATTGTGAAGGTGGATTGTTTGTATATATATAGTTCCGACGAACCAATCAGGGATGCGGTTGCGTGTGTAAATTTTAAGCGCGTTTTTCGTCGCGGGATTTGCGTGGTCTTGTGTACGGATATTGCGTGTGGATTCAGGACCCAAATTGAGTGGGATGATGAACGTATTGAAGTCCACAACTAGCTAAAAGATTGGTGCACATCGATTATGAAAAAACGCACACTGGAAGGGGTATGTATATATTCCCTTTCACGCTCTCATGTGAAAACGTGACAACTTCCAAAGTTTCGTGACTCGAGAAATAATGCTTATTACGTCATAATTTCCACGTAATATGACCTTTTAAAATAAATTACCTTCACGGTTCTATCTATCTCCGTCTGCCTGGCTATTACCTATCTCTTCCCCTCTCTGCATGTCTGTATATTACCTCTCTCTGCCTGTCTGTTTATTACCTATCTCTACCCCTCTCTGTCTGTCTGCATATTACCGATATCTCCCTCACTCCGCCTGTCTGTTTATTGCCTCTATCTCCTTATCTATCTATTACCTCTTTCTTTTTCTCCGCCTGTCTGCCTATCACCTATCTCTTTACCAGCCTGTCTGTCTATTACCTCTACCTCTCTCCGCCTGTCTATCAATTACCGCTATCTCGGTTTAGTTGCATGTGGCATTCCTCTGCATATGTTGTTTGTGTTATATTTGTTTATAGTGTTAAAAGTGATGTAGTGTTGATGCATATTATCACCTCCTTTATTAGTTCTTTCCCTTTTTCCTTTGGGTGTTGTGCATACGTCATCTGTGCTCGAAACTCTTTTGCTCGTCACTCAGACATTTGCTCCTCTGTCGCCGTCTCTTATAATTGAATTTTGGATATTTTTTTAATTCAATATTCGCATACGCTTAACAGGGTCTCGACCCGTACTTCCATATGATCACAGGAGTTGGCTACTATTCAGGACCATCTATGTGATTGAAAGAGTTTACCAGTATTCAAAACCTTCTCTATGATCAAATGAGTTGACCAGTGTTCAGAACCATGCTTATTATTACATGAATTGACCAGTATTCAGAATCTTCCCTATGATTAAATGAGTTAACCAGTATTCAGAATCTTCCCTATGATTAAATGAGAACCAGTATTCAGAACCTTCACTGTGATTAAATGAGTTGACCAGGATTCAGATCCTTCCCTATGATTAAAGCAGTTGGCCAGTATTCAGAAACTTACTTATGATTAACTGAGTTGACCAGTATTTAAAACCTTTCCTACCATTAAAAGAGTTGACCAGTATTCAGAATCTTCCCCACCATTAAATGAGTTAAGCGATTTCGAAACCTTCCGTATGATTAAAGAAGTTGGCTATTTTTCAGAACCTGCCATATGATTAATGGAGTTGACCAGTATTCCGAACCTTCCCTACGACTAGAGGAGTTGATCAGTTTTCAGAGCTTTACTTATGATTAAATGATTGACTAGTATTCAAAAACTTGCCAAAGATTAAAGTTGTTGGCCAATATTAAGAACCTTTCCTATGATTAAAGGGGATAACCAGTATTTAAAAACTTTCCTATGATTGAAGGCCATAAAGGTCATAATCCTCCGTATGATTAACAGGGTTCGCCACTATTCTGAACCTTGCATATGGTTATCCCGCAATAGGATGCAATGAGTAGCATCGTTGTTGCAGCTGACATCTTGAGTATTGCGTGCCCTACTAGCCCCAGTACCTTGATAGGCTCTGCGACTATAATATATCTTATCTTCCACACATTCCCACAAAATATCTATGGGCTATGCCTTCGTTGGTTTTTGGTTTTAAGTTTTAAGCGACCCCCCCTCCCCCCCGGTATTATCAACAGAGTTGACCATGAGTCAGAATCCCTCGTATGCTAACGGAGTTGAGCAATATTCCGAACCATCTTTATGATTAATGGGTACGCCAAAGCAAGGTTGTCGCGCTGATGTTCTTCGACCTCACTTTGCTGGAAAATAAAGGAGTATAAAAGGACTTGTATTCAGAACCCTGCGTGTGGTAGAGTTTAGTAGCGTTCGGAGCCATTCATATAGTTAATGGAGTCGGCCAGTATTCAGATCTTCCATATGATTAACGAAGTTGACCATTTACCCGTTTTGTAAATACATCCCTCCTTCGATTACACAATTTTAATTCTCTTATCAAGCAAGCCACTGTGATTTCTTTATCTCTCCTTGTGATTACCTATGACTCATTGTCACTTCTTATAACTAGTCCTTGTGCGACTCATTATGCTTTCCTGTACCTCTTTGTGACCTTCAAGACATCTGCTGACTCCTATATTCCCTTACTTGACTCTAAAAGTCGCCAATGACTACTTGTGACTCTTAAAAGTCTACCGTGATTCTTTATGACTAACAATCCCTCACGACTCCTGGTGACTCCAACAATCTCCTCTGACTCCCTGAGAAAAATAGATACTGTACAGCCACAAAAATAGGTGGACAAAAACACCATGACTGATTAACCGAGCCACTGAGTTGGAAGTAAACCAGAGCTAATATTTCTTTATCTTTGATATTAATTAACAATGTATTTATGTAAGCATATAAACGGATTTATGTTTGTGTGTGTACAGGTAAGTGTCAAAATTTAATTGGATAAAATAGGTCGAAGTAGGACATTGATGGAGGAGGCGAATGGGGAAAATGAGATGTTTTAGGCGGGAATGGAAGATATTTTTTTGGCGCGAATCGGTCAGAACAGCGGGGGAGAATTTTTTAAAGCCCAATTAAAAATTGGCATCGATTGGCATGTTTAACACACATTTGCACGTTTATGAGATGCCGACATGACAATCCACGCACTGACGTACATTCTGTGTACTTACATGAGTGCTTGCGAACCTACGAACCCTTCCCTGTCTGTTTCCCTCATAAGAGTTAGGCCGACGAGAAGATAGGCTTCATTCGTCAATTTTCACACATAACATATGATTCATCCTTGCAAATATTATTCTTTTATAGGTTCACTTTACGATTCTGCTGGTTATAAAGAGGTGAAAAGTTACAGTAGTCTTATGATATCCTGCGTGGGTAGAACAGGTTGCCTGAGATGTTCACTGAGTTATGTAAAAAAACATAAAATTCGACACCAGAAAAGAGATTATTTGAATCATATGGGGACAGGTTTCCTTTATTAGTTTTTTTATAATTTTATGCAAACCTCTTGCTGCCATCAGCAAGGGCATAGCCGTTGAAACCACACATAGCTTATCTCTTAGCCAGGCTAATTCAAAAGCCCCTCTCCCCCCAAAAAAATATCAAATGAAAAGCTGAAGGGAATGGAATGATTGGCGTCTCTTTGTCGCCTAGCCACCGTCGCTTTTTAGCTCCGGACAAAATGAGAGCCGTTAGCAACTGGGGCGGTGGTCTGAATCGGGACGTGCAAGCGAATAATGCACCGTGTACGGCATAAAGCGAGTGGCATCTTGCCCAAGTCGACTACGAACCTCTCTATAGGGAACGTGTGGAGAGCACCGGTAGTCAAGCGGAGGCCGGTGTGGTGGATCGAATCCCCCCACCCCCCACTGTTGACGATCGAATTCGCCGCCAGCTGTAGACTTACGAGTAGACTTACGAATGCGAGGAAATAAAACTTGCATCTTATTTTAGCTTGGAGCGTACAGTGGAGCTGTAGGAAATTCAGAGGATATTTCTATCTTCTACGGCGTTAGGAATGACAGTACGAAGAATTTACATGAAACAGGTCCAAGATACCTTAATGCTGCGAATATACGCCTTCCTTGTCAAGCGTTAGTAGAAAACAAAACCAAGTAAATGGTACGAATCCACCACTTACGGAATGATGTAATGCCTATGTTGGCGGCAAAAAGGCATGGCCTTGGTCTTGGCCAAAACACCCTGATATCAATGTGAATTGATATATAGAGAGACGCGGTTCATACCTGTAGAGGTTCTAACTATAACATAACATAACATAACATAACATAATTACATGGATGACAAAAGCCACAAGGGCCCATCAAAGGTCATCCGCCTCCGTCAAAACCCACCCACAAAAAGCACCATCACCAGGGGAAGACAAGATCAAAGTCCCCCACAATATAATATAACAGATGACAAAAGCCACAAGGGCTCATCATAGGTCATCCGAGTCAAACGGCCTCTTTTTTAAGGCACCCAAACTCCAAAGAAAACTATATCCAGAGGATTGCATCCAGAAACAAGGGTATCACCAATCAAGGCTTGTCAAGAACTAAATCATGCAACTATAGATATATACAAACAATATTAATATATACAAAACTTAGGAACCATCACAACCTTCCCTTCCCATAAACTCATCCAACCTACTCTTAAATACATTTAGATTTGGACTACCTACTACCCTCTGCGGCAATTTGTTCCAGAAGTCTACCACTCTATTGGTGAAAAAATATTTTCTTAAATCCAACCTACACCCTTGCTTTTTAATTTTCAAGTGGTGACCTCTAGTCCGATTTCCATCATCTAACTCAAAAGACTTGCTAACATCCAATTTATCTATCCCGGAAAAATTTTTAAACAGCTCAATCATATCCCCTCTCACACACCTCCTTTCGAACGAGAACATATTTAATACCCTCAGTCTATCTATATATTCAAGGTGCCTCAGGGAAGGAATAATCTTTGCTGCCCTCCGTTGCACTGACTCGAGAAGGTTAATATCGTGTCTAAAATGTGGGGACCATGCCTGTATACAGTACTCTAGATGTGGCCTAACATAAGAGTTATAGAGTTTAAGAATAACCTCCTTACTTTTGTAACTGACATTTCTCTTAATGAAACCCAGCACTCTATTTGCCCTATTTCTTGCTTCAATACACTGCTTAGAAAACCTTAATGACTTATCTATTACTACTCCTAGATCTTTCTCATCCTCTACTGAGCTCAGCCAATGCCCATCCATTTCATAGTTAAATTCTCTATTATCTTTTCCCATGTTAATAACTTTGCACTTATCAAGGTTGAAAGTTATTTGCCACTTATGTGCCCAGGATAACAATTTGTTTAAATCCCCCTGCACTTTAAAATTATCATCAATATCTTTGACTACAGCTGCTAATTTGGATCATCCGCAAAAATTGACACTTTATTATTAACTGCCTAAATGAATGATTTTGGCCTTAGATAGCAAATGCAATAGTCAGTACGTACATACATTTTGTTGTTTTAGTTTTGACTGATCGTACCGTAACGATAACGTGGATTTGAACTCTCCTAGCTATAATGGGAATGTAATGATTCAAGTTAACAAAAATAGGATATATTACAATCTTACAATAATCTATGATTTGAAGTTATTATTATACAAAATTGAATTAGATAACGGAGAGGATATTTAAGGGATACAAATTGAATGCTATACAGAGAATATTGAAGGATATATAGATGATTTAAGTTGAAATAGAATACAAGTTATGCGTTTGGAAATTTAATATTTGAAAGCACGTGACGAGAATGGTGTGTTCACAGATGTATATAAATATGTAATTGTAATTATGTAAGTACACGACTAATGATGGAATGTGAATTGGGGTCTTTCTTTGAAGCGACGCTGTGCACGAGGTGACCTTGAACAGTGATTCAAGGAAGATGGCGAAAGGCGTGTGTTTGTATGTGTTCGTGTAAGGGAAAACCTTGTATAAAAGGGATTTTGTCGTATTGGTGGTGATGTTATATAAAAATAATTTATTCTCGTCACATAGGAATTAATTGATTGATTATATTTGATGCTAGTTTTACAAATATATATATATATATATATATATATATATATATATATATATATATATATATATATATATATATATATATATATATATATTTCGCAGGGAGACCGTGAAGAGCACGTCAGAGAATCGGGATACAGACTTCAGTGCGAGGGTTAAATAAACAAAGTCGAGTGGGGTTGGCCTAAATAATCAATTCTTAGAGGTTCTGGGATTAAAGAAACTAATGGTATAAAAATATATAACTTTACTATATACAAAGAAAATATTAATAGCACAAGTAAATAAATGACAATAAACAAAATGAGACCCAGGGTACCAAACGGGATGATGGGATAAAAATGGCTTGACGGGTACGAGAGTCCGAGAGAGGATGTACGGAGATTGCTTCGAGAGAAAATGGGAGAGTACAATTATCGGGGAGACTCACGTAAAGCCTAATTGACTGGAGGCTCGAATACGGCGAGTAAACAGGGCGCTGCAATGTTGAACTTACAAGATTCCTTCTTCTTTAACCTCACTGAGATATGAGCGAGGGAGTACTCTAGTCGTTGAACGAAGTCAATAACTGAGTGATAGATGCCTGTCCGTGTCTATCGTCTGTCGGCGGAAACTCTGGCCTTAGATACGAGCAAGGTCGGGTAAAGATGACTCGTCGCGTTCGTAGATGGAAGCCGTTGGGAGGCGAGGCGAGGCAGGGTGTACGAGACTGTATGTGGCTGCTAACCAAGACAGGGATGTATGCTACTGCTTTCACAAAGCTTTTCTCGAAGTATTTATACTGCCTCGGCGGAAGCGGGTCGCCGGGGGCACCATAAAATGAAACGGGGATCTCATTAGACTTGGTGCACCAAGAGGGGGAGGGGATAGTCTCCATGGCCTCACAGCTTTGCGCAAACGTTATTGACGCCGATCAGACGTTGCGACGGAGAGGAGTAGAACCCAAACGGATTACGCGGTCCCGCGAAAATCTCGCGGATCCCTTGGGGCTGTCTGGCCCTGCAAGTGTATCTTCTAAGACTAAACAGGTAGATGTTGGGTTCTAGAGGGGCAGGGGGGATGTAAACCTTCTCTCTTTAACATCTTCTTTCCCAAGATGGAGATTCCGAAGGAATTGACATCAGACTAATATAAGGTAATTACACCCCTAAGTTTCCCATAGGGACACGATTACAAAAGGGATGGTACCGGGTACTCTGCACAAAAATAGGTCAAATAAAGAATACTCTGGTAATGCTCGGTATTCCCGTTATCAATAGCTGGGTTCAACATAGTCTCGTTAATCAGGGGCTTACATACAAGGATATTAAAAAGAAAAGAAAAGAAAGATCCCACAATACAAAAAAAGGTACATACGAACAGGGTCACTCATCAAAAATATATACACAATAATAAAGAAAAATAATGGCGCATTTTCTTATAAGGCATTACACAAAACTACAAAAATTATTCAGGATATATACAAAAGTGATCCATTTAACGTTACAATTTTAAATTGGAATTCTTGGAGAGAGAGACTACACCTTATGGTCAGTCTCGATAATGAATTCTTTACCTAAGAGAAACACTTTGAACTTGTGGATGCTCCAAACAATGACAGGAGCTTTTCGCTCGCGTACCGTATAGTTTTTCTCGCGGTTAAGGAGTTTACGGCTCGCAAACGTGATGGGGAAACTTTCGCCATGGTCACTATACTGGACGAGAACAGAACCTATGCCATCGTTACTCGCGTCAGTCCGTATGCCAAAAGGTTTAACATAACATAACATAATTTCACGGATGATAAAAGCCACAAGGGCCTATCAAAGGTCATCCGCATCTGTCAAAACTCACCCAGAAAATGCATCCATAGGATTGTGTCAGATCATGCATCTACAATATACAATTCAAACAATCTATAGGATTGCGTCAGATCCTGCATCTACAATATACAATTAGAACCATACACATAAATGTGTCAAAAACAAAAAGCATCATCATTAAGACTGGTCAAAATCCAAATCAATCATAATATACAATAATAAAATCTGCATCCACATGAATGAGTCCAGAATGCCCTCTAAAGTTAACCTTCCCTCCCCATAAAATCATCTAATCTGCGTTTGAAAACATTCAAGTTTGGACTGTCTACCGTCTCAGATGGCAAACTATTCCAGTAATCTACCACTCTATTGGTGAAAAAATATTTTCTAACATCCAACCTGCATCTCTGTTTTTTTAATTTTGACCCCTAGTCCTATTACTACCTTCCAACTCAAATAACTTGCTAAAATCCAACTTATCCATCCCAGAACAGATTTTAAAAAGCTCAATTTTATCTCCCCTCACACATCTTCTCTCAAATGAGAACATATTTAGTACTCTCAGTCTATGTTCATATTCAAGGTGCTTCAGGAAAGGTATTATTTTTGTTGCCCTCCTTTGTACTGACTCTAGCAGGTTGATGTCATGTCTAACATATGGTGACCATGTTTGTATACAGTACTCTAAATATGGCCTAACATACGAGTTGCAGAGTTTAAGGATAACTTCTTTACTCTTGTAGCTAACATTTTTCTTAATGTATCCTAGCACCTTATTTGCTCTATTTCTGGCCTCAATACACTGCTTTGAAAACGTCAGTGACCCATCTACTACTACGCCTAAGTCCTTCTCATCCTCAACTTAATTCAGCCAATGCCCATCCATTTCCTAGCTAAATTCCCTATTATCCCTTCCCATGTTAAGAACTTTGCATTTTTTAAGGTTAAAAGTAATCTGCTACTTCTGAGCCCAAGCTAATAGCTTATTTAAGTCACTCTGCACTTTAAAGCTACCCTCAACTTCTTTGACTACAGCTGCCAATTTAGTGCTATCAGCAAAACTTTAAACTTTGCTATTTACAGCCTCCCCAAGATCATTTATATAAACTATGAATAATAAAGGGCCTAGAACGGATCTCTGAGGTACGCCACCACTGATAACCTCCCTCCACTGTGACCTCACCCCATTCAGCACAACTCTCTGTTTCCTGTCTTTCAGCCATTCAGTTATCCAATTCAAAACTTTACCACATATCCCATGCATTTTTAATTTGTGAACTAGTCTCCTATGTGGAACCTTATCAAAAGCTTTACTAAAATCTAAGTAAATTAAATCAACATTCTCTCCCTTATCTAATTGTTTAGTAACATAATCCAGAAAATCCAGTCAATTTGTTTAACACGATCTAACTCATCTAAACCCATGCTGAGCATCATTTATTAACCTATCACACTCTCGATGGTCAGAAATCCCCTTCTTAACTATCTTCTCAAGGGTTTTCCAAACGATAGAAGTTAAGCTTACCGGCCTAAAGTTATTCGGGTCCTCTACTACATTCGCTAATTTCTAATCATTAGGTATTTCTCCAAACTCTAGTGATGTAGTATATATCTTCTCAAGAGCTACTGCAATACTATCTACACCTTCTTTGAGTAACCTAGAATCAATGTTATCTGGGCCCTTTAATTATTTCCCTGTTCACATTAATGGTATTCAACACTACTTCCCTTGACCTAGAATTATCATCAATTAATCTATCTCGATTCTCTTGTGTAAATACTGAAGAAAAATGATCATTAAGAACCTCTACTATTTCCTCATCAGATTCTTTCAAAACCCCTTCATATCTAATAGGCCCCATTTTATCACTGTTAGATTTGTTATTAATTATATAATAGCTATACAATTTTCTTGGATCTTTATTATTATTTTGAACTAAATTAATTTCTGCCGCCTTTTGCTCTTCTCAATAATCTTATTTAGCTCATTTCTGGTCGACCTATAATGATTTAAATTGTCAAAAGTACTTTCTCTCTGTAATCTCTGGCATGCCCTTTTCTTCTCAGAAATTTTCCTAGCCATCTCCAGATTCCACCACAACGGCTTCCTACATTTCTTCCTAATAGCCTTCATTCGAATACACAAAGGGGGTTTGGGTAAGTGGAGGATCGGTGCTGAAGCTAACTTCCCTTTAAGCTAGTCAAAGCTAGCGATCGAAAGGGGTGTCCAGACAGGGCGGCACTTGGGGGCATTTTTCTTCAGGAGATCACACAGGGACGCGGCGATTGAGGCGAAGTTCATAATAAAACGTCGGTAGAAGGAAGCGGACCCCATCAGGACCTCAACTGTTTCTTTGTTGCAGGCAGTGGCATTTCGACAATTGCCTTGATTTTGTCAGCCTGGGGAGCAAGGAATCGTTTCCTATGTGGAAACCCAAATAGTCAATAGTGCCAAAGGCGAAGTGGCACTTGTTGGGGCCAATCGTGAAGTCGTGTTCCCGGAGTCGACACAGGAGGGCACGAAGGACAGCCAGATGGTGGTCCCATTCCTGGGTTGCCACGTAATTGTTGTCGAAGTAGAAGATGACGTAGGTCATCCCATCCAACATTCGCCTCATCATTCGGGTATAATTGCTATATGCCGTCACCAACCTGAAAGGGAGTCGCCGGAATTGCATCAAGCTCTTGTCGGTGGGGAAGGCCATGTGCCTCTTTACCTCTTTCCTTAATGGAAATTGGTAATAGGCCTTACACAGATCTAATGCGGTAATGAATTTGGCTTTCTCGAACATATGCAAATTCTGATCGATGAGGGGAATCTGTTCGGCGTTGAATACGGTGACGGTGCTTAACTTCTGAAAGTCGATGCCCATCCGGTAAGAATTATCTGCCTTCTTCACCATGCGACAGGGGAGCAATTCTCCGACTCCGAGGGCTCTATAACACCCATCTTCAATAACTTGTCTACCTCCTCATTGAACGCTTTTCTTAAGTGAATGGGGAGGTGATACGGCTTCGAACGGACAGGTTCCTTGGTGGTGAGCCGAATATTGTGCTCCAATTGGGTAGCACAACCAGGGGTATCCGAGATTAAACGGTGAATTGGGTGAGTAGCGCTTGTAACTGAATATTCTGAGGGATAGGAAGCTGAGGGTTTATACTCAACTCAGTCGATGGAGAATCGGAGGTATCTGGCAAGACGTGAAGAGGATATTCCGCGTCTTGTTCCACGCAGGCGACTTGTACTACGCAAAGGAGTTAAGCGGGCACCTGGACTCTCCAAGGCGGATTCTTCGTCCAGAGCCACAAGTTGATTGAAAAAAATGCGTCGATGGTACTTTTTAAGCATGTTCACGTGGAATAGCTTAGTGCCGGACCGGGTTTGGATCAAGTAGTCGACGGAGCCGCGACTCTCGATCACTGGGAAGGGGCTCTTCCATTGGCTTAAAAGTTTACTGTTCTCCGTTGGGAGTAGTAAAAGGACTTCGTCACCAGGTTTAAATTTTCGTTCTTGGGACTTACAGTCGAAGTAGGTTTTATACTTGCCAAAGTTTGTCTTGGCGTTCTGATGCGCGATCTCTGCGTACTTTCCTAACCTCTGCCTTAGGGCTAGGAAGATTGAATTTTCCGGTCTAATTTCGAATTGGAGAAGAGCTCATTTAGAATGCTGAGGGGCCCTCTAACATTTCGTCCATACAAAAGCTTAAATGGGGCAAAACCTAAGGTGCAATGGTGAATTTCCCGGCATGCGAAAAGGGCTACCGGCAAGAAACGGTGCCATTCTCGGGGTTGTTCGGCGCAGAGTTTCTTGAGGATGGATTTGAGGGAGCCGTTGAGCCTATCACACATCTTATTACCAACTGGGTGAAAGGGGGTGGTAAAAAGGGGGTTTATCTTCAGGAACTTGCCGACTTACTACATCAGTTGCGACGTGAATTGGCGCCCACCATCAGATAGGATTTCATTGGGTAATCCACCGCGGAAGAAAATGGAGATTAGTGCTTCCGCGCAAGAGATACTGTCTATATTCTTCAATGCCATAGCCTTGGGGAACCGGGTGGCAAAATCTATTATAATTAGCACGTGACTGTGACCTTCACTCGAGGGGAAATGTATCGGACCGATGAGATTAATTGCGACACGGAAAAACGGCTCTGAGATTAGGGGTCCTCTCTGCAATAGTGCGGGCGTTTCTCGTCCTTTGACGGCAGTCTTTTAGCAGATGTCGCAAGACCTGCAGTAGCGAAGGATTTCTTCTTCGTGTGGATAAAATGACCTGAAAATAAACTGTCATGGGCAGTGGTTAAAATGTGACCAACGTGGAGACACGGGACACACAATACTCGCGTCGGGGGTTTACCGTTTTCTGAGCAAGCACGGTAAAGTAAGCCGTCCGTAACTTGGTAGGAGATCATCTTTTCTATTCAGGTGGCTTCTTGCTCTTTTGACTGGGCCTTAGCCCACAGGGGTAGGAGGGAATCGCAGTTCTTTTATTTCCTTGCGAAGACTTCAGTCATGACCCCTTTGAATTCTGAAGAACGTGTGGCTTCTAGGGGCGAGGACATCTGCGAATCTTTTACCACTTGCGAACGGGTAACTATGGGTTGGGCCACGGAGTTGGGGGAGACCCGTGGGCACTGGCCAGTGAGGACGGAAAAATCGATTGGCCCGACCCAAGTAGTGCACGACGGCGAATTTATTATGGTCCGGGGCTACCGGGGGAACCAGCTTGTCCGACACCACTATGCAGGTGCACCTGGTATCTCTCACAAGAGTGGAGACACGGCAACCAATATTTGTTCCTTAATTAAACTTAAGGCCTCCAGGCGTATTCTTATCAAACAAGAAGTTTACCTGGTGGTCGCCGGGACTTGAGGTGCTCGGGGAAGGAGGAGACTCCGATGGTGTTGACGGAAGCGTAGACGTGGCACGCATCTGGTGTACCTGGTGAGAAGAGTTATTCTTGAACTGAGAGTTTCGAGGGCAGTTCGTTTTCACGTGACCCTCCACACCACAGGAAAAACAAATGATGGGTCTCCTGGGGAAAGATAACGTAGAGGGGCCTGAAGAGAACGGGTTTATATCCCGGTATTCGGACGAAAAGAGTAGTTTTGGCTTCGACGGCCCAGTTACCTTGGCAAACTTGTTTCCATTTTGCGGGAAGAATTTACCTTTGTTTCGCTCTGAATTTGGGGGAAGGTGGGCCGTTTTCTTCCCTTCTATCGAAAATAAAGGTTGTGGCTTGCTGAATAAATGTTGGCCTCTTCTGTGCACTCTTTAAATGTGAGGCACCGCCGGTCTTTTACGTAAGATCTGATTTCAGCCGAAAGTGCAGTCAACAACTGGTCTCTCAGGAAGAAGTCAACGAAGGCATCGTAGTCATGCGGGATTTTAGAAGCATCGAGCCTAAAAGTTGAGGTGACGCTGGAGGGTGTATCCATACTGACTATGTTTGACCTGGCTAAAGGCGGGAATGTCTGAATTTGGATCGGTAAAAGTCTGGAGTCAGGTTTGTAGAGATATAAGAGTTAAACGAAAAACGTTAAGAAAGGGCGAGTGTACATATATTTCGAGGCCTCCCTCATGGCGAGGAGAAATAATGAAGTAATAACAAAGGCCACCTGGGTTTCCCTTTTGCCCCTCTAACCGGTCTCCGGTAACATACAAGAACGGACAAAGTTGTAAATTTAGGAGACAGATTCCTGACCTCGACTCAAAATTCCGACCCGTCGCGGGGTTATTTATAAATACGAAAGTCAAATATGCAAACTGTCGATCTCGCATTACGCTATCCCCATAGCTCTACGACGAGGAAGTACAGCAGGAGTGAGACCACACTTCTGTCGGATCAATAGTGATCGTTTTTCCCCAATTTAAAAAAATGCCGAGGTAAGAGAAACAACAGACACCCAAACGGGAAACCACCCTTAAGTCTCACCTTGCGAGTCCCCTACACCTCCCATTACCCCGCAGGGGTAATTGACGTATAAAACAGGTCAACAGGAGAAAACGCGGCTTTTTCGTTTTCGTAAAGAGATAGAGAAGTCACCGGTAGAGAGTTTGACTGCAAGTTAAGAAAGACTTGCAGTTTCTTGGACAATATCAGATTGCTCCAAGTAGTCTCGGCACAGTTCGGGCCCAAGGATCGTCAAAATATCTAAACTACAAATATTCTCGACACAGCTTGAGTACTCAAGGATCGCCAAAGGATCTAAGCTACAAATACTCTCGACACAGCTTGAGTACTCAAAGATCGTCAATTGATCTTACTCTATCTGAGTTTGACAACTCCAAACTAGATAGAAAAACATCAAACATAGTCCACCCGCTTCGGAAGAAAACCTTTTCAAGGAATCATTGGTTTTGTTTTGATTCTACTTCGCATAATCGAATTTCCGCGTGACGTCACTCGCCCACTCTTCATCCAACAAAGCCATCTCTCGAGCAACTTAAGAAATCATCCTCTCCACGCCTCCCCGGACCAAAATCGAGTGAAGGTATTTCTTTGGGAATCTATGGTTGAAACCCCATTATATAATGTGAGTAAGCTATCCTATTTTTTTATGTACCCGTGCGTTAAGGTAGTTTATTTTGTATATTTTAATTACGAAGTGGATTAGAGTAAAGTGTTCTCCCGTAGAATCCACCCAGAACCGAGCATTGAGAGCGGGACATTAAAAACCATTTTTTTTTATCTGTATCATGTAAGTGTAGATAGTAATTTTATTTGAACGAGTTGAATTGGAAATAGTTGGTAAATTCCAGAAAGAACTCTCCTTTTATTCATTCAGTAAAAATAAAGTTTAAGTAAAACACTCTTAGAGACCGATCCTGAAGCGATCATTGAAGTACGAACGTACTACGACTCATTTTTATTAATCATAATAAAATAAATATATATATAATCTCGACTAATCCACGACAATATCATATGCCTCAACTAACTCCGATTTTAAGGTCGAATAATCGATCGTTGTCTCTGAGGAAAGTGATATGAATACATCTCGGAGTTGGTAATTTAGCAAGGGCAACAATTGAGCCACTCCATCTGCCTCGATGTCCAAATGGTTGATTTAGAAGAATTTCTCGAAGTGGATGAAGAAGGCTCCGAAATCCTCGCTTTCGTTGAAAACCTGAAGATTAACAGACGCGGTAGGAGGAGCTTCAGACCTCGAGCTGATGGACAGCGTCTCGTACCTGGTCCTACTCATTTCAAGTTCATGAAGACGGATTATTTCCATTTTTTCTCGTTCCTTCCATTCTCTTCTTTCTTCTCGTTCCTTCCTTCTCTTTCTTATTCTCTTTTCTTTTCTTCTCGTTCCTTTTGTCTTCTCTCTTCTCTTTCGGTCCTTTCCTCCTGTTGGATATAAGCTAAGAGATCCTTGCCGCTGAGCCCAAGCGACTCTCCTTGCAACTTGAACGTGTTAAATAATGAGGACATTTTATCGCGTTCGACCAGCTTTCAAGAAAAGCACCACAAAAAAAAGGGGAATTATTTGACGCACAGAGGAAGTGCTGGTAGGCTTTGGCGGACCTACGATTCTTCACTTAAAAAACAAACAAACACAGCGGTGATTATTTCGCACGGCGCGAATTCTTAATTATACTTGAAATATTCACTCCGGAATTTGAGCGAGAGCCTGTGTTGCCCAATATGCACGAACAAAACGTCAACACAATACAAAAAAAGAAGAAATAAGATTAACTCCTTTACATTACGCCAGACGTTTTATGAGGCCTGGAAAGGGTTAAAGTTTCACACGGTCACAAAATTCAATACAAAATATGCACACAGAAGGGCAAAATGGGAAATGTGTTTAGTCTTTTCTACAGTTCTAAAACCAAAACCTTTACTATACAAGAATAACCCATTAGAATCTGTTACAGGTCTAAAAGAAATGCGATCAGATACTGCAGATGATCCCACACTTGACACCAGAATACAATATAGAAGAGGTAGGGTGACCGTGAAGAGGGCACGCTAGAGAATCGGGATACAGATCCCAGTGCGATGGTTAAATAAACAAAGTCGAGTGGGGTTGGCCTAAATAATCAATTCTTAGTGGTTCTTGGATTAGAGAAAGTAATAGTAGAAAAATATATTATATAACTTTACTATATACAAAGAAAATATTAATAGCACAAGTAAATAAATGACAATAAACAAAATGAGACCCAGGGTACCAAACGGGATGATGGGATAAAAATGGCTTGACGGGTACGAGAGTCCGAGAGAGGATGTACGGAGATTGCTTCGAGAGAAAATGGGAGAGTACAATTATCGGGGAGACTCACGTAAAGCCTAATTGACTGGAGGCTCGAATACGGCGAGTAAACAGGGCGCTGCAATGTTGAAATTACAAGATTCCTTCTTCTTTAACCTCACTGAGATATGAGCGAGGGAGTACTCTAGTCGTTGAACGAAGTCAATAACTGAGTGATAGATGCCTGTCCGTGTCTATCGTCTGTCGGCGGAAACTCTGGCCTTAGATACGAGCAAGGTCGGGTAAAGATGACTCGTCGCGTTCGTAGATGGAAGCCGTTGGGAGGCGAGGCGAGGCAGGGTGTACGAGACTGTATGTGGCTGCTAACCAAGACAGGGATGTATGCTACTGCTTTCACAAAGCTTTTCTCGAAGTATTTATACTGCCTCGGCGGAAGCGGGTCCTTTGGGGCCTTCTGGCCGTGCAGGTGTATCTCCTCAGGCGCCACAGGTAGACGTTGGTTTCTAGGGGGAGTGGGGTAAATCTTCTCTCTCTGACAATATATATATATATATATATATATATATATATATATATATATATATATATATATATATATATATATATATATATATATATATCATCACTAACTCTATAATTTAAGAAGGGGAATTTTTGAGTATTTGAATAATAATTTCATCTTAGTTTGGTTATGAATTATGTTTTTTATCAAAGTTATTTCGAATAATTCTCTTATAATATAGAAAAAAACTAAATGGTGAAGTTCAGAAATAAATAAATAAATATAACTATCAAAATTTTGTGAATTTTTTAAAACCCCCAAAATTACAAATGGTGAAGTTCAGAAAATTTATTTTTATATATCTTCTATAGCTATATTTTAGCATATATATATATATATATATATATATATATATATATATATATATGAACTAATTTCCCCAGGATTATTATTATCTATATGAATGTCCCTGAGGGCATTGCTATACACCCTATTGGAGTTAGTGTTTCAGTGTAGGTATCTAAGCTGTACCGAGAGAGATCGAAAAGTTGTCTACGTAGAACATAGCTATAACATCTTCTGGAAGCTCAGAAGTGATATATTTGGGGCACTTGCTTGCGAGATGCCCTTCTCTTGCTAAGCGGGCCAAGAGAGAGTATTCCACCCTAAAGCAGAAACGACCATCTGATAGGAATTCAAAAAACTTGAGAAGCGTCCCACCGTGACCATATAATATAGCGTATCAATATTGCAGTATTGCCACGTGGTTTCATAGGCCTTCTTTCGATCGAAAAATATGTTGGCGAAATGCTGTCGACGAAGGAAGGCCTCGCAAACAAAACACTCTTCAACTGCAAGATAGCATCTAATGTGGAATGGAACTTACTCCGCTGAGGTCATTTGACCTCCGCTGTCCAGGACATAAGCTCGCCTAACATTTCTCAATATCTCCATTAAATTGCACCTGCAGGAAGTTAGATAAATTAAGCAAAAACCAACCGGTTTGGAATGATATCTCTCGGTTTGTTAAAAACAAGCACAGTAACCATTCTCCACGATTCTGAGTAGTATCCCACCAGATCCTCTTGTACAGAGACAATATATGACATACATACTTCGCTCACCCAACTGTTGAGGCATGGCATATGGGCATAGGTGGGCGCGATAACGAAAAAAAAATGTATCACGATAAATCGATAACGATAACCTTATCGGCGATAACCGATAATCGATAACTGGCGATAAACAATAAATCCAAAATTATAATACAATATTGATTATTGACTATATATAGAACGGAAGGAGCACGGGAACATAGGGAAAAAAAATCATCAAATTACGCGTAAAACCGGTAGCGCGCAGGAGCAACACTTCATGACCTCTCGTCCGACAGCTAGTTCCCAGCTCGGACTTACCTACTTCCAAGGCACGCGCGACTCGCCCCTGTGCTAAACTGGGACCAAAAATTGAAATTATCGATTATAGCTAGTTTGGAACCAAAAGTATCGGCGATACCGATGAATCGATAACGCGGGGAAAAAATCGGATAACCGATAACGCCAACCTATGCATATGGGGCATCGTCAGGCACAGGGGAGGTATTCGCGAACGGAGGGCAAACCGTTCATGGAAAGCAGGTCGGTGATAGGTTCTCCGCCTCATGAGGTGAAGTCCAGTCGAAGGCCATAAGTGAGCGAGCGATGAGATTTACATGATGAAGGAGCAGCCTCCTGATAAAAGAATAAGGAGAAAGCGGTCGTAAATAACCCCGAAACGGACTGAGTTCTATATGGTGGTCCAGCCTTACTGGCGGACTGGAAGGAGTTCCTGCTTGGAATTGACCCGAATTCTTTTGAAGCGCCTCTACACCTCTTTAAGCGGGGTCCTCCCATTAAGTGAAGACCAGTATGCCCAGCAAGAAGAGCGCATACGTGCTTTATAATGGACCGCAATCTGGCCATCACCGGAGGAAATATACATAGGGTATATCGCTTCGCTCGGAGGTCCTTTTGCCACCGACCGACCACCACGGAAGCGGTCGGCGTGCAAACTGACCTGATACTTGATGAATAGAATCCAAGCCTTCGGCTATCAGAGTACCGGAGAAGAATTCAAGAGTCTCATCTCACGACCTAAACTTCTGAACTGTGACGGAGAGATTTATTGAAGATGGACCACCTTGTTCGATCTAATCATCGCCGATACGGTCTCTTGAGCGGTGGTAATTCATCAAAAGAAATTTAAATGCAAAAGTGATCACTTCCAGGGAGATCATCAGTACCCTTTCCCCTCTAAAGTCCACTTGTGCAACAGGAAAGCACAGAGACAGATCAAGACAGGAACAGAAAGCAGTTTTAGGATAGAGATGGGTGAACTCTTCACATTAAGGGCTCCTAACTCTAGGCAGTCTCCCTATGGAGATATCTAACATTCAGATCCTCGAGCTTGAGATAGTACATCTGCGATCATCTTGCGATGCTGCTAAAGTCCATTTAGTTGAAAGCTACAGACGGTGGAAGGTAATTTAAGTAACAGAATACCTACTGTCCAGGTGAAGCTGGACTGCCACCACATGGAAGAGGTTGAGTGGAAGAGAAAGAATAGAGATATGACATCAGGTGTACAGTGTGCATCTAGCGGCCAGGCCCCCGTCCAAAGGTGGAAAGGGAGTGGCGAAACCATGTTACTCCCTGAAGATGGGCAGGTTGGAGGAAGGGGGGGGAGCGCACTCAACATGATCTTTTTAAGGCAGACGGCTATAGGGTAAGAGGAGAAGGCGAGCATACACAGCTCGCAATTAGCCCGGAGTCTACTAAAATTACGTTGAAGAAAAATTCTCCCATGCGTATTTAGGAGTTGTTGGGGGTCATCTTCGAGCAGAAGACCTTTACCGGAATGACCGTAAGCCGCACGGAAGCTTAGTCCGAGTATTATTGGCCGCGGATTGCGCTCTTGGCGTTACTGCCTTTGAGGTTTTGCTGGAGGAAATCGGGTTTAGCAGGTGATATATCCTCTCCTGCCTTGAATCCTTTGAATGGCGGTGCAGCCTTAAAGGCTAACGTTTTTCGTCCTTTTGAGTGGATGACCTTTCAAACACGCTGAATAATCTCCGCCCCCTTTTTCCCAGAAGGAGATGTCCTGCTCTTTTTCTATTTATATTTTGAGTGAGGAGGGCAGAGCTTCCACCCTTTTTCCGCTTCCCATTCCCATGAGGTGGCCCAAGACCAGACGGGTCTTCCTAGTCCTGGTCCTTCGCCGCTATGAGGAAGTACCCGCCTCGGCCTCCTCAGGAAGGTGAAGCCTTTTTGTCTATTGCAGTTGGTACAGCTGTCCTCCAAGAATGGGTTTCCTGCTCAAGGGTGGTAACTAGCTAACAGCTTTTAGCCACCATGCCACAATCATCCACCAGGGAGCGCCCCCCCCCCGCCTCCCAGGGAAAGTACACCGCGACCTCCATTTTAAAGGTCGCGCACACCTCAGGGAAGGCCACCTTTTGACCCCTACGCCGCGTTGCTCAGGATTCCACCACCAGTCAGAGGTGTACCGTAATTATTCTTCCTTTCCCCCGGTACCAAGGTAGGACGAGGCTTACTTTAGTGGCGGCTCTTTCTCGTGATGACTGTTTATTTCTTTTTGCATGCATTGAAAGAAAATAGTATGGCCTCCCAATGCCTTGAGAGGTAGAGGATTTGACCCCATAGAATCAAACATCCAGACTATGATCATTTAGATATACGGGCCCTCTGATTTGAGCTAGGATGGACCTTGTCAACTCGACATAGTTTGTCCCTGAGTTTTGTTATGTACAAGATTTTGAAAAAGTTCCGTTAAACCCGGGGTAGAGGTATCTTTCGAGAAGTTTACATGTGTAATAGAAATAGTTCCGTCAAACAAACTTTAAGTTCTACTTTTGCAGCACGTATCATTAAAACGTCTTTTCCATTTTGTGCAGGTCTATCGAGGTGGAAGTCAAAAGAATTTAAATCTTGATCTACTTCACACGGGCCACAACAAATCTGACATCGCCAAGACTCTACGTCAGCCAGATGACCGTCCACAAAGTCGCTAGGAGGTTCAAAGATCGACCTCGTTCAAACTGATCTCAAGTTTTCGAAAGTTTGGCTGTGAGAAAGGCGTTCGAAAGTGCTACGAAGATCAAAATGACTAGGTTCGCAAAGAAGAAGAACTTATTGGTGAGCACGGTGTCCATGGCAGTTAACGAGGAGGGCGGCAAGAGCTTGAGGTGCGTGGAAAGGGCTCTGCTCACCGACCGTATGAGAGAACAACGTCGAGAGAGCTGCGTCGCCTTCTCAACGACTTGAACAGTCCTGACAATCGAATTCTCATTTTTTTTATGATGAAAAAACCCTTCACGGTTGATCTAGTCTTCAACAGACAGAACGTTCGTTTGGTAAACTTTGGCAAGGATGTCTCAGGAGGTCAGCTACATGAACACAACCAAGCACTCGACCTCCGTGATGATGCTCGGCGTCATGGCTTCAAATGACAAGAAAATGCGACCGGTGTGGTTCGCAGCCGGTTACAAGCATACCGCAGTCGATTACAGGGACATCTCGGCCACGAAAGTTCTGTCCTGGATGAGAAAGATCACGAAGAAGGAGGACTATGTCTTTCAGCAGGACGATGTCCCGGCCCACACGGTCAAAACCGTGAAAGAGTGGTTGAAATCGAACATGAACTTCTAGTCGAAGAACTTTTGGCCACCGCAGTCGCCCGACCTCAATCCCTTCGACTACAGCGTGTGGGCACATGCCGAGGGCAAGATCTACAAGGTTCGCCACAGTAACGTCAGCGAGCTGAAGTCCTCCGTGGGTGATCACCCAATCTCTGGGGTAGTGGTGCTAATATGCCGTGCCTGACCTCCGGGTACCAGCTGTAGCATTCTACACCGGGTGCCCTTTTTGGGGTCTTTACAACTAGAGATGAGAAGGAATACAGTAAGAAAGGATCCTCATATTTAAGAGCGCTTTAAATGAGGACTCTAGAAAGGGCACTAGTTTTTTTTTCTAGGTAGTGGCTGTAGTGCCTCCCTACGGGCGTTGTGAATGGAGGGTATTGAAACCTTCAAACAGCCAAAATACAGTTAGTTACCTATGGTGTGTCTGACGCCCCTGAGGAAATAGTTGAGAGAGAGAGGCGAGGTAAAAATGGAGGGGGGGGGGGCACGGAAGAGTAAAGACCAGATTTTCTTAACCTAGTTCGAGACTATCCGAGGCACTGGGGCAGGGAGGGCGTGCCACCCCACCAAATACCAGGAGCAACAATCTACACAGGGTAGGTTCCAGAGAGTTGCGTTCCCCCTGAGCTTCAGTGTATCAATTAGTCTACACGGTCGATAAAACCCTGGATTTCCATACTTGGAAATCGGGTTCGATTCTCAACGACAGTGGATACAAATGGCGGTGCGTCTAGTCTGAAGCATACGTCTTCATATTCGTAGCCGATAATCCACAGCTGTTTTTTCACTACTTTCATTCAAACACGCAGTACATCACTCTTCCCTCGACGGAATCTGCTGAAAGAGGTTTTATCCACAGTTTCCTGACGTGGTGCGAGTATCTCTCCTATGAACCACGAAGCCTTCCTTCGCTCACTTGTATGTGCCTAAACAAAGTACTGTCGCTTCCCTTGGTCCGTCCGACCTAAATAGCCCCAGTTCCGGGTTCTCTAAGACCCCCAACGATTATCATTCTGATATTTGTGCGATTTTATTATCGGGGGGGGGGGCCTATCCCTAAAACGAAATGGATAAGGGAGGAATTAACTAAGTCAATTAGCTCAACGAAATATGTACACACAGTCCTTAATCTGCTTCATTAATTTAAATAAAGTCAATCATAACATCTATTGACGGTTTGCAATTTTCGCGCCAAATCAGGACATGCGTTGCAAGAGCCACGCCTTGCGCGCCTTGGCGAACCCCACTGGAGCTTATTTCCGTTCGTGATACCCTAATAAGGGGCTTATAAAACCTTTATAAAATTAATTTCCAGTAAGGGCAAAAGAAAGCGTTAAATGATGGGAAAACCTATATTGAACTTTCCCTTACCTCCACGTGTGAGTGACCCTAAATTGACCTTTTCACTCACCTAGGTGACCCTAAAATGAGTAATCTAAAGACGAGACTACTTGTAGCGCTGGCGATGTTTAGGATGCGCAACTCTCCAGATACCATCTAATCTCCACAGTTAGGAGGCTACCACCCTTGGGTGCGTAGTGGTTGGTGAAAGAGTTGGAAAAGAGATGGAAGATAAGAAGATAAATAAAGAGAATGTCAATAATGCATCAAAATCACAGATGAGAAGAGCGACACAGATATATGTAGCAACCTTGTGTAATCCAATCGAGAGATAATGCCTTAAGAGATTAAACGCCCTAAAAATGAATGAATAAATCTGAATAAAAGAATCGCAGTTACACGAACATACACAGTCACCTCCTTTACACGGGGGTGGCAGGAGCCCCAACTACACCATTAAGCAGAGGTCAGGAGTACATCAGAGAACTCCGGCGGATCTTTGAACTCGAGTCAAGTGGACATATCAAGAAATTTGGCTTCAACTACCAAACATACAGCAAAACTCTAGAGCACACTTCGACAGGACTCCTTCCCATACGCGTGCATGTAACATAGCGGGTAATACACACAAAAAGGTACACACAGATGAGTCTAGGATAAGGCGGTCATGTAACATAGCGGGTAATACACACAAAAAGGTACACACACATGAGTCTAGGATAAGGCGGTCATTGAGGCATTATGGAGGAGTATGAAGATCATTAAGGCAAGGAAGATGGTTTAACAAAACTGAGGGGTGGAGTAGGAAGAGTGTGAAAGGACAGTGCGAGAGAGAAGCAAAAATTCAAAGGAACAGGATGTATGGGGGAAGAAGGGAAGGGGAGATGTGATGGATGTTGGAATATAAAAGAGATTAGAGAGTAAAATGGAAGTGGATAAGTGGAAAAGAGAGGGGAATTGGATAGAAGCATTGAACAGGCGAGATATTTAGATTAATAATTTAGATATTTAGATTAAAAATGATTCTAAAGGGGTCACAGGTCTTGGGAGACTCCAGAGAAGGTGCGAAACTCTTATGTGATATTGCAAGAGAACTTGCAACCGGTTCAAGAGAGGTGCGTGCCCTCTTAAGTCCCTAGCGCTCCATCTTTTATATTTAGGATACTCTTCTGGCAGCTACTAACGAAGGCACAGCGCCGATAAAAGAAAAGGTGAAAAATTAATAATAGACTAATTAAAAATAATAAAAATACAAGAACAATAATCAAATTTGGTGGCTCATGAGGTAGGCTCAGATCCCCCAGCGGAAGTTCGCTTCCATCAGGCATCAACACTTAGGCGGATGGGGACCGCCTCTTTCAACAATTCTATGACACCTCAACTTGGGAGGGTTTATACTTACCTCATACATCAGAGACAAATGTTGGTTATTTTCCTTCTCCCATTACCAGCAGACGGATCGTGTGCTAAATTTCCTCATACTAGAACACACCCAGAAAGTGACGAACAGTCTGAAATGAAAACAATCCTCATATAAGGTTCAGAGGACCCTTGCACCTTCGCAAGAGGGTGTTCTATTTAAACGACACAAGATTGACTTAAAAGAGTCGAAGTATTGGGAGATAAGTTCACGGGAATAGTTGGAGCGCAATATAAGGCATTTTAAAATTCACAGGGGGCGTCTCCGCTATTCTTTGCCATACAATCCCAAGGTCTCACCTTGATCCATATCACGCGGCCGCTGTGGCTAGGAGAGAAACGCTGGTCCAGTAATTAAGTTTAAAGAAGGAGTGGCCCATTTATAGGCGTGCACATTCTCAGCGGCCTTTACATGTCTAAGGGTAGAGCACAAGACAATCTCTACATCACTTTGAATTACAGTGACCGTGGCGTAATGGATACTGCAAATAACAAAATACGGAAATTCCGATGCACTTAGCGTGCTTTCGAAGTCACCGTGGATTACAAAGAGGTAGCCGAGCCAGGTCGGCGCACAATCTCCGGTATTAAGCATATATTGCAACAAAATCTTCCATGAAGACAGTCACAACGTCCGAAAGAACTCCACCGGCTTCAAACAAGGGAGAGGTAGCCTGGAAACTAACTCTCCTTTAGACTTGGAGTCAATAATCTGGATGCTGTAGAAGCTTGGGAGCAGAGCCGTGGCGACACGGATACTGCGATTTGCAAATAACGAAATGCGGAGATTCCATTTAAATTATAATTGGCGGCAAATGTTCATAAATGGCATCCACAAAGGCATCGTTAAAGCTAGTACCATCAATGTCACTTACCAAAGCGTTACATCAAACTTTTAGAGTTTTCGTCGATCTAAATCCGAAAATTCTAGATCATGATTGGCGTCCCTCATCGGCCTCACTACCATCGAGATCAGCAACGGAGGAAACGAGATCCATTGGCGACTAGGGAAGACTTTGGAAAAGTGCATCCTGCACTGTGCACTACGGAAGCGACTAACATATTCCTCGTGTCGACAAAAAACTATAAACGACTTGACGAATACACTAGTCACTAACCGGAGACAGGTGCGGTGAATCAAATCTACAATTCTTAATAGACGTTGTATACAGTGGACTAAATATCTCGCCTGTAGTCAAGTTTTGATCGCACACATGAACGGTAGAAAATTGACAAGTAGCCGAGGTGAGTCACATTTAGGAAAAAGTCCGTTTGGGGTAATACGCATGATGGCGGGACAAGTACACAACATTGGTATAGGCCAGAGAAAACTGAAGCTCGGGCATTACAGGATAACGAGAGTCAGGGTTAAGAGTCGAAGGAGTTCGGCAATCCAAGGTAGACATCTAAATCGCCCATGAAGTAATCGAAAAGTCGACTACGCAGATGGTGGCGCAAATTTCTTTCGGTGACACCGTTGATGCGTACGGCAAAGGACACTTCTCTGCAAGTCACCCTCCTCTTGCCCTGTGGGCTCATCCAATCCTTTCGTAGATTCGACGATCTCAAAAGAACTTAGACATAATAAATTGAGAAGTGAACCCATAACACCATAAGATGTAGGGTCACCATGATACCCTATCGCCACGATGTATCATAAAACACCGTTGCGAAATGTTGCATGCGAATGAAAGCTTCGCAGACAGCATTTTCCAGTCGGAGAAGAGCACCTCACGTGGAGTAGGACTTAAGGAAGGCGCACTTTGCAAAATACAGGTGACCTCCACTGTCGATGATATTAGCTAATCTAACATTAACCAATTTCTACCTCTGCTTGCACATGCAGGGAGTCAGAAAAATTGGGCGAAAACTAGCAGGGGCAGAGTGATCTCTCCCGGTTTGCGAAAATACAGCAGGTTAGCCATTCGCCAAGAACGTGGGGGAGATTCCACCCAACCCGATTTGCTTTCCTAGCTGGATGTCTGGCGTGGCGACCTCAACCTCATTGGAACTAGTCACGAATCCGGATGCGTCTGGGATTCCTGCGTGATAATCCACTAGGCAGATACCACTCGTCTTAGTGGTAACGGTTGGGGCACAAGTAAGTGACCCCAGTAGCGCCGTACATTCGTAATAAGAAAATGATCGAACACCAACGAACCAAGAATAATCACAGCTCTTAGTGCTATTTAGGGTCAGCTTGCTGCCCCTATTATGTAACAAAACTGTAACCTACAACCCGTTCTGTGCATTAGAGTCCCAGGAACGTCCATAAGCCGTTAATTGAGACTCGCAGCCATAATTTTCAATAAACTCTAGTCAGATCTAGGCTAAAATTAAAGAAAAATCCTAAATAATATAAAAAAATACTGGCCCTCATCGCCTTAGGTGACCATGGAGTCAAAACTCCTAACCAAACTGGGAATAAAACGATAGGGTGAATAATCCTAATCGGCAGATTTATGACGGCCAGCAAATCGAGGCGGTTCAATCCACTCCAATAAAATGCAAATTTTGCCTAATGTTTAGTCATCCTGCGAAATTCTTAATGGACATAACAAGTGAGGAATATAGTAGAAGAGGGTTTTAGTAGGAGAAATAGTGGGAAAATAGGGAAAAAAATAATAGGAAAGCGAAAATGAAAGGTAGAATGAAAGACAGATCCCTGGTGAAAGGGTATCACTGGCTTTCTTTGCGTTTTGGTTTTGTGTTTTTTTGATAGTATATGAATATACTATCTGGTAAATGCGCTGGGCATTCAAGCCTTTGTATTAATATATGATATCTCTACGTGGCTTTGGAAGATTTTCATCTTCAATTCTGGGTGTTTCACACCTAGATTTGGATTTTTGTGTTGTTTTAATTGTTTGTTTTTTTGGCGATATTTCGCACAAAAATTTGGGGAAGTGTTTTATAAACCAAATTAAGCAAGTGCTAATTCGGTGGTTAAACTCGTTTGGCTTTGTTCATGTTTTTTCTGTGTTATGAATGGGGGTTATTTAGTTTTTAAGTGAACTTTGGGTCGACGTTAAAGTCATTCGGTAGTCTACTGCTTTTGAAACTAATTGGTCGTCTTAAGTTAGGTAAATTGTCAAAGTCGATGTGCTCCAGTACAAACTCGGGAGGGAGGTGCCGGTGCACCTTGTCCCAGATTTTGGTTGCTCTGAGGTGAAGCTCCACGTTTATGGGGGTCATCCCCAGTTCACCATGGAGATCACTCTGCCTTCTCCCTTCTCTCCTTCGGGCTCCCGTAATGATATATACTGCCTTATTCTGGACCCTTTGCAGTTTAAGGACTTGGGTCTTGGAAACTACGTTTATAGGGATCGGGGGGTACAGGAGTTTTGAGCGAATGCACGCATTGTAGATTTTCAGTTTGTTGGAGGTACTCAGGTTTACGAATTTGAAAAATTCACCTAAGTCCCTCCGTGCATTCTGTGTAGTTCTTGCTACATGGCTCCTATACCCACCAGTCGTAATTTGTAGTCCCAGAACCGTGCCCTCCGTGCGGTATGGGATGCGTGCACCCCCCACAGGGATGTCTGCCAGAGTCCTTCGGAATAATGGAATTACACGGAACTTTTGGGCATTGGTGGATATCTTCCATCTTCTCTCGAAAGAGTTGATGTTTTCGATTTCCACTGCCGTACTTCGTGCCATGAAATTCGCATTCCGATAAGGCCCCGTACATATCATTGTTATATCATCCGCAAATTGGACGTATAAGGAACCCTCAGTCAAGGGTTGGGGAAGGTCTATGGTGTAATTCTTAATACCAAACGCACAACCATGCCTTAAGTTTTCCGAAAAAGTCCATAATCATGAAAAATGTAGAGTAGCGGAGAGATGCTCGAAGTGCGGAAAGAACCACCATTCATTTTGGCGAACGTAGACGCACAGTTTCTCTTCCAATAAGAAGTCCGAATTAGAATAGTACGTTTCGATATTCGTAGACACCAAGCATAAGAAGATATGGCAGATGAACTAAGATCTAAGAACATACCAAACTACGTCGTTGCTACAAAAACCATGCTGTTCCCAAAGCTATGGCCAGAGAAGTGGCTCACCGGTCAAAATAACCGGAAACAGGATGCGAGACGACGGAACACAAGTAGTCCCCCCCCAGATTCAATGAAACCAGCACACGTGCCTTGAATCCCTCCCAAATTGAAGACTCACAAGCACCATCTAGTCCATACCTTCGAACCCTTCTTAAGCATGCTCATCTGGAACTGCCAACATCGACGTCACAAAGAGAACGCAACAAGAGTCACCCAAATCCATCTCCCTCACCTCACCAACCAAAAGTCTATAAGGAATGGCATCTAGAATAAATTATAATTATTGATCTAGAGAGCTATTAATGCAACATTGTGATAATGCTAACACACTTCTAAGGAAACCAAGAGTGCAGAAGTACCACAAACCACTTAGCGCCTAGGAAAGTGACCACCTATGCAGGTTTTAGGTGAAATTACACCAGAAGAATCGAAGGTATCTTTGTCATTAGACGAATCAGACAACTAAAAACCGGGTATTGCAAAAGTCCTGTTACACTCGTTACGACGCTCTCAACAAAGAACACACAGAGTTTTGATCTAGTCACATACGTTTTTATTGTTTTAACATATAAATATGTGTTTAAATTGTAATATTAATCAATATGGCTGCCCTCGGTGGCAAGCACGCGCTCCAGGCGAGTCCTGAAGGCCGCGCACACGTTGCGGACGAAGTCCTTCCTCATGTTGACCCACACGCGGTTGACGGAGTTCAGCTCGTTGACGTTGCTGTGGCGGACCTTGCCCTCGAGATGCCCTGACACGGTATAGTCGGGGAGTAAGGAGGATGGGGGGGGGGCGAGGGGGGGCGACTACGGCGTCCAAAATTCATTCGATCAGAAGTTCATGTTCGTTGCATGGTCTTAGCCATGTGGACCGGGGCACTGTCCTGCTGAAAGACAAAATCCGCCTTCTTCGTGATTTTTTCACCCAGAGCAGGATTTCGTGACCAAGATGTCCATGTAACCGGCCTCGGACCACACCGGCTGCATCTTCTCGCCATTCTAAGCCACGACGCCGAACATCATCACGGAGGCTGGATGATTGGTCTTGGACACGTAGCGCACTTCGGAGACATCCTGGCCGAAGCTTACCATGCGGTCGTTCTGCATTTTGATTAGAGGATCAACCGTGAAGGTTTTTCATCAGAAAAAAAATGCTAATTCGATTGCTATGACTGTTCAAGTCGTTGAAAAAGCGACGGCAGCGCTCCCGACATTGTTATCGCAGACGGTCGGTGAGCAGAGGCCTTTCCACGTACCTCAAGCTCTTGCCGCCCTGCTCTTTGACGGCCCTGGACACTGTGGCCACCGAGATGTTCTTCGCAAGCGCGGTCATTTTGAGCTTTGGGGCTCTTTCGAAGGTCTTTCTCACAGCCAAATTGTTGACAACTTGAGATCTGCCTGAACGAGGTTGAGCCACTTGGCGATGTCGGAGTTGCTGTGGCCCGCAAATAGGAGATCACAGATCTTGATATTCGTTTCACTTTCACATCGATGCACCTGCACACAATGGAACAGAACATTTGCAAAACCCGGTACTTCCAATGAAATCAACATCTTAACGATAGGGGCGCCGACAGAACGAAACTTACACCTCGCGCTCTTCCCTGATAACAAGAGGGAAACACATCTGCCAAACTCATATCCCAATAAGAAAAAAATATTAGACTACAGTGTCATCAGGCAACAAATAAAGACTACCTAACAAGTAAAACTTCCGCCAACATCATCCACCCAACATACAAAACCTGACATCACCAAGCACACCAAAGCCATCTGCAAAACCTAGTAGTTCCTTTCAACCTGTAGCTATAAGTAATCATAATAAGTTCCCCCGCGACATATAAACCAAAGCACCCAATTCATACAATGGAATATTCGTGTCCTTCGGACTAAGTTCTAGGGACCCCGCCCTCCCCAAACTAATTGCAGAGCAAGAGCCAGCGTGAATATGTCTCACTGACACTATGCACCCAAACCCACGTATGTACCTGAACCAAAACTACCATTGCTTTTCCATAGCAACCGATGCAACAAAATGTAACGCCATTTACGTTCATTGCATGTTTTACACACTCCCAGCCATTTCAATACACCCATAAACATCATTCTCGTTCGACTGCATTGCATGGAGTTCACTGTGTGCTCCGTGTATCGAGACTTCCCTCGAAAACTAAGACCTTGAACATTTTGACTCCCAACCAGTACGGATACCGAAAAACCTTATTCAACACTACACCCTTTGACCATACTTGACCTTGACCTCTCATTCGCCCGAGGCAAGTTTGTCACGACACCATTTGGCGCTGCAAAATGTTCAATCGAGTACAGTTGCCAAAACTAGTCATGTTCAATTTCCCACAATTTTTCCTTGACAACAAAGTAAAGCAAAGCCTAGTGACAGTCATCCAAAACTATTTGAAGATTTATAGAACATATAAATAATTATATCATTGTGATAGAACGAGTTGAAGCTGCATTAATTTCAACTTCTATCACATATTATTTAAAACCACGATGGGCCCACGTGCATCTTCGTTTCGAAGCTTGGCGCCTTATCAAAGCCACCGGATGTCAATGTTTAAACAAGGAGGTTATCGTCCCCCCGTTCTCCCCCATACGCCGACCTCGCCAGATTGAGTTAGGCTTATGGGCAGATAAGGCATTGTTCTCCGGCTCGGCTGTGCGTTCCCTCGAAGCTCCCACTCCATTGTCCCCCACGCCAAGGAGATGTCCTGGCTATTTATATGGAAACTTTACCACTAAGATCAGATTGGAGATCCAGATTTTCGTCGCGATTTTTTTTTTTTTTTTTAAGAGCTCATCTGGCGACTGCCTACTTGGGCATCAGTCGCTGTATTAAAACTGGCCTAGTTCTAGGCCACTTTAAAATAAAATTGAAGAGAAAAAAAATACAACACCCCAAAAGGGGGAAAGGAAGCAAGCTGGTGCGTCGGGAAGAGGTCCCCCCGGCGCAGGAGCGTGCAACTAAAGGAAAAAAACAAAAAAAAAAACAAATGCAAAAAAACAAACAAACAAAAAAAACAAAACAAACCTTGCTTAAATAATAGGGAGAAGGCCGGCCTCCCCCAAGAAGTCAACACTGAACCGAGCACATGGGACAGGCGGTAGCGACCCCGCTCATCCCGGTACTGGGACAGGTATCGTGCGCGAAGATCACCCAGACTGGGACATTCGACAAGAATGTGCCGAACAGTCTGGGGGACGACGCAGTCGTTGCAATAGGGCGCAGGCGAGCGCTCCACCAAATAGCGATGCGTCACACGAGTGTTGCTGATTCGGAGACGACAGAAAGCAACCTGTAGCCGCCGCGGCACTGGGGGATAGGTCCATGGGAACAGTCACGGCGCAATGGCACGCAACTTTAAGTTCCCTTCGACCGTCTCCCATCTTCTTTGCTAAGCAGTCCGAAGAGCTGCCCGTATTCCTGCCATGTAGTCAGTGTGAGGAAGAGCGAAACGCTGGTCCGGTCGCAGAGTCCTCCCGGACTCTTTGGCGCCCTCATCGGCGCGCTCATTCCCCGCAATTCCTACATGTCCAGGAACCCAGCAGAAGATAATCTCGACATCTGCCCGGCTCGCCAAAACCGTGGCGTCACGGATATCGCGAACCAGGGGAGGCGGAGATTCCAATGCCCCGAGAGCACTCAGGGCACTTTGTGAGTCGCTATAGATCACAATCCGGTCTCCGAACTGGGCACGTCGCGTAATCTCCCGTACCGAGTGGTGTATTGCCACCAGCTCGGCCGTGAAGACAGACGCAGCGCCTGGTAGAGCCCCACTGACTTCAAACAGAGTGAATACGGCGTGGAAGCCGACCCCCTCTTGGGACTTGGAGCCATCCGTATACACTGGCACGGTACCAGCGTGACACGATGTGTGCTCCAAAAAGGTCGAACGCAATACTCCCGGCGCCATACAAGCTTTGGGAGCAGAGGCGTGGCGACAAATAGCCAAATGTGGTACCCTCCAGGGTGGCGTCCTGGGCAGAACCATGGGCGCCACAAACCCGAGAGCTATATCTACCTCTCGAAGGAGTTTCCTGGCCCTAAACCCAAAGGGCTTAGGGTATGACTGGCGTCTCTCGGCGGCATAGGCACCATCGAGATCAGCTGCGGATGCAGTGAGAGCTGTTGGCGACTGAGGGAGGCGCCGGGCTCGCGCGTACAGGCGAGTGATGCACTGCACGCGGCGCAGAGCGAGTGGCATCTCCCCAGCATCGACCAACAGGCTTTCAATGGGGGAAGTGCGGAAGGCACCGGTCGCAAGGCGAAGGCCGTTGTGGTGGATCGAATCCACCTTCCGCAATAAACGCTCGGCTGCGAATGCATAAGACTCGCATCCGTAGTCGAGCTTCGAGCGAACAAAGGATCGATAAAAAAGTAAGGCAGTAGCCCTATCAGCGCCCCAAGCGCTGAACGTCACGGAACGGAGAATGTCCATGGCGCGGGTACAAGAGACCCTAAGGCTGCGAATATGAGCCTCCTAGGTGAGGTGTCGGTCGAATACAAGACCAAGGAAACGGTGCGACTCAACCACATCCAGGCGCACCCCATTAAGAAACAAATCTGGGTCGGGGTGAAGCCGTGGATGGCGGTAGAAGTGCACCACCTTAGTCTTGGCCAAAGAAAACCGAAACCTGTTCGCTTCGGCATAGCGAGAGACGCGGTTCAATGCCTGTTGGAGTCGACGCTCCAGAGTTGGCATCTGGGCCGCGCCAAAAAAGATCAAAAGGTCGTCCACGTAGAGCGTAGCGAGAACACCTTCCGGCAGCACCGAGGTGATGCCGTTGATGCTCAGGGCAAAGAGTGTGACACTAAGGACACTTCCCTGCGGGACACCCTCTTCCTGCTCCTTTGGGCCGGAGAGGGCTCCCCCCCCCACCCGTACGCGGAATCGACGATCTCGCAAAAATTCAGATATAAACATTGGGAGGCGTCCCCTCGCCCCCATCGTGTGGAGAGTCTCCATGATACCGTATCGCCATGCGGTATAATAGGCCTTCTCCAGATCAAAAAACACCGTGGCGTAGTGCTGTCTACGAAGGAAAGCCTCGCACACGGCATTTTCCAGTCGGAGCAGAGCATCCGACGTGGAGTGGAACTTACGGAAGCCGCACTGTGCGGAAGACAGATGGCCTTCGCTGTCCAGGAAAAAGGCTAATCTAACATTTACCAATTTCTCCATCAACTTGCACACGCAAGAGGTTAGAGAGATTGGGCGGATACCGGTCGGAGTAGAGTGATCTCTTCCCGGCTTGCGAAAGGCGAGCACAGTAGCGATTCGCCAGGAGTCTGGGAGAAGACCTTTCACCTAGATCCTGTTGAACAAATCTAACAGAAAGGCCATGCCTTGCTCACCCAGGTGTCGAAGCATGGCGTACGGGACATCGTCCGGACCATGGGCGGTGTCCGCGCACGAAGCGAGAGCGGAACGCAACTCACTCACAGTAAACTTGTCGTTGAAGGGTTCTCCGCCTCTGGAGGTAAAGTCCAGCCGGCGGCCTTCCGCGACATCACGACGTGCATTGAATGCTGGCGGAGCAGCATCACGGCTAAAGAATGCGGAAAAAGCAGGAGCTAAGGATTCCGCCACGGACGCGGGGTCCGAGATTGCGGTCCCATTCTTCTGGGGAACGGGAGGGGGGTCCTGCGAGAACTTGCCCCGAATCCTTTTGACTCGCTTCCACACCTCAGCTAAAGGGGTCTTCCCGTTAAGTGAAGACACGTATGCCCGCCAATAAGAGCGGCGGGCGTGCTTCGAAATATACCGGAACCTAGCCCTAGCCCGATGAAATTCAGCGACAGTGAAATCGTTCGGGCGGCGCTTATAGCGCATGTAGGCATAACGCTTCTGTTTGAGGGCCGTATCACACTCGGCCGACCACCATGGGAGTGGTCGGCGTGCAAAACGGCCAGACGTCCTAGGAATAGTAGTCAGGCCCACGGCGATGAGGTTGCCGGAGAAGAACTCAACGGCCTCATCTACCGACCTAAACTCCTCGACTGAGATAGAGAATTCAGTCATTTACTGAAAGGCAGGCCACCGCGCCCGCGCCAAGCACCACCGAGGTGGTCTCTCAGGCGGCAGTTGCCCTGAAAATGATATTTGAATGGGAAAGTGATCACTACCATGGAGGTCATCGACCACCTCCCAATCAAAATCAGGCTGTGCATCCGAAGAGCACAAAGATAGGTCAAGGCAAGAAAATGAAGCGGTTCTCGGACAGTGATGCGTAAACTCATCCACGTTTAGGACACCCATCTCAAGCTCTTCGATCAGATCGGCAAGTACTTGTCCCCTGGGATTTATGGAGTAATCTCCCCAGAGAGGATGCCTGCCGTTCAGATCTCCAAGCAAGAGATAGGGCCTCGGCAACCGTGCCACGACGCGGCGGAAGTCCCTCGCGTCGAAGTTAGCTGACGGTGGAATGTACGCAGAAATGATAGTATACCTCCTATCCAGGTGCAGCTGCACAGCCACTGCCTGAAGGGAGGTATCTAAAGAGAAAGGAAGAACGGAGACATCATGCCGGGTGTAAACCGCGCATCCCCCAGCCTCGCCATCCCGCGGTGGTGGGGGTCGCAAGACCCTTATACCCCGGGAGGGCAGGCAGCGGGCACGCGCCTAGCATGGTCTCCTGCAAAAAAATAGCTAACGGGGAACAGGACGAGACGAGCCTCCGCAGCTCCTCCCAGTTGGCCCGGAGTCCACGGCAATTCCATTGCAGGAATATGCCCTCCAGGCCTAGCTCGGAGGAGACGCGGGGGCCCTCCTCGAATTGAAGACCCTAACGGGAATGGCCGTACGCTTCCCGGGGGCAGAACCCCGGGCGCTGTTGGCCGGACAAAGCGCTGAAGGCGCTGTCGCCTTCGAGGACTTATTGGGGGAGGTTGGGCTCGCCATGCAAGTCTTTTCCTCCCTCCGCCTCGAAACATTAGGCGGGCTTTGCGGCTTGGGAGGCGGGGGGCCCTCTTTTCGAGGAACCACACTCTCCGAGCCACTCGCTCCACCTCGGGGCGTGGGCGAAGGAGCCGAAGCTCCTTTGTTGCTGTCCTCCTTTCGGGGAACAGCTTTAGGAACCCCGGAAGATGGCCTAGCGACCATCTTCAGGGGTGTTGCCTCCTGTGAGTCTAACGACTCTGTGGAGGCGCGTAACCGTTTCGCCTTACGGGAAACGGTCACGATGGGGGAAGAGGGGGAAGCCCTGGTTTTAGCCGGGGCTGGGTGTGAACCCTTTTTGCCGCCAGCTTTACCAGGGGAGCGCCCGGGTGTAGTAGAGCCCGCAGAAGGGCCCTTAATGGGCGCGGAAACAACCGTGCTCGTTGGCCTGGATGGGCCAGGAGTAGAGGGTGCTTTCCTAACTATTGAGGCATATGACGTCCCAGGCAGAGCCGGGCGCGCCAGGACCAAGTCCTTGGCCTCGCGGAATGAGAGTCGATCCTGGGCCTGAACGGCCAGGATTTCTTTCTCAAGAAGATATGCACCACATTGCTTCGAAGAAGCAGGGTGCGGCTCTCCGCAATTGACACACTTGGCCACACACGATTTGGACTTATCGTGTGCAACCTTGGAGCAATTTACACAGACTTCGGGTGACCCCGATTTTGCACGTCTACATGATCGATTCGTATGGCCGAAGCGGTGACAGTAATAGCACCGCCGTGGCAGTGGTACGAATGCCTTCACGCGGTTGCGGTACCAACTGGCACGCACCGACTCAGGGAGCTTGTCACAGTCGAACGTGACGAAGAGTTTAGGGGTGGGTCTCGAGGCCCCTCCCTGTTTTCTCATCACACGTTCGACCTTGACCGCCCCATGGTCGGCCAGCTCTAGGGTGATGTCCTCAATGGAGTAGTCAACGAGTTCCCTCGCATAAACTACTCCTTTCTAAAGTTCATGGTAGAGTGCCGCGTCACACTCACCGGGGTGCCATGAAGTGTCCGAAGAGCACTTATCTTGGCCGCCTCGGCGGGATTCGCCGCATTCGCCAGAAGGCTCCCGTCCGAGAAACGGGTTACCTTCGGCTCTCTACCAATTGCACTAGCTAATCCTCTCCTCTGATGGATCATGTTGCCCTTGGACAACATGGTTCCATCAGTGGAGCGAATAACGAGGAAGGGTTTGAAGCCAGCGGGCTCGAAAACGCCAGGTAACCTCTGAATCAGGGGTCCTGATGTCATCGAGGCTCCGCCCTGTGCATTCTTGGTGTTAGTCTTAGTCAGGGGCTCCGCACACGAGGGGGTAGAGGGGCCGGATGTGCCGATCTTGGCTTGGTTGCCTACCAAAGTGGTAGCAGACCCATCCGTCCCCGCAGCCCCCGCGGATGGAGAGGAGCCCCGAGTCTTCTTCGTCTTTTTAGTCTTTTTCTTTTTAGGAGAGGAGGGTGGGGAATGAACCCGCTTCTCAGCTCCGCCGGCAGAAGCCCCCATGCGAGATGGGCCAGCCTCAGCCAGGTCCCTCTCCGAAATGGAGAAGGTCCTGGTAGTCGTAGGGGCACCTGTCGGAGGAGATCCCTCCCCTCCTTTTACTGCCTCGGAGCCCTTGGCAATTTGAGGGGGACCTTGCATAGGGGCGGATTCGGGTTCGGTGCTTGGCGCTGAGCCCGGATTCCTCCCCATGGAAGGCCCTACCGTCTGAGGCTGGGTCTCCTCAAGGACCATGTCTATCACAGGAGGGGCCTCCAGTTGGCCATCCCCTCCCAGGACATCGCAGGTCTCCTTGGCAGTGTCGCCAGTCTTGTGTGGGGAGGCACAGGCCTTGACCCCAGCAAGGATTAAAATTCTTGCCAGCAGGTCTTTTGAGGGAAGCGACCGAAGGGGCCTGGCTTCCCTCTCCCCCCCTAAGGCGGTTTGCCCTACCGAGCCGCTTGCACGAGGGGCGGTCGGCAATGGGCTGCCTGCTGGCTTTCTTCGCAGTCCCCTTAGAAAGCAAAGGAGGGACTGCCGCTGGAGATAGGGAGGTGCCCGAAAGCACCTTCAGAGAAGGGGGTGAGGGGGAGTCCCCTACACCCGTAGGCGTAGGAGAGGAGTAAGCCTCCTCTCCGGTTAAAGAAGTATGGAGGGTCCCCAGCGCAAGCACAAGGGGAGGACCTCCATTTTCTCGGTGGAGCTGCCCGAGGGCGGCTCCGTAGATGTTTTGGGGGAAGTTGGGGGTTGGGGTTTTTGTTTTTTTTCATACATGGGCATGGTGACCCTCTTTTTAATACGGGACGCAATAGTTCATCACCTCTTGCAGTTGCCCGCACTGCAAGAGGTGCTTACAGGCCCGACAGAGCCAGGCGCCGCCATTTGGGACCACCCCTCCCGCCTGGTGGCCTGGCAGTCCATCGGCATGGTGGCTCAACCTTGAACACGGCGTAAAAATTAATAGATTTTGAAGAGGAGAGGAAAAGGGATGTGAGGAAGGTATGGGTGGGGATGAAGCAGGTTGTTAAAAGCCAGCTACCCCAGACCGGAGCTCAGGGGTTAGGGAATATTGTCCCCTCCCCCCTCAGCCCCGATCCGGGACGGTTGGCTGAGAAGAAGGTCAGCATCAACCCTGTGAAATTAGAGGCTGACCAGAGAAAGTTGTGGGAGAGGTTGTATGAAAAGCGACGAGGTAGTGGAGAAATCGGGCTATCTGAAGGAAGGAAGAGAGGCTAAGCTGGGGCCGGACGGAGCGCTGGATCCCGTCAGCACGGCGGCCAGGATGGCAAATCGCCGCGCCCCTTACGGGGTTTTCGTCGCGAAACATCACCACGACCCTCTCTCACTTTGTGCGCCAAGGGACCTCGACCTCGAGATTCACCATCACTTGTCCAGAAGGAGGACAATATTCCTTGAGTGCCAAAGGTTCGAGCCTTTCGTGACGCCAAGTCCTTAAGGCTTCCCCCTCGTTGTTCAGGAAGAGAACAACGTAGAACAGCCATTGTTCTTTTGAGTCCTTCGCCAAGAAACGTTTCTCACCCTTCCCCCTTGTTGTTCAGAGGAGAACAACATTAGAACAGCCATTGTTCTTGAGCCCGTAAACAAGAGACGGTTCTCACCCCTTCCCTCGTTGTTCGGGAGGATAACAACGTTAGAACAGCCATTGTTCTTTTGAGCCCTTCGCCAAGAAACGGTTATCACCCTTCCCCCGTTGTTCAGAGGAGAACAACATTAGAACAGCCATTGTTCTTGAGCCCGTAGACAAGAGACGGCCCCCCTCCTATTGTTCAGAAGAGAACAACGTAGAACAGCCATTGTTCTTCAAGCCGTTCGTCGAGAAACGGTTCTCATTCCCAAGACGCCACGTCAGGATCATCTTATCCCCCCCCCCCCTTCGGCTGGAACTCGCCAGCGGACCGAAAATTCCTTCAAGCCGCCTACCACTGCACCACTAGTGTAAAGTTACGTAAGCCAAACGTCACCTTTGAGTACTTATCCCTTTTGTCAATTCTATCCTCTGCTTTAAATGGTTTATCGAACCATCCCATCTCTTTAACTCTATATTTGTTTTACCTTTTTAAATCCTTTAATCTACGGATTAGCCCGAGCCCCCACGACCCTTTCCATTCTCTGTTTATGTCAATATTTTCCGTCTTGTGTTTGTTGATAGTTATTATTAATAAAACTCTATTTTATTAATGATAGCAATATTATTATCCTTGAGCTCAGTTCCACTTCTTAAGCATATCGAAGATACATAATATCGGCCGCCAGACATTAACGCACTCTAGAGATAATTAAAGAAGTTCCCTCAACGAATAGTGATATATGGTATATCGTCGGGAGTCCATTCTACGACAATCATAGCTAACTTACCTTTGTCTGAAGCATTCTGAAAAATGTCACACGACTAATTTTGGCAACTACACTTAAGGAAGTATCAGAGCAAGTGTGACATGACTATTTTGGTCAATTGCACATAAGAACCAGAACCAATATAACATGACTATTTTGGGCAAATGCACATACGAAATATAAGAAATAATAAAAACAATTGTAGCATGAATAATTTGGGTAACAACACATAAAAACAGAACAAACATGACATGACTAATTGTGGCAATTGCACATAAGAGAGAATCAAAGATGTACTCACTCTTTTTATCTAAAACTTTCTCAGCAAAAAAACCTCCACAGTAGATCTCAGAAGAGCGAAGGTGCAACACAGGGCAGTAGTCTTAGCACAACATTTTTCATTATTCCGATTCATGATTTGTAATTACTAATACCTTAGCGTTTTTTTCCCATCTATCTGTCCATCGACGCCTTGAGTTATTAGATTTGGTTTCCTCTCCATCTACGATTTATAGCTATTTAGTCCGTGCGCTTAGTTGCGTGCGATTCTATATCTTAATAGTCGATCGGTCGGTCTCCGTTTTGCTTTTTTCATTTGGTAATAACATTGTAACTATTCGGCCGTTTCTAACGAAATTTGAAACACTTACCTTGTTTTACATTTTATTTCGAATGATATAATTGCCAAGGTCATCCCAAGGTTATCCCTGGAATAAGTGAGAGCAAGTGCTTTTGGTCTGCTTTGTTTATCCTCTACTTACGTCTATTTACCAATTAATTTACCTCTATAATTTATCACAGATCTCGTCCAATTTATCGCTGCATTATAGCACCAAATTCGCCTCTATTTACGTGCTACCAAATCCTCTTCTCACTTATTTCCTTGGCAGGAGAGGATCGAAGGACATCTAAAGTTATGTGACATTGCACCGCGACATTTCCAAAGCCCTGCCCCTCCCCGCAAGACTCGACGGCTTTAGGTCGTTTTCTGTCGTCGACGAATCGGACACAGTCGCATGAGAGAGCGCCATCTGATGGAGTGCTTCCCTTGAACCTTATTGTGGCGACTGCCCGGCACTTCTTGTCAATTGTCCCATGCTGTGGGATCTTCGTGCCCGCGCTCTGCCCTTGTTCCAAGACGAGCGGTGTCGCTATAGCTTGTCCCTTGAATTCAGGACGAGATCGTGCATCCCAAACTGTGGATTAATTGAGTTTCTGGAGGAGGCAGTTGGGTGTTTGGTTTACGTTTGGGCACCTGATCTTTTTTTTTTTTTTTTACTCCGTTGTTTTTGTATGTTTGTTGTTTTTTTAAAATTTATTTAGCCTATTTGTAGTCTAAAAATATAAATCAAAATAAATGTGAAATTTCGACGGATCCGCTGGCAGTCATCTTTAAATAATAAACAAAAATTCCGGGAAGGGGCGAGAGGGGAGGGGGGGACATGCCTGCATTCTTACCACCCTTGCCCGTCCACGGTCCCCATCCTTCTTTTCCTTATCTATCGTTTTACGCTCTCGAGAAGGGATGCAGCAATGGGCAACCTTACTGCAGCTGACATTTCGATGATTGCGTACCCTCCATACCCAATGACTGTGGGCAGTGGCGGTCCTGGCCTAAATGGTGCCCTGGGCGGGCAAGCGCCACCTTCAGCGTACCCCCCACACACACCCTGCCCACAGTTCGCCAACATATAATTCAAATCCACATAAAATAAAGACCAGAAATAATTTGCCCAAAATAACTTTATTGGACAAATTTGGGGAGCTTAAGAAGAAAAACAAAGAGTGCTCCGCCCTCTCCTGCTTATGTGCAAGTACGAAGAGCCGTAGAAAGGACACACTCACACACACACATACATATATATATATATATATATATATATATATATATATATATATATATATATATATATATATATATATATATATATATATATATATATATATATATATATATATATATATATATATATATATATATATATATATATATATATATATATATATATATATATGAACAAGAAAAGTAAAGATTAAATTGCCATAATTAAACAAGAGAATATAATAATATGTAATTTGTAAATGCTCTATCACCTAAAATTAAGACACTTAAGAGAGGGTGTTTTATTACACTCAGAACAAGAAACAAATCAAATTACGCCGCAGTACAACTGCCATTTAAAACCTGACTTTTCTTGCCTTCCTTGACGCAAAGTCATCAATTAAATCAGCATACGAACTCTGCCCAGAAATTGTATGATAAATACTGATGATGGCAAGACCAGTAAGACGCTGCTGTGACATAGATGATCTCGGGTAAGATTTGATGAGCTTCATCTTTAAAAGCTCTTGTCTGATTCAGCAACAGTGACTGGAAGAGTTACAAATTTGGATGTATTTCAGAGAACTCCCTTTCATGGATAAATGTCAGCAATTCAAGCAAGGATATGGTCTTTGATGGCAAGTCAGGCAAGTTCTTCAGCTCCCGTGCAAGCTCTTTGCCATCCAAGTGAGATTGCCCCTTAAAGTGTAGCATAGTACTAAGGTTCGAGCATTGTTCTGTTAGCTCCTCAAATGTGTCAGCACTCGAAACTTCTCCCCCACAATTTCCAATGCGGAAAATCTTTCCTGAATAGCTAATGTTGAAGAATCTACCACTGCATTAAAAAAATGACACCTCCAGCTTCTTCAAAGCGTCAATCAGGGGCTCATCAAATGCTTCATAGGAGAAGTGCCGTTTTGTGGACCTCAGCCGTTTTGGTGGGAACACAGCCTCTACATTCATTTGTTCACATATAACTGAGGCTGCCATTTGTGCAGCCACAATCCTGTTTCCCTGTAATTGCGGAGACATTTCTCTGTTTTCTGTAAAAGATTTCCTGCCACAGCAATGTTCATGCTAGGAGATTGCATCTGCTTGCTCACATGCTGAATTTGGCACAACAGGTTATATCACAGCACTGAGCAAATGGCGAAGCGGTACGACCCAACCTCCTCGGCTAGAAATTGAGCTTCTACTTTTACTACTGAGTCGTTGGTGTTGTCCCTCACCTCGATCATTGCATCTCTCACTGCAGCTGCCTCATATTTCAGAGGTTCCACACTCTTGATCTTGCTTTCCCATCTTGTATCAGATCACATTTTCAAAATGGTCTATCGCTATGTGGAGGCTGAAAACAAGTTGTAAAGTTTCTACAAGAAACCAAAGTAATTTGTGGCATCAGTAGATCCCTTAGCAGCATTGGCCAATACCAAATTCAAAGAGTGAGTTCTACATGGAACAAACAGAGCTCTGGGATTAATTTCTAAGAGCCTGGATTGAACACCCTTGTTTTTCCCCGTGGTGTTAGCCCCGTTGTCGTATGATTGTCCTATACAGTCCATGAGAGTTATTTTTAGCTCATCCAGTCTCTTCAGAATCAAGAATGCTATATGTTGCCCTGTGGACTTCTCTGCCCCCAAGAAACCCAGGAAATGTTCCTTTATATGGGGTTTCTTCTCCACAATCCGAATCACAATTGACAACTGTTCATTGTGGCTGATATCTGGAATGCAATCTAAAACTATTGAAAAAACTTTGATTGCTTGATGTCGCTCACCATTTCTATAATAATCTTGCTGCTCAACAAATCAATGAGTTGGTTTTGTATGTGGTGGCCGAAGTAGCTGGTGTAACAAGATGCACCTTTTTGGACATGGCTAATGTGTTCTTACATTATAGGATCAAATTTTGCCATTAGCTCAACTTCGTTCAGAAAACTGCCAAAGAATGCACGATAACAGCGAGGTGTGTCAGTACCGCTCTCCATCTTAACTTCTGAGCCTCCAGAAGTCCCCTCTCCCTCTGGTCAATGGTCTCTCCTCTTCTCATCCTTACTGATAATTCTTTGCACATTTTCATCCTTTGCTCGTTTCTCCTCTTCCTATTTCCTCTTCTTTCTAAATTGGGCACCTGATAGCTTTGATCTTTTCTTATATATTTGCGGTTATTTTTCAGAATCCTGATGGAAGATTCGTTTGTAATATATTTATATCCTTAACTATTTAACCCTAACTATAAAATTAACATCACATGTGTTAAAGTATTAAGTATAAGACCCTATTACCAATAGTATACTACTCTGGAAGCATTGGAGAACAAATAGGCCAACTATGAAAGTTTGCATTGTGCATAATTTATTTTTTTATCAAATAAATTAATGATTTTTTCTTCCTTACTCTTTAAAAAAAATCCAATTGCTAAAAAAACTCAGTTATCTATTATAAGATTTTTAAAAAATTATAATGAAAAACTGAATTCCAAACTGAGCTGATTTTCTATTTGCGTCGTTCGGTGGTAACAAATTATTTTTGTGAAACGTCACAGATGTTTTTTTTCTATTAATAAAAATATATATGTATATGGGCGGCTGCCCATATTGTCCATAGGCACAACCGCCACTGACTGTGGGAGAATCTGCGTCTATATATCCGCCACACATTTCCAATGGCTCTAGCTTCACCACTTTCTTTACAGATCTACACTTAGAAATTTTCTGCGGTAGATGCCCTTGGTGCTATTGCGCTTTAAATTTGAGGCGGAAAAATATTTAACTTTAGAGTAAATTCCTGTCTACCTATATATTCTTTTCTCAAATCTACCTCGATAAGCCACAGCCCATCTAGCAGTATCTAAAATCTACCTCTATCATCAACTCTTACATTTATCTCTATAATCAATTCCTAAGTCTAATTTTCGAATCTATCTAAAAAGAACTACCTTCACAATCTACCCCCCCGATCTGACTCGACAATATATACCAAATCTACCGGGATAATCATTACCTACCTCTACCTTTATAATCCTCAAATTCACCCCGACAATCAACCCTGAATCTAAATCTATTTAATTTAACCCCTCACATCTAGGCTCGGCTTCACATCCACCCCATGCCTAAAATCTACCCTCTGCCTCACATCTACGCTCTGCCTCACATCTATTCTCTGCTTCACATCTACGCTCAGCCTCACATCTACCATCGGCATCACATCTACCTTCTGCTTCACATCTACGCTCAACCTCATATCTACCCTAGGCATCACATCTACCTTCTGCCTCACATCTACCCCTTACCTCACATCTACCTTCTGCCTCACATCTACCCTCTGCCTGACATCTACCTTTTGCCTCACATTTACACTCAGCCTGACCCCTACACTCGGCTTCACATCTACCCTCTGTCTCACATCTACGCTCTGCCTCACATCTACCATCTGCCTCACAGTTACCCCCTGCTTCACATTTACACTCGGCCTCACATCTACTTTCTTCCTCACATTTACCCCTTTCTTCACATCTACACTCGACCTCACATTTATTCTCTGTCTCACATTTACTCTCTGTCTCACATTTACCCTCTGCCTCCAATCTACCCTCTGCCTCACATCTACCTATGCCTTAAATCTCCCCTTTACCTCACATTTACCCTCTACCTCACATTTACTCTATACCTCACATCTACCCTCTGCCTCACATTTACCCCCTGCTTCACATCTACACCTCACCTTACATCTACACTTGATCTTACATCTACCCTTTGCCTTACATCTACCCTATGACTCACATCTACCCTCTACCTCACATTTACCCTCTACCTCACATTTACCCTATGCCTCACATTTACCCTCTGCCTCACATTTACCCTCTGCCTCACATTTACCATATGACTCACACCTACCCTCTACCTCACATTTACACTCGGCCTTACATCTGCCCTCTGTCTCACATCTATGCTCGGCCTCACATATACGCTCGGCCTCACATCTACCCTCTGCCTCACATCTGCGCTCTACCTCGTTTTGATCTACTCTATATCGCGCCATTCCAACCTCCTCGACGTATTGTTCACCTCATGTAGGAGATTTTCTGAATGGAATTTTTCTAAAACCGGACTTTTTATTAATTAATTAATTAATTAAGTTTATATCTCATCAAATCGCCATTCATCGTCTGTCTGCTTTAAGTTGTAAATGCATGGTGACGTGTATTTGTCGCTGTGCCCATTGATAAATGTGTATGTAATTTGCAATTAATGCGTGTGTTGGAACCTGTAATATATAATCAATTTTCAGACAGGTTCTAATCAATACTTATTATATTTGCACATGATGTTTGCATTAGATATACACTACCAGCCATAAATACACTCCATGTTTTTCATAATAAAACACAAATTAATACATGAAAAGGAAATTAGTTATTATAGACCACTTTAGTGTAAACACAAAGAACACAAAAGATACAGATTTAAAAAATAACATTAAATTGTTGACTCATCAGAATATCCGCCCTCTTCTTTGATAACTAGAGCATACATATTCTTGGCCTCCTATTTACCCCCCCCTTCAATATTATCGCGTAATTTTATTCCAACATTCAAGTAAACGCTCCCGCAACATTAATACATTTGTTGATTGCTTCTCCGTCACTCTTATGCCTAGATAATCCCACAAAAGTTCGATAGGATATTAATCAGAAGACTGGGGTGGTCAATCCATGATCGTCCGCTGTCTTTCGTGGACCCCCTTCTCCAAATAACTATGACAGAGTCTGGACGTAGGCTTAGGATCATTATCCTGGTGCAAAATAAAATTAGGACCGATAGGACGGGTTCCCGATGGGAGAGCATGTTACTGCAAAATTAAATGATGGCCATGCTGGTCTAATTTATTTGATATTTTATAAAGATCTCCCACGGAATCGTCAGTAAAAGAACTAGTTCCGCCATGCTGCACTGTAGGCCTAATGCACTAACGAGCCATTCACTCACTACTTCTCCTCCTTACAAAGACTATAGGATTGTAACCAAATAATTATTAAACCTTGGACTCATCGGTCCAAAGAACCCTTTACTACTCATCGATTGACGAGTTTTGGTGCTTTTTATACCAACTTAACCTCTATGCTCCATTACAATGTCTCAACAGAGGTTTCTTTGCTGCGACTCGACCGAAGAACCGACCTGCCTTCTCTAATCCCTCTTCACCGTTGTGGCGGAAACGTTTGCTCCGTCGGCGCTGTTTAATCGCTATTTATGGAATAGTAAAGAGACGTGTTCGGAGAAGTCACTCTGATCAGCTTATCGTGTGACTGTGAAGTCTTTCAGGGCAGTCCTCGTCCGTTGTCTATCCTGTAGTATACACGTCTCTTTATTCAAACTTCTCGATACTATTCCTCATTGTACTGGTCGGTATTTTATGTTTTGGGGATATTTTTAATATGACATTCCTACTTTCCCCCAAATTATGATGATTTGCCATTCCAAAATCTATTTTGAGCCCCTGGAGCCATTTGATCGCAGATGAAGATGATTTTGAAGTTGGTTGAAGCAATCAAGCTTTCAAAAATTGCGATGACGGTTACTCAAAAATGGGAAAACAAAGGTTAATGAAATTTATCCAAATTTACTATACTATCACCTGTTTTTAGGCTACTAACGATATAATTATATATATAAATTTTGGCCTTTATTTTGTATAAATTAACAGATCATGGAATAAAATATTGATATTTCAAGGAAGGTCAAAATACAAGATATAACTCAAATTATTTTCCAAAAATCACTTCTAATGAATCAAGTGTAATAATTTTGATTTTAATTTTGTGTTTATTGGAGTTATATTGAAAAAATTGAGGAGGCTACCAGTACATTTTCATTCATAATTACATTTTGTAGCTAGTATTAAAATAATACTTACAAAATGTAAACTAGGTCACTATAAATGAAATTGTACCGGTTAAGGCTAGGGTTAGGGTTTAAGGTTTAGGGTTAGGTTAAGTTAAGGAAAACAAGAATAAAAGGAGTTTGGTAGAATTATGACACCTGATTAGGAATAGGCATCGGCAAAGCCCTGAATAAGGTAAGACAAGACAAGGGAAGGTAAAGGCATGGCAAGAAAATGCAAACCATGCAAGACCGCAGGGTAAGACAATGTAAAACATGGCAATGCAAAACACGGCAAGATAGGGCAAGACCGCATGATAAAGACACCACAGAATAAGGCAAAACCTCAAGGCAAGACAATGCGAAACAAGGAAAGACGTCATGGCAAGACAATGCAAAACAAAACAAGATTTCGTGGTAAGAGAATGTAAGATAAGACAAACAATGCAAGACAAAGCAAGAAATCAGGGCAAGCCACTGCATGACTATAGAACAAGACAATGCAAGGTAAGGCAAGACCACAGTACAAGATAATACAAGACATGGTAATGCAAGACAAAGCAAGGAAATAGAGCAAGACAAGACAATGCAAGACAATAAGGTAAATCGAATTCTTCTTTGCCTTATTTCCAGGTGCCTAAATAACAAAATTACGGACATTTTTCCGTTCGATTAATTTATAGTACGAACGAATACTTGGAATGAGGAGGCGCTTAGTTTGAGAATGAAGAGGCGCTCAGTTTTGGGATGAGGTGGCACTCAGTTTTGCATTGAGGAGGAGCTCGGTTTTAGGATGAGGTGGCGCTCAGTTTTGGGATGAAGGGACGCTTAGTTTTGGGATGAGTAGGGGCTTAGTTTGGGGATGAAGAGGCGCTCAGTTTTGGGATGAGGTGGCACTCAGTTTTGCATTGAGGAGGAGCTCGGTTTTAAGATGAGGTAGCGCTCAGTTTTGGGATGAAGGGACGCTTAGTTTTGGGATGAGTAGGGGCTTAGTTTGGGGATGAAGAGGCGCTCCATCTTGCAATGAGGAGCCGCTTAGATTTGGGATGAGTAGGTGCTCATTTTTGGAATGAGAAGGCGCTTACTTTTGGGATGAGGAGGCGCTCACTTTAGGGATGAGGAGGCGCTCACTTTAGGGATGAGGAGGCGCTCCGTTTTGGGATGAGGAGGTTCTCAGTTTTGGGATGAGGAGGCGCTCCGTTTTGGGATGAGGAGGTTCTCAGTTTTAGGATGAGGTGGAGCTCAGTTTTGGAATGAAGAGGTTCTCAGTTTTGGAATGAGGAGGTGTTCAGTTTTGGGATGAGGAGGCACTCAGTTTTGGGATGAGGAGGAGCTCAGTTTTAGGATGAGGAGGCGCTCACTTTTGCAATGAGGAGGAGCTCAGTTTTACGACGAGAAGGCGCTTAGTTTTGTGATGAAGAGGCGCTCCGTTTTGGAATGAGGGGGCGCTTAGTTTGGGGATGAGGAGGTGCTCAGTATTGGAATGAGAAGGCGCTCACTTTTTGGATGAGGATGCGCTGCTTAGTTTTGAGATGAGAAGGCGCTCAGCTTTGGGATGAGGAAGAGCTGCTTAGTTTTAGAATGAGGAGGCGCTCAGTTTTGGGATGAGGAGGTGCTCAATATTGGAATTAGAAGGTGCTCACTTTTGGGATGAGGAGCCGCTGCATAGTTTTAGGATGAGGAGGCACTCAGTTTTGCGATGAGAAGGAGCTCAGTTTTAGGATGAGGAGGCACTCAGTTTTGCGATGAGAAGGAGCTCAGTTTTAGGATGAGGAGGCGCTCAGTTTTGCGATGAGGAGGAGCTCAGTTTTGCGATGAGGAGGAGCTCAGTTTTGGGATGAGGAAGAGCTCAGTTTTCGGATGAGGAGGCGCTCAGCTTTGGAGTCTATAAATACATGGCCGGCCAGAGCTGTCAAAATGGTTGAATATACAGAGAGAGAAAACGAGGATTCCTAGTATTAGAAACATGACATGGAGTGACTGAAATACTCGTAGATGACTGTAGGAGATTGTGTAGCGAACTACGATATTATGAACTACATTTTTTCACCTTCAAATTTGAAAAAAATCAACTTCAAATTAAAAAAAATCACTTTTATATTAAAAGAAAATGAACTTCCAATTGAAAAACTTGAGTTTCATATTAAAAATTGAACTTCAAATTAATAAACTCGACTTTAATATTAAAAAAAAGCTGGATTTCAAATTAAAAAAATAACTTTCAAATTTTTAAAGTTGATTTTCAAATTTAAATAAGTAAATTTCCCCCACCGGGGGTGGGGTGGAGGGTAATCCGTATTTATGCCCAATCCACCCGCACTTGGGTAGGAAGTCGAGTCGAGGCTTTTGAGAGCCATTAGGCTATTTCAGCGCCCAATGGCCCCCCTTTGGTTGGCCATGTGCTGTAAGGTCATTCCTTGCGACTTGGAGGTGGTGTTGAGCCCATCTTTTATTTCAGTTACTTTAATCTTTTTGCAGGATATTATTTCGGTTTTTCAGAGACCTCTTAATTTTATACAGGTAGAAAATACCAGTATTGCAAATTTGCAGTATTAAATATTCTTCCAATGCAATATTTTGAAAAATACTCATTGCTTACTGAGAGGAACGGTTGCTAGGGGCGTGAAAGAGCTTCCAATGGGGCTATGATGAGAAGAAATCCCACAATCTATGAAAATAAGCTCTCTAACGTTACGGTAGAGTGTCGGCCGAAATATTGTCGATATGACTAACGAATGTTTGTATGTATAAAAGATGGTATTTCATGAAGAAATATGTAAGTGCCTGAGAAGCGAAAACACTAGGATATTTTTTCGTAGGTTGGTGGCGAAATTAATGCTATTGACATTATGCAAATTCAGCTGATATTGCATTTTTGAATTGGATTTCATTCGTTTTTAATTGAAAGAATTTTTTTTTATTGAAAGCCAGCTTTTTTAAGTTGAAGGAAAACATGTTTAATATGAAATCCAAGTATTTATGAAACTCATCTTTTTAAATTTGAATGTCAACTTTTTAAATTTCAAGTTCATTTTTTTAATATGAAAATCAACTTTTTAAATTTGATGTTCAATCTTTTTAATTTGAAGGTGAAAGGTGTGTAGTGTATATGCGCCGTAAAAAGTTACGGAAATATATAAACAAATGATAATTGTATTATTATTATTGAATTGGTAATAATAAAAAGTATTGTTTAAATGAATTTCATAACCCCTCTTTCAAATGAAATTTACTTTCACCTGGAAATATTTATTAACTAATAATAATTTTTATTATTTTCGATTTGGAAGTCCTAAAAATTTATTGTATTTCAGGACGTCAACGGCTTCGAAGTCGATTTTGCAAAATTGAACAAAGAAACTAATTGGAACTTGTTTTTACCTCTATTTAATGACTTTCAATGGGTTTGATAATAGAAATTCAAATGGTTCATTTTCTTTGCAACGAAGAAGCATGACTAGACAATGGGTTCAATTAAAAAAAAAAGATCCCCCCACGGAAATTCTGAAGGAATCCTCAACATATGCAAAAGGTGGTCCTTTACTGGAGTGCTCTACCTGCTAGATCGTTGAAGTGACTAAGATTAACTTATTTAAAAATAGACTCTATAAATATTTAGAAGAACGCCATTGTATTGGCTTTGAATTGAAGCTTTGTACATTTTTCTAAAGCCTGAATGGGATTTATTTTCCAGAACATTGCTCAAAATACATATAGGAGAGTGCTCTTATCCTTTTTATTATTAATTTAAACTTTCCTAAAGTCACTAATTAAAGAAATGGAGTCCGTTCTGCCCTGTAAATAGCTCTAGATGTAAGCACCTTCTTGCCGCTCTGTTCTAGACATTGGTCAAAAGAATTTGTCCTCGGTGTTATTTATCAAATCGGTTTGTTGTGGCCTATTTGGTATAATCCTTGTGTATGAAAGACGGTTGCTGAAATTAGGCCAAACTAACGCACCCGTATTTTTTCTCTAGCAAAGTACTTCAATCGCAGTTGGTGATTTTGACAAAGTCGAGCATTTTCTGCACACTGCGGTCTTGTTCGCTCAAACAAAATGCCCCAATTTTGTCACTCACTTTTGTCTATCTTGTGCTTCATAATGCACTATATTAACTACATAACACGCATGCCCCTACTTTACGTTTACTCGCTGCGTAAGAAGCGACACAACTCATCGTAGACTACATATTTGAAACCACTCGGAGAAAGATTCGGCTTCGGTGGGTGCAATATTCCGACTGTCCTTTTCCGTGATTTGGCAAGATCAGAATGATTGGACAAGAGGGACATTTCGTTTAAATACGAAATCGGATAATTGGGGCTTATTATGTGTAGTGTGAGCAATGGGTCAGGACAGGATCGAGCCTGGAAGTAAAAAAAACAAAACAAACTAAAATGTTTTTAAAGTCTCGAAAAATGAGGATGACTAGAGACAGTAGAACGACCCCTTCCCCACCTCGTTTATTCAATGATCCAGATCAGAATTCTGACTCAAGGACTCAGAGTTGTCCTTCAAAAACACGTACGTAACGTAACTATAAATGGTTTCTAACACTAAACCAAGCGTACGAACGCAAAAGCGTAAAAGGAGGCGTTCATGAGTTGAATGGCGGCACATCTCGTTAGCTGACCTTGATGTTTATTTTTGTTCTCCTAAACGGGGCATTTTTGTCTCCGCTCTTGTTTTTTGTAGCGACTCCATAAGTTACTATGTGTGTTTGTAGGTCGGTCGGATGGTAACCATTTTACTTTTCAATGAGTCTTTTGGAAATAACATCGTAACTATTCTGCCGATTCTAATGAAATATGAAACTCTTATGTTGTTTTGCATTCTCTTGAATAATATAATTGTCAAGGTCCTCCCAAGGTTAGTCCTGGAATTATTGAAAGCACGCGACTTAGGTCTTTTAACATTGTTTTATGTTTTGTTTTATGTTTGTTTTTAGTTCGTACTTTGGCGTCCATACAATGCCCCTTTGTACATGCCTGTTTCTGGAGATAACCTTTGTATTTACATCCAATATCAATATAGTTTAACGAATTAAACCCTCATTTTCCATCTATTTTCATTACTTTTCTTTCACCCGAATCTTCCTATGCCTGTTCTTCCCCTCCACTGAGTGTCATGCCCGAGTCAATCGATTTCCAAACGATGTAAATCCATGGCCGAGACAAGGTTCTATCCTTTGCAGGGTCACTTGTGTATCGCGAAAGCTTCCTGTGGGAGTGTCGGAGCTCGAGATTCCCTCTCTGAAAGATCCTACGTTGGTCGTAGGACCCCACGATTCCACAGGTCTGGACCAGACGCACGTAGACCTTCATTACAAGTAAAATTGGGGCCGGAAGGGCACGCAATCATCCAGTTGTTGGTTGAAGCATGATTGTCTTCATTGCATTAAAGATCTACGAACGTTGCCAAAGGTTGCTATGGCAACAGCAATCGTCCCCAACGCTTGTGGGATGATCCTTATCCACGCCGTGGTAGTGGCTTCCGGTAAGGGGATGGATGGTGTAACAGGGCATACGCCCTCTCGACCCCAGGGGCCCTGGGAGAAACTGTCTTTTGCACCTTTTTTAAACCTTACACTTCCCCGTGCCTGCCTAGACCCAACTAAAGGGCAAAGAGGGCGTTAAACTTTCTAAAAAGGCAAGTGGCTGTATCCAACAACACTAAAAAGAACTGATTCATTTGGCTATTTTAACATTAACTCTTGCAGGCATATGCCATGACGTAGGAGCGCAGGGGGGGGGGGGTGCGCTACGGTATATAACTATCAGTTTAACTGCAATCAACTTGACACTGGGCGAGGTGCGTCTTCCAGGTGCGCCCGTTACAGTCAGGAGGCTGACCGTTGCTATAGCGACTGGACGAGCGTGTGTATATGTATGTATCTGTGTAAGCAAGTTGTCGGGCGTGTGCAGGCCCGGCGCTGCTGGCTACCATTTGAGACACCCCAGCATTATGCCTTATATTATTAATCCATTTTATTGGATAATTAATCAATGGACGCGTCCCCCCGTAATTAAATATCCACTATTGTCCTCTGTCCCTTCCCATGCCCCGCTCCCCTTTTAAGTTACCTTAAATTAACTGGCGCGTTGAACCCTGAAAGATCGGGAAACGTCAGACAGAGGAAGAGTTGATGTGGTCTTGAGAAGGGACAAATATAGGTTTACTTGACCCTATGACGAGTACGTACTAGATAATAAAGAAGCTCATATGGATGCTCCCCCTCCCCTATATCCCCTTCGAGCAGCATCATGTACTTTCTAGTACCCAGGTTAGCTTCCTCTAAGAAGGGGATCTCGTGTATTTGAGCGTTCGGTTCATTACTACGATTTTTTTAAATTACTAGAGTAGCCATTGCTATCCTAGAGATGCCATTTTTATTCTAGAATGACCATTTTATTGTAGAATTGTCACTTTTATTCTAGAGGGGCCATTGCTATTCTAAAGGGGGGCAGTGTTATTATAGAGGGGAAAATTGTTATTCTAGAATTCTAGACGAGTCATTGCTGTTCTTGTTGGATAAGTGTTATTCTAGAGGGGCTATTGTTATTATAGAGGAGGCATTTGTTATTCTAGGAGTGGCCATTGTTATTCTAGAGGAAAACATTGTATTTTTAGATGGTCCATTGGTATTTTAGAATTTATCATTATTATTCTAGAAGGGGGCTGTGTTATTCTAGAAGGGTAAGTGTCATTATAGAGGGGTATGTGCTATTTTCTAGAGTGGCCATTATTAATCTAGAGGAGCCCAATTTTATTCTAGAGGAGTACATTATTATTCTAGAGAGAAAGAGAGAGAGAGAAAAAGAGAAAAAGCGTGGAGGGGGAGGGAGAAATAGAAGCTTTCGACTGCTATCTCCTATAAAGAGAGAGAATTGAAATTATGAGGGAAATAAGACTGGAATTAACAGGTTTTCAAAATTTGAAAAGGCAACCCCCGTAATAAATTGGAAAACCTGTTTCCCCCCGGAAACCAATGAGGAAAACAACAATAGACGGAACCTAAACAAATATTTGACAAAGTAATGGACAAAGCAATGGAATGCTCTGCCCGAAGAAGATATTAACAACTATGGATAGTACTAAAATCTCTTGAACGACCAATCAAAGGTTAAACAAGTTAAATGGTATTACCTTTAATTGTATCACTTCATCATTATCATCATCATCACTAACTCTATAATTTAAGAAGGGGATTTTTTTTTGTATTTGAATAATAATTTCATCTTAGTTTGGTTATGACCTATGTTTTTTTATCAAAGTTATTTCTAATAATTCTTTTATAATATCAACAAATAAAATGGTGAAATTCAGAAATAAATATAGGTATCGAAATTTTGTGAATTTTTTAAAATCCAAAGAATTAAAAATGAAGTTCAGAAAATTCCCTGTTTAGTCTTAGGAAAAAAAAACTTTGTTAGATCATAACGGTTTTCCATTATTATGAAAACCCGTCAATCGCTTCACTACTGAGATTAAAATTTAAAATCTAAAAAAGAGCAGCCATGGTTAAATTTTTATAAATTTTCTGAACTTCGCCAATTATAATAATTTTAAAAAGGAAGTCTAAACTAAATTTTCTGAACTTCACCATTTGTAATTCTTTGGGTTTTAAAAAATTCACAAAATTTCGATACTTACATTTATTTCTGAACTTCATCATTTTGTTTTTTGATATTTTAAAAGAATTATTAGAAATAACTTTGATAAAAAACATGTCATAACCAAACTAAGATGAAATTATTATTAAAATACTAAAAAAAATCCCCTTCTTAAATTATAGAATTAGTGATGTAACTTAATAGACATTTTTCTTGATTTTTAATTATTCTTTACGTCTTTTCGCTTTCAAACGTGTCTTTGTAATTTCTAGTGTTCGCACTTTTCGTTCAAATATCTAGTTACTTCCGTGTTGCTAGGTGATGATTGATGAAGATATAGATTTATTATTGGAAAGGGCAAGTTTCGTGTCGGCTAATAGGCTAAAATCCCTTAGAGAGAGAAAGAGGGAGAAAAAGAAGAGAGAGAGAGAGAGAGAGAGAGAGAGAGAGAGAGAGAGAGAGAGAGAGAGAGAGAGAGCGAAAGGAATGAAAGAGAAAAAAGGAGAGAATGAGGTAGTGAGGGAAGTGAAATGAGAAAATTAGGAACTAGGAGAGTTATGAAAAGCAAGCCATTGCTGAAAGAAAAGAGGAAAGGAATTCTTAAGCAAGAGTATAAGGGGTGTATGTGTGTTTTGTACACTTCTTTACATGTGCATTCGAGAAATTCGCAGAATCAAAGTAAATTATTTGTAGTAACATTCAATTCGAGGATTTTTCTTCCACATTAACAAACACCGTACTCAAACATACTTTCGATCAAGTAAAGATAAATAGCACTGGGGAACACCCTGTATTTGGTGAATTGACAAAAGTGCATTTACCTACCGAATTCGAGCATACTGAATTCAAATCTGAAATCAGATTCTCTCTAAATGCTACAGTTTTTCGTAATATCAATAACTAATATTATACAATAATTTTTATTTTATCACGCCTATCATCATGCCCTGAAGTAATTTTGAATCATCATTTTGCGTTATTTATAGTAAAACAGGTTTTTGTGCACAAACATTTTATTGCATATGAGAAGAAACTTGAATTACACATTAGGATTACAAATACTGTAATCAAATAGATGCTAATTTATTAATGACCGTACATCAGGCTGAAGGACCTCTTCTTGATTTCAATCAGGCAAAAAATTTGCGTTTGTAACTCTTTCTCTTGTAATTCTTCTCTTGCTGATCTCTTCTAATCGTTCAGCACTAGTCCGCCATCATGTGTCTATCCCAGAGACCTTGGTAGCGCTCTTCTATCGTCATCAAATCCTGATGGAAGCGTTCTCCTTGTTCGTCGCTCAGGGCTCCCAGATTCTCTGGGAATCGATCGAGGTGACTATTTAGGAAGAGCAGCTTCACACTCATGTTGCATCCTAGATCACGATATGCTAAAAACATATGAGTAACCAGATCCTCGTAGTTATGCGGTTTTTTGTTTCCCAAGAAGTTACGAACGCCGGCAGAAAATGAGAGCCAGGCTGCCTTCTCTTTTTCATTCATGGTGTTCACGAATCTAGAATCACTCAGAAGTCTTCGGATTTGGGGACCATGAAATACTCCTGCTTTGATTTTTTCGTATGACAAAGCAGAAAACGCCGATACTATGTACTGAAAACAATCAACGCCTTGACATACTGCTTCATCAACCCCAGTTTGAGATGAAGTGTAGGGAAAACGATCTTCTCTCGACTTACGATTGGCTCATTAACAACAACAAGGAGTAACAACAAGAAAAGAAGGTACCCTAAGAGACCTTACGGTCCATTCAAGGAGGGTACCTTTGGACTAGCAATCGAGCGGGCACATGGCTGCTCAATTGTTTTGCGTCCCTAAACAGCCACTTTTCAAGAAAAAAATTCCACACAGATTGCGTTTGTAACGCTTCAGTTCAAGTTTGAAGCCGTTATTGCGCGTTCTGTTCTCACTCAGTGTGAAAATATCCTGATAGTCAACATTGTCGACCCTCGAAGTATTTTGAAAACTTCGATGAGCTGACCACGCAGTCTACGGGTTTCCAGTGAGAACAGATCTAATTCCCTTAGTCTATCCTCATAACTTTTATGTCGGATAGAGGGAATCAGCTTGGTTGCCCTGGCTTGTACGCGTTCCAATCTCGCGATGTCCTTTCGCAATGAATGACTCCAAAATTGTACGACATACTCCAGGTGTGGTCCCACAAGTGAGTTGTACAGGCACAGTACAATCTCCTGGTTCCGATAACCAAACTGGCGCTTAATATAGCCTAGCATCCTTTGGGCCTTTTTCTCCGCCTCAATGCACTGTTTCGAGAACTTGCTTCCAAATTTTCCCGAACTGGCCAATCTTTTTGTGACCAGTGTTTGTCACGGGCTCGACTGTCCCACATACAGATATAGCATGGAAACTTTGTATATCCCTTCTGCTGGCCAAGGAGGAAGTTGACCATCTTAAGGTCTACACATATGATCCAATTGTGTTTATGATACTTAAATAAATCCATGACCATTCTTACGTCATTGTGAGTTTCTCGCAGATGGACAGAGTGACTGAGAGGAACTGCACCAAAGTCATTCCCATTATGCAAAGGGGCACACTTGAGGCTACGCTTGGAACTATCCAAAAACAGTCTCCACTCAGAAAGGGTATAGGTGCCAAGTGTAACTCGGTAAACAGACCAGGAACATCGTGGCCGTATACAAATTGTTTGTCCTAAGAGAAATACTTAACAAATATACTCTCCCTTGTTCGGCAATATGATACCCGTACCACCCTGTCAAGCATATGTCTTTCACTCAAACTGGAGGCAAAAAGTTCTGCAGCTTTCTTGGAGAATGCCAAATCACGTATCAAGTCATTCAAATCATCTTGATTGAAACTGTGAGGAGCTAATGACTGTTCAGCATCTGATGATGAATCTGCAGACTGAATCCATTCCGTGGACGTCCATATCAGGTACATCATTTTCATCCTCGGAAGAAGCATATCCACTGAAAATCGGAACTGGTAAAGACTCAGAATGAGGTACTGGCTGGATTACCGAAGGAAGGTTGGGGTAGTCGATCTTGTGCCTATTTTTCTTGCCAATCCCTTTAGTATTCACCAGACAGAAATAACAGTCCCCATGGTGTGGCGAGAGCCATACCATGGGGATTCCAAAAGGAAGACCATTTCTCTTTCCTTTCGTCCACTCACGAATATATTCCACACAACTATGACAAACAGCATGTGGGGCCCACTTTTTATCTTGATCGCTAAGAGGAACATCAAAATATGCCTTATAAGTGCGGATCACAAAGTTTGATATATTGTGCCTTTGACGAACTAGCATGTAACAGTCACATATGTAGCAGAAGGTGTCTGGATCATTAACGCAATTTCCTCTTGACGAAGCCATCACTCTAACATGTCAATATTTTGCACAATAACACTTATTAATATCTTACTACTATGTACTGTGAAGTATTTGCTTTCTACAAGCACCCTCTCTGTCCGTCCGGAGGGCTGTTTTCGGGGAAACGAGAAAATAGAAATTACAGAATAATTATAGCATGTAGGTAAAAATTGATTATATATTTGAAATCAGCATGAAAAAATGAATTAAAATTGGCAGATAAATCTAAGTCACCAGAAAATGTGATTAAAATTGTTTCCCTGTGTAATCACTCTTTAGTGTGAAAAAGCAGTGTGTTTGCATTCACATGATTGATTAGGGACTGATCCACTGTACTAGTTGTTAATGAGATTGCTTTTCTTCGCTATGTTAGGTCAGGCCAAAGAAGATAAGGTACCCGAACAACATTCGCAACCTAACTTCCAAAAGTCATATTTCGGGATCGTTTATCGTTGCTTGGTCAAGTTATAGAGTGTTTATGGATGCTTGGTCAATTCATGGAGTGTTGATGGATGCTGGATCAATTCATGGAGTGTTGATGGATGCTGGATCAATTCATGTAGTGTTGATGGATGCTGGATCAATTCATGGAGTGTTGATGGATGCTGGATCAATTCATGGAGTGTTGATGGATGCTGGATCAATTCATGTAGTGTTGATGAATGCTGGATCAATTCATGGAGTGTTGATGGATGCTGGATCAATTCATGGAGTGTTGATGGATGCTGGATCAATTCATGGAGTGTTGATGGATGCTGGATCAATTCATGGAGTGTTGATGGATGCTGGATCAATTCATGTAGTGTTGATGAATGCTGGATCAATTCATGGAGTGTTGATGGATGCTGGATCAATTCATGGAGTGTTGATGGATGCTGGATCAATTCATGGAGTGTTGATGAATGCTGGATCAATTCATGGAGTGTTGATGGATGCTGGATCAATTCATGGAGTGTTGATGGATGCTGGATAAATTCATGGAGTGTTGATGGATGCTGGATCAATTCATGTAGTGTTGATGGATGCTGGATCAATTCATGGAGTGTTGATGGATGCTGGATCAATTCATGGAGTGTTTATCGTTGCTTGGTAAATTTAGGGAGTGTTGATGGATGCTGGATCAATTCATGTAGTGTTGATGAATGCTGGATCAATTCATGGAGTGTTGATGGATGCTGGATCAATTCATGGAGTGTTGATGGATGCTGGATCAATTCATGGAGTGTTGATGGATGCTGGATCAATTCATGGAGTGTTGATGGATGCTGGATCAATTCATGGAGTGTTGATGGATGCTGGATCAATTCATGTAGTGTTGATGGATGCTGGATCAATTCATGGAGTGTTGATGGATGCTGGATCAATTCATGGAGTGTTGATGGATGCTGGATCAATTCATGTAGTGTTGATGAATGCTGGATCAATTCATGGAGTGTTGATGGATGCTGGATCAATTCATGGAGTGTTGATGGATGCTGGATCAATTCATGGAGTGTTGATGGATGCTGGATCAATTCATGGAGTGTTTATCGTTGCTTGGTAAATTTAGGGATTGTTTATCGTTACTTGGTCAGTTTATTGAGTGCTTATCGTTGTTTGGTAAATTTATGGAGTGTTTATCTCTGCTTGTTCAATTTATGCAGTGTTTATGGTTTTGGCTCAATTTATGGAGTGTTTGTCGTTGCTTGGTTAGTTTATGTAGGGTTTATCTTTGCTTGGTCAATTAATAAATTGATTATCGTTGCTTGGTCAATTTAGGGAGTGTTTGCCGTTGCTTGGTCGATTTTTTGGAGTGTTGATCGTTTCATGGTCAATTTATAAAGTGTTTATCTTTTCTTTCTCAATTTATGGGTGGTTATCGTTGCTTGGTCAATTTATGGAATGCTTATCGTTGCTTTGTCCTTTTATGGATTGTTTATCGTTGCTTGGTCAAATTATGATGTGTTTATCGTTGTTTTGTCAATTTATGGAGTATTTACTCTTACTCGGTCAATTTTGAGGGTCTCTAGTGGTCGTGGGGAGCCGTTTTTTTACTCAAACCTTTTTATTTCCTTACTTTTCATTTTATTTTTGGGGTACTTTATTTTCTTTCTTATTTTATTTTATTTTTCGTTAATTCGTTTTATTTCTCAGATAATTCTTTTTTTCATTTTATTATTGAATTAATTCATTTTATTTCTTTATTTTTATATTATTTCTTCGGTAAATATTTTTAATTTTTTAATTTTTTCATAGGTAATTTATTATATTTTATTTCCTAGGTAATTTAATTGATTTCTTTATTTTATTGGTAATTCACGTTTTTTCTTTTGTCTTTCAATTTATTTCTTCGGTAATTTCTTTGATTTCTTTAGTTTTATTCTCTTTCTTCGGTAATTCATTTTATTTCTTTATTTTTTATTTTCTCTCTGCAGTAATTCATTTTGTTTCTTTATTTTCAATGTTATTTTGGGGTATTTCATTTTATTTCTTTATTTTATTTATCTGACACTTCACTTTAATCTTTATTATTTTTGCTTATATATTTATTCACTAATATATTTTCTTCTTCATGTTTCATTTAATTTCTAGGGTAATCAATTTTGCTTAATTTATTTTAAATTTTATTTCTTTATTTTTTATTTCATCGTTAATTTCTTTATTATATTACTTCAGAAATTCATTTTTTATTTTATTTACTCGGGAATTCATTTATTTCTTTTGTGTTTCTTTTTATTTCTTTTGTATTGATTTTATTATTTTCATTTTCATTCTTCATTTTATTTCTTCGCTAATTCAATTTATTTATTATTTTTCTTTTTTTCGGCTCACTTAATTGCATAATTCCCCCTTTTAATCGAGAGAGTTCCATTTATTATGTTCCCTCGTAGCGAAAGAATCCCCCAAATTGTTGTTAAATTTTAGTCTTGTCAAGTTTAAATAACGATATTTTATCGCAATTTGTACGTATAAAGAAGCGGTTCTGTTTTCTAGACCCAGATTCGAACCGATTTTACGGCGGCTGCCATTCGCTGTTGATATCCGTGGTTCGGAGCCTACGTTAATCAGGAAGTCTCTACCCCAAATCTAATAAATAACAAAAAAAAACGAATCGTGGTAAAATAACCTACCAAAATAATTTTATTTTTAGGACACTCCAAATGGCATACGAAAAAAGTTCTCAATGATCCAAGAAGTGGTTAACTGGGTGATTGGATTTTTTTTTTAAGAGCAGAACTGGCGACTGCCTACTTGGGCATAAGTCGCCGTCTTCACAACTGCCTAGTACCAGGCTACTTTAAAATAATAACGTGAAAAAAATTAAAAAAACAAATATAAAATAAAAAAAGGAAGAAGGAAAGTGGCAGGAGGCAAGCTCCAACGTCGGGGGGAGGTCCGCCTCCCCCCGGCGCAGGAACGTGCGACATACAAAAATAACAAAAAAACACAGAAAAAACAACAACTAGATAAATAAATGGGAGAAGGCCAGCCTCCCCCCAAAAGTCGGTAAGTCCATCAGTTAATTTGCACGAACTCGTCCCGAGTACAAGGGACAGGTGGTAACGACCCCGCCCATGCCGGTACCGGGGCAGGTAACGTGCGCGAAAATCGCCCAGACTGGGACATTCAATAAGAATATGCCGAACAGTGTCGGTGGACAAGGCAGTCTTCATAGTAGGGCGCAGGCGAGCGCTCCATCAAATGACGGTACGTTCCGTTAGTGTGTCCAGTTCGGAGACGACAGAAAGCAACCGGAAGTCCCTGTAGCATTGGGGGGTAGGTCCATGGGAACAGTCACGGCGCAATGGAACGCAACTTTAAGTTCCCTTCGACCGTCTCCTATCTTCTTTTCCAAGCAGCCCGGAGAGCTGCCCGTATTCCTTCCATATAGTCGGTTGCCCAAGACTCGCGGACCGTTTGGCGCGCTCATCGGCGAGCTCATTTCCGACAATTCCTACATGTCCAGGAACCCAGCAGAAGATAATCTCGACATCCACCCGTCTTACCAAAACCGTGACATCACGAATATCGTGAATCAGGGGATGCAGAGATTCCAATGCTCCGAGAGAACCCAGGGCGCTTTGTGAGTCGCTATAGATCACAATCCGGTCTCCGAACCGGGCACGTCGCGTAATCTCCCGTACAGAGTGGTGTATTGCCACCAGCTCGGCTATGAAGACATACTCAGCGCATGGCAGAGCCCCGCTAACTTCAAAAAGAGGGGATACGTCGTGGAAGCCGACCCCCTCTTGGAAATGGGAGCCATCCGTATACACTGAAACGGTTCCAGAGTGACACGAGGTGTACTCCATAAAGGTCGAACGCAAGACTCCTGGCGCTGTACAAGCTTTGAAAGCAGAGGCGTGGCGACAAATAGCCAAAGGTGGTACCCTCCAGGGTGGCATCCTAGGCAGAACCAGGGGCGCAACCAGCGCGAGAGCTATACCTAGCTCTCAAAGGAGTTACCTAGCCCTAAACCCAAAGGGCTTAGGGTGTGACTGGCGTTGAAATCAGCTACGGATGCAGTGAGAAATGTTAGCAGCTAAGGGAGGCGCCGGGCTCACGCGTACAGGCGAATAATGCACTGTGCACGACTTAGAACCAGTGGAATTCCCAACATCGAAAAATAGGCTTTTAATGGGGGGAGTGCGGAAGGCACCGGTCGCCAGGCGAAGGCCTGTGTGGTGGATCGAGTCCACCTTCTGCCCTACATGCTCAACTGTGGATAGATAAAACTCGCACCTGTAGTCGAGCTTCGAACGAAGAAAGGATCGATATAAAAGTAAGGCAGTAGCCTTATCAGCACCCCAAGAGCTGAACGTCAGGTAACGAAGAATATCCATGGCGCTGGTACCAACGACCCTAAGGCTGTGAATATGAGCATCCCAAGTGAGGCGTCGGTCAACTACAAGACCAATGAAACGGTGCGATTCAACCACTTCCAGGCGTACCCCATTTAGAAACAAGCCTGGCTCAGGGAGTAGTCGTGGACGGCGGCATAAGTGCACCAGCTTAGTCTAGGCCAATGAAAACCGAAACCTGTGCTCTTCGGCATATTGAGAGACGCGGTTTATGCCTGTTGGAGTCACGCTCCAGAGTTGGCATCTGGGCCGCACCAAAAGAGATCGAAAGGTCGTCCACGTAGAGCGTGGAAAGAACTTGTTTCGGCAGCACCAAGGTGATGCTGTTGAAGCTCAGGGCAAAGAGTGTGACATTGAGGACACTTCCCTGCGGGATGGAACACCCTATTCCTGCTCCATTAGGCTGGGGAGTGCTGCCCTCATCCGTACGCGGAATCGACAATCTTGCAAAAATTCAGATATAAAGACTGGGAGGCGTCCTCTCACCCCCATCGTGTGGAGAGTTTTCATGATACCATATCGCCATGCGATATCATAGGCCTTCTACAGATCAAAAAACACCGTGTTGTAGTGCTGTCTATCAAAAAAGGCATCGCATACGGCATTATCCAGTCGGAACAGAGGATTCGACGTGAAGTGGAACTTGCGGAAGTTTCAGTGGGCAGAAAACAGATGGACTCCGCTGCCCAAGAAAAAGGCTAATCTAACATTTAATAATTTACCATCAAACTGCAAACGCAAGAGGTTAGAAAGATTGGGCGGAGTAGAGTGATCTCTCCCCGATTTGCGAAAGGCGAACACAGTAGCGATTCGCCAGGATCCGGGAGGATACCCTCCACCCAGATCCTGTTAAAAAAATCTAATAGAAGGGCCATGCCTCGCTCACCCAGGTGTTCAAGCATGGCGTGCGGGACATCGTCCGGACCATGGGCGGTGTCCGCGCACGAAGCAAGAGCGGAACGCAACTCACTCAGAGTAAACTTGTTAGTGAAGGGTTTTCTGCCTCTGGAAGTAAAGTCCAGCGGGCGGCCTTCCGCGACATCACGACGTGCATTGACTGCTCGCGGAGCAGCATCTTGGCTAGAGAATGCGGAGAAAGCGGTCACGCAGGATTCTGCCACGGCCGCGGGGAAGGCGGTCCTGCGATAGCTTTCTCCGAATCCTTTTGACTCGCTTCCACACCTCTGCCAGAGGGGTCTTTCCTTTAAGTGAATACACGTATGTCCGCCAAGAAGAGCGGCGGGCGTGCTTTGAAATATACAGGAACCTAGCCCTAGCCCAACGAAATTAACCAACAGTGGAATCGTTCGGGCGGCGCTTATAGCGCATATAGGCATAACGCTTCTGCTTGAGGGCCGTCTCACACTCGGATGACCACCACGGGAGTGGTCGGCGTGCAAAATGGCCAGACCTTCTATGAATAGTAGTTAGGTCCGTGGCGATGAGGTTGCCGGAGAATAATTGAACGGCCTAATCTACCTATCTAAACTCCTCAACTGAGATAGAGAATTCAATCATTTCCTGAAATGAAAACCTCTGCGCCCGTGCCAAGCATCAACCCCCATCCCGTGGTGGTGGGGTCGCAAAACTCTTATATCCCGAGAGGGTGGGCAAAGTGCATGCGCCAAGCATGATCTCCTGCGAAAAGATAGCTAACGGGGAACTGGACGAGACGAGCCTCCGCAGCTCCTCCCAGTTGGCTCGGAGTCTGCGGCAATTTCATTGAAGGAATATTCCATCCAGGCCTAGCTCGGAGTAGATGCGAGGGCCCTAGGCAGAACTCCGAGCGCTGTTGGTCGGACAATACGCTAAAGGCACTGTCGCCTTCGAGGACTTATGGGGAGAGGTTGGAATTGCCATGCGAGTCTTTTCTTCCCTCCGCCTCGAAACCTTAGGCGGGCAGGGCGAAGATTTCTCGTTTAGTTCTGTTGTCCTTTTAGGGGCAGCTTAAGGAACCACGAAAGATGGCCTCGCGACACACTTCAGGGGTGTTGCCTCCTGTGAGTCTAACGACTCGGTGGAGTCACGTGGCTGTTTCGCCTTACGGGAAAAGATTACGGTGGGGAAAGGAAGAGGGCTGGTTTTAGCCGGGGCTGGGTATTGACCCTTTGTGCCGCCAGCTTTAATAGGGGAGCGCCCGTGGTGGGTATAACTCACAGAAGGGTTCCGAATGGGTGCGGAAACGAGCGTACTCGTAGGCCTGGAAGGGCAAGGAGCAAAGGGTGTCCTTTTCAACATTGAGGCATAGGACGTCCCAAAAAGTGCCTGGAGCGCCAGGACAAAGTCCTTAGCCTCGCGAAATGAAAGACAATCCTGAGCCTCTACGGCCAGGATTTCTTTCTCAAAGAGATACGCACAACATTCCTTGGAAGAAGCAAGTTGCGGCTCTCCGCAATTGACGCACTTGGCCACACACGACTTGGACTTATCGTATGCGACCTTGGAGCAACTTACACAGATTTCGGTTAACCCTGACTTTGCACGTCGACAGGAGCGATTAGTATGGCCGAAGCGGTGGCACTAATAGCACTTCGGCTGCAGTAGCACGAATGCCTTCACGCGGTAGCGAGACCAACCGGCACGCACCGATTCAGGGAGTTTGTCACAGTCGAACGGGACGAAGAGTGAAGGGATGGGTCTCGAAACCACTCCCTGCTTTGATATCACGGTGGGTCCTGCGAGAACTTGCCCCGAATCCTTTTGACTTGCTTCCACACCTCTACCAGAAGGGTCTTCCCGGTAAGTGAAAACACGTAAGCCCGCCAAGAAGAGCGGCGTCGTGCTTTGAAATATACCGGAACCTAGCCCTAGCCCGACGAAATTCAGCGACAGTGATTTCGTTCGGGCGGCGCTTATAGCGCATGTAGGCATAACCCTTCTGTTTGAGGGCCGTCTCACACTCGGCCGAACACCATGGGAGTGGTCGGAGTGCAAAACGGCCAGACGTCCTAGGAATAGTAGTCAGGCCCACGGCGATGAGGTTGCCTGAGAAGAACTCAACGGCCTCATCTACCGACCTAAACTCCTCGACTAAGATCGAGAATTCAGTCATTTCCTGAAATGCAGGCCACCGCGCCCGCGCCAAACACCACCGAGGTGGTCTCTCAGGCGGCAGTTGCCCTGAAAATGATATTTGACTGAAAAAGTGATCACTACCATGGAGGTCATCGACCACCTCCCAATCAAAATCAGGCTGTGCATCCGAAGAGCACAAAGATAGGTCAAGGCAAGAAAATGAAGCGGTTCTCGGACAGTGATGCGTAAACTCATCCACGTTTAGGACACCCATCTCAAGCTCTTCGATCAGATCGGCAATGACTTGTCCTCTGGGATTTATTGAGTAATCTCCCCAGAGAGGATGCCCGTCGTTCAGATCTCCAAGCAAGAGAAAGAGCCTCAGCAACCCTGCCACGATTCGGCGTAAGTGCCTCGCGTCGAAGTCACCTGACGGTGGAATGTATGCAGAAATAGTATACCTCATTTCCAGGTGCAGCTGCACAGCCACTGCCTGAAAAGAGGTATCTAAAGTGAAAGAAAGAACGGAGACATCTTGATGGGTGTAAACCGTGCATCCTCCCTTATAACCCCGGAGGGCGGGCAGGGGGCACGCGCCTAGCATGATCTCCTGCAGAAAAATAGCTAACGGGGAACGGGACGAGACGAGCCTGCGCAGCTCCTCCCAGTTGGCCCGGAGTTCACGGCAATCCCATTGAAGGAATATGCCATCCAGGCCTAGCTCGGAGGAGACGCGGGGGCTCTCTTCGAACAGAAGACCCACACGGGAATGGCCGTACGCTTCCCAGAGGCAGAACCTCGGGCGCTGTTGGACGGACAAACCGCTAAAACCGCTGTCGCTTTCTAAGACTTATTGGGGGAGGTTGGGCTTTCCATGCGAGTCTTTTTCCCCCTACGCCTCAAAACATTAGGCGAGCGTTGCGGCTTCGGTTGGCGAGGGGCCCTCTTCCCGAGAAACCACCGTCTCCAAGCCACTCAGCCCACCACAAGGTGTGGGCAAAGGAGCCGAAGCTCCTTTGTCACTGTCCTCCTTTCGGGGGATAGCTTTAGTAACCCCGGAAGATGGCCTGGCGAACAACTTCAGGGGTGTCGCCAGCTTTACCAGGGGAGCGCCCAAGTTGAGTAGAACCCGCAGAAGGGCTCCATATGGGCGCGGAAACAACCGTGCTCGTTGGCCTGGAGGGGCAAGGAGCAGAGGGTGTCTTTCTAACCATTGAGGCGTAAGACGTCCTAGGCAGAGCCGGGCGCGCCAGGACCAAGTCCTTAGCCTCGCCGAATGAGAGTCGCTCCTGGGCCTGAACGGCCAGGATTTCTTTCTCAAGGGATATGCACCACATTGCTTTGAAGAAGCGGGGTGCGGCTCTCCGCAATTGACACACTTGGTCACACACGATTTAGATTTATCGTGTGCAGCCTTGGAGCAATTTACACAGACTTCGGGTGAACCCGACTTTGCACGTCTACATGAACGATTCGTATGGCCAAAGCGGTGACAGTAATAGTACTGCCGCGGTAGTGGCACGAATGCCTTTACGCGGTAGCGGTACCAATCGGCACGCACCAACTCAGGGGGCTTGTCAAAGTCGAACGTGACAAAGAGTATAGGGGTGGGTCTCGAGGCCCCTTCCTGGTTCTCATCATACGTTCGACCTTGACTGCCTCATGGTCAGCCAGCTCTAAGTTGATGTCCGCTATGGAGTAGTCAACGAGTTCCCTCGCATAAACTACTCATTTCACAAAGTTCATGGTAGAATGTGGCGTCACACTCACCGGGGTGCCATCAACTGTCCGAAGAGCACTTATCTTGGCCGCTTCGGAGGGATCCGCCGCATTTGCCAGAAGGCTCCCGTCCGAGAAACGGGTCACCTTCGGCTTTCTACCAATTATACTAGCTAATGCTCTCCTCTGAAGGATCATGTTGCCCTTAGCCAACATGCTGCCTTCAGTGGAGCGAATAACGCGCAAGCGTTTGAAGCCAGTGGGCTCGAAAATCCTGGATAGTCTCTGAATGAGGGGAACCGACGTAATCGAGGCTCCACTCTGAGCACTTGTACTTGTACCTTTGGTCTTTATCAGGGACTCCGCACCCGGGAGGGCAGCGGGGCCGGACGGGCCGATATTGGCTTGGTCGCTTACCAAAGTAGCAGCCCATCCGTCCCCGCAGCCTCCGCGAATGGAGAAGAACCCCGAGTCTTTTTTGTCTTTTTTTTTGTTTCTCTTCTTTTTAGGAGAGGAGGGCGGAGAATGAACTCGCTTCTCCCCTCCGCTGGCAGGAGCCCCCAGGGTAGATGGACCGGCCTCAGTAAGGTCCTTCTCTGAGATGGAGAATGTCCTGGTGGTCGCAGGGACACTGGCCCTAGGAGGAGATCCCTCCACTCCTTGTACTGCCTTGGAGACCCGAGCTGTTTGAGGGGCGGACTCGGGTTTGTTTTTTGGTGCCGAGCCGGGATTCACCCCAAATGGAAGTTCCTACCGTCTGGGGCTGGGCTGGGTTACCTCAAGGACCATGTTTATCTCGGAATGGCGGCTCCATTTGGCCATCCCCCTACCTCAGGACATCACAGGTTCCATTGGCAGCGGTTTCTCTAGTCGGGTTAGGGGGTGTGTGTCACGTGCCTTGACCCCCGCTTGGTTTAATATTCTAGCTAGCAGGTTTTTTGCCCTACCGAGCAGCTTCAATGGAGAGCGGTCGGTTATGAGCTGCATGCTGGCTTTATTGGCCGTCCACTTGGAAAGTAAAGGGGGGACTGCCGCTGGAAAGAGAAAGGCACCCAAGGCACCTCCAGACAAGGGGGTGAGGGGTAGTGCCCTACACCCATAGGCAAAGGAGAGGAGTAAGCCTTCTCTCTGGTCAAAGAATTTTGGAGGTTCCTCTGTGAAAGCACAGAGGGAGGGGGGACCTCCATTTTTTCAGTGGAGCTGCCCGAAGGCGGCTTCGTCGATGGTGAGGAGGAAATGGGAAGTTTTTTTTTTAATTTTCATCATCGGGATGGGGACCCTATTCTTTCTGCGGGGAGCAAACGCTAATCAGCCCTCGCAGTGGACAGCTATGCGAGGGGTACCGCAATTTTAGGCCACCCCTCCCGCCTGGTGACCTGGCAGCCCTTCGGCATGGCGGCTCCACCTTGGGCATGGCTTAAAATGGAAAGAGTGGGAAGTGAGAAGGAAAGGGGATGTGAGGAAGGTATGGGTGGAGACGAAGCAGGTTGTTAAGAAACCACTATCCCAAACCGGAGCTCAGAGGTTAGGGAAAATTACCCCTTCCCCCATAAGCCCTAATCCAGGATAATTGGCTGAGAAGAAGGTCAGCATCTACCCTGTGAAATAGAGGCCGACCAGAGAAAGTTGTGGGGGAAGTGAAGAAGTAGGGGAGAAACACAGGCTGTCTGAAAGAAGGAGAAGAGGCTAAGCTGGGGCCAGACGGGGCGCTGAGTCCCGTCAGTACGGCGGCCAGAAAGGCAAATCGCCGCGCCTCTTACGGGGTGGGGGATTTGAGATCTCATGAACCTAACAAAGTTCAAAAGTTCTGATTCTTATAACCAGTTGATCATTCGGTTAGCTGGCAGATAAGTGGTACACGAGGTAAAAATTTTTGATATATTTTAAAATAGGCGAAAAATGAAGGAATTATCTCTGCTAGAGCGTTTGTAATGTGAGAAGGGAGGCAAAACTGTGGTAGGTGCATAGCCAAATTTTCCCTAAGTAAGAACTACTTGGCGGTAATTCCGGGGGAAAGCGTCACTATATTGTTCCTGTGCGGTAGTGCAGGCTGGTTCCCTTGTAGGGAACCTAGTAAAGGAAGTACCTTAGAATTTAGTGTCTTATATCGAAAACCCATTGATATCCTATACCAGACAACCAATAAGTCATCGGTAGCATGACTGCCAGTAACCAAATCAAAACAAGGCCAAATTAAGTTGGTCAATCACTATTAGCAACAAACATACTATCCAAGCAATTAATAAATATTAGATACCTTTAATATAATTTACTTTAAATAAAATTCACTGACGCAGTTATAATATGCGGTTACGATAGATGTCTCTCTCTCTCGCCCCATTCATTCTGCATTTGTTAGATTGGTGTATTGGATAGAGGTTAGATTGGTCTACTGGATAGAGGTTAGATTGGTCTACTGGATAGAGGTTAGATTGGTCTACTGGATAGAGGTTAGATTGGTCTATTTGATAGAGGTTAGATTGGTTTATTTGATAGCGGTTATATTTGGTCTGTAGGATAGAGGTTATATTGGTCTATTGCATACAGGTTAGATTAGCTTATTGGATAAAGTTTAGATTGGTCTATTAGATACGGCCACTTGCTTGGTGTGAGCGAAGAACTTTCCCCAGAGTGTCTGTCCGATGAGGAATGAGAGGGGTGAGAGATTAGTATCGTATCCGCATAATTTCTTTCTTGTCTCACCGACGAAAGATAAGATTTTGTTAAATTATTTAATCGCAAAAAATTCAATTCTTATTCCAAATCGCGCATCATCATATTTCATAACATCTAAACTCTCTTCCACTTCCTAAACATCCTCGAATACATTCTATATATTTTCAACCCCAAACAACAGCCAACCAATCTCACAAATGAAATACAATGCCTATTTTGTGTAAGTCCCAAGACATTGTGCTTCCTCAGGTCATGGCTCCACCCTTATCTCCGTAGGCCGTAGGTGAGGGAACGGGCTAAAATAAAGTCACTTTTCGCACGAACGATAAGCAATTAGTCATATAGCATTTAGAGCACCTCTGTCATTCTGCTATTTAGCTATCGCTTATGCTAAAAAATAAATAAATTAATTAGATTTCCAGTCACTCCTCGATGCTCGAGTTATGGGGATCATACTGCCACATGTAAATACCACACGTACGTCATTGGTCAAGAATACGCTCACACATGTACAAAAAATATACAATAGCACACATGATACTGGATATGAAATGTTTTAAGTCATTCTTTTCAGTAAAGGAAAAGCCTATTTTTTTCCGGATGAGATGAGGAAGAACATTGGTTAGAAGAGTTCACTTTACAAATTAAACGCGTCGTTTCCTGAATGCGATCTATTATTGGTCGGAGGGGATAGAGTGAGTTAAGGGTGAGGAGGAGGGGGGGGGGGATTATAAGTGATGGGGATCTTCATTTTGTGCAAATATCCCGGTGAATGAAACGAGAAATTTCAAGAAAAGTTAAAGCTGTCATTTGCTTTCGATTTATTTTGTTCGATGGTTATGTCTGAAACATTTGCAATAATTATGGTGCAGTCTTGAGTAGATCCCAATATTTTAAAATTATTCATAAATACCTCGGTTTTACAACTGATGCTCTGTTGGCGGATTACTGAATTTTCTTTTTTACAAAGGGGATTACCCGTTCTTAGGCTGATGCCGAGATGCAAACATACTCTGGCTTTTAATGAGTGCACGGTGCTCCCTTGGCATTTCCCTTGGATACACCCGCAGGGTGTATCCAAGGGATTTTAGAATCGCTATATATCAAACAATACAATCCTTCTCTCAATAGCGACTTATCTTCCTTGCCTCTGCTAATTATATTATCTCAAACCATACAATAATTTACCCCGCACCGTAAACAAACTTACCACCTTTGCTATTTCTCCTCACCTTCTCAGTCTTCTTCGACTCTTCATTTTGCATGGTGGGCTTTTGTGCATGACTTAATTATTGTGTTCAGTTAATCATTTTATTTTGGTTTCGTTTTCGGTAGTTTTAATTTATAACCTAAACTTTAGTTTTTACATTTGTATTTCATATCCCTAATTTCCTTTTTTTATATAGTAACCGAAGGTGGAGGTGTATAGTTCGAAACTATAGACAGCCTTGGCCAAAATTATGGGTAGGTATGAAAAGGTGAAGAATATGATTGAAACTCGCTTATTTCATACTGACATAATAAAAGTAAACATTTTTGCGTATATTCTAGCAATAATTAATATTTGATGGGTCCTCCTTTTGCTTTTATAACTACTCTCATGCGTTTTTGCATACTGTGCATAAGTGGTTGATAAGTGGTTGGGGCAACCTTCTGTCATTCAATGTGTGAAACTAACGTTTATTCCTATTTTTCAGTGATTATCTTATTGTTAACTTACAAGTGGTAATATTTTTTTTAAATCTCTCCAAGGAAACAGATTCCTGAAGCTCAAAGAACTCAAATCTTTGCATTGTCGAGAGAGGGATTATTCCAAGTCAAAATTGTAAGAAAATTAAAATGTTCGAGAAACGGTGTCCAAACAACCATTATAAGGTACAATAAGACCAATTCTTTCCAATACCGTGATGGTCAAGGTCACAAAAGGTGTACAACTCCGAGGGAAGATAGATAGGTTGCCGAAAAGGACATCTCTGGCCGATAGGAAAAAATAACTCTTCTGATGTAGCTTCTGAGTTTCGGAGAGTAACAAACAAAAAGATATCAAGACGCCAGTGAGAAGGTTATTTTAGAAGCTGGGTTCAAAGGATGTAAGGCTAGAAAGAATCTGTGTCTGTCTCAGGTGAACAAGAAGAAGCGATTGTCTTAAACAAAAGAGCCTGAAGTTTGGACTAAAGTTGTTTGGTCTGATGAAAGCACTTTGAGATAGGTTCTCCACATTAGTTTCCACCAATTAATTACGCTTTTAGACATTTTTATTGGATACAAAAAATGATCAGTAAAATTTTTATTTCTCCTCAGATCTTTGCAACCCCTAGAGCTGTTTATGTTCGTCGAAGAGTTAGGGAACCTTATGATCCGAAATGTGTTGTTCCAACAGTCAAATTTAGAGATGGCAGTCCAATGGTTTGGGGCTGCATGTCGTCTTCAGGTCCAAGATTGTTGGTTACTTGTGAGGGCAAAATGAATTTCAACACTTACACCAGCAAGTTAGACCAGATTTATCAACTTTCCTTAGGTAAATTTTTCACTGATGACATACCAGATGGTGTAATCTTCCAACAAGATTACACAACTAGAGTCTCAAAGGGTTGGTTTGAAAAGAAAAGGGTGAAGTTGATGGAATGGCCCCCTCAATATCCAGACCTCAACCCCATTGGACATTTGTTGGCAGACTTAGGCACAAGAGTGAGGGTGCACAAATGTTCCTCAAAAAGTGAATTAACAGCCAAAATTGATGAAGAGTGGCAGAAAATTGAGCCAACCACCTGTGCCACCTTAGTCTCAAGTTTTGTTTATAATACGTGAAAATCACATGACACATGATATATACTCGTAGATAATGGATATAGTTAATAGCCAGGGAAAAGAAAACTGGTATCGCAACCTCGTAATTAAACTCTTTAGAATAGATTACGGGAACCATTTAAAAGCTTAATAAAGAAACTGGGAGTTTTAGAAACAGGGAATATATATATATATATATATATATATATATATATATATATATATATATATGTCTAAGAATGGACTCTCGACGATATACCATATATAACTATTCGTTGAGGGAATTATTCAATTATATTTCGACTGCGTGGTTATCTGTTTGACCGATATTATTTATCCTCAATATGCTTAAGAAGTGGAACTGAGCTCAAGGATAATAATATGGCTATCATTAATAAAATAGAGTTTTATTAATTAAACTATCAACAACACACAAAACGGAAAATATTTACATAAACAGAGAATGGAAAGGGTCGTGGGAATATCTGGCTAATCCGAGGATTAAGATTTAGGAGAGATTTAAAAAGGTAAACAAATAAAAAATAAAGGGATGGGATGGTTCGCTAAAACATTTAAAGCACAGGGTAGGGTTGACAAAAGGTTATATACTCAAAGTTAATGCTCAGCTTACGTAATTACAAGTTGTTGTGCAGAGGAAGGCGACGCGGAGGAATCTTCGGTCCGCTGGCGAGTTCCAGCCGAAGGGGGGTAAATTAAATTATCCTGACGGGACGTCTTGGGAATGAGAACCGTTTCTTGACGAACGGGCTTGAAGAACAATGGCTGTTCTAACGTTGTTCTCTTCTGAACAACAGGGGGGTGGGATGAGAACCGTCTCTTGTCTACGGGCTCAAAAGAACAATGGCTGTTCTAACGTTGTTCTCTTTCTGAACAACAGGGGGGAGGGTGAGAACCGTTTCTTGTCAACGGGCTCAAAGAACAATGGCTGTTCTAACGTTGTTCTCTTTCTGAACAACAGGGGGGGAGGGTGAGAACCGTCTCTTGTCAACGGGCTCAAAGAACAATGGCTGTTCTAACGTTGTTCTCTTTCTGAACAACAGGGGCGGCCTTGTGGACTTGGCGTCTTGAAGGCTCGAACCTTGGCACTCAAGGGATATTGTCCTCTTCTGGACAAAAATAGTGGATCTCGAGGTAAAGGGGCCCCTGGTGCACAAGGTGAGACCGGATCGGCGTGATGTCTCGCGAAGATAATCTGGATCTGATCTGCTCTAATCGGTAAAGTTTCCATATAAATAGTCGAGCCATCCCCTTGGCGTAGGACACAATGAAGTGGGGGCTTTGAGGGAATGCCCAGCCGCGCCTGAGAACATACCTTATCTGCCCATAAGCCTAACTCAATCTGGTGAGATCGACGCATGGGGCCAAACAGGGAGGGGATGACCTCCTTGGTTGAATATTGACTCAGGTGGCGATAGGGCGCCCTGCTTCGACGCGAAGAGGCAAGTGGGTAGCAACGTGTTTCTAAACAACATGTGATAGCGGTTGAAATTAAGCGGCCTCAGACCGTTCTATCACAATATATATATATATATATATATATATATATATATATATATATATATATATATATATATATATATATATATATATATATATATATATATATACAAGGTGTCCTCAAAGCCTCAAAGAAAATTAACCGTGCTTTGAATTAGTTTATGTAACTCCAAACCTATTAGAGATTTTTGAGTCTTGTAAACAAAACAAATTTAACAACTATTTATCTGTTGATTCTGAAAATTTCATTAAATTTCCTTTTACGATATTGATACACTAATGGGTTTAATGGAGGTTATCAATATTATGTTTGCGCATGGAAGTAAAATAATGAAACTTTGAAGTTTATAATCAATAAATATATTTAAATCGATTTTTGACAAAAACACCTCTTCATATGAGTAATACAAATTCATTTTTTTTACTTTTCTAAGCACCGTTTCCTTCCACATGTCCCCTATTTCTTTTCCAAGCACAGTTGCGCCTTTGATCGCATTGATTGAACAACTTTTTTGATTAACTTGTGATTTTCCTTAAGATAATATCCTTAAAATAGTATCAGACTTCACGTCTGATACTATCTCTTAAGTGGTTGATGCTTTGTTTTGGAGTAGAATACACTTTATTCTTTAGATATCCCCATAAGAAATAATCGCACGGTGTTAAGTCAGGGGATCTTGGGGTCCATTTAATTGCATGGTTTAGCGCGATAATGCGGTTGTCAAACGTTTCTCTTAGTTTTGTTCTTACAGCAAGCTGTCTATGAGCTGGTGGTCCGTCCTAAATCCACCAAAGTCTATTGAATTGATTGCCTTAAATCTGGCGGAGTTTCGGGAAGATCCTTTCGTTGATCATGCTCAGGTATGCAGCACCATTGGCCGACAAGATAGCCATTCCCGCATATTACGATCCACAGAGACACTTTCTGCTGACAAATACGTGTGTCAAAGTTGAATGCTGGGGAGGGGGGGGGGTTTCAGGGGTGCATATTGCTGAATGTTATGGCTATTTACCTTTCCATTCATGTAAAAGGCCGCCTCGTCACCAATCACAATGTTTTCCAAGAAACGAGCAGGTTTATGGAGAAGCCATTCGACAAATTGTCTACGACAAGGAAAATCAGTTTCAAGAAGCTGTTGACTTGCATGCATCTTATAGGGATGCCATTTTAAGTCATGTTTAATAATTCGGTTGAATGATGACTGAAAATTTGTAAGCCATTCTTTCTGACTGATGCATGTGGAGTTTGAAGAAGTTTCATCTAAACATTTTCAATATTTTCTGTTGTTCTTATGGTTCTCATACGAACCGAACGACCTTTATTTAGATTTAAGCATGTTCCTTCATGTTGGTATTTGCGAACAATAAATATTTCTTCTTGCTGGAGTGACCCCTGGACGGGAGCTTGGGTCCCGTCAGTCTTGCCTCGGGACCGGCTTCCCCAGAGAGAAAGGTATGAAATGATATATTACAGTTTAGAGTGATAGTAGTAGAGTTATATCAGAAGTTTAGTCAGATGTTACAGTTTTATCAGCATTTAAAAACACAATATTATAATTGTAGTAATTGCCAACTTGACACTTTTAAGGCTACAGGCATTTCCCCTAATGTGGGCACCCATTTTGGGTCGGGTCTATCAAGTTGTGTGGGCCCCTCAGTAGTTGAGGCCCTACGCCATGGCGTACTTGGCGTATAGGTAAGTCTGTCCCTGGATAGCTTAGGTAGCTAGTCTTGCGGTGAATAGTCTATCTCAGGAAATGGCCCAGTTCGGCGCACACCCATTTCGGCGCAAGACCCTTTTCGACGCAGACCATATTCAGCGCAGCCCCTTTTCGGCGCAGACCCTCTTCGGCGCAAGACCATTTTCGGCGCAGAGCATGTTCAGCGCAAGACCCCTTTCGGTGCAGCCCCTATTCGGCACAACCCCTTTTGGGCGCAGACCACTTTCAGCGAAAGACCCTTTTCATAGCAGACCGTATTCGGTGCAGCCCCTTTTCGGCGCAAGACCCTGTTCGGCGCAAGACCCTTTTCGGCGCAGACTCTATTCGGCGCATCCCCTTTTCGGTGCATCCCCTTTTCGGCGCAAGGCCCTTTTCGGCGCAGACTCTATTCGGCGCAGACTCTCTTCGGCGGAGCCCATTTTCGTCGCATCTCCTGTTCGGCGCAGACCTTGTTAAAAAATTAAAGTCAACCAGATCTACTTGTGAGCAAAGGCGTTCGTTCTTTCGTTCGTGTTCAAACATACTCAAAAACTATTGGACCGATTTCTACCAAATTTAGTGGACCACTAGTGCATTAGCCTAAAAGGAAACTATTAGTTTTTTTGGCAAGCTAAATTGGTGGAAATTATACATATAATCGTTAACATGTTTTAATTTGTTTGTTTACAAAATTGCACGAAAACTAATTTCCCGATAGAGAAATGAAGCATATTGAAAGCATATTAATGATAATAATTATTATTATAATTAAAAAATAATAATAATAATGAAATAGTAATATGTAAGGGTATAATTACAATTATAATAACTATATATATATATATATATATATATATATATATATATATATATATATATATAAGATAATGGTAAGCTACAATATTTGAATCAAGATTTTATTTATAACTATCGGACTAGTTTCGGCAACATGCCATTTTCAACTAATAATGAAGACGTTAGACAAGGAGGAGTACAGTATATATAAGGTAAGAGACATCCTAAACAAAATGAAACAGCAAGAAACAATCTGGAAAAAAATATACTCGAGCAAATCTGGCATGAATGACAAACTAAACAAAATGAAATGGAACCGGAAACAACCCGGAGAGTTGCTAATCCCAAAAACGCATTGCATCCGGGCCTTATAAATACAATTGGCGACTCTATTCGTTATATATTTGTTAAATTTGTATTGCCCTTCAGATAAATTGAAATTATCAACTCTGTTGATGATGATAGATTCCGCAATTCACCTTTCAATATAATTGTTTGATTTATAAATGATTTTTGCATTGGTAAAATTAATTCTATGGTCCTACGTTTGCATGTGCGTAAAGAGACTTGACGACTTCCTACACCTTCTGATATCAGCTAAATGTTCTTTCATCCTCTTATTAAAGTGACCTGAGTCTCCAATGCATGTTAATTTGCAATTATAGCATGGTATACTGTAAACTCCAGCATCGAGATTGATTGGGTGCAGTCTAGTCAGGGATTTTCGAATGGTATTGGAATATTTAAATGTAATATTTATGTTATTTCCGTTCGCATATGATTTTAGAGGAGCCAAGGCTGGAGCATATGGAAAACTAATACATTTTTTAAAATCATCCCTTCGTGGTGTGGAGGTGGCATAGAAGTTTTTTCGTGCTTTAGAATGGCATCTATTTATGAGGTGAATTGGATATTTTAGTTTATTGAAATTTCAGATAAGGTGGTTAATTTCATCCTGAAGGAAGATTGGGTCGCACGTTCTATAGGCTCGGAGATAGAGAGAAGAAATAAAATATCTTAACGGATCTATCATGTAGTGAGAAAAAATATATGTAAGCATTTGAATTTGTAGGCTTTCGATAGACTGGGCACTGAATATAATGATTTAAACCGTAAATATTTACGTCTAAAAACGGTAGAGAATTATTCTCTTTCCATTCTACTTTGAATTTTATCAATTGGTGTAACGAATTCAGGTTGTTGAAAAATTCATTGAAATTGTTGTTGTCTCTGGGCCATGCCGGCAGGATGTCGTCTACATATCGGAACAAGATAAGAGGTTGGGAATGGATCCTATGAATGAGGGTCATTTCCTAGTTTTCCATAAATGGATTGCATAGGATAGGGGAAAGAGGGTTACTCATACCTAGGCCATATTTTTGGCAAAAAAAATTATCTTCAGTTGAAAATACATTATTCGTTACACATAAGCGCACTAATTTAATAATTTTAGGGATCGCTAAAGGTAGGTTAATATCTAAATTAGGAAGAAATTTCGATAACACGTCAAGCGCTTCATCGACCGGGACTTTTATAAACAAACTATTTACGTCAAAGCTTAACAGTTTTTTACCACTGAGGTCAAGATTTTTAATTTTGGAAATGAGGTGAGGGAGAGATTTTACCCACCGCATTTGATAAAATTCCGGCCAGCCATTTGGATAGCTTATAACTATGGGAGCCAATGCAAGAGATAATTGGGCGTAATGGGATACCTTCTTTATCTGTTTTCGGTAACCCGTACATGTAGGGAAGGGAGGGGTTGATTGTTTTAAATTTTTTGGTTAATGACGCCATTCGAAAAATCTTAGGTTCCAAATCTGAATTAACCAAAAAATTTGAACATGAATTCTTGATTTACAGGAATCTTTTCTTTCAAGCCTATAAAATTTTGTTTCCTTATCCGCGCTATATCTATCAAAGACAGATAAACCCATCACTCTGAAATTTTGGCTTTCCACAGTTTGATGTTATATTCGCTGCCATATTTTGGATCTATGAAATACTTGGACTTTTTATAGATTTAAATAAATTAATCACCTGAAATTATTAAAGTGAAACTCATTAAAACTGAATTGTATACGAGTTCTGGATATTTAAAAAGTTTAAAAAGTTTGATTGTAGGCAAGCCAGTTAACTCCAAAGATGTCTAAGACACCACTGAATTTAAAATTCGAAAGCATTTTCTATTTATACACTTCACTGCTGGATAAATATAATCACACATTCTTTGTTAATTTTCATGTTTCCAAGAGTTTACATCTTGATGCTGAAAAAGGAGCAATTAGTAGAATCTGCTCAAATCTCTTCCCTATAAATATTTAGAAATATGTGTTGCAAACTTTGTATGAAACCAGGCCTGGTCAGTTTTTTAGGGTACAATAGGTATTTTATTTGCGAGCTCCATCAAAAAGTTATATAATTTATTCAGTTTAAAATAATTCATATATCCCATAAATATTTAACCTAAAGGCAAAATACTGGATCTATTGCCATTTTTACCAGACTTTTGGGGTTGTTATTTAAAATTTATAACCCTATTTATAATTTTTTTTCTTATTCTTTTAAAATCTTTGTTTAAAATGTGGTATTCCAAGAGTTCAATAAACTATATTAGAAAATGACTATTGTGTGGGATCCTCCCAAATCCCCCCCATAAATATTCAGTTGTCAAACATTTTCCTAAGGCCATAATACTGTCTCCAAAAGTTCCATTTGTTCTTTCACTCTCAAATGATTTTTGCTTTCGTATAAATTATTTTTCCCGCAGGGCTAAGAAATAACTAATTATTCTAGGTAAAAGGAAATAGAAATTTCAAGCCACTTTTCAGACATTCCCAAATAATTTAGTTTAGCAAAAAGATACTAAAAGAGAGCAAATCTCCGCCAAGGGAGCCCATTCACCATATTTCGAAATACTTAATCGTATATAACTGGATATATTAACCAAATCTTGGTCAAAACTAATCGTTTCCTTTTAGGCGAAGGCTCTAAACTTCACCAAATTTGGTAGAAATCGGGGAATTAGTTTTCGTGAAATTTTGTAAGGAAACAAATTAAAACATGTTGGTGATTACATAATTTCTACAGTTACTTTGGAAAAAATAATCGAAACTCGACATTGACGTTTGCAGCTTCAAAAATATAATTTTCAATTAAAAAAATAATAAGGGAAGTATTTCTTAACCTGATAAAACCGGATCTTGGCAAAAAAAACTAGTCGCTTCCTTCTATGCTAAGGCTCTAGTATTCAACCAGATTTAGTATAAATCATTAATTAGTTTTCGTGCAATTTTTTAAACAAACAAATTAAAACTTATGGCCATTACATAATTTCGACCAAGTTCTCTTTGCCAAAAAAAACTCTTCCAGGTATTTAGAAACAACTCAACATTAACACTTGCAGCTTCAAAGATACAATTTTTAGTTAATAAATTAGTTAGGAAAAAATACCTAACCGGATCTTGCTCAAAATATAATAGTTAATTTAAATGCTGAGGCTCTAGTACTTCACAAAATTTTGTAGAAATCAGCCTACTAGTTTTTGAGTAAGTTTGAACACGAACAAAGACCGCCAAACACATAATTTCCGACTTCCTTGTCAGAGAGTTCTAACACTAACCTTTCTTTTCAAGATTTTTTTAAGTTGATCTGGTTGACTTTAAAAAATTTAACAAGGTGTGCGCCGAACAGGGTGTGCGCCGAATAGGGTCTGCGACGAAAATGATTCGCGCCGAAACGTCCTAAACCCTCTATCCCAACCTAGCATAGCCTATCTATGCATATATTAAATAGTTCTATTTTAGGCTCTCAAAAATGACACAATTAACTTTTGAAAATCGCAGGTTTGTTCTGGAATTAATGATTCGACATGGCTCCATAATCAAATTAATTCGTCATTTTCGAGCAAGATATGGTATATGATTAGACAAAAAAACAATCCAGAGAAATTACGCCAAGTGGAATGCACACAGCACAATTCGTAATTTAAATAAAGGCAATTCCGGTCGTAAGAAAAGTGTGAGGACGGAAACGAATATCAACAATGTAACGACTTTAATTGATGTTGATGAAACAAAATCAGTGAGAAAATTAGCTGCTGAGACACATTTGAACAGAGAAGCTGTGCGAACTATTCTCAAAAAAGATCTTAATTTAAAGCCATACAAAAGTCAATGTCATCGAGAAATCTCAATGTAAGATAAGCAACGAAGGTTATCATTTTGCCTCAGGGTTAAAGAATCGTGCAATGATAAACAATTAGTATTGAAAAACATAATTTTCAGTAATTATCGGAAATGGTCACGAACTAAACCAAATACTCGCTTTCAACACCTTTGCACTCTCCAAAAATAACAGTACGGTGTGGACTAAGTGGGAATAAGATTTATGGGCCCTATTTCTTTGAGGACCATGGAAGAGAAAAAGCTCAGTCAATTAATGCTGAGAGATATCTTGACATGTCCAAAATAGTTTCAGTAAGATGGCGCTACAGCCCATGCTGCACGGGCCACCATAACGTGGTTGAAGGCTCGATTTCCTCAACGGCTAATGTCGCATAGAACATATTTTCCCTGGCCGGCCAGGTCACCTGGTTTGTCACCTTTAGATTACTTTCTATGGAGTGTGTAAACGAAAGACTATTTCGAGCTGCACCATCCAATATCGCAGAACTGAAGAATGAGTTTCGAGAAATCGTTGCATCCATCAATGTCAATATTTTGCAGAATGCCATCAGAAATTTGCTAATCGTATTGACAAGTGCATAGAGTCCGGTCGTGGGCATTTTGAATAATGTTAAAAAGGTAGCTAATAAAATTTCAAATATTGTTCTTTTTAAATTTTTTAAAAAAGTCGGATGACCCAGACCCCCAGCCCCATCTAACTTTTGTTGTACTTTTTTTTGTACAGACCTTGAAAAAAACATGAATGGCGCTAGTTTTTCTTTTGTTGATGATGTTAAAAAGGGCTGTTTTAACTTGATTTAATTCCCAGAAGCCTCAGTTTCCTAGAAATGGTTTAAATAGATTGTATTATCGCTTTCAAAAGTGCTTTGACCTCATTGGAGGTTAAGTTGAAAAATAAAACTTTTAATTCTTTTTGTTTTAATTTTAATTCATTTTTCTATTTTTAAACGAAAGTTATGTTAGGATTTCCCAGTTTTGAATACATCCTTTCTTCAAATAGACATTATTTTCTTTATATCTTTTTTAATTCGTTGTTCTATTAAATGAAACTTGGTCATTATCCGAAGCAAATGTCAAAGAATATTCAGGTCAGTTTTCGTAGAAATTAAATGGATATGTTCACGGAAACAAAATTGTTAAGTTTTGTTCTCTAGTTTTGGACGGCAGTGTACATGAATACCTGTAGCTCAGAATATATATTGCCATTTGCCACTAAATAAAAGGGAAGGGGGGCTCAGGAGATCATAGGGAAACTGGTTTCGTTGTAGAAGTGAAGCATGTTTAGGTGAGTGGCGGACCCGCCGTTACATAGCGCTCCATGTAGTCCGTGTAGTCTACATGGGGCTACTTGGAGCACCGTAAATATCTACACATTTTCACTTCATGAGTATCTTTACCTAAACTTTGGATAAGGGGTGCTACAGATGTCCTCATTGGTGTTCGCTTTATTCTTTTTAGTGACTAAAAATGTTTTGCTCCATAAATTGTCTTTGACAGGAGAAAAACAAACGTCGATCGAAGACGAACAAATACATTTATCGAGTCAACAGAACTGAGGCTTCTGTTATTCACACTTCTTTCTCTCTCGCCTCAACCCATACATACACACCTGTACACATCTATATACATACTTAACTCATGCATACTTCAGCGGTATTTACTCTTGCCATAAAATACCTACATGATGCAACCTAGACACAAACATACACGCATACATACATCAAGGTTTATTATTGCCACAAAATACGTACATATGACGCATGTATATATAAATACAGGCATACATACATACGTGGTAATTACTCTTGCAATAAAATACCTACCCAATACTTATATTGCGGGGGCATAGATATAAATTAACTCCCCTCATTCCCGTCCTTTTTCAACGCTGAGAAGGAAAACCGCTCAACTCTTCTGAAACGACGCGCGACCACTCAGCTGTTGGGATTTATGCTCTAATTTCGGCATTGGAGCTATTTTGTAGAATCTCTTAATTTAACCCTGTAACTTAAAGCTCCTTAGTTCACTTATTATAAATTAAATTTAAAATTTTTCATCGGGAACCAGATGTATAGCGAAGTCCTTCCATGATACTCCCTGAGTTTAAGAGTAGTATCCTATGTTTAGGATTATTTCTGCAATGGCACTGTGAATAATCTTTGAGGGGGAAATTAGTTCCCAATCTCATAATGTAAAGAAATTGATATATTAATGCTTATTTTGTGTAGCTAATGAGCCGGCTATTGAGTCATTTCTAATTATCTTTTGCCCTTAGATATTATTTTTATTATCACAGATATTTGGGAGTGAGTGAAGGAGACAGTGACTAGGGTTTTTTACACCTCCTGTGTAGGTTCATGGGGGGTCATTTTCCTTAGCTGGGTCTGGTGGCGCACTTATCATTTTTTTTTAATGTTCTATTCTTCTTTTTCTCTTATTAATCTCTTTCCTTTTCCCTCCCTCTTTAATGTGCTGTGAGAATATACATGCATGCATGACCTATATAAATACATACATGCATCATTGTTCATTATTCTTTCCCATATACATATCGGTAAAAATGAATGGGACTTAAAACGTGTTGAGAACTTGTTGATCGTTGTTCTCTTTTCGACAAGGGGCTAATAGCTCCTCCATCTATGGCTGTCAACAATGGTAGAAATTACCGACGGACCTTTCGTAAATTTTGCACAAATGTTTGATGTTGTATCGCAATGCATTTATGTCTTTTAATCCAAAAATTAACGAAAGTAAAGCCGCCAGAAAGATTTTGAGGAAGGTTTGCTAGGAAAGTGGTGTAGTTAAGGGATGTGAGTATGTGGAATGTACATAGGACGGTTGCCGAAGAGGAGACTTCTTAGGTCTATAGAAACGGCGCAGAACTCTCCTGATCTTTTAGCCATTGTAGAACAGACCTTTTAGCTTTTGTACAACAGGCCGTTTAGCCTTTGTACAACAGACCTTTCGGCCTTTGTACAATCGACTTTGTAGCCTTTGTACAACAAGGAATTATCTCTAATAAATGCCATCTTTATTTATTGTATGGATATGCAAGAGGTAAATACGAATTTTTACATAGTGATGACTCTATATAAAAACATCTTCCACTGTATTGCAAGGAGCCTTTGTATGGCGTTACTATCACAATAATTAACTACTGTCACACCCATGGGGAAAGCCTCGGTGATACAATCCATCAGTCCTAAAAGCTATTTCACAAAACTGTATCCAAAAATCAATCCAATACTTCAAAAGAAATGTTTCAAATTACTGTATCCAATAAAAAAATCCTTTACTACACCAATCCAACACTCCGAAAAAAATGTTTCTAGAGACTGTAGCGAATAGATCATACCAGCACCCTTAAAATACTTTTTCAAGTGATGGAATTTAAATAGACCAATTCAGCGTTCCTAGAAAACTTTCAAGTGACTATATCCAATTGACCAACCAACAAGTCCTAAACACTGTTTCAAGTAATTGTATGCAATAGATCAACCCAGCACTTCTAAAACGAACTGGTTGGAGAAGGATATCAAAAGCCAGGTTGCCTAGGTGAGGAAAAGTATGGAGAGTAAAGTCGAAGAGGTCTTGAGGCAGCACATGGACAAATTGAGCAGTAGTGTCGGAGCAGCAACAACGAAGAATAGGAGTATGAGTTATTCACTACCGTTGACCAGCAACAAGAGAGAAACAGGAACCTCCCCCCCAGAACTTGCATAAGACCTGGCTGGTGACCAAATCTAAGGACTTATTGAAAGATGTTGCTTTCTTTTTAATCAAGTTCAACGCAGCCATTACCTCAAGTGCTGCAATGGAGCGCTTGTTCTCTTTTAGCAAGGACATCATAAGGGCCAAGAGATCCTTCCTGTCTGAAAACTTTCAGATGCTCCTTTTCATGAAGGAGAACAGACATCTTATCGATAAAATTTACCATGAAAAGAATGAGGAGACGAAAACATAAATTATATCTCTATCGTTTATCGTGCCATTTTTTTCTATCATGTGTTATTGCATTCCTTTTTGTTTCATGTGTACCGGCCAACGAAGATCTCGGGCGACTTTGACGAATACCGGAGGCTAGCCAGGAGAGCGAAGTCCAGCATAAGGGAGGCTAAGTGGTCTGAGGAACTCCTAGTGGCGAGACTTTGTAAAGAGAATCCCAAAGAGTTCTTTTGGATATGTAAACAGCCGTAAACCAATCCGTCGAACGATTGGACCTTTGAGGAATGAGGAGGGGACATTAAAGCACTCAGATGCCAAAAATGCTAACCTCCTCAACGACTACTTTTCTTCAGTGTTTACTGAAGGGTATGGACCCATCCCCCAGCCAACGGATTCCTACTCGGGAGAAAAGCTGGAGGATATGGACTTCCCCGAAGGAGAAATAGAAAAGAAGATCAGTGACCTAATGACAAATAATTCACCTGGCCCGGATGGGTTTCTACCTAAAGTGTTGAAAGAAGTGCGCGATCAAGTGTCACGACACCTGAGCGCAATCTTCAACATGTCAATCCGGACCGAATGCGTTCCTAGAGACTGGCGTGAAGCGGAGGTGACTCCTATATTCAAGAAAGGAGACTCTAGCCAACTGTCGAACTACCGACCTATTAGTCTGACTTTGATAGTCGGTAAACTCATGGAAAGCATCATGGTGAACAAAATGACGTCGCACTTAGAGTCAAACCTGCTACTGAGGAGTTCCCAGCACGGCTTCCGAAGGCAACGGTCATGCCTGACGAACCTTGTGGAATTCTTCCACTTCGTGTTCAGTGAGCACGATCGGGACAAGGCGGTAAATGTGGTCTATTTAGACTTCCAGAAAGCCTTTGATAAGGTACCACACCGCCACCTTCTCCGGAAAGTGCGAGCGCTTGTCATAGACGGAAAAGTAGCAGGCTGGATAGAGAACTGGCTAAGTGGCAGACGGCAACGGGTGGTGGTGAATGGACAGGCTTCTAAGTGGGTGCCCGTTACTAGCGGGGTGCCTCAAGGTTTTGTCCTTAGACCACTACTATTCATCATCTACGTCAACGACATGGACGGTGACATGGTTACCAAGATTTCCAAATTTGCCGATGATACCAAGCTTGGTATGAACGTGCAAAGGATGGAAATACTGCCCGCCTGCAGGAAGATCTTGGGAAGATTGGGGAGTGGTCGGACACGTGGCAAATGCCTTTTAACGTGGGGAAATGCAAAGTGATGCATATCGGCCACCGAAATCCCCAATCATCTTATATCCTTAAGGTCACTGCTCTTGAATCCCCCGACACTGAGAAGAAATTGGGTGTAACTCTCACCAGTGACCTCACGTTCTCGAAAAAGTGTATTGAGGTGGAGAAGAAAGCCCAAAGGATGTTAGGGTATATAAAACGACAGTTTGGATATCAGAACAAGGATATAGTACTCTGTCTGTACAACTCCCTCCTCCGTCCTCACCTGGAGTATGCCGTACAATTTTGGAGTCCTTCGTTTCGAAAGGACATCGTGAAATTGGAACGCGTCCAAGCCAGGGCAACCAAACTGATTCCCTACATCAGGCATATGAGTTATAATGATAGACTAAGGGAATTAGATATGTTCTCGCTGGAGACTCGAAGACTACGAGGTCAGCTTATCGAAGTGTTTAAAATACTTCGAGGTTTCAACAGACTGGACTACGGGGATATTTCCCACCTCAGCGAGGGGAGAACAAGAAATCACGGCTACAAACTTGAACTGAAGAGATACCACCGTGATCTGTGTGGGAAATTCTTCACATAAGGTATCTTTGGTAGTTAAGACGCACTTCCGACGGAAGTTGTCATCAGTGAATTTGTTGACCAGTTCAAGTCAAGACTAGATAAAGTCTTGCGAAACCACCGTTAAGATCCTCGCGAGTGATCTTCGAGGTTGCCAACGAAAATCTTCGAGGATTGCGCCAAAAGTACCCTCCTTGTATGGACCGTAAGGTCTTCTAGGGTGCTTATTTTCCTTGTAGCTCTTTCTCTTTCTCTTTCTCTCTCTTTTTCTCTATCTCTCTTTTTTTTCTCATTCTCTCTCTCTCTCTCTCTCTCTCTCTCTCTCTCTCTCTATATATATATATATATATATATATATATATATATATATATATTACGATTCAATATTTTCCACTGCATAACTACAAGTATTAATATCTTTTAGCAAAGATTAATTAAATCGAATTAGTTAATTTATATAAATTTTATTAGTGGCGTTTCCCTGAGGTCCACCAATAAATTCATTACCCACTCGCCCCATATCTATGGGAACCAATCTGCCGATCCCCGTTCACTGGCCATCGGCAACCCGCAAGCGGAAGGTGAGTAAGTGAAGAACATTGTAGCAGCTGACATCTGGAAGACTGCGTGCCCACCCGGCCTCAACCCTTCGCTGAGGGTTCTCTTTTAAATGTGGAAATTCTGGAGAGTTGCGTTCCCTCCATAGTGCCCTAATGGGTCTTATATTTAGATTCTTCAGGCAATGTACCTTCTATTATTTTCACACACCCTAACTCCACTACTTCACGAACTTTTCATTACCTGCCGACTTAGATACCTCCATTGGTTTTCGTTTTTTAGACTCAAGTAATCAACAAGCTGACCCCCACTAGCAGCGGCTGATTCCCCCTAGTAATTTGTAACGCTCATGCCCTCGTTAGTTGCTACCATAGGTCTCCCTCCTCGCCTCTAGATCATAAAGACCTCGGGGAAGGATCACGAACGCCATCTTCCGAGTGGCGCGACAAGTCTTACCTCCAAATTCCCGTTCGTAATTGGCCACACAAATTAGTCGAGTCCATTTTGCGGATTTTGAATCTAAGATGGGTTACAAGAAGATTTCTCAAGATATAAATGTGCCTAAGTCTACAGTGCATTTAGTAAAAAGGATTTTTAAGGAATTGGGGACAAGTGCGAATCTCCCTTGTTAAGGTCGCTCTCGAAAAATTCCACTCCGCAGGGTTCGAGGACCATTAAATCGGTTCAAAATAACGCAGAAGAACTATTAGTTAGGAGATGAAGGCGTCATTGTTAGTTTGAATAGAGCTTCCAATGTGCTATATAAAGCGGAAATGCATGGATGTCGCCCGAGGAAGACAACTTTATTGAAAGACATTCATTTCAAAGCCCGTCTGAAATACACCAACGATCATTTGGAGAAAGATTTCAATCGTTAGAGCCATGTGCTATTGTCAGATGAAACAAGTTGAGCTGTTTGACACAAAATAATATTAGGTATGTTTGTCGTAAAAGTGGTGACGCTGATCTTTCAAAAAACACTGTTCCCACCGTAAAAATGGAGGTTAATATGTTATGTTATGGGGCAATTTCTGGGCAACAGAGTACTACAGAAAGATTCATGAAGATTATCCGAAGAGTGATGCTGCAAGCTTGGTTTAGAAAGAATATAGGTCTTTCAACACAACAACCCTAAGCACACATTGAAATGGGTTTCTTCGTGGTTGAGGGAAGCTAGAATAAGCGTTGTGGAACGGCCATCACAGTTGCCAGACCTCAACCCCATAGAAAATGCAAGATACCCCAAAACATCAACGAATTGGAGAATTTTTACAAAGACGAATGGGACAAAATCCCATCTCAAGTTTGTTTGAACATAGTCTAAAACTATAATAATAACTTGAGGAGTGTCATTAAGTAAGCAAAATGTTTATATCATTAACTATAGTTATAAACTTGTATAAGGTAGGAATACTTTTCGATTGCAAATTTTCGTAGTGTTATTATTGCTTTATTTTTTCTATAAAAAGGTTAAAATTTTATGGGTGTTGTATGATACATTCTCCTCAATGCCATAAATTTTGTTACTCTATAGTAAACGGTTAATGAACCATTGAGAAAAATTGTAGTATCAGGTAGAAGTAGGAATACTTTTTGGGGGGCAGGTATCCATAGGAAACACTCCTCAAATCCTTACAAAATCAACGTAAAATCTCCCTACCTTGAGATAACAGGCTTAATGAATACCATCTAAGGAATCTTCAGACCTACATACATTTACATCCAAAACAGTATTCAAATTTCTCAAAAAATGAACGTAAATCTATCTTTAGGGGAATCGCCTCCCCCCCCCCCCCGTTCACTCGTGGTGGAGTCACGAAACGGTTACCGCAAGGACATCCGGCCCCAGGCACCGGCGGGTCAAGCGCGTAACCGCAGCGCCGCACCACTCGGCGCTATGAAAAACCTAAAGGTTAAAATGCAAGATCTCCCCCAGGAGAGTGAGATTCAATTTCACGTCAAATAAGAAATTGGAGACGTGTTTCTCCCAAGCTCTAAGGCTAACGAGGAGCCGATGTAAGACTTGGTGGGAAAAACCTTTTGGCATAAGAACCCTCTTGGGGCCGTCCTCAAGCCCCTCCCCCCTTACCACTCCCCCAGTGGGGTGACAATGTATAAATGAGGAACACTGAGGAAAATCGTGGTAGTATACGTCAGTCTTTAGGTGACAAAGTCCCCGAATTAAGATCGGGCTACCGAGACTACAGAGGTAGATTACTTGGCTCGTCAGACCAACAAGTACCCTGCAATAGAGGCAGGGCTACCTACCTTAAGGGGCTAAGAAGCAGCTCATCCTAGAGCTAGTCCCTGGTTATCAAACCGAACGCTAAGTTAACTTTGTTAAGTTCAACTTACTCTCGCCAGAGAGACTCCTCATATCCTGGTGCATCTTAAGCACCAGGGGTATTCTTCGTCCTTGAGGAATTAAGAAAGGAAGAAAGAAAAGGCTCTCCATCGAGCCCGTTACTCGGTGGCCACACCGAACTCATAAGTTAACTTGGTTAAAGAACCAAGTTCAACTTATTCTCGTCAGAGAAATCCCCCTCTGTTATACTCGCCCTTGAAGAAGACTGGAACTAAGAAGAAGCTCATCCTCGAGCTAGTTCCTGGTTACCAAACCGACCTTCAAGTTCAACTTATTCTCGCCAGAGAAACCCCCTCCGTTATCCTCGCCCTTGAAGAAGACCCTCCCCGAGTTCAGTCCTCGTCCATGAGGAATTAAGTAACGAAGGAGTAAAGCTCACCCTCGAGCTCGTTACTCAGTGGTCACACCGCACTCCAAGTTAACTTGGTTTAAGAACCAAGTTCGACTCCCTCTCGCCAGAGAGACCACGACTACCTTGGTGCCGCATAAAGCATCGTAATTGTTCTCGTCCTTGAAGAACCGCCCCCCCCCCGGAATACCGTGTGGACCCCCCAGCTGCTACCCTCGCCAAAAGGACAGCGTGATCTCGCCCACCTACATCTGGCCAGGCGGCACGCGTCGTGAGACAATAACATTCCTGAGGTATTTAAACTCCAGTAGAGTCCGTAAGCCTAAATCTTATATATTGCTGTGTGTAGAGAATGTAACCAATTTTAGAGGGTCCAATTAATTGAATTAATTCTTGTCTTTGATAATATTCTGAGTATTGTTGTGGTTTATGTTTAAATTTTGAGTATTCATTTGTTAAAGTTAAAAATATAAGTTTATTTAGGAAATTATTGTGCGTTTCTCTATATCCTTACGTGTTTCCAACGGCTCTATTCTTTAAGATATTATTATAATATCAATATATTAGACACTTAGCACTCTTAGAACAAAAAGGGGGGGCATTCTACGACACCATCAATACGAACTCCTATTTCACCTCAAGACAAGCTTTGTGACTACGAACAAAGAATCTTTCAGATCTCATTTCCACACAAAACACTGCCTTAAATACTAATAAAAACTAACTTAAATCTTTTAGACAACCCCTCCTTGAAATAATAAAGGATACACTTAATCAGTCACTAAAATAAAAAAAAAACCTTAAATTTACAAATTTGTTCCTTCTTTGGACGGTTCCTTCAAATCAATCTAAAATTACCACTCGTCACAACAGTGCATCTCCCCCTGCCTGATCACGTCCCCCTTTTCCCTTAACGGTTACAGTTAGCTGGCACGCACCTGTAATTACCACCTGTTCAAAAGTACACAGAAAGTAATTAAGTGACGACCATTCGTAATCCCGATGTAATCACGATATGAGGAGGGGAGGGGGGGGGGGGGAATTACCTCGAATACCACTCCTTACTGTTGGCATTCCTGTGCTTGGGACGTGCTTAAATAGAGTACTTAGGGGAAGTCTCCTCCCCCTATTGTACCTCACAATGTACCACGCAGGATAGACGCAAGATAAAGAAGTACTTGACTAGAAATGTGAATAATGGAGAAACGAGAATACTCTATAAACCATTCAGATTATAGGTATTTCATGGTAAAAATAATATGGTACCGTATAAAGGTACTTCATAAAACTAAGATTATAGTTACTTCATAGGAAATATTTGAGTACCTCAAAAATGCTATAAAACGCTAATTAAAAATAATTTATTGGTACCTCACAAAGGTACACTATAAAACGTTGATTAGAGGTGCTTTATCGGTAAGGAAAGAAGTACCTCTTAAATGCTCCTCAACTGAAGCTTCGATTAGAAGTAACGATGGGACCAGATGTACTTTAAGCAAAAGATAAGACGGTACTCCCCAATGTACCTCCAAAACGATCATAGATGAAAGCGAATATGGGATAAGTGGTACCTCGTACGAAAGTTGAGATGAGGGTGGTACCTTACCATGCGAAAAAAATCAGATCCGAGAGGTACTTCACAGGGGTGCCCCATAACACGATGGGATTAGAGGGACACCGACAATGGTACCTCAAAACGGTACTCAATTAAAGGATTGGATCAGTGGTACTATTCGATCAGCGCCCGCATGAACATCCTTGCTGCGGCTGACATCTGGATTATTTTTCATGTCTGGTCTCTTCCTGTCCGAGTCGTCTCCCCCTTTCCCTCCCCATAGTCCCAGAGAATTTCTAATCTATTTTGCCCTGAAGATACGAACAGAACCAAAGGTGCGAACAGAACTACGTGATCTAGGGATACGCAAAATACATGACCCAAACTGGAACTTATGCGAACATAACCACATGAACCAAATGTACGAACTGTACCACATGTTTCAAAGATACGAGTATAACTACAGGATCTAGCGGTACAAACATATATAATCCAAATATACGGAACAAAACCACAAGACAGTAATGCGAACATAACGACATAACCTCAAAATACGAACATAAAAACGTGATCCAAATATACGAACATAACTGCAGGGACGAAATATATAAATATAACATCATGACCCAAATGTCCGAACTAAACCACAAGTCAAGTATGCGAACATAACCATATGATCTAAAAATATGAACTTAACTCAAGGGTTCAAAGATATGAACAGAATCACGCAATACAAAGATACGGACATAACTAGATGACCAAATGATAACAAAATATGACCCAAATGTACGAACAGAACCACGTGATCCAAAAATACGAATATAACTGCATGACTTAACGATGTGAACAGAACCACATGATCCAAAGACACGAACATAACTAAATAAGCTAACGGTACCAACAGAACCGCATGATCCAAAGATACAAATATTACAGTGTCTAACGGTACGAACCAGATGTGACCCAAAAGTACGCTGAAGCTACAAGACAGCTATGCGAACACAACCACATGACCCCAAAATACAAAGCTAAGAACATAACTACAGGGACCAAATATACGAGCATAACCACATGACAAAAAGATACAAACAGAACCACGTGACCCAAAGATTAAGAACATAAATACAGGGGCCAAATATACGAGCAGAATCACATGACCAAAAGATACGAACAGAACCACGTGACCGAAAGATTAAGAACATAACTACAGGGACCAAATATACGAGCAGAACCCAAAGGTAAAAAAAAAAACACAAGTAAAGTATGAGAACCAGATGATCTAAAGCTATTAACATAACAACAGGATTCAAAGATAAGAACAGAACCACATGGTTCAAAGGTACAAACAGGACCACATGCCATGAAAATAGAAACAGAACCTCTCCTACTCATAGGAACAATAAAGATGACAACCAATGAAAGGGTCTCTTCTAGAAAATGGTTGTATATATTAATATAGTTATGGATGAAATGTGCGAAAAATTTAAATCCATCTTGTTTGATATATATTTCCTGTGTATGGGTCGAATGTGTGAAAAGCTTTCTATAGCCAGTGATCCTCCATCGCACCTTTCACCTGAGATGTTTTTGATCTATGTAATGTATCTTGGTGTTAGTAATTCTAAGACTCTTGGTCTGGAATGGGGGGCTTCGTGCCGTTAATGACCATGTTAAAAGACTCGGTTTTTGGCATGAAAGTTTTCTTGCGGGAAGTAAATTGTAATCTCGTTGTCAATTAGCTTTTTCGCATGCTCCAATTCGTCGTGCATCCGTCTGAAGCTGTTATTTGTATTGGGGAAAGTTGGATTGTGGCTGTTCGTGGAAACTCTGATAGGAAGGGTTGTGTAATAAAGAGAAGGGGAAAAGCAAAAAGCAGACCCGGCTAGTAGAGGATCAGGTTTTGGGTTTTTTTTTGTTTTGTTTTCAAAATTGCCTACATGGGCAAATACCAACCAAAAGGAAACCCACAAATCCCATCCCCCCCAAAAAAAAACAAAGAAAGAAAAACAAAACAATAAAAAGCATGGTCCGGCTTCGGAGGGCGGACGCTTCTTCCCGACAACAGAGCATGCGCCCAACACCAAAAATAGTTAAATAGAATGGAGGAGGCAAAGCTCCTCTTAAAAGTCAAATAGTTCAGAATAGGGAGGATGTAAGGTCAATATAGGTAAATGATAATTGAAAAATGTCAGTTTTAGAAAGTTCAAGGTGATAAACAACTATGATCTAAATCACTACAGAACCTTCGGTTAAAACCTTAAAACAAAGATTAAGAGAAGAAAAAGAGAAGCTGAAAAATATATTTAACTCTAAATTATAATAAAAAGACCCCTAAAAATTATTGTTTTTATAGATTTAAATCCTGAGAGGGAATTCAGGTTGAACCTCTTGAAACTGAGTGGAGGAAATGCAAGGATGATGAGAGCATAGTTAGTGTGTTGAATGAGTAGTTCTATTGACTAATTAATGATTGGATAAATTTGATTCTCCTGGCTGGAATTTGGACCTAAATCGTAGAACTAGGTTAGGTTCTTATTCTCTTGCAAAAGAGGATATTTGACGAGAAATGAAAGCTAACAAGGAAGTAGGCCCCGATAATATACATGACAAGATCCTCAGGGATTGGTAAGAACTAACAAAGCACTCGGTCCCGATGATATACATGACAGGATCATAAGGGAAGGGTTAGACAGTCTGTCAGATAGACTAGAAATTATTTTTAACAGCTCTCTTACCTCCAGTGAAATACTACAGGATTGGAACTGGACAATTGTAACCTCTAATTTCAAGAAGGAAACAGGAAAGATGTAGGTAACTATAGGCCGATTAGTCCTACTTCTCTAATTGGGAAGATTTTAGAGAAAATAAAGTTAAATTTGAAGATTTTGTTGGAAATCAGAGTTTATTGTTTGATTCCCAGCATAGTTTTAAGAAATAGCCGAAGCTCTCTTATTAACTTATGTACTTCTCTTTATTGAACATGTGACGGAATCAACCAACTAAGACAAACTACCGAAGAAGGAAACACACACAAGAGATACACACACTACAAAATTACAAAAAAACAAAGATACTAAATCAAACACAGTAAGTTATTATTAACGACTTACCAAAGCAACAGCAAACACGCACAGCATAACCAAATACATTAGCAATATGAATACAAATGGCTTGAACGCCAAATTATATATATTATATATACATTTATATATATATATATATATATATATATATATATATATATATATATATATATATATATATATATATATATATATATATATATATATGTATAAGCAAACAATAAACAACAACGGAACTACAAAACATAAAAATTTGAAAGCAATAAACCTGATCACCAGGCTCTAGCATCACTTTGCACCCTACCACACTTCTTTCTCTTTTCACCACTGGTCTACTTTCCGCTGTCTATCCACACACCCTTTCTATCCCCTCACCTGCATACTCTCACATACATACCTGACGGAATAGGCTGATCTGAGGCATCATTTAGAGCAAAGATGGGTACTAATTTTAAGCAGCGGTCCACATTAAAGCTTGTGTAAAGCTTTGCGGGCTGCACTTAAACAGTTAGATGCAAATTTCGCTTACATATAAGTTAATTGCAATTACCTTTATGGAATTGTTTGTATATGCTACATAGTCAGGAATATACTGCTACACATTAATAACTAAGTGTCATTATTTTTTTGCATAGTTTTGGTACCCCTTTTAAACTGTTTCCACTTATATTAGAGTGGAGACTTACAGCTTAATGTGGAATCCGAACCACGATTTACAATTTTACAATTTTACATCATGTGATCATTATCCAGGGCCAAGGCGTATCCAATCCATATACTAACCACAGCTCAACTTACCTTAACTTCTGCGAGTGAAAGAGGGCATGTAGTTAAAGAGTAATGAAAAGTATTTATAAAGTATCGTAATTTTTTTCAAGAAGAACATTTTATCTACGAATTAAATATATTTGAAAATAAATGATTTAAGAATTTAGCACTTACATAAAAAATAATCAGAAGGATAGGTACCATTTTGGGCATTAACAAGTACATACATTGAATTCAAAGGTCAACTCAGACATAAAAATTGTTAATATCGCACTCAAATTTGACAGAATTCGCGTTTAAGGGAAGATTTTGGCAAAATGTTCAATAATTCATTTTCAATATTTTGTCGAATTCTGAAATGAAACGCGGGCCACATGAAAGGCTCTCGATGGCCTCATGAAAAGCCTTAGCGGGCCTCAATTTGTCCACCTTTGATCTAGAGGCCTCTATAAAATGTAAGAATATTTGGTTTATCAAAGGATTGGGTTGGTTTGGGGAGTTGCTGTGTCGTAGAGAAGAGAGAGTGATCACAAATGACTAAAAGTCACAATGGAGGTCAATGAAAAGAAGAGTTCCCCAGGATTCAGTTTTGGGTCCTTTATTTTTTATCTCGTATATTAATGATATTGAAATGAGTATTCATAATAAACTAGGCTGATGATACTAAGCTCCAGGGAGGAGTTAAGAGGGCATTTGGGCGATTCATAGTACATAGGGATTTGGATAAGTTAGCTGCCTAGTCAGATAAATGGGATATGAATTTCAATTATGATTAAAACAAGATGCATCGTACTGGGAAAAATGATATAGTTTTCTTATGAAATGGGAGTGATCTGGCTCCAAGAGTTTGAACAAGAAAACGACTTCGGAGTGATAGTAGCAAAAGATCTAAAAGTTCAAGGTAATGCAATGAAGCCAGAAAAGAGCAAAAGAGATGTTAGGCAAACTAAACAGAAATGTTAGCTCCCGAAATAAGGAAGTCGTAGGCTATATATAATATCTATGTTCTCTATGTTGCACCTCAATGGGAATATCGATTCACGCTTTTTGTCTCATTAGTCAGGATATAAATATGGAGTGAGAGGAACATAAGGTGACTAAGTTGATATCAGGTTTTAGAAGATAAGATTCAGGAACTAGGAATGCACTCCGTTGAACAACCTTTAGGAAGGGGCGATACGACCAGCTATTCAAGATATTTAATGAAATTGATTATTTTAGGTTAGAAGACTTTTTTAAGTTGAATTGAAAATAATTTCCGTTGCCAAAAATTTAAAGTTAGGAAAAAGAGATTCAAGTTAGACATACGAAAGTATCCTTTTAATCATAGTCAACTACTGGAATAGGCTTGCCTGTCATATTGAAAATAGTGCCAGTTTAGAGGTGTTTAAGAGTAGGTTGGGTGAATTCATGACCTAGGATTGAAGTGATGAGTTCTTGTAAAATGTTTGGTATACATAGATACCCAGACTTGGCTTTTTTTATGTCGCTGTAGTATTATGTGGTGATCTCGATGAACTCATGTAGGCCTTTGTCACCCAAAAGAACATAAGAAAAGGAGTCTCCAAAAGGCAGACATGGAAAGTCTTCAAGGACGTTTTCATAACCTTAGAAGGTTTGGATTAGGTTTGTCTATGTTAACCTAACCTAACCAAAAACACCGAGTTCGGGGCCCTAGAAGTCAAGTATGAGTGTTTGGCCTAGTAGATCCTAGGTAGTTTTTCGGTAGTTTGGAAGTAGTTGAGCACAAAGACCAATAAACACTTTTGCCAAAAATTCCAATCGTGCTGAAAGACGGATCAATTATCCATCGTGATGAATGGGGAGGCCACAAAAATATGGCCTAAAATCCAAATTACCATCACAGAACCATCAACCACTCTTTGCAGTTCTTTAATCCACATATTGAATTTTATTGGGGAAGATATAAAGCAAAAAATAACATCGTGCGAAGATGCAAACGCAGATTTCTTCTAGGTTATTTACAACAGTTCATGTGAATGGAAAGAAATAATAAAATAAACAGGTTAATTAATCTCTGTAACGCAATTGCCACTCAATTTACTTTTTAATAAAATTAAAATGCCCTTTATTTACATTAAAGTGACTATCGCGAATGTTTATTTTTTTCCAACATGCAATTAACTGCGGCGAAGCAAAGCAGGTCTATGTATGGGTCATGCAAATCTCGAGTTGTTCTCAGCTTCTGTCCGCAACGAGTCGCTGGCTCAATGTAGCCACCTAAAACCAATGCTACCAAAAGTAATTGAGGTCACTGAGTTCAAATATGATATAAGTTGACCACCAGGTGGCGCCACCTAGTAGTTAGCGGTGCTAAATTGTCTATTTTTAGAGATATGTAGGTCAAACTAATGTAATAATTAAACCAGTTGATAATCTTGATTGATTTTTGCTGCAGGTCTACAAGATCATGTCCCTCTAGTTTATATTGGGGTTGCTAGTATTGACGTGGGACCTATAGGGGTTGATATTCTCGACAAGATCTGAAGCAATTCTCCTAAATCAGTCCCGATCCCCCGGTGGCGAAACCCTCCTATTAAAAATAACGCCCCTCGTCATCTGGATCCAATCGTAACATTGCGTGAAGAGAGTGAATGCGCGAACCAACAATTTGGGGTTGGGGGAATGACAAGGAAGTGAGGGGAGGGACAATGTAGAGCTTGTGGGGGTTCCTTTTAGATCTCGCCCTTGATGGCAGAAAATCCAGTCCAAAAGGATTGTTTCCATGATTGATGAAGTGGGTTTGGAAATTGGCCTTTTATTTAACAATCGATGCGCCTTTGTTTTATATTAATCGGTACCTTTCGACGTAGGATTTGTATTCAATCTTTCCTTTACCCCGACTTGCAAAGACTTTTGACCACATGGACGCGAAGAATTACGTCATGAAGGCGGCAGGTCGACTATAATTAACTGTAATTAAAACATTCTTGGCCGCTTTGGCGTATGGAAAAATTCTATTCATTCGATTTCTTGGATGGGAAAAGAAAACCGGGAGAAGTTAGGAGGAAAAATACAAAGTAGAGTGGCAACATAATTAAAATGGAAGCTTCACTTGTAGTAGTTTCCATTATATATCACTTCTACAGGATTGTATACAGGGTTTTGTCCAGTTTATAACTTTTATTCAAGAAAAAGAAACAATTATGGCTGAGATAAAGTTCAAGTATGCAGTACCTAGCCGACGCATAGCCTTAAACAATTCAACTGAATTTTTGTTGCCATAGAGACCACAAAGCCAATGCATAGTATTATACGAAATAGAAATTACATCGCGTGAAATTCAGTAACTTTGTAGACCTCATAATTACAAGGATATTTGCGTTTATTCACAGGAAACCCCCCACCTAGGATTCTAGACTGGCAATTTCATAATTATTTCGTAAAGATTTGGCAAATTTAAAGTTAAATAAAAAAATTATTACACAAATGAAGAATAGACGAATATTTGGCTCTATTGATATGAAGATTTATGTCATATATTTTTGAAAATGGGAGAATTGTATTACAGTAAAAAACTAATGGTATTTACAAAAAAATATAGAATACCAATAACCATAAGAACAACTAAGCTCCACTCGAGGCTAGTTAAAAAAACAGGGATGATAGAGATAGAAGACATATAAAAAGGAAGAGAGGCTTAAGATGAAAAAAATAGTTTCACAGCTCTTATTTGTGCAAGATCATATTTTAAAGCAAGGTTTATCGATTCTGCTCTTAAAAATATTTACGGTTATGCTCACAACATTACGAGCTCAAGTTATTTCAAGTTTGTGTTATTCGATATATAAAATTTCTTGTGCTATCGCAGTATTAAATCTTTTGTTTACTAGTTTGAAATCGTTATTCCTAGTGGCTGATGGGTTTACTAGCTCAAATATTAAGTTAGAATTTATATTAATAAAGCTGTTTAGTATTTTAAAATTTTCAATAAGTTGGTGGCGCAGATATCGATTTTCCAGTGTAAATTGAGGCGGCTCCGTCTGTCTTCGTACGAATCTACAGGGTGATGGCAAAGTCTCATCGCAGTAATAAAATTCCGTCGTTGAAAAGTGAAGTAAGTGTCCCCATTTATAGCAAGTAGATGTGAAGAATATGAATCGTCGCAACCTCTTTATCAATAAACTGAGAAGGACGGTCACCCATCTCTGCTTTCAACTCAAAGACGATATTTTCAATACCTACTCTTATTATAGGACGAATTGCATTTTCTTACTGCGGAGAGATTGGGATCACCCTGTATTTCTAAGTTTAGGACTTAATTTCGTCGCTTGTTTCTAGATTCGTTCTAATATTAAAATGTCATTTCACCTCTATGGAGAATATAACTGCACTTAATGACGTCTTACAAGCGCTTTATATAAGGGGAGGATATCTTCTATTTAGACGCTAAATATCTATGTAGTTATGTATCTTAGAACAATACTTGCCTTTTGTGAGGCTACAGGGCATCGTTTATAAAGTTTAGTTCATTCGAAATTAAGATATTAAAATAGATTTCCGTGTTAAGTGTGTTAAAATTTTAGCCGCCCATATTACCCATATTATAATCTTTTCATAGATTATTCTGACCTATGTGCATTACTTTACACTTGTTCATGTTGAATTGCATCTGCCATCTTTCTAACCATTTGATTACACTATCCAAGTCTTTTTGTAAGTTCACAGTCCTTATGATATTTTTCCCTAGTACGTTGTTTCGTGTCATCAGCAAATATTTAAATTTTACACAATAAATTCGTGTCAAGATCGTTTATATTAAAAACAAAAAAACAAACAAGGGTTCAAGAACAGATTCCTGAAGAACGCTTCTAGTGACCGATGCCAACGGGGAACTATTTCCATTCACAACGACTATGCCTACTGCTTTACAGCATCTTCAATCCATTTCCGTACACTTCCAATTTATTCCGTGAACTCTTAGCTTTATTGAGTCTTTTATATGGAATAAGGTCAAAAGTGCCTTTAAAATCGAGATAAAACTACACCTACAGTTTTATTTTGTCCAAACGTTGTGATCATATCGTGAAAAAGACACACCCAAGCAAATTAGTTAAGCATGAGCGTCCGCATCGAAAGTTGTGCTTGTGTGGCATTTTATCAGGTTATTTACCTCCAGGTTTTCATCGATCCTATCTCTAACAATAGCTTCTAAGAGTTCCTCACCTACCAATGTAAGAGAGATGGGCCTAAAATTTCCAGGATCAGACTCCATACCTTTTTTGACAATTGTTTTTGAATTTGCCTCTTTGAAATTTGTACAAAAGGGTTTTAAAGGTTCACTTCCTAATACTTTAAGGGGCGTTATATAGATTTTATCAGGACTAAGTGCTTTGAAAATTTGCATTTCCTTAATATGAAAACTAATTTTATATTTAATTATGTCAAAATTTGAAGAAGTGTTTCGACAAAACTCAATTCGAACCACGTAGCCCGGATCGTCACGAAGGATATCCTTGCGATCCTGAAGGTATCCGATGCCCTCTTTAATTGAATACAATTATTTATATATCTATAAAATCGCCTTGACTTATTGTTTGACGACGTTAGTTCATTTTCTTAGTTCCTTTTCTCAGTTTGTTTTGTTTTTTCTTATTAGGTGTTTGAGAGGACGACGATACTAGATGAATCGGATTCAATCTTCGACACTAATCCGGATTTTAGACATTTCATACAGTTATTTACATTCCCTTATGCACTTTTTAACCTCACTATTTATCCTGGTTTGATCTATTAGAACCATTAGGTTTGTAGCGCACTATTTCGTTTTGCATTTACTAAACCACTACCATAACCCATCATCAGTGATTATATTAATCAATCCTGACTCGTGCATTCGCGATACAATATTTTATTTTAAATAATTCAAATTATTAACTGGCTTGGCCTCGCCCTCGAGGGTGAGGCCAAGCCAGTTTTAATGATTCTGTGTTTAACATTTACCCTCACGTTGCTCGTAATTAACATACTTTCCTTGGAAATTTAAGATTTATATTTAAATGGACGCTAAATTATTTAAATGATTTTTACCTCTTTACTAAACCTTAGCGCCAGTAAAGTACAAGATGTGGCAATTAAATCAATTAATACTATCCAGTCAATTGATTGGGGGCGAGTAGTTGCCAATGCCGTTATCTTAATACCGGTATTAATAAAAAAATTTATAAAAATAACTGTATTTACACATACCAGTATTAATAACAGTATTTGTAAAAATCGGTATTTAGACATACCGGTATTAATAACAGTATTTGTAGAATACAGTATTTGGACATACTGGTATTAATAACAGTATTTGTAAAAAACGGTATTTAGAAATACCGGTAGTTGAAAATTATATATAAATATATATATATAAATCAATTCTTAGGCATCAACATTTTAGCAAAGTAGGTCATGTTGACTAGTTACTCACAAGTAACTTGACTCTAGTGCCCTAAACTTAAGAAAATTTGATTAAAATGGGTAATAAATATCTAAGGTAAATTTATATTAATATATGCATTTCGATGCCAATTTCTAGCCAAATTAATTTTGGCAAAGGTTTTAGATTCTTCTGAGTTTAAATTACTATTTAATTTTACTTTTTGTTAAAATGACAAAAAAAGTATGCAATACCAGTACAAATATCGGTATTAATACCGACAATGGAATCTTCAGTATTGTTACATCCGTAATAATACCGGGCTCCCTTGGTCTAGGCCAGGCCAGTTTGAATAATTCTGAGTCATCACGCATCACTATATTTACTTTCACCTGTTAGCATAACATTTTAGGGCTTATATTCAAATGGGCTGCTATGTAAATACTTTCATGTCCGCTAAAGCAAAGCATTTCTAAAAATCGGCACAAAAGTTGCCATTAAATAAATTCCATCTTGTCGAGTCGGAGCGACTCTCTAATATTGGAAAATCCTTGGCCTAATCCAAGCCACTTTTGAAGATTCGATTTAACGAGCAACGTCTCGTCCTTTTACTCGACCCATTGACATTTTTTTTTAATGTTATTCGCAACCTAAAATACTTGCAGATATAAAATCTGAGATTAAAAGGTGGAAAAAGAATGATTTATTGTATATGCTAAGTATACCTACCGACACAAGCAGATAACATTGTAAGCTCCGTAGGGGTAAATATGTAGAAATACACACGAAGTAAATATTAGCCTAGTTTTTGTATAAATTGTATCAATTATATTATTACTGTTGTGAATTCGTCAAAGAAGCGATCTGATGGGTGACCGGGTGGGCTGTAGATGTTTATGACTTTCAGCGAGGGGCTTTGGGCAAAGGTAGAAGGAACTACTTCGGAGGTGCCGGGGTAGGGGTCGATCGGTGCGAGTGAGGGGCAGAAGAATTAACTTGCAATAATACCAAACCCTCCGCCTCTCCTAGTAGTTCAAGAATGGTGTAGGAAAGTGTATCCGGTGGGTGTAGCAGTAAGTTATATTATAGTATATCACTTTTACACGAGTGTATACAGGTTTTGACCAATAAATAACATTTATCCAGGTTGTCGGAATTCGGTTAGGAACTAGGTATGGTTGAAGATTTTGGCAAGTGGTTGGTTCGATTTCGGGTCCGGCCTCCTTCTTTCTTATTCCTTTCTTTCTTCTTTTTTCTTCTTTTTCCTTTTTTCCCTTTTTTATTTTTTCCTTTTCCTTTTTTTCACTTTTTCCCCTTTTCTTTTTAGTTTTTCCCTTCTTTCTTCTTCTTCTTCAATCGGAATAAAAACACTTCCTGCGCTAATTTGGCATATCTTTGCATTTCCCCTCTTCTCCACTCTCCCCCAATCTCCTCGTTCATGCATTTAAGAACTTCTCTCTTTGTATTTTCTCATTTCTTGATGGTTTATTAAAGACGAAAGTGCTCGGCATCAATGTTTCCCTATATGTTGAAAATGTTGATTATATTTATTATTTAAAAGAGGGAAAATACATTGTGGATCATCACTACCAGAAAGATTTTTACAAAAATCGTCCTTAATTGTGTGAGTGAAATGTACCTACTCCTGAAAGGCTCACAACCTTCCACAACTTTTTCCCTAACTTCGCAAGTTAAGCAGGTTCTATTTGGGGGTGCATCTTAAGATAGACTTTCCAGTCAAACCTTAATAAAAAATACCCGCGATGCTTCGATGCTTCCTCGCCTTATCGTATTTATTCATAAAACCCAAAATTATCGATGAATTCCTTCTAAATAAAAAAGATAATTACCTTTTGCTTTTCGCCGAATCTCATAATCAATGTTCCTAACAATCGATTTCGACGAATGTGACCTTTTATTATTCTCATCTTATGCCATTTCTGCTAATTAACTGCTTATATAAAATATATATGTATACATGAATGTTACATGTGACATTTGAAAATATTTCTTTACAGTAAATTAGTGTAATTCTGTTATCTCAAGTATAAAGTATATGACCAGAGTTAGTTGTTTCTGTAACATTTAGAAGACGTTACATCAGGAGTCGCATTCTAAATAATAATAATAATAATAGGATAATTATTTACATAGAGCTATGCATTCAGTTAATATATGAGTAAAATTCAATTACATATTAAATACAAATAGAAATTAGAATAGATAAGAAATTAAGAAATGAAAATAGGATGTCGCGTGAAAACGTTTCATCATTTGAATTCTAAATAATAAAAATGGATTTTTTTATAACTATAACGAATACATACAATTAATATACGATTAAAATACAATTAATCAAAAGATATATAATCAAATACAATGAAAATATTCAAATAAATAAATAAATAAATAAATAAATAAACAAAATTTTTATGGCATAAGGAACCGGTAGTTTAAATTATGGCAGAAAATTACAAAAATATTAACACACAAATCAATTTTTGTCAATTCTCTGCTATGTATAGTGAATATACTATACCTACATACCTACTTGTTTACTATGTGTACGCATGTGCAGTTAAATCTTTATATACAACTAAATATTACATACAATAAATGATCGGAGGACCGGAGACCCTGTCTTAAAAAAACTGGGACCGAGGTCTCAAGTAATTATCCTGGTCACATGCACCATTTGTACATAAGTCCAATATTTAATATGCACATGTACGTAAAATATATCTGCGTATGCATGAAAGTAAATGACGCATACGAAGTAGTCCCTGAATTGGTGTTCAATAAAGCTTTTAGATTACCTTAGAATTTGGTAGAGCGCTTACCCAGGTAATCACGGCACATCAGAAGGAATTCAACAACGAAAACGAGCGGTAATTACTACCCAATAAACTCCAACGTGAAGGTTACCTTTGCAGATTACCCAATTACCCAGAGATTAGTGTTAATAAGCATAAAATAGAACAAAACAACCGCTCACTTGCAAACATGACTTTCCTCCTTTGCAATCGATAAAAATAAGGAAGTTGTAGGGGCTGAGGATTAATATAAGGGGTACTCCCTTACCTTTACAATTAAAGGGGTTCGTTTACTATAGATTTGGGGCTAAATATATTTTTAATTTGTAGTAATTAAGAATTGTTCATTTTTCCAAATTTGAGATTTAAATCAAATTTACTTTAATTCTTATTTGGATTTAATTGGAATACAATTTCTATTCCAATTCCATTCCGGCAATTCCAACGTAACTACATATCACGTTATTCCCATTATCAATCTAACTTGACTTTGTGTTCTGACGATTCTAGTAATTTATAAAAAGCGTAAACCAATGAAAGCTTGAAAGTTTGTCAGTGGATGTTATAAAGAAAGTGATGAGGTTAGGGAAAGTAAAAATGTGTCAAGATACACATAGACCCAGTAAAAAGGTGGAATAAATCCAATCTTGGTCACTATTAAGCGTTGCAATTTCACAGTCCCATTGAGTCATTTTTTACCTAAACAACCGTGAAGAATATTATGCCCAACCAAAGCCATCAACGAATATTAAGCACGCCGACACAAACCTAGGAATACACACATGTACCAACATCTTAATACTAAAGGAACTCCCCCCCCTTACAAGACTAAAGGAACTCCCCACCTCACAAGACTAAAGGAATTCCCCACCTCACAAGACTAAAGGAACTCCCCACCTCACAAGACTAAAGGAATTCCCCACCTCACAAGACTAAAGGAACTCCCCACCTCACAAGACTAAAGGAACTCCCCACCTCACAAGACTCAACTCAAAAGAGATCTTATTGGCCAATCCGTAACCGAAGCCGACTCCATATTTCCCTGGAATGGGAATGGAAGTGCTACCATCCGAATTTATATCTCGTATCAAGAGACATTGTTATTCACCTTATTATTATTATCTACCATGAGTTAATAAACGTTCATTCATTCATTATTAATTCTCCTTTACCTTGTGAGATTCTTTTAATTGAGTGATCTCTGGCTAATCCTTAGTACGCCGCAGCTCCTTCGCTCCAACGCGGTTACTATAGTAACACGGTGTTGAATTCATTTCATCTTCAATTGGAGAAGACAGTTAATGGCAAATAAAAAACTATAATAAGAGCGAAGTTAATGGAAAATGCAAAATATAATAAGCTCAAAGTTAATGGAAAATAATATGAACTATAATAAGACCGAAGTTAATTACAAATAAATTACTATAATAAGAACGAAGTTAATGGCAAATAATGAACTAAAATAAAACCGAAGTTAATGTAAAATATCGCCGTGCTGACGGGACTCAGCGCCGCGTCCGGCCCCAGGTTAGCCTCTCTTCCCTCGTCCACTAACCCCTACTCTCCGTCTCCAGTAGCAACTCTCTCTCATTGTGCCCCTGCTCTTTCGTCGCCCCTTTCCAATCGCCTTTTCTCTACCCCTTTTGTTGGCTTCTTCTTTTCCTGCCCTTTCGTCACCCCTTTCCAATGGCCTTTTCTCTATCCCTTTTGTTGGCCCCTTCTTCTCCTGCCCATGTACCTCCCCGATCACGACCCGGCTCTCATCTGGATTTTGGAACCGAAGACTCCTACGACAATATGTTATGCGTGGTAACCCTAACCGCTCAGAAGCCGGTCACCACGCTGGATCCTTCATCCAGAAGTGCCTACCACGCAACATGCAGGATTTGGTCCGGATTTTCCCAAGGAGTGGCAGAGAAGGCGTATAACACCCCCACTAAGTGATAGCGGCCGGGAGCCAATCAAAGTTGCCCAGTAGGGCTATTTCCTTGTTGAGGTCAGTGAGGACCGTCACAGGCAGCGCTTGCAAAATCTCGCTTTATGGCCATGGAAAATGCGGAGGAATGTACATTTCGAAGACAAACAAACGATAGTTTGTTTATACAGCGTCTACCGTTACGTTCCTCATAGGCTAAGACTCCCCCTCCCTTTCCCTGCTACCCCAAGATCTTTCGAAGTCAATCGCAAAGAAGAATTTCGGTGTAGTTAGTTAATATAAACATAGGAGGGTGTGAGAGCCGTTAGAATGAAAATCTTGCTGCCTGAGGCTTCGTCGGAAGAAAATCTATGAACAGGCTCACTGTCCCCTCTGATTGTTTATGTCTATTTTCGTCAAATAGACGAAATCTCACCTTTCCCGTGCGTAAACCCGAAGGGGCGAGGTGTCATAGCGTTGAAAGTTTATAGCCTAGGAGACGGGCTTAACTGTAGGCTAGTGAGGGTCCCCTTCTTCTAAACTCCCTCGTCTCCTCCTAGGGGATAATCTACGTATATATAGTTCGATCTTAAGAAGAAGATGGGTCCATGAATTAAACAAGGAATAAAGAAGATAGTTGGAACCAAGCGAGACTAACCCTCTCGAGGCTGTTCCTTTGGTCGCTTAGAAGAGCAGACCAGTGGTATCGAGACCAACTCTCCTACCATTCTCGTCCAGTGAAAATCCCGTATCTCACTTTGCTGAAGAAGCAGAGATACCCCTCACCAGTGAGAAAGAGCAAAGTGAATTCCTATTCGAGAAAAGATTCAGATCTTGGTTAAGTCTCATCATCGAGAATCCAGAATTGGTAACACCAGGATCGGGATAACTTTCATTCATCCAAGATCTCCTCACTTACATCTTCAAGTCAAGAGAGAAGCATCGCCACTCGCCCCAACTAACCCCGGGAGAAGCATCAGCTGTTTCCCCGAATCACCTCTCTACGCTCGCCTAACCTCAGCGAGGCAGTCTTTAGCCCAACTCGCCCCAAATCACCTCAGCGAGGAGGCTCACTTTCAAGGTCACCCAACTGTTGACACACTCTGAGTTAAAGGTAAAACCAATCCAAAATTTATTCATTTTTCTTATTTCCCATTCAATGCGAAAGTGTATTTAAAGATTTAATACTTCATTTTTTTATGTAATTAAAAGTATATTTTGTCGGAGTTGTTTAATTAGATCCTCAAACGCAGAACTGGCAAAAGATATATCATAATACGAAACCTCTCTTGTTAAAGAATTACATTAGAGCACTCTTAGAGGAAAGTGGAACGGATTAATTCATGTACGAATCAAACGTACATGCGTACTTGGCCGTAAACCACGACAGAGAATATAAAAAAAACAAAAAAACATTTACCATCGTCGGAGCTGCTCTCAGGTAGCTACTCATGAAAAAAGGAAGCCCCCCATGCTTTTTCAGGGGCACCTCTAACTTTCTTCTACAAGAGAGGAGGCTTACTCCTCTCTTAGGCCTACAGGTGCGGTGGACTCCTTATCACCCCCTTCTCTGGAGGCGCCCTTGGGCGACTCAATCTCTTTTCCAGCGGCAGTCCCTCCTATACTTTCACAGGGGAATGCCAAGGGAGCAGATAGGAGGCCCCAAATTAACCTTAGGGCCAGCCCCCTTAGGGGGGCAAGGAAAAGCATGGCCCGCCAGTCCGTGTCCCCTACAGTCATGAATTTACAGTTTGCTGGTTGATGTCGGCTCGCAGGCCAGATACACGACAAAACGTATCTCGAATTAGATCCGTGATGCATTGAAGGGGATGGACACATGGAACCCCTCCCCAAAATATGGACATGGTCCCGGTAGTGATCAGACTCTAAATGGCAGGATTTTCCATGGGATCAAACCGTGGATTGGTGTAAAACACCGAACCCGAGTCAGACCCTGTGCAAGGTTCTCCTCGTATGGCTCAGGCCCCCGAGGACTCACATCACAATCACAAGGAGAGGAAGGACCTCCCCCTCCTCCTGCTGCCACTTTTACAGTTAATTTTTTTTTTTTTATTGTAGAGCCCATCTGGCAACCTTTTACAGCTAAGACCTTCTTCATCTCGGAGACTCCTTCCGGCGATGGAGAGAATCTGGTTCACGCCTCACCCTCCTCTTCCCCCAAATAGAAAGAATGGATGAAGAAGACAGAGAGCTAAATGGGTTCTCTCCTTCTGCCCGAGGGATGGGCAGATTTGCTGTCGCTTTGCCAACGCAATGGCACGCAACTCTAAGTCCCCTTTCACCGTCTCCTATCTTCTTTGCCAAGCAGCAAGGAGGGCTACGCGTATTCCTGGCATGTAGTCGGTATGAGAAAGACCGAAACGCTGGTCTGGTCGCCCAGTCCTCGCAGACTCTTTGGCGCCTTCATCAGCCCGCTCATCCACAGAATTTCCACATGTCCAGGAATCCAGCAGAAGATAATCTTGACATTCGCCCAGCTTGCCAAAACCGTAGCGTCATGGATATCGTGAGCCAAGAGATACCAATGCCCTGAGAGCACTCAGGGCACTTTGTGAGTCGCTATAAATCACAATCCGGTCTCCGAATCGGGCACGTCGCATTATCTTCCGTACCGAGCGGTGTATTGCCACCAACTCGGCCGTAAAGACAGACAAAGCGTCTGGCTGAGCCTCGCTGACTTCAAAAAGAGGTAATACCGCGTGGAAACCAACCAACCTCTTGGGACTTGGAGCTATCCTTATACAGTAGCCGAACGCAATACTGCCGGCACTGTAGATGTTTTGGGAGTAGAGGCATGGCGAAAAATAGTCAAAGGTGGTACCCTTCAGTGTGGCGTCCTGGGAAAAACCAGGGACGCTACCGGCCCGTGAGCTATACCGAGCCCTCGAAGGAGTTTCCTAGCACTAAACACAAAGAGCTTAGGGCGTGACTGGCATCTCTCGGTGGCATAGACACCTTCGAGATCAGCTGCGGATGCTGAAAGAGCTGTTGGCGACTGCGGGGGGGGGGGGGCAGGAGGCTCGCGCGTACAGGCGAATGATGCACTGTGTAACGGCGCAAAGCGAGTGACATCTTCCTAGCATCGACAAGTAGGATCTCAAAGGGGGACTTGCGGGAAGCACTGGTCGCCAGGCGAAGACCGGTGTTATAGATTGCGTTCACCTTCCGCATTTTACACTCAGCTGCGGATGCAACCTCATCACCGTGGGCCTAACTACTATCTCTAGAACATCTTAGTTGTTTTTCACGCCAACCGCTTCCGTGGTGGTCAGCCGAGTGTGAGACGGCCATCAAACATAAGCGTATGCCTACATGCGCTATAAGCGCCACCCGAATGATTTTATTGTTAGTCAATTTCGTCGAGCTAGACCGAGCTCCTTTGTTTTGAAGCATCTCCACCGCTCTTCCTGGCGGGCATACGTGTCTTTACTTAACAAGAAGACCCCCTAGAGCAGAGGTGTGGAAGCGAGTCAAAATAATTCGGGGCAAGTTCTTGCAGGACCTTCTCCCATTCTGCACGAGAATGGGACCGCAATCTCTGACCCGGCGTCCGTGATGGAGTCCTCTGCAACCGCTTTCTCCGCATTCTCTATCCCCGATGCTGCTCCGCAAGCATTTGATGCATGTCTTGTTCTTGCTCAAGACCACTGACTGGATATTACCTCCAGAGGTTTGCAATGAGTTAGCTGCGTTCTACTCTCGCATGTTTCGACACTTAGGTAAGCGAGGCATGACCTTTCTGTTAGATTTGTTCAACAGGATCTGGACACAGGGTATGATCCCAGAGGAGGATACTACTGTGTTCGCTTTTTGCAAACCGGAGAGAGATCGCTCTACCTCGGTCGCTTTCCGTCCAATCTCACTAACTTCCTGCAGAGGCCACCTGGCTTCTGCACAATGCGGCTTCCGCAAGTTCGACTCCACTTCAGATATTCTGATCCGCCTGGAAATCGCCGTCTGTAAGGCTTTCCTTCGTGGATACCATTATTCCTGGGCGTTTTTCAATCTGGAGAAGGCCCTTGATACCGTATGGTGATACGGATTCATGCAGACTCTTCACTGGATAGAGGCGATGGAACGCCTTCCAATCTTTATTTCTGACTGTTTGCTAGATCATCGATTTCGCGTACTGGTTGGGGGAGACCTCTCCAGTTATGTGTAGCAGGAAATGGGTGTCTACAGCGACGTGTCCTCAGTCTTATACTATTTTACCTCGCTGCGCTCTACATGGATGACCTTTTGATTTATTTTGGTTCGGCCCAGATGCCAACTCTGGAGAGTCGACCTTAAAAGGCAGTGAAACGCATCTCTGGCTATTGCAAAGCAAACAAATTTCGATTTTCCTCTGCGAGGCCCTAAGGTGGTGTACTTCTACCGCTATTCATGGCTCAAACCCGATCAGGACTTTTTCGTAAACCGGGTTCCCCTGCAAGTGGGCGGATCATATTCGCAACCTTTGCATCTCTTGTGCCCGCGCAGTGGACATTAATCGTTTCTAACGTGCAGCACTTGCGGTGCTGATAGTGCTACTGCCTGACTTTTCTATCGATCCTTTGTTCATTCGAATCTTGACTATGGTCGCGAGTTTTATGCATCCCCAGCCGAACGTGTATTGCAGAAGGTGGACATGATCCACCATACCGGTCACCGGTCTCCGCCTCGCCACCAGTGGCTTCCGCACGTACCCCATTAACAGCTTACTTGTAGATGCCGGGAAGATGCCACTCGCTCTGCACCGTTGACAGTGTACATTCCTGTACGCCTAAGCCTGGTGCCTCGCTCAGTTCCAAACGGCTCTCACT